>OY783194.1:24550426-25750426 GCA_963678675.1 Xiphydria camelus
TCTCTCCTGTGATTCGAATAACGACGCAGAAAGTGGCACGCGATACGACGGATGAATCAAACGATTATACGTGATACGAGTACGTGCACTCTTAAAAATAAGTCTGAACTCAGCAGCCGGTCGATAGAACGGTATACGTGCTCAGATGAATGCGAAAGCGACTCGAAAAAAAAATTAGCATCCCGCGATCGACAATAGCCTGTTAATTGGTAGAAAAAACAGAGCGATACACGTCGTATCGACCAAATGCTATATTTTTCCCACCTCGAGTGGTTTGTTTTTACATTTCTCTACTGGCTTTTGCGATTTCGACCGAAATGATTCTTCCCGATAAAAACCGGAGATTCCAGAGTGTGTCGACTGTAAATCACGCCGTGAAAATATTATCCCTGCGGATGTGCGCCGCCTAATGTATTGCGGCGATATACAGAGCGTTTCGGTATCAACGGCAAGATAGTGGGCGTGTCGTGCGAGCGATTTTGATCAATAATGGGCCATTAGAGCAATTGTGTATAAGATGAACTAAATATGATTAAACTATATGTAACTAAATATGATTAAGTTTGAAATGAAATTTAAACAAAAATTTCCAAATTTTTCCAATTGATCTAACAGAAAAAAATCATGATCAAAAACAATTTATGAGAAATAAAATAATTACCGTGTATATAATATAATACAAAATAATTAACGGTACATATACGCATAATCCATTTGTAAAAAGAACATGTCACGTAAAACCCTTTCCGATATTCTCATTAGTTGATATTCTCGAAAAATGAAGTCACTTTTCCATGAATTTTATTGGCTGACTTCATATCAACAATCGCTATCTCGAATTACGAAAGCGTGAAAAGTCATCTCGTCACATAAGTGACACTTGCTAATTATCAAATGAAATTTCATAACGAATCTAACTTTTCCGTGAATGTTATCAGTCGAATTCGCCATCTCGAAAGCAAGAGTGAGTAGCTTTTGCCAATCGTCAAAGCATACAAATCTATGTGATTAAGTATTGACGAGTAAACGAAAAGTGCGCGCGAAGCGCACTATATATAATACACATGATCATATCGTACAGTCGAATCATACAAACGTTATGAATGGCCGCTCACGTCACGGCATTGACGTCATACGCCTGCACCTAAATAAAGGAAATGTTTTTGCGTATTTCGCTGCGTGCGTAGATGCGCCATACAGAAGTCGTCTCGTTATACAGTACGAACTATGTACGTGGGTGGGAATCTACGGCGATGGGAGAACCGTCTCAAATGACTTTCGACCGTGTTCGTCTGCCTATATTGATCCCCCCTTTCCCGTACTCTTCGCAGTTCGCCTATACGTACATCCGTCAGTCCGCCACTTTATCAATGTCGATATTCACGATTTCACGTTCTATTTTTAGTTTTTAATGCGCAAAAGGTCTTGAATTAAAATTACTTTTCGCACTTATTATTAAAATTAGCAACACAAAAATAATTTCTACACCGAGAAAACAGTAGTGTAGAATTTGTAGTTAATAAATGTTTGTTTGAATATCATAAAATAAACATTTGTTGGGTCAAGTACATATGTAGGGTAAAACGGGGTGAGATGGCGAGTGAAGTTGGCCCCTCGTTTCCATTACTTTCCATAGAAACGAGGGGCCAACTTCACTCACCATCTCACCGTGTTTTAATCTACTCGTTAACTATTATATTACAATGTTGTTTTGGTACAATGAAATCCTTCGAAAAAACCATTTGAATGAAATAAACACTTTAATAATTAACATATATTTTCCTATTCTAACGAAATATTCATTTCGCTTAATTGAAATTACATTTATTAACTACCAGTAGACTGTTTCCTCGGTGTGATGAAAACAATTTTGATCGATGAAAGGATTAACATTAATTTACACAAAAAGAGGCTCAAATAAACCTTTCAATCCGTACACACATCATCTAAAGTGTTACGTTCAATAAAGCGCGCTTGTAGATATTATTTGGAGATAAAACAGCTTGTAGCGACGTTACAACACCCACCCCAAGTATAGCGATTAAGAGTTTTACGCGCAGTATAAAGCGCGTTTATAAATTACAATCACGCACTTTTTGCATTATGGCGCCATTTCGCGTTTCGCCGGTTTTCGTATAGTTTACGCAGCTCGATAAATAGAGAGCTATCAGCCGAGCGACTCGGGCGTATGTAATCTGATTTGAAAAATACCTTCGCGACGTGCGAGATACTCGTGCTTAATGAAATAAGTGCTCGATCCCATTACGCTCCATTTGCCTCAGATATACGCGTTACGTTCGAGCACAAAAGGCCTCGCGCGTGGAGAGGCGGAACGGGCGAGGACGTGCGCGGCAATGAACGCGTTGTCGACTGGAAAGATTTTCGAGTTATCGCGCTCACATATTCTCGGGACTTTTGACAAAGTGCAGTTTAACGAATGTCGCCTCTCTGGCAGTCATGGGACTTTTCCCTCCGATGGAACAACTAGTTGGCTATACGTAACCGTCGCGCTCCATTTGTTTCGAATACGCGCGTCGTTTCGTCGCGATGCGCGCCCTCTCCGGGCGAAAGAGTGAAACGGACGGTGTTACCAATCAGGGAGATTGTGAAATATCTCCCAAAAAAAAAGTTCGTATTTATTACTTATGGAAGCTTATTATTACTTAGGGAAAACGGGGTGAGTTGGCGAATGAAGATGGCCCCTCGTTTCTATGGAAAGTAATGGAAACGAGGGGCCAACTTCATTCGCTAGCTCACCCCGTTTTACGCTATACCTAAGTTTTATGAATTTGCATTAAAAAACCTATTTTCTCATGCTCTTAATTAAAACTTTAGGTAACAAAGTATCGTATTAACCGTGATCAAGAAACTCGGTAGAATCTCGTGCCAAAAATATACATACAATTGCACAATGGAAAGAATAAAGAATAAGAAATAAGGTGTAAGATTTAGTGTCGAGCGAAAACCGGATGTTTATGCGAAAATAACCGGACGAATTTGACGAATTTATTAAGTTTAGGAAAAAGCTCATAAAAACCAAACTAAGAATGATATTTTAAAAAATTCAAAATGCAGCGTATTACAGAAGAAAGAGAGAATAATGCAATGTCAATTGTGTTTCAATATATATTGAAAATCATACGAATAACATAGATATTAAACACGATGAAAAACATATAAATAAGTTTCTCTTCTATAATACAAACAATATTTGCACATAACAATAATGATCGTTGAATCATAATTTTATGTAGGTCACGAAGTATGAAATATAAGTATTACATTTTCAATAATTTTTAATAAAATAACCAATATCGGTCCTGAGCGAACAACGATATATCGTCGTCCGGCACTAAAAGGATTAAGGTTTCTCGAGCGGTACAGGGGCTTTTTCCCTGCTAAAAGTTAATCCACTGAAGTACAGTAACACTCTAAAGTATGTTTTTCGTGCGATGTGGCACAACGTTTGACGTACAGTAGTATGTGTGTATCAGTGAGTTCAAAAATGGAGCCCAAAACATCTGGTCATGCATCTGTACGTCATGCAACGTTGCCACATTGACTTATCAAAGGTGAAATTTATAAAGAAAAATTAATAAAAAAATAACGGGCTTCTTAATGAACGTGAAAATTGGTATAGATGATTTCAGTTCATTAAACTTGCTGTTCAAAAAATTTCAGAATTTTTTCACTATTTTTCTCAGAAATATCGCGGTTTGTTGGTTATAACTCATAAAAACGTATGTTATTTTGTTATTCAAAAATCTTTGCAACGAGCTTCTTAAAAGACTTGAAAATTTAACTGAATTTTTTTTTTACTTCAATCTCTCTCTTACCGAATGCAATCATTTTGAAGCATTTCTCACTATTTTTGGTATAACGCTCGAGAAACCTTAATAGTCCGAATTCGCGCGCACATTTCCAGTTTGCAACGCGAGAATCGATATTGCGAGGGCTGACGGAATCGATGAGGTTAGGTTCCACGTCGCGTTAGGGAAATGCGACGCGACGTGGCCTACATTGGCGAACGCACGGCCAGCTGTGACGCGACGGCGAACGCATTGACGCGTAACGGGGTGGTTGGTCGCCGAAGGCAGGGAGGCCTCATGGCGAGACCGACTGCGATCGCGCGTGCGTGAGTCAGAGCGACTGTGAATGCATGCGTATTGCACGCGTGGGGATAATTCATTCGGCGCGCGTAATAATAGGTCGGGCACGTGTGACGTACGCTGCCTATACGCGTACGAGTATATATATCTATACAGCGATTTCATTAAACGCTCGTGCGAATTTCCACCCGGGGACAAATACAATACAACGCGAGTGCGGCGCGACGTGATGGGGCGCATTCGTCGCGCGGTACCCTTGATTCCTCAGCCGCGATTAGGAGCGCTCGAGTTGTTTCGGGAAGAGGACGAAAAAACGGGCGCGGGGAAACGGCGAGTAAAAAGTGGGTTACGCAAGCTGATAAAGAAATATTTTTGTGGACACACCTTGGAACCGATATCGGAATTTAGCATCTGTACCCGAGTAACACAGTTTAGTCAAAGTGATGTTACGCTCGTTAAAAAACGTCTTTTTTTTGTCAAAATGACTTCAAATGTCTGTCAGAAATGATGAAATAATAAGATTTTATCGTTATTTTCTCATTTTTAAAAACGTGTGATGTCATTTTGACATAAAAAATGACGTCCTTGAATTAGTGACATTATTTTGGTCTTTCGGAAATGATAAAATAATAAGATTTTATCGTTATTTTCTCATTTTTAAGAACGTCTGATGTCATTTTGACAAAAAATGACGTCCTTGAGTTAGTGACATTATTTTGGTCTTTCAGAAATGATAAAATAATAAGATTATCGTTATCTTCTCATTTTTAAAAAGTCTGATGTCATTTTGACAAAAAAAATTACGTCCTTGAGTTAGTGACATTATTTCGACCAAAGTGTGTTGCTCGGATAGATCACGATTGACCATTGATCTAATCTCGTTAGCCCCAAGAAAAAGTTACATGTTTGACATATAAAAAAAATGTAATATATGTAGCGAGCATTCAAAATACATATATATATATATACGTTTTTGCCGCTTTTTATATACTTCGACAATATTTGAAATACATTGCAAATATATTTTGAGTATATTAACAAAAAATATATTTTCAATTTTCTAATTCAGCCAATTTTTGTAAATACATTTAAAAATATTATTATAATATATTTGAAGTATCCGTGAAGCTATACATATATATCGAAAACTAACCAAAAAAACTGTCGATCTCACTTCGCGGCCGGAGGTGGAAATCGACCAATTTTTCTTCTTAACAAGGTCAGATCAAAGGTGAGTGAACTTGTTAAAATTCTCTCGTGCTGGTTTGCATATCGGCACAAGACGCGGCTACGGGCAAAAAATAGAGTCGTGTCCGCCAGAGTCGCGCAGCAACGCGAAAATTCGCTTTGCCAGAAACACAGTTTTGTTTTTGCTTAATAAAAGCAGGCTACCAGACCGGGCAAAACTGAACGGAGCTGAGCGACGTGGAGACGTCGGCGCAGCGATGCGAAACGGAAGGACGCAAAGCAAAGCCGACGTTGTTAAATATCTATATGTAGGTACACCTATGTATCGCCCCTTTTAGAGCCACCCGGCTTACTTCGCGGTAGCTATATACACATGCAGTCGACTTAAAGCTCGAGGCTCGATTGTAGCAACATTTAATTTCTAACGGTATTCTATCGCACCGCTACGGACGATCCGTATTTGGCGTAAAGTTGACGGAAAATAAAACATAGCGAAACCTTTTACAGTTGATTGTACAATTATACAACATTGCAGAGTTACTGAATTTTTTACATTTTTGGGGTTTATTTTTCCAGTTCGACTTATAAAAAATGTTAATCAGAATAATAGATGTATTCGATGGTAAACATTCTTGAATTATTCAATTTTGTTAATTTTATCAGGAAAAGAAATTCGTAATTATGATTTTTTCAAATGTATAATGTATCCCCAAATTAAATCTACTATTTATAAATTATGAATACGTCATTATTTTATTATATACTTAATAATAATTTTTTAAGTCACATATACATTGAATAAATTTCTAATTTCGGTGACCAGTTCGATTTATAAAAGAAAATGTTGATTAAAATAATGAGATGGTGAAAATTCGTGAACTGTCCAATTTTATTAATTTTATCAGGAAAAGAAATTTGTAATTATGATCTTTCCAAAAAAGTATAATATATCTCCAAATTAAATCTACTTTCTTTAAATTATGAATATGTACTTGTTTCCTAATAAAATAACAATCTTTAAAATCACATCTACATTAAATAAGTTTCCAATATAACGCTCTTTTTAAATAAGAAAAAGATTCCCGTAAAGAAATAACTAAAACTCGTTTTTTTTTTGAGAAAGCTTTGATTTCACTGAATTTTTATGAAAATTAAATAACTAAATAGAAAAGGATCCTCGCAATAAAGATAATTTATAGCAAAAAAGGAATATGTGTAGCCTTAAAATTAAGTTAAATTAAGTAAGCATCAGGTTCTTCCATTCAGCGAGATCCTCGTAAGGCTTACAGGTCCCACGGCTGAGTTTATATGTACTTTCCCATTACTTTTACCCGGATCACGACCGTGTTTTGTGCAAAGTGGTCGTTATCCCATCTGCCATCTGCACCTCTTTACTTCATTTATTTTAACGCGTCGTTTGTGCCACTGATTTCTAATTGCAGCGAAGAATTTCCAATGTACAAAGTGTATCACTGTCGGCGCGCAATATATAAGGAAAAGCGGGGAAAGTTGACGCGGGAAGTTGACCCCTCATTCTCATTAGTTTCCACGGAAACTAGAGGCCAACTTCTTGTTTCACATTTCCTCGGTCTACCTTACGTGACTCTGAATTCTTCACCGAATATAAATGAATATGAGACTCGATTTTCTGAATTACTACTCTAATAAGCTTAGTAGAGTACAATTCGTTTCACTTTTAAATAAAATATTTTCATTAATATCAGCGATTTACTTCATCACTTTATCCCTTTAAGAGAAATAGTTATTTTAGAATTAAATACTGCAAGAATTTTATTAACTATACATATTGCCTTAACCCAATACCAAAACGTAATACTCGGTTAATTAATTGAGGTAAATTATTTCATCGTGCTAATAACTATTGATTTCCTCAGTTTGCCAGCAAGAACTCGCTATATTTCAGTCTTAATTGGAATCGATATCGGCAGGACGTTTGTTCAGTAGACATTATAGTGCTTGTAGGGGAGAGTCGAGTAGCCCCGGACATGCTGTTGGCCCCTGGTTCGCACGGTTGGGAATGCTATGCAGGGGCCATCAAGGTTTTCCGGGGCCATCTGCCTTTCCCCAAGTGCTGAAAAGTAACTACATATACGGTTTGGAATGCAACTAACGCGCGGTCTCGCCTACGTGCGCCTACAATGCCCCGTTTCGTTTCCATATTCTCCGGCGAAACATTCTTGGAGATATAATTCCGGCAGTAGGCAAGAGGATTTCCATTTAGATTTCTCATTCGCCTTTTCCAGTTCTCTTTATGAGGAATACGTAAGTAGTTTCTCCATTAACCCTAGTCACCTACTGCAAGGAACGTGCATTTGCACCCGCTGAAGCACCTGCGGCGCTTACGAATTTTCTTAGTGTGACCTAACTTAATCTGGCAAACGAAAATTGTTTCCTTCCAATGGAGTATGCATACACGTCTCTCGCGTAGTTTTGGACTAGAGAAGATTTACTGTGGGTGTGGGAAAATAAAAAGTAGGCCCCTCTTTTCTATGGAAAGTAATGGGAACGAGGGGCCAACTTCCTCCTGCATTTTTTTCAGATTTTCCCCGGAAAAAAATACAGTTTACTTATTTATGGGCGGCTTAATTATTTGAGAGTTTTCAACTCATTGACGATTCATATTGCAGTGGGCGTGCGGAAATAATAAGTTGGCCCCTCTTTTCTATGAAAAGTAATGCGAAATAGGGGCCAACTTCCTCCTGCAGTTTATTTCAGACTTTCCTTGAAAGAAATTTATTTGTTTATTAATGGATGGTTCTGTTATTTGAGAATTTTGAACTCATTGACGATTCATATTAAAAACGTTTCTCGATACATGCACAAATAAGAGATCGCGCTTTCTAATAGTTGAAATATTAATAATTATGGACGGATTGTGTTAAGGCAAATAAAGTTCCATAAATACATTCAGAATAAAGATGTCTCGCTGGGAAAAGCGAGTATACATTGTTGTCTTTTTAAATAAAACTATTTTACTTCTTATTTACGTTCAATCAAATAAACAGTGAATGGACCAACGAAATATTTATCCAATTCTCCCTATCTACAAAACTAAACCGAACAGAAAATTGGGTCGTATACCCCTGATAACCCCCGAAGAATAAACCGCATCGAAATAGAAGGATTCCAAGTTTATCTCGAAAATAAGTCCTCGCCGAAAGATGGAGCAACCAAAGCAGCATCCGTAGGTCGAATACGACCGATGCAGGATTTCGAGTATAAGAGGAAGACAAAGTAGTTATTCGAAGGCCGGAACTTTCAGCTTGTGATCTCTCGAATATGGCCACTGCAGCGAGGAGCTCGCGCATTTTAAAGTAGTTCGTGCAACGTTTTGCGACGTAACTTTCGACCCGATACCGACGAAGCAAGAACGCGAGGTCACGTATCGATATCGATCCAGGGACGCTCAGTCGCCGAGCAATACCGAAGGAAGCTCCCAACGTTAATAGCGACCTTAACTCGGTTTGTACGGCACGTTTCCCCCCGTCGCTCGACTCGGTAAGTAAATTTTTACGACGTCGAATTATCTACAAATTCCTTCGCGGGTCATCGACAATGACTTTCGAGCGGCGTCGACGAAATGTTTGCTGTGAGTTTCGCTTGCGTCGTCGCGAAGACTTCTTTTTGGAAGATACTTTATTTCTATCGCGTTTCTTTTGTAATATATTTACTACGAAGTCAATTTATGTATTTAATATAGGGTAAAGTGGGGTGAGATGACCAAGGAAGTTGGCCCCTCGTTTCTATTACTTTCCGTGGCGACGAGGGGCCATCTTCCTCGGCGATTTCGCCCCACTTTAGCCTATGAAAAGTATTGTGTTTAGAATTATAGAGGAGATCGGGGCAAGTTTAGAGGTGAAGTTGGCCCTTCGTTACGATGGAAAGTAATGGGAACGAGGGGCCAACTTCTCATATCAACTTGCTTCAATTTCTCCTGCACATTCAGTATGATATGTTTTATACTTTTGAGTAAACGAGTTTCATGTTTGTGTGTGCCTTCTATAGCCGCAGCAAACCACGATGTGCGTTTACAGCGATCTCCTGACTAATAGGAAATTCGAGTAGGTTTGACAATCATCGAAAAATTATTGTTTCGGAATGTTGAGATTATGTTCTCGTTGTTCACGTCGATTTTAATAGGAAGTTGGCCTCTCGTTCCTACTACTTCTCATGGCAACAAGGGGCCAACTTGCCTCGCCTTCTAATTCGTAGTCGTAGTTGAAGGAGTCTGCAATTTCGGTTCGAGAGAAACGTACCAGTTCTAACCACAGGCCAGGGAAATGGGGCTGACCGGTGGTGGTTACTAAAGGCTAATCGGGATTCTGACGTTTAAGCGAAGGAGATAACAGCAGGAAACCTCCGCGCAATTCGGCACAGCGGTCGCAATTTCGTAAACCTCCCGAAAGACGAGTTGAATGAGTAATTTCCAGAAGCTCGATCGTGTCGAATTAAATTAGGGAAATTCTAATTAAATTTGAGCGTCGGGTGAATCATTTATTGCTGTTTCGAATGAGCCGTTTTCCACTAAAAACATTACAGAGTAAAATCGATACACAGCTCATATTGACAGCTACATTGTAAGAAATTTTGTATTAATTTTGATATAATTATGTATAAAGCTTTATCCAATACGTGATTATGAAAATCAATATACTCTGCCATGAAGTTTATATTAAATTTAATATAATTCAATTTAAAGATAAACTATAAAAAAATGTGTATTTTTAATATACTTTTACATAAAGCTTTTTTCTAATACGTGATTGTGAAAATTAATGTACACCATAATTATGAAAATTAATACATTTCCTTATAAAATTTCCCTTATAAATTTCACAAAGAAGTATATTAATTTTCATAATCACACATTGGAAAAAACTTTATGTACAATTATATAAAATGTAATACAAATTTTGCATGGCAGTGTATTAATGTTCATAATAACATGTATTGGACAAAATTTTACATAAAATTACATTCAAAGTACAAATTTATCTTACAGTAGCGTCTATAGGTCTAGATACGGTTAACGGTTCTCTCGAACAATATTATACTATAGAGAATACGAAGCATTTACGTCACAGAATTCGTTATCGAGCCTACAGAATACTCAGTAGTCTTGATTAGTTCCGATTTGCATGAATTCGTGTATTTTAATTTAAACATGTGTCGCGATAGGTGCGTACGCAAAAATCAAAATAACGAGAGGGAGCCACAACCTACAAAAAGCTGAAACTTAATAATCACTTGTAAACTAATTAAGAAAAGTAAGTTATTAAGATTTTTTTCTTCAACATCTTTTTTCCCATTCGAATCTATCAAATAATTATTACTTTAAAGACCACTCAGCAATCGGCGACACAGGATTCATCACCGAGTCTGAAATACTTAACGATGCTGATTGGTCCCAATTTGCATTAATTCACGCATTTTAAATCAAGCGCACGCCGACTCGTTGTTAGACAGCCACTTGCCCCGTGGTGTGATCTATATTCGAAGGTCGAGTACTCGTAAGAAACATAAATCGTGATAAAATACCAAACAAGTAAAAAGAGTTGACACGCGATAATAGTCGTAACTAAAAAGTTCATAAGCAATTAAAAATTTCTTCTTCGATATTTTTGTTCTACGTCTCGATTTAACTCCATTCGAAACCAAACTCCATTTCTTCCTTCTTACGTCAATACGTCAAAAAATTCCGGCAGACACGAATTAATTAGTTCTCGAAAAACGGACGAACCCGAGTTATCTTATCGAATAAATCATTCAGATTCTCTTTATATACGTGTAATTATAGGTGTACTCATGTCTCTTTATCTCCAATTTGCGTTCGCCTTAATGACTTCCAAAACACAGTCGAACCTCTCTGCTATCATCATGCCGCGCACGAGATAAAGTACTTCGCGAGACATAGCAGGTGTTACGTAGGATTTCTCAAGGTGACGACGTAGCGAATCGCACACGTTAGCGAATGAATCACTAAGTTCCACCGAATTACAACGGCGCAACGCTACGCTTCGACGTGACTCACGGGCGACATTGACATTACCGCTCGCGGCTTGATCATTGTGTGTAAAGAGAGGTTCTCCTTCCACGTCTTTTCTCTTTCATTTTTAACTGTTTCCATTCGTACAATAAAGCCTCTCCGAATTAAGGATTCATGGAAGGACTGCTACGTTACAGAGGGTGTCATCCGGAGGCGTGACTGCACTGAGAAAAAAATTTGTTTGATAAAAATAAATTTGTCTTTTAGGGTAAAGTGGGGTGAGATGGCCAATGAAGTTGGCCCCTCGTTTCTATTGCTTTCCGTGGCGACGAGAGGCCAACTTCCTTGGCCATCTCACCCCACTTTTACCTTACATAGCAAAGCTAGGTTTTGCTGAGAATTTTTTGTTATCACGACGAAAATATTATCTTCGGCAGCTAAGTATATGGCCAATAATGGCAAATGTAACTGGGGCATTTCATGCAACTTCAGCCACTCGAAAAATGAATGTATCCAAAAAAATGTCTAAAAATCAGATTATACGAATACAACAATTCTATCAAGTTACAAATCAATCCCAAACGAGGGGCCACCTTCACATATAAACAAGGCCCGGTCTCCCTTAATCGTCTTTTTCTTTATTTTTGAATTTGAGGACCATGCCTTGTGGACGACACTTGCGTATTTTTTAAACGACTAGGAGTTCTATGATGTAACTTTGCACGAAATATACCTTTTAACTAGATAAATATGAGGAAAAAAAGGTGTCGGTGATAAGACATGGCCCTCAATTTCAAAAATAAAATTAGAAAAAGATACGATTACTATGTGATTCGTAGAAGGATCGGTCTATAGTTTAGTATAATTGTTATACAAATCTTGCAATCAAAAAATAATATAAGAGAGGGCGATAATATAATATTAACTCCTTTTCTCTACTTCGCCATTTAACTTACGGTTAACACTAACTTACTTATTTTGTCAAAGAGCTCGTAATATGTACAACGATCCTTTTATCTTCCGGTATATATAGTACTTATTTTATTTTCCCTTAAGACGCCACGGGCGTGCCGCGCGAAGATAAGAGGATAAGCATGAAGCGAGAAAAATTATCCGCCGTACGTTCTTCAAAATAAAAGTTTCAATTGAAAAAATAGACCAGACTAAACGCTTATCGCAACTTTTTCAGAAAACTAGTTATAATAAGTTACTGAAGAAATTGGTAGACAAGGTTAATTACGAGTACTTTGTGACATCAAAGAGAATATATTTCTTTTTCAAGAAAAGGCGTCTCTTCTCTTTAATATAAAACTCGTACCGAGTATTAAAATATAATATACTGATTAGTATAATGACGCTAATGAATTATTACAAAGTATACCATTGAATGTTCCATAAAATACGAAGTAGGTCACAATATAACACCTATATTTAAAAAAACTACATTGAATGCATTTTTCAGTTTACGATAGCCTTATGGGAAGGCCCCACATTTATTTCATTCATTCATTTATTTAATTTTATTTGTAATATCAGAGAATCAAAAATAAAAAGAGGCTATACCTAATTTAAGAGTTACAGAGAAATTTATAATGCAATTATTAATTAAACTATTCTTTACATTCAATCAATTTATAATAATTAAAATAACAAAAAATTGATGAACTGAAAGATTTAATTAAAAAAATATTTCATTAAAGATGAATTAGAATTTTTTTATATCCCCCCTTGAGAGGAGAGGAATAATTTACAATTCAAAATCACTTCGCTCGCCCTCTTGACTTTGCCTAAGAGACACGCAACATCTTTACTAAACACACGCGGTAAATCATCATCGCTCGACAGCGTTCCATCGAGAGAGCATGGGTATATAAATAGTCCCCTTTTCTCGAACGCGACTGAAGCTCGACCGGGTTAAGCCGAGGAAGCGCTATCTGCATCGAGGCCCCGTAGGCGACGTCGCTTCCGTAAGTGGGGGAGAGACGGTAACGAGCGGATATCGCTCCGAGGTAGACGTCAAATCTGACGTTTTAATTCCTGGAGACTTTACCCTCCTCTCGCGGAGGGAGGACGCGTTGCGAGGAAAATCCACGGTTTCCCCGGGAACAAGGGGAACGTTAACTTGTCGCGTGATAACATCGACGAAAGGAGATTTGAAGAATGCTATGATATCTCTAGCCGTTATCTGGCGACGGCGAAAAATATTGGCTGTACGAGAGGCTGTTGTAGAGACGAGAAAGACCGTTGAGAAAGGAAGTTGGCCCCTTGTTACCATGGTAAGTAATGAGAACGAGGGGCCAACTTCACTTGCCAATAAAGCTCGATCTCATCTAGATTCTTTACGAGAATCGAAGCAGAACGCTGAGCAGCGTCAATATTTCAGTGGACCGAGATGAGACGCGAAAAGGAGCTTTAGTCCATCACTGTGCGTTTCGACGAGCCTCGTTACTTTCATTACTCGGCACTCAACACTCCCCTTTCCACTCGACGATTAAATCTCCGTTGAGAAGGTTATTTGTCTAAATATACAGCAGCCCTCCACGCTTTCTGAACTTTACCAAGACTCGTCACAGGATCGTGCAAACATCTATCATTTATTACAATTAGGAGAGTCCGGCGCAAGTTGACACGGGAAGGTGGCCTCTTATTCTCATTGGTTTCCATGGTAACAAAGGGCCAACTTTTCGCGTACACTCACCCCAATCTCGCCTATTTACTCGACGACGTCTCTCGTACTTTTCGGTAAAATGTTCTGCCATCAGTTGAGGATATTTTGGTTTCAATTTGTAAAAATTAATCGATATTCCTACGGATAATGATATGTTAATTTATATTCCAAATACTCTTATAACGCGATATGCTTCAGTAGAAAAAATCAAAATTTTGTTATTAAATATCTATAGGGTAAAACGGGATGAGTTGGCGAATTATATAATTTATTGGTCGTTTTTATGGAAAGTAATGGAAGCGAGGGGCCAACTTCATTCGCCAACTCACTCCGTTTTACCCTACATTTGTGGTTAGAGGAGACCGTTGCAGGGTTACGAAGGAAGTTGGCCCCTCGTTGCCATGAAAAGTATTGAGAACGAGAGGCCAACTTACCCCGGTCTCCTCTAAATTATTTCTAATTAAACAAACCGTGGAATATTCCACTCACAGCTACGTTATACTCAAGCAACAGCTGAAATTTCAGCGTTTCGAAAGTCGTTCGACGAACTCGACAAATAATCGAGTACCGAGAAGAAGCAAACGCGAAAGAACTTTGAAACACTCGACCGAATGGAATATTAAATAGACCGAAAAGAGCGGGCTGCCGCCTCGTCGTTGTCGGTATCGCTAATACTCGCGAATGTTTATTTATGCATTAACGTCCTTGAAAGAGTGGAGGATGGAGCCCGGCAAATAAAACAACTCCACCCATTGGATTGCTCGCATTCCTCGCGTATCGTTACTGGTATATACACACCAGGAGGAGGGGGAGTCCACTCGTCGAACACTCTCACTCAACGCGGCACGTTTCTAGACCATCTTTTTCTTCATCAAATATAGTTCTCGTACAGCACAGTGGGGTGAATTCAACGATCTCATTCTGCGTTAGAAATTTCTTACAACGATTTTTTTCTGATAATTTTCTAGAGAATGCAACGCGCTTTCACTTGTTTATTGACAATATTATTTGTTGTAAACTTGAGGAACGTGAATTGCACCGTTAGAGTGAAACCGAATGGCTCGTAGAGAAACTCGCTATTGTGATAAATACTTGAGACGAATTAGCTCAACATACCGATCTATCATTTTCAGTAATATTCCCTACACAGAACGTACATTGACAGATATAAACTGAGCTATGGATAAACTTTAGAGCTAGAGCCTAATGATAAGATTGAATCGACACTAATTAATTACCAATATCCGAAGTACACAATTGTATAATCCATTTGGCTTACACTCGTCATATTTCAATGTCGACCCAATTCTGCGGATAATCGATACAATAATTACGCATTCAGTCGATACTGGACTAACGTAGGAGAAATAAGGGCAAACTGATACATGTGAAGTTGGCCCCCCATTTCCGTTACTTTTCATGGCAGCGAGGGGCAAACTTCAAAATTCCACTCGCCCTGAACTCTCCTCACTCTGACGACAATTAACGATTTTCGGTTACTAATATAATATAACCAGTGCTAAACAATTCGTCCAATGAAAGAAAGCTTTATCCGTGTGTTTTCTCGGTATCGAGAAACAAAGGATTGAAAAGAAATAAAAAGTGGCGGGGCTAGTAAAATATAATATAATAATAGAAAGAAAAAAAGTACCCAAAAAAAAGTCGTCTAACGACCATTGAGACGTCCTCCATAAATATTTTCTGGCGACGAAGAAGAAATCAAAATGATCCGCGAAGGAGAAGCGATTAATCGAGACTCGGCACGCGAGAAAATCAACTCGACGCGTTTCAACCATCGCGCTATCGGTTAGCCGTAGCTCGCGGCATTTCGATGGCAAAATAGCGTCGAGATAAAAGCGAGAAACACAACGGAGAAAGCCGCGTCGTCCGACGCTGCGCGTTCGTCGAAAATTCCGAGGTAAAGACGTGGCCGAGCGAACGTTTTCTCGGACAAAGAGGATGAAGCGCGTCGGGTGGCAACAAAGTGGAACGCGAAGTCCAGAGAAAAACGTTCACCGTGGTAAAAAGTGGTCGGTGAGGCTGCACTGTATCACCGAATGAATCGGACGGGAGGAAAGGAACGCAATTACGAACAAACCGCGTCCCGATCCCGGATGAATTCAGTGGAACGCGTCTGCGGCGTACGCTGCGGCTACGCTAGAGCGCGCCACGGGTACGCCGCCATATTGGATCTCTCCCGCTTACGACACGTTTATAGAAGTCCCCTGCAGTACGTACCAATCGCGTAAAGACAGGGGCCAACCTGGAACAGCCCACGATTTCAAATTAGCTGCAATTACGCTACTTTCACGAACAATCGGAGAAAGAGACTGAGAAAATAAAGAAAGTCATCGGTCGATAGGGTAAAACGGGATGATTGGGCGAATGAAGTTGACCCCTCGTTTCCATTACTTTCCATAGAAATGAGGGGCCAACTTCATTCACCAAATCACCCCGTTTTATCATATAATTCCTTTCCCCGACAGCCAGAAGCTCGCACACCCGACGAACCCTCGGGCAAAGAAGATAAAGAGCCTCGGAAAGGAGCAAAATAGAACGCGAAGTCCGAAGAAAGACGTCCTTCGTAAAAACGATATAAAAAAAAGAGCTACCACCCAAAGGAGTCGAGAACGATGGAAAAGGAATACGAACGACTGGGGTTTCGAACCCAGCCTCACCCCGAACGGATTTTTCACGCAACACACCCATAACTTCCATCAACACAGACGAATAGAGGAGGAAGATACACTGCAGATGGAGTTTGCGTCGCAGGAGAGATGAAAATATTAAGCGTTTGTCTGCGCGAGTCTTCTCGTCGTCTCTCCATGCGGATATACTCCAGGGACATCCTTCCTTCCTATTGGATATATCCGTGTTCTTCCGTCTACAAGAAGACGTCGTCGCCCTGAGTTCGGTGATTGTAACCTTCTGTAGCTTCTGTGGCTAAAGGTGATTGAAGTGTCAGGCGAGAAAAGGTAGAAATGCAGGAAGTATAGAAGAGAGCATCTCTCGTTGACGAAGAAAAAGGGATGGAGATTGTAGCCGAACTGATGTCATCACGGGGAGTGGGTTACGCGGTAAAAAAATTCTACATTTTTTTTCGTAACATATCAAAAATCTCGTTGAGAAAAATTAATCACCAATCAATTTATAAACTTTTAGCCTACATCGATATAAGACTTTGGTACAGATAAAAGTGTAATCTTCAAAAAAGTATTGTACAAATATAAGCCAAAAGCTCATAGATAAAGAGATACTAGTGATCGAAGTTTCTTTCCCCCCCCCCTGGCGAGTAAGTATTATATTATAATATTCCCCTAAATTTTTAAAAGTGGTGTAGGAAAATGGGGTGATTTGACGCAGAAAGTTGACCCCTCGTTCCCACGGAAAGTAATAAAACCGAGGTGCCAAATTCCTGCGCCAACTCAGCACGTTTTACCCTACCCCTATACCTTATATAACATTTTCTGCGCAATAATTGTAATCGGTCTACTGCTTCAAACAATTGCACGTTTTTGATTCCCACAAACGATTATTTTTTACACTATACGATACGTGAGAAATTTCGTCCGAGTAAAGCTCTACGTTACTCGCCACGAGTCGGACAGGCAGTCGCTTGACCTGGAACCGCGCGTTTTAAAGATACGTATATACGACGTAGGACGCATCTCGACGGAGTTCTTCCGAGCGCCGAGGCTGCAGCGTAGAGCGTGAGGTCACCGTTGCGTAACGGCCCGTTAAACGCACTCGTGACTCACAAGGAACCCGATTGTGGCGCAATATATCTATATATACGGAAATGTTCGAGCTGCACCACGCGCGAAGAAATTCGGGCGGAGAGATTCGCGGAAGAGACGCGTCCCCGACGCCGCCGGCCTCTCGGCCCGTGAGAAAACAGGCTCTCGGGTCGCAGGTGGTGTCGTGCGTGGGACGCCTGAGGTAAACAAAGACACGGAGTAGGAGAGAAAGCTCTATATTCCGGAATGCTATTCGTAGGTATTTGTAGAACTGTAAGTGTGGCAAGATCTTATTTGCAATGTGGATGCTTCGTACAAGAGAGGCCGGGAAAAGTGGATACGAGAAGTTGGCCCCTCGTTCTCATTACTTCATATTACGACGAGGGGCCAACTTCCTTTGTTTACGTGCCTCGGATTCCCCTACTTTTTTATCGCGATAACTTTTTAATTTGAATACGAAGGATCGGGACAATATAACTTACGAAGGTGGCCCCTCATTGTCATTAGTTTCCATGGCAACGAGGGGCCAACTTCACATGTAAACGTGGCCCGACCTCTTTTACTATTAGGAAAGAAAATTTTAACTATTTCGCGACAGGAAAATGTGAATAACGTAAGAATGTTCCTCAAAGGAGCGTCAAAAAGTTGAAAATAGATTTTATGATTGGTAATATACATCGTCTGGAAATAATTTTTTCTGTTTCACAGAAGCAAATTTTGTATCCAGTTGTATGAGAAATCATAGATATCGTCAGTTTCCATTCATTTTCTAACATTTTTCATTTTTCGTACAGCTGGATATAAAATTTCGTTATGTAAAACAGAAAAAATTATTTCTGAACGATGTATATTATCAATCATAAACTGGGTGCTTAACTTTTTGCTTCGGGATGTACTTAATGACGATGCTAGAAAAAAAATTGAAATTTTTCAGTCAAAATTGTAGATCAAGGACGATTTCGAAAGGAAAAATCCTTTTTTGACCAACGAAATTGAAAAAAACTGAACGGCGTTATTTTTTACCCTACTTTTTCATAGCCCGTACGGTTAAACATTTTTTAGTTTCACCTTAGCCTCCCCTTAAAAGCTAAAAATATTGTTACTCTTATTTACTGTGTGCTTCGTACATCTATATATGAAATGCGTGCAAAATATCGGTTAAACATTGGAACCATTTTACGCATCCAACATTGCAAATGTATAACAGAAACAATAGTATTTCCGTGCAAGTAAATATTTATTTCCCTAAAGAAGACCAAACTCTAAGCAAGAGAACAATCTTTTGATATGAGTAAAACTTTCCTCCGTCAAAACGCTCGAAATTAACTGCGAAACATTACGAGACGCCCATTCTGTGAATTACAACTTTCATCCATTGTTACAAGATGGCGGTTGTTGCTAGACGAAATATTTCGAGAGTAGTATTAGCCGCATATATACGTGTACTATTATATATACGATCAAAGACCAATGCAAGGCTACGAGCGTATATCTATGCGTTGCAAACTTTCCCGTACGCGTTGTGAGTAAAAACTTTTTATTCCCGAGCCATCAGACTCGAAGCGCTCGGGGGCGCACACATCCGTATGCATCTACCCTATCGCGTGCGCGCGCGCTCGGCGAGGAACAATAACGCTGTCCCGTCGAGTGCTCGCACTCGAAACGACGTTTCTAGACAGGTACGAGACAATCTTGAGAACATGCGGATAAATTACCGTGTGTACTCATCGGTCAATCTTTTTGTAGCGGTTAATGAGTATTTTCAAAAGGCCCGTTCTCGATAATTCTCACAGCAGGTTTATCAGATTGTATCATTTTCATCTAGTTCGAAATTATGCGAGGGAAATCGGAGTGAGTTTAGATGAGAAGTTGGCCCCTCGTTTCCATTATTTACTACGGTAACGAGGGGCCAACTTCCTTTTGCAACGTGCACTGTTGCGTGTTATAGGTACGTTAACTTTTTTGGGGGGTTTTATATTATTAATTTCAACGATAATAACACACATTTTTACCAAGTGGAATATTAGAATATAATATTTTTGTGACACAAATTTTTTTCTTTTTATATAATTCTAGAGATATAATTCATATCGTCATTATTTCGAAATTATTCAAGTAAACGCTAGTTAAATTTCATTACAAAGTGCAAATAAAAGCTTCTTCAAATGCGCTAAGCCAGACTAGGATCTGAAACTATTTTTTTGGGAAAAGTACTTTTTCGACATTTATTTTGAAAGCATAAAGTGCATCTTTTTCAGACATCCTAGCACCACCAAGTCGAACTGATCCCATTGAGTGCGGTTTCACCTCGATGACAACAACGCCGAGCATTAATTCAGAAGAGTGTAAAAAAGGAAGGACGTGTCTAGCGTAAGGATGTCGCGCGATAATTTCCCCGGTGTCTTTACTCGCTCGAAAGTAAAACAGAGCGAGACGCTGTCAATTAAAATCGCGGTTCGGTCTGTCTCATTCTTGAGAGCCAGCGCGCGCCTCGTCAACTACGAGTATTATACGCGGGTGATCTCGGCCCGTGACGGTGCCCATCGAAGCACGACAACGTGAAAGGTGCAGGAGGAACCCGAGAGGATGCCTTGTAACCCAGTAGCCTTGTTCGGGGCGACAATTAAGCGGCCATTGTTACACTGTATTAACCAAGACTTGCTCGCACGACATGCTGCGCGCTACACTTATCAATGTCAGTTTCATTGATACGGTGACTGTCCGATAAAGGAATGAAAGAAAGATTTTACGTGGTTGACCTCTCTCAAAATAAGTTTATAAGCGAAGTTGGCCTCTCGATCCAATCACTTTCAATGGCAACGAGGGGCCAACTCATTACATTAACTTATAATTCTCTTCTTTATTTCTAGTTATTTTCAATACGTTTTTGATTAAACTAACAATGATGTGCATCACGAATATAGAAATAAGATAATCAAAAGTCACTTACAGCAAGAGGATGCGCGAAGTTGGCCCCTTATTGCTATGAAAAGTAATGGAAGCGAGGGGCCAACATCACTTGTTATCTTACTTCGATCTCCCTCTGTAGTTAAATTTAGAATATTTTACGACCGTGTCCATGTCCACAGCTGCAATATTTTTCCCGCGAACATTTCCAGAACTTCCGTAATTGCGTAAAAGGATTAGCCTACATTCGCCGTAGATCGATAAACTTTTCGTCCCATTTCGCATTCATGGAAAATGAACCTCCGAAACCAATCTACCGTGATAACGTCTCCTACGCCCTTTTGTTCCCCTCCTAATTTGACCCGCGTTTACATTTCACTGCGAAATGTCAAAATCTATTTCCGGTTCCCGAATTAAAGTTTCATGAAATTGGAAACGTGGAAATTAGGTACTACCCGATCGCGCGACAATGGGATTCCCTGAATTATTCGACGCGATGTGAGGGAGAAAGTGTCTCTCATCTATTTTCAGCTCGATTTCGATCTTTTTGTAGAATGAGCGTGTGAAGTTGATCGGATCGATATATTCGACGAAGCATGTGTATGCGTATGCATGTGTGTGTATATAAGTCATTCCAAGGGACAACTTTTTCTCCATGTGCTTTACAAAGAGATACATTAAATTATCTCTCTCAAAGTTCGTTAATTAAGAGAAGCTGCAATTGAATCAAAGAACCATGATACTACCGTACAAAAAGGGTAAGTGAAATTTCAAAACGAGTACAAAAGTATGTTTTAAAATAATCGAGATAAAATATTTAACAGAAAAGAACATTTTTTTTTATTCTAAAAAAGAACTGATATCGTACTTTTTTATTTTTCTAAAATTTCAGTATCTTGACCATTATAAAGCATATTTTCATTCGCGTTTTTAAATGTCAGTTACACCCCCTTTGTATTTATCATAGCAGAGTATAATATGATAAAACTAGGATAGACGCCCCAGTTTCTGTTTAATTTTGAACGCAATTATCTCGAAATGCAGTGGAGATATGAGAACAATGTAAAAGAGCATTTTTGTAGTAAAAATATAGATGATTACTTTTCATTTGAACTTTTCTTCGATATCTGCATTCCTTTTTGAGGTAATCGACTCTGAACTCGCTTTTCAACTAGGCCGTCTATACCACTTTTATCCTAAACATCGACCCAAATATTTTTGTCAGAAGACCATCCTACATGTTATACATATATAGGTACAATATTATTTCATGCTGCATAAACTCGCGGGACTTTAGTCAACCGCCGGACTATCGCGACTGATCGTAGTCCGGCACATCCTGGCACTACCTACGCCCGGGAGACTCACGCTTCCGTGTAATCGCATCAAATGACTTTCGCCGAGCCTCAAGGGCCGTTGACTCCGCCGTAGCCGCAGCGCCACGAGTCTCTCGGTTCGTTTCGTCTATATCCCTGCGTCTCGACACTTCGTTGCGTCGAATATCACGAGCGAGTTTATATAATATTAGCCTGCTTAAAACCGAGGCAAGTTGATAGAGGAAGTTGGCCCCTCGTTTCCATTGCTTTACACGGCGACGAGGGGCCAACTTCATTCTTTAACTTGGCCTTTCGTTCTCCGAATTGTTTCTTTCGTGGAGAATTGACAACGTATAAGAACGCCGGAAAGAACTGCGGCCTGATTGAAATTGGTTGTCTCGCTCTAGTAGTTTATATGGATAGGTACCTGCTGGCTGCCTACTCGGCGGCGCTTCTTCTCGGAAGAAAATGAGAAAGAAGTGGTTTCTCTGTGTCAGGGGAGCAGCGTGCAGGGTTTTTTCGAGAATCCAAGCACCTGTATAGCGGATATTCGTATCGTATAGTGTAAGTTGTTTGTCATTCTCGATCGATTCGCAGTTGACTTGCGACCGCATCTTTACGCTTCATCGCGTCGAACAATTGAACACGGTACCATGTGTCAACGGGTAGATATTTTCTCGAGCTCTTTTAACACTACGAAATACATTTTGCGCGATGTTTTCCTCGGGGAAATTTGTAAGAACGAACGAAAAGCGGAAATAAAATGATAACGAGAATTGAACTAGTTTTTTTTAATCTCATAACGTATTATATTTTTTAAATGTGATATTGAATGATAAACATTTGCATATATAATTAAAAGAAAATTTAATTCAAGTAGATGCAACTATATTTTTGTAAGAATCTAAATAAATATTAATGAAAATTCATTAATAAAATGAATACTTACTGAAATTAGACTAGCATTCATTCGAATCGAATATGTATTTAATAAATAATTTATGAACATATGATTACTTGAAGCAAAATCGCGAAAAATGCATCTACGCGAACTTTAATGGTGCTTATTTCTGTATTCCTTTTATATCACTTGAATAAAAAATAAAATTTTATTCTTTAACTTTACGTGACGTTTGAAAGAAATGTCGAGCTTTTGACCTCGAGTTTAGACGATACTGCGTTTATCGCCGCCACAATGCCAACGACCCTGCAGCATGAAACAGACAGGAAGATGCTTATAATTCTATAACAGTCGAGGACAATCACATCTAGAGGGAAATGCAGCAATTTCGAGCTCCTCCTCTCTCGCGCTTAAATATATGTATATTATATAATATACATCCATGTGTCTACATAATACCTACATATATAATATATTTATACGCACTTGTAGGTATATTCTATTATGATTCTTAGCAGATATCCTTCCCCAAAAATGAAAATCCATAATAAAGTAAACATCTTCATGAATAATCGAACGTTAAATATAAAATTACGAAAGATCTAGAAATTTATACTATTAATAAGAAAGAAAAGTTAATAAATATAAAGCGACAAGAATAAAAAATTCAACCTCCTGATAACAAAATTAAAATGTCGTTAAATAACGAATATCAATTGACTATCATCGGAAAAGAAAATCAATTGTATTTAAATATTTAATTTTATGTAAATCCAGTTGAAAGGCGTTAATACGAACAATTAAATTCAGTTTTGAAAAAGGTAAATTTCTGGAAATCTGGTTTCACTCTGAAATAGAATTTATATTACTAGAGACGACTCTAGAGAGAGAGAGAGAGACGTCTGGTGTAGATATAAAATTATATGTAATGGTATTTAACAATTATATAGAGTACGCGTAGCAAAAGTGTCGGGAATTACTTCCATATATCTGTGTACATAAGTAGAGCATTATATTATTTCATCCGGGCTTGCGGTACGGATACCTCGTTAAGCTCTCATTAACGGAGGGATTTCTGTCTCGGTGGTAGAGGCAAGGTACCTATCCGCTTTCCTCCCTCTTCACTCTGCGATTTTACGGTAGAATAAGCAGGATAATCTCACCATCTAACTTTTCACCTAAAGCGCGAGATGTCGCTGCGGTATAATTTCGCAGCGAATACAAATCCTTGATAAAAGTGAATAGGATGAGGGGTACGATTGTCGCTCGTAGGTCGATGTTGTAGGTGAAAAAATAAAGCCACTCTGAATGGCTACTAGCGTAACCGTTGTCGTAGCATAAATCGTTTATGGAAAATCGGACGAGTTGAAAAAGTGGAGGAAGTTGGCCCCTCGTTGCCATGAAGAGCAATGAGAACGAGGGGCCAACTTCAATTGTCAACTTGCTTTATTTTCCCTTAAATAGTGCTTATTTTTCAAATACGTCATTTAAGAAGCATTTAGAGTACAAGCTCCACGTATATCATCAAATTAAAAGAGTATAGCACGAATCCCCGGATTATTTATTTCGCTCGATTTATCGCAAGATCGATATGCAAAATGTAGACACGCGCCTACGGGTAGTAGTAGCCACTTACTCAAGACGCTCTCACCCACGGACCGGCCTTTTTTCCCTGCCAAATTTCCTGTTCATTAAGGCCGGCCCGATGAGATTGCCTCGAGGGACGGCTACCTTATACATTGGACCGGCAATTACGACCATCCGACTTTATCATAAATGGATCTTACACTTCTGAGGCGCGACGAGCAAAAAAATCGAGCGAAACACGCGAACGACCTAAACTCCTCGAGGAGAAAAAGACGCCCGGAAGAGGCCTTCTGCGCAAAGCGGAGCGAAAAACAGGAGTACACCTTGGAACGTTCAAGGGGAACGAACGATAATCGGCGTTTTATAACGGATTCCAAACAATGGCGGACCGACGGCGACCATCCATTGTCTTTCGTTCTCGATGACGATAGTCACGCTATTATCATTTCCCCGGTGAAACGCTTCGCGAGAGTTGTTAATTCTGCGCATCGAAGTGCACATGCATCGTCTGCACCGGCAGAGACAGAGAGGGGGGGGGGGGGTTGTTTCAGTTTTGTATACAATATATTCGCACTCGCGCTGGCAATTGGAGCGATAATCCGGTAATAGAGAGTTCACCAGGGTGCCTCTATTACTTCGGGTACTCTGGTTTCAGCGTCGAGGCAAATGCGGGCATCGTAAACTACCCTTTTCACTGTATTTCGAGTATAGATAGGTACATACGCCCGAATTTATATTTCGGAGTGAGCCAATTTTTATTCAGTATTTTTGTCTCGTTTCAATGTAATTTGCGATTTAGTTTTTTTCTTTTCATTTAGTAGATTACGCAGAATCACAGTGATTTCGTATCTCAAACTAGACCATGTAATTCTTGTAGATTTTTGCACGCTAAAAGTGAATTTGATTGTCAAATTTTCGTATCACATTAGAATTTTTAAATACTTGAGGTTAAATATACCAAAAAAGAAATGTTGACTACATTCACGACTGTATTAAAATAAAACTAACATTTTTTCTTAACTCCCTGTGGTCATCAAGTGCCCAGACTTCAAGTTTGAAGCTGACTGTATTTCTGTTTTTACGATCACATAACTAGACCTTCATCAGATCTCAAAATAAATAGCTTCCCCTTAAGACTCGTACTACGAACCTTCTTCGGACTTTGAAAAAAATCATTTTTAAAACGTGCACTAAAATATTATTTATTACTTCAAAGTACCATCAAGTAATTTTAGTAATTTTAGTATCAGATTCGTTTTTAGTACAGGACAATCTACGAGAATCGCATGGTCTTATTTGAGATACTAGACGAAAATTTACTTTTGTGATCTTGTGTTATTTTAGAGTGGGGTAAGTATAGTTGGTAAATTATAATATAGAGTCTCGTGCCAAGAACTAAAAAATAATAATAAACTTATATTACACATATTATGTTGATTAAATTAAAGAAGCAATCAATCACTTTTCAAGCACGAAACAAAATTTATTTGCCAAATTAAATGGCTTTTCTGATAATGTGCATCACTGCGTTAAATTTTTATAAGAAGTTGGCCCCTAGTCCCCATTACTTTCCATGACAACGAGGGGCCAACTTCACCTTAAAATGTCCGGGTCTTCGCTATAGCGAAGCACAAGTTTTGTCAATTCGTCGTAAAATTGAACGAGAACAACTAGCGGATTTATCATTTTTCGCGAGAGATCGACGAGAAGAAGGGCGTCCCAAAGTGCACCGTGGCGGTGCTCGAAGTGCACGTTTCCACCGCTCCGAGGCTGGATCAAGGGAGTGCTCATTGAAAGGCGAGGGAGAGTCCGTCGTATCAAAATTAAAGTCACGTACGAACGATATCGGGGAAAAATTCTGTCGCCCCGATGGACGCATTGTTCCGCGTTTGGGGTGACAGAACTTTTACCCGGCATTGTACGACTCCTTAATAAAGGACGGAGAGGTCTTCACGGTTGACAATGTATGACACGGCGTGTCCTCGGAAACGCGGGGCACGGGAGGTGTACGCGGATCGCAACCCTTACACCAGCAAACGTCGGAAGTTGGTGTTTGTGCGTACCGCGGGACACGCACGAGATCCGCGACAAGGCGTAATAGGGTGCTGCCCTCTAGTCGCCTCGCTACCAAGCACGTCCCGTGGTGTACTGTCGAGCGGCACACTATGTACATACAACCCCGCCCGTGTAACACAAGAGTACTAGACAATAACTCTTTTGTCTATGGCCGAAGGCGCGTGGCGCAGGAAAATTACTACGTCTCGGCAGTTTATTGTAAACACTGTCTGCAAATAAACTCCCAGACGAGAGGAGATCGCTCCTTGATGCTCGGGTCTCGTCCTGTGCGTTACTAGGGATCTTACTGCTGCTCGAATTGCATTCGGATCTTCTTCTCGAAGCTTCCAAAGCTCTCGCGAATAAATATTCGATTCCGCAGTGATAAGAACTTCGATAGGGTGAAATAGGATGAGTTGGCGAATGAAGTTGGCCCCTCGTTTCTATGGAAAGTAATGGAAATGAGGGGCCAACTTCATTCGCCAATTCACCACGTTTTACCCTATTAGTTGCGTGAACTAAAATTCTCTAGATTCTCCGTTATGGAATTCAATATTTTTTTTGTTCACATTAAATTTCGTACAAGAGGCGGGGTTAATGTAGACTGGTAGATATTTCAATCCTATTCTAAATTCTCGTGTGGTTGTACCACAATTTTTCATGAGAAAGAGAAACTCGATGTGAGAAACTGGTCAAAAATTAGATTTCCTTTCAATTTTTTTGGGTGAGACTTTACCGAGTTTCTTAATCTATGTAAAAGCAAGAACGAGAAAATTTGGCGGGATCTTACATTAGAGTTTTTAACAAGTATAATAAAATTTCCTAGATTGCAATTTTCAATATGCTTGAAATATTCAGTTATAGAGCCGCCATCGAAACTGAGTTCGCTCACGAGCATTCGAATTAAACAGAGTTTAACATTGGCGAACGAATAAACACACGACCCAATTCCACAGCCGACAGCCAACATTTCCAATCGAGATATTTAACGTACGATATGCGGGAATGCAAACAATAATTTTCGAAATAGTACGAGGTTAGCGCAATAACGATCGAACATTTCCCGGCCGATAAAACACACACGATTGCACTGGGAAGAGGAGCTGCGGAAACAGGTGTCGCCATGACAACGACCCACATTCTCCTAACGTAATAAGTAGTATCACATGGACCACGGCGTTCCGGTGAAGTGCCAACGCATTTCCACGCCGCTCCCTTCGCATTTCCTCCCGGAAGACGAATTTTCCTCCGCCCCCACCGGGGGGTTTAACATATATTTATTTCTTCTTTCACCCGTTCGCTCGCGTCCCGCTTTTTCCATAAGCCGCCACTTTGCGAGCTTATTCGTTCTTACCAATTCGCGACCTCTGTTAAAAGGGAGAGCGAGGTAAGTTGACGCGTAAATTTGGCCCCTCATTGCCATTACTTTTCATGGTAACGAGGGGCCAACTTCAGTTGTCAACTTGTCCTGGTCTTTCTTTTAACAAGAATCGCGAATACAAATTATTTCAACGGCAGGGAATAGCGAAAGTTACGCACGAAGATGGCCTCTCGTTGCCGTTACTTCCCGTGGTAACGAGGGGCCAACTTCTCGTGTCACCTTGCCCTAGTCTCTCTCGACAAAAATCTTGAATCGATTGAAATTATTTTGACAATAGGAAATAGCGCAAGGTTCGCACGAAGTTGACCCCTCGTTGGCATTACTTCCCATGGTATCGAGGGGCCATCTTCACATGTCAACTTGCCCTAATCCCTCTTAACAAGAATCGCAAATTAATTGAAATTATTTTAATGATAGGGGACAACGTAAATTGACGAAGGAAGTTGGCCCTTCGTTTCGATTACTATCCATAATAACAAGGGGCCAATTTTACATATCAACTTTCCCGGTGTCCGTTATACCGTCAAAATAATTTCGGCTGCTGAGTTTCCAATACAAAATCAATGGAAGCGAGTAAAGACGCTCTTCCACTCCAGCAATCAAATTAACTGTATTTATTAATTTTTTTCCATCCAATCGCACGACCCCTTCCAACGATCTTTTCCATAAGCAAGCTTCTCCGCCGTCGAAATAATTTCATCCTCTGCGTTCCCGACGCAGAATTAATGGAAGCAAATAGAGGCACTCTCTCCTTCACGTCCCGCGAATCGGTCGATAGGGTAATTCTGTTAGGGGAAAACTTTTCGGGAAGAAGTTCTCAAGGATGGGGCAGTTATTGATTTCGCGAGGACAGCCCCCCTCCGCGAAACCTTTGCCTCATCCAGTCAAACGTGATTTATCAAAACCGGCGGAAAGGGGTCGGGATCACGGACTATAGGACGCCATAGACGTGCTTCTCGTTCTTCCGGAGCGAAGCGCTAGAAGCACGGCGAAGATATTCGAGTAGTTTCATTTGAAGCAGTTGCCGTCGTCGAGAGCACGCACGCTGCAGGTGGGGAATATTATCAAGCACGCACGGAAGACACGTCATATGCACGAGTGGGAGTGAGGATATTTGTTATAGAAATCGTGCAAGTACAAGTAAGAGCGGTAAAGTTGAACTTGCAGCCGATGATTAGAGCTTCGTTGCATGCTAATCTTCGGTTACACTGTGAGAGTTGTATAAATTAATGTAAGGTAAAACGGAGTGATTTGTCGAATGAAGTTGGCCCCTCGTTTCTATGGAAAGTAATGGAAACGAGGGGCCAACTTCATTCGCCAAATCACCCCGTTTTACTCTACATACTTAACGTATTTCAATAAATATTACTACGCACGATTATTTTTTAATATTATTAGTTATATGTATTAAAATGTTTCGTTTTTAAAAACACCCTTCATGATATGGAAAATGTGTGCATTTAAATAGAGGAGATCGAGATAAGTTGAAATTAGAAATTAGCCCCTCGTTTTCATTACTTTCCATGGCAACGAAAGGCCAACTTCATGAGTCAACTTTCCTCAATATTCCTCGTATAAATCAAACGTAGTGTTTTCTGAAGATCCGTAAGTAATTCATTGGCCTACGAAGCTGGGAATGAGCATTGGAGTGTAGAGTTCATCTTAGGTTAATCTTCATCGACTACATTTCGTACTCCTGCCTAATTATTAGTTTTAACGAGAGGCGTGTACTGCATGACTAAATGAGTTACCAAACTCTGTCATTAATATGGCTGCGATACTATGGTTATTATGTTTCGTATTATATATAGTTCATTATTAAAGATCGGGACAGATTACCACAGGAAGTTGGCCCCTAATTCTAATTATATTCCAACGTGATGAAAGGCCAACTACACGTGTTAACTGACTCTGAGTTGCATACTGCATATCAAGCGATATTGACGTATAATCTAAAATTTGTTACAGTAGAAAATTCTATGTACCTATATAAAGAAAAAATAATCATTGAAGCAAAGAATAGTTCCTTTCAACAGTATACAATATTTATGAAACAATTTTTTGGTTATGTGATTAAAAATAGAGTGATTTAGCTCAAAGATTCGATTTATTATTTTAATTTTAGGAGAGACCGGGGTAAGTTAAGAGTGAAGTTGGCCCCTCATTGCCATTAATTTCCAAGGCTGCGAGGGGCTAACTTCACGTATAAACTTGCCCCGGTCTCTTCTACAATATATTTCTTGAATTCAATAATTATTCTTTACATGAAAAAAATTATCATAAATACTATAATATTAAAAGAAATAATTCTTTAATATAATGACTTCTTTTCTCCGTTTACGGTTTCCAGTCTGACCCCATACTTCTGTCGACCAATAAACGCCAGTAGCATAAATATACCTTAAGTCGTATTTCCGATAAGAATCTGCTGAAGGGGAAGCAATTTTTCTAGAGAGTCTCGGACAGAGAATATAGTAGTTGCTTAAATACCAGCACTCAATATAACTACGAGTCATTACGTCTTATTATGGTTTTCAGAAATGTATATGCTTCTTATATATACATATACATATATATGTATATAAGCTTCCTTACACAGCAATTGTCATACGTAAATAAATATACAGGAGTCGTAATTATAGTCCGGCCAACCTGACCTCCCATTAGACGAGTCTACCAGTCTTCAACCTCGAGTTATTATTAAATTTTTACTTACCCGAGAGTCGAGCAGAATATTTTGGAATTCGCGGAAGAGCTAACATCCAATTAGGAATATAAGTAGCAACAAACGAGGCCAATTTTAATCTGGCCGTGCTTCAAGAATTTTAAAACGAGCGCATACGGATTATACGTATAAAAATAATTTGAACCTTTGACTTATAAAATTTAATTTGGAAGATTCAAGGTCCTTTGTGTCAACGTAACTGTACGTTACACGTATGTACGCACGGTTTTGTGTACGTGATCTCCATGTGGTGTGAAATTGCAACAGAGGTGCGAGATGTTTGCCGTAATTAGCTCGGCAAGTACCTCGGTTGGGTCGAGTGGGAGACAACGAGAGAATGAACGAGAGAGAAAGAGAGAGAGAGAGAGAGCTGTGCAAATTACATATAGGTATATGTATATACACGTATTTGTTGGGTCACCAGATACGCAACTGTCGGTTTGGTATGTTTCGTTTTTGAATGCTTCCGGAACCATCGACGGTTTGATAATAATACAGACGGAGATATATCTAATATTTGAATGAAAATACTATATACAGGGTGACATTTTGAAAACTTGCCACCCCAATATCTCAGAAAGTTACAGAGATTTTCTAAAAAAGAAAATACGGTTTCGGCAGTAGAGAGGGGGAACCAAAATGACATAATCGGAGACTCACCCCCTCCAAAACCCTTAGGGGTAGCCCCCCCAACTTTGTAATCATAATAGGAACCCCCCCATGTGTGATACAGCGTTGGAAAGCTCTTTGAAAATGCTTTACAATAACACCAAATTTTGGTACCTTTTGATGAGTAGTTTTTGCGCAAATCGAGAAAGAAACTGCTAGAAGTAAGTTGTCAATTTATTTCTTAAAGGTCAATTACGTTACAATAAATTTTCGAAACGATTTCCATTGATTTTTCGGACTTTTTAAAATGTTGTTCTTGAAATTTTGCGACATATTCTTGCATAATTCTCTGTTTCAGTTGGTTAATGCTTCTTGGTTGAGTTTGAAAGACAACAGATTTCAGATGTTCCCATAAGAAGAAATCGCAGGGAGTAAGATCAGATAGTAGAGATCACTTCGAAAATTTATTGTAACATAATTGACCTTTAATAAATAAATTGACAAAACTTACTTCTGGCAGTTACCTTCTCGATTTGCGCGAAAACTACTCATCGAAAGGTACCAAAATTTGGTGTTGTTGTAAAGCATTTTTAAAGAGCTTTCCAACGCTATATCACACATGGGGGGTTGCTATTTAAGATTACAAAGTTGGGGGGGCTACCCCTAAGGGTTTTGGAGGGGGTGCGTCTCCGATTATGTCATTTTGGTTCCCCCTCTCTACTGCCGAAACTGTATTTTTCTTTTTTAGAAAATCTCTGTAACTTTCTGAGATATTGGGGTGGCAAGTTTTCAAAATGTCACCCTGTATATATTAATAGTATATTTGTTTCTAAATTAAAATAAGTACTGAAGTTGGCCTCTCATTACCACCACCAATTATTGCATTAGAGAGAGGCCTAATCAGATTGGCTATATTATTACCTGCACTTATGTATCTTATACTGTAAAAACGCTCCAATTTCCAGTTAACTTTGAACGTGATTATCTCGAAATGCAATAGAGATACATAAAAAATCGAAACCAGCTTTTTTATAGTAAAGATACAGACAAACATTTTTTATTTAAACTTCCTTTCGATATCTCCAATCATTCTCAAGAAAATCGACTTTGAACTTGCACTTCAACTGAGACGTTTATTCTATTTTTACCTTAAGTAGAAATCTCAACTAATTCTATACCATACACAATTTTACCACTCTGCTTCCACTCTTTTCCATAGCAACGAGGGGTCAACTTCTCATTACAACCATGTTACCATATCTATCACCTATAACAGATTTTTAACACTCACTCAGATCAATATTCATGGATCAAAATTTTATTAAGAGGAAAACTATTTATAACGCCATGGAGCCTTACGTATATCAATCAGAAACTCGAGTCTCACTTATTGATAACCCCGCTAAAAATTTGGAAAACCGGAGCAAGCTGACAAAGAAGTTGGCCCCTCGTCGCCATGAAATGAAATCAAAACGAAGGGCCAACTTCACATCTCAACTTGCCCCGATCTCCGTGAAATGTCGATAAAATTATTCAAAAAAATTAAAGTTGCCATGTATTGCTTGTTATTACGTAATACCATACTTTTTTGGAAAATACAATAGAATGCATATATATACGAACAAAAGTCTATTACGTATTCTTACAACTTCCGGTGGCATGGTGCGGATCGCCATAAATCGACAAGTTCAATGAGAAACTTTAAATTAGGAAGTTCGTGGAAGTTTCGACGAATAGAGGACATTATGCATGTATGCATAGTACGTGCAAAATCTGGCGGACGATAAAACGTAGATTAGGGAAAATCTGTTCCGGAGCACTTGGCCGCTCGATCTCGTACTGCGGGCATTGCGGATGGCGGGTTGAGAAATTAGCTTCTTTCGTCGGGTTAAAGCAATGTCATCTATGACGAATCTGGTACTTCAGCGAAAGGCGGATATTATGCTGATTAGACCGGATAAATTCATATCGCGGAACGCTGAGCTGGTTCTCAATCGTTCTGGTGCTATCATTTACTTCACAGGGCCGAACAAAATACATTTTCAAAAATATTTCTAACGTGGAATGAAAAATACTTTACGAAACTATTTTGAAAAGATGAAACGGAAAATAGATTTAGAAAATTCGTTTGAAATTGAAAACATTTTTAATTAGCTTCTTGAATGCCTTTATCAATGATTTTTTAAAAATTTATTACAGGAATGCTCCATGACAAATGTGGCTGCTTCTGATGCGACAATATCATTGCATTGCAGTTTCTTCATCTTGCGATGCCAATGTTCTCTTTACGACTGCCCATTCCCAAAAAAGACACTGCAAACACATTTGCGAATCGCGAAACTCGCTTAATTAATTTGGATAATTACTTTTGAACCATTAACAGCGGCACCTCGACGACAGTCGTTGCTCTTGGGAATTTACGTAATAACAACTACGCGGGTCGTAAAATTGCGGAACTACACTACATTAACTAGCATTGTTTGCCCATATAAGGAGAAGTAAACACACATAAAAATGAGTAAAAAGCTAACTTTCCTCTCTATAATTTCGACCGCTCCTTCTTCTTATTTAATATTCGAATGGTGAGAGGAAAATTATTTATTGAAGTCGTTTTTTCGTTAAAATCATAAATAAAAGTTTCTCTAAAATTAACTTTCTTTCAGCATTTAATTGGATGGAATCAACAATATGCTATACTGAATTAAGTTTCTAATCCTAAATTATAATATATTTATCACAAAAATATAGTAAACACTATACTCATTTTTTTAAATTGTATAATTTAAAAATGATATATCAACTACTATTTATGTATATATATAGGGAAAAACATATTCTATCCATTAGTCGAACGCTGATAAATTTGCGATAAAACACACGATCGCTACGATATTTTTTAACGAAAACTGTTGGAATCTACCTACAGGTGGAAACGCAGCAACGATTTTTCCTCGCACAATGGGAACCGAATGTATTGCCACTATGCTCTGTTCCAATTGCGCGAGAAAAAAATCATGAGAAAAAAAATTGCTTGTCAAAATCTCTTTACCGTATTCCATCGCAACTTTGCCTCGCGACTTTGTTACTACATTAGTACTGAAAATATATTTTTCATATACTTTTATAATATGTTTTGAGGGTACGAAGAAAAATGTATATTTCTCGTATAATCGAAATATATTAAACAATATTAGTTGAATTAAAAAATTGAAAAAATATTTTTGTTGATATAGGTAAAACGGGGTGAGTTGGCGAATGAAGTTGGCCCCTCGTTTCCACTACTTTCCATAGAAACGAGGGGCCAACTTCACTCGCCAACTCGCATATTCATTAAAATAATTAAAATCTGTTTTTATATCTCCAACATATAACATTCCCATGGGGGCGCTTACTTATCCAGAACCGATTTCCGCGCAGGACCAAGTCGCTGCTGCCGAAGCACCTGCGGAGCCTCGTTACTCGTGCTCCGAGGAACAAGCCGAGGACACTCTCTCGGCCAACTCGCCCGCCGCAACAGGGGCAAGGTCTTCGGGGCATCGAGCCCCGCTCTCGACAAAGCCGAACGAGCGGGCTCCCAGGATCGATCGTACGTCGGCAGGTCGTCTTGAAGACGCGTAGCCGGCGATATCGACCGACCCGCCTCAACGCAACCTTCTCTCGACTCTCGACTCCCATAGGTACAGTACCGGAGTCGTCTCGACTAGGTATTTCCCGCAGGCTCGCGCGTTGCCCGCGCGCACCTGATCCCACGCAGCCCGCCGCACCGACCGAGGGCGCCAACGTAGTTCCCCACAGTCGCAAGGCGGGCCAGCTATTCTGCGAGCGAAGCGGTACCGTTACAGGACAGAAAGAGAGAGAGAGAGATAGAGAGAGAAAGCATCGAGCAGAGTACGAAGTATACAGAGAGAAACGACTGTCTGTCTGCGCTCCTCGCGAGTACAGCCTCTATCCTACCCTCTCTATACGTTGTCTCGACCTCCCCCTCCCCCTGCCTCTATCCAGCCCCGCGCAATCCAAGCTTTACGCTTCGCACAGTCCTTTGTCGCGGCCTCTGCGTAACGATCCCTGCCTCAAGTTCGTCGCTATCTCCTCTCTCTGTCACGTCGCGCGCGCGGTGAAATCCGTCAGCAACTTTGTTTTCGCGTCCGATTTCGCAACGCGCGACGGGGTTTTGCTACCCCGCCGTCTAGTCGTGCAAATGGGAAATTAGAACGCGGATAATGTCAGTCGGCTACGGTCCTGTTTTCCCTCAGGTTCCCCGCGTCTCTTCGATCCTTCTGAAGGGCATGTGGGCTTTCTTCGCAGTCGCAGGCGGGTAAAAGGCTCGTTGCGAGTTTAAAGGGAGGACTGCAAGGTAAATCGGTCTTGCGACTCGGTACGGGAAGCGTCTGCGCGACTGGAGCGCGAGTGAGTCGTATGGGGGGGGGGGGTAAGAAATTGCTGTCTTCTTGTTCTTTTTTTTCAGTATACACGACAGTCGTCGCGCGAGAGGACGAGTGTGTGTGCCGAGCACTTCGGCCCTTCGCAGACGTCTCGACGGGACTTACTTTCAACGTGGGGGTTCAACGAGCGGGTGTGATGCGAACTGCGTCGCGTCTATGGAAGTCAGCGAGTACATCGACGATGAATGATGTACGGGTGGTACTACGAAGAAGGCGAATAAACGAATTTATTATGGGTGCACCGAGAAAACAGTTTACTAACAGTTAAGGATCTGGTCTAGGTTGGATTAACTAGAGAAGCCGCCATGTTTTTGTCCAAAATTTTCGATCCCTTTTCATATCTAGATAAACAATGTTTCGCTGATGAACCATGGTTTTTCCGATAAAGGAGACCTTCAAATTATTCAAAAGTGTGAACATTTGCTACCCGGCCGAGAAGGTCATCAAATATCTCTTCCTTCAAATCACTACACGTGGCCTTATTTTTGTTAATAAATGTCCCTTTAATAAAAACATAATTTTACGAAAAGCACTCCCTGGAGTGGACAAATTATTAATTACTGGACCACATGTAACAATTTGAACGTTCTGTTGTTACTATTACGTTCAATGCATAATTACTCGTAAATGCTGAAAGTAAACACGAAAAGTCATAGAACAAAAGTTGTTAAGTTTTATACGAAGAATACGAACCAATAAAAAAAATAGGGGTTCCTATTTAAAAAATCAAAGTTGACCTTCAAATAACCTTGAAATTCTAAACCAAACGAACCAAATGTATAAAAATTAAATCCCACTTATAAAACGATGATACTTTTGCCTGAAACATTTTTCTCTCAAATGCTTCATTTTCAAGATCCACCCTGTATAACCCACAGTTAAATGTACGCCACACATGTGTAAAGGCACAAGCTAAACGCAGAATAAACCTCTACTATACTATACTATAATAGATGTCCAATAAAAGAATAAAAATGATTATATTTCACAAAAGAAAAGCAGCCAACGAGTAAACAAATATTTTACAAAAACCCCCGATATTGTGTTCAATGTAAAAGAAAAAAAGAGAAGTATGAAAGAAAAAGTGCTTTTCTCTCCCAATACATATTTCCAGGCTATCGAACGGCACACGGATCGCCAGCCTAGCATAACCTGCAGGTGTCGATCAATGGAAAGCTCGGTTTGCCGCATCAGAATGGCCCGCTCGGTTTGCATTCGACTGAAGCTTATGCGCCATGCAATGTAATGCCTTCAGACCTCGGAACTGCTAATTAACTCCGCACTAATTGCAAGCTCCGATTGCAGCGCTCTGCGTGCGGAACGACATGGATATTCTGTAGTGTGGATAATAACAAGAAGAAAAAGAAGCTTATCGACGTTCCGTTATTTTTTTTATCAGCCCGGCGCATCGTCGCCCTTATCGACGACTGCTTATCGCGTCGGCTAACGGGGATTAAATAAATGGATATCACACATGCATACAACAATGGACACCGTGGCAAGCAGATACCATATATGTGCATACAGAAATGGACGATTGATCTTCGTTATAATAAATCAAGCTGGTCACTGCAGTACCAAGCGATGTTTGCTTTCCTTCAGCCTCGGGGAAAGTTATTCGTTACAGGGTAAAAGTGGGATAGACGCCCCAGTTTCTGTTTAATTTTAAACGCGATTATCTCGAAACGCAGTAGAGATATGTTAAAAATGTAAAGGAACTTTTTTATAGTAAAAATATCAATGAATATTCTTTAATTGAACTTTTCTCTCATATCTACAATTGATTTCGAGATAATCGATATTTAATTTGCTCTTCAACATTAAGCGAAGGTCATTAAAAATAAATTTAAATTATCAATTATAAGAATAAACTAAATTTTACCGAAGAACAATCATCTTAAGCTTTGGACGTTGTTAAATAATTTCGTGAAACGATACAGTGGAATTTCTTCAGTGGAATATTCACATTACGCCAAGTATAATAGCTGAATATGAAGAAATAAGAATGATACATATTGAAATTGTAGACTAGAAGAAAGAAACAAATTGGAAAATATGTATATAGTAGAACCTCTTTAAAGTCGTCTCTCCCCCTCTACAGCAACCGTCTCCTACTTTTTCGTCCCCACTCCAGCTCCTCACAGTGAGGGGAACGGCAGCAGGCGCGCCCCTTTACGCTCGCGGGACCAACGCTTTCCAACGTGAAGCGCGCGCGTATCCCCACCACTCGCCGTAGCTGCGCGCCTCTGTAAATTCCCTAGTAGACTGACATGGGTGGCGACTTAATGGTGCCCATCCACGTACAGGCGGACTGCAGTCCCGGACTGTGAGCGATCCCGCCTGCAGTCCAAATTTCGCCATACACGTACAGTTCGCCTGCAGTCCGTCGAAACTGTAGAAAACTGTACGTGTGTGGCGGTTGATCTGCAGTCCAGGCCTGTCGTGCTAAACTTTCATTGATATAAAAAATTGTCTATCAGTTGCACTCCAGGGGCACCTGTCGGTACCCGGGCGGTTCGACGCTCTCATTCCACGGGCGGTTGATCCTTCCACTCGAGCGGCGCCTCTATGGCATTCGGGCGGTTTGGTACTCGATATGTTTTATTTCCGATGTGCGAAAAGATTAGCGGGGTGCTGCTACAGTGCCGTCTACAATTAAAAAATGGAATCTGCAGGAAAAGTAAAAACGAGAAAATTGATGCTGCAGTCCCGAACTGCGAGCGATCCCGCCTTCAGTCCAAATTTCACCATACACGTACAGTTCGCCTGCAGTCCGTCGCTTGCAGTCCGTCGAAACTGTTGGAAAACTGTGCGTGTGTGGCGGTTGATCTGCAGTCCGGGCCTGTCGTGCCGAACTTTCATCGATGTTAAAAATTTTCTGACAGTTCAGTGGGGAGGAAAGGTGATGGAGGGGATGGAAAGAGGGAAGGGGAGGGGAGCGGCGGCGGCGGCGGCTTCGCCCTGGCTGGCAGACGATTGGTGGGGGACGGAGTTTTGAGTCGATCGTCGATCCAAAAAACTATTTTATATACTTATTATAACTAGCTGACCCGGCGAACTTCGTACCGCCTCAGAATCAATAAATGTTATGTTAACTTAAAAACGAAATGTATTTTAATTATATTTAAACTAATTTAATTCACTTTACAGCAAGGCATTTGCTTTATTGAAACGAATCTATATATTCTGCTATTCATCGCGGAGACAAATCCAAGAGTCAAAAGTCATAAAAATCTGTCCAGCCGTTCTTTAGTTATAAATTGTGTAACTAATCCGACTTTATTTTATATATACAGATAAAGAGATTTTTGTTACCAATAAAGGTACCTACTTCTCGAGTTTGCTAGGGTGAAATCAGAAAAATGACTAATCTTCTTTGAATTTATCATTTCGAAGTTCTTTCGAAAAGTCAGTTGGTCTAGCTTGTTTTGGACCACAGATGACGTACTCGTAATCAGTTTCGAAACCTCCTCGCAACGAACGCTCGTAATTTTTGACTGAAGGCAGAGAATACCGATGAAAAACTATATGTACACGTGGAGCACCAGAACTGTATAGAATTTGTAGAATTTTCTTTGAAATATTGCCGAACGACTTTGGCACATCTTTAATACGACGAATTAAAAAAAAATCCATTAACAATTACGACATCGATTGCGGGAGGTAACGTACTGTCATTTCGCAAAGTTTTCGTCATCCTTCAATTTCTGAGCCGTTGAAATGTGAGAAACGCGGTATTGCATCATACACAGTCAAACAGTGGTATCTACAATAACCGTCGGTGCACATACCGCTTTTTACCTAAGCAATTAGCATATACCGCATTTAGATTATCGAAATGTTAAAGGGTATAGCCGGATAAGCATATGAAAACTACCCCCGCTTGAATTTCTCGCTTGAATTAAAAAGGAAGAAATCGTACTATTTGAATTCCCACTTCTTAATTTGATAAGAAATACAACAACCGCTTGAAGCACTGATCGATTATCATTATAGCGCATAGAAGGAAGCATATTTCGTATTTCATTTATATTTTTATATGAGAAACCAGTCAGTAACTTCACTTGATCTTCAGGATAAGAGAAATTACTTATATATATATATATATATATATATATATATATATATATATATATATATATATATATATATATTATTCCTATAAGTAAAGAATCGCGGCCTCCAGCAAGATTATCTAACAATTTTTGTAGATCAGAGGTTTCTACAAAACTTGAATTAAAAATCACTTTTAAAAGGAACAGATCGTCTTCGTAGAACTTTTCTTTGATCAAATGATTTTTGCAGCATCGATTTCCAATAGGAATAAATACTCTTTGTTTAATATACGCTTGCTTTCGAGCTTCAAAAGGAAAATGACAGTTAATAATTCGATACGTTCGGATTGAATCTCTTCATTTCCACGATGTAAATGAAATTCATAATCAGGATCATCTGTACATTGGCATTCTTTTACCTAAAAACGTTGCCGATTTCTCGTATGTCGATAACTTAACAACATAATTATAAGGAACAAAATAAGCTTCCCTTTTCTCACAACTATGTTAAATATTAGACACAAGGGGTATAGATGCAAAACCCGCCAAGTTCATTTTTGTCAAATTTGAGGTAGATACGGAAATTTGTTCTTTATAAGTACGTGCATAAGGTCGAACATAATTTAGGTGCAAATTCCACATTAAACCGTTAATAATAATATAAGGTAGAAAATATGCTTGCCAATGTAAGGCAATGGCCGTCTGCACCAGTTTTTGACGTTTCCTGTGAATTGCTATAAATGTGACTTGGCGGGTTTGGCATCTATACCCCTCATATATTTCTTCTTCCAAACACAATTGATCGAACTGAACTGACTCATGAACTGTGCGTGTATGGCGAATCATCCGGCGGCCTGCAGTCCGCAGAACTGTGCGTGTGTGGTCAATGACAGTTCGGGACTGCAGATCAGAACTGTCAGTCCACGGACTGCAGTCCGCCTGTACGTGGATGGGCACCATTACAGGGACTGCGCTGTACCACCATCTGTAGGATTTCAGAATTTAATGGAAACGCACCCCCCTCCCCCCCTGGCACTCGGCTATATGGATGCGTTTGCGCGTACACACGTTTGTACACTTCGGATATTGTGCGCGCCTTGCACCCGCTTTTCGCTCGCCCGCAACCACGAACCGACGCACAGTGGTACAACATACGCTCGCGCGGGAATTACTTTCTAAAGTCTGGCGCCTCTCTTTTGCTCGAAACCGTACCCCGAGCTTTTATTTTACAATTAATTATTCTACCGGCCGTTTCTCGGTTTCCGTGAAAACGCTTCTGGCCCGCGTGACGCTTTTATCGAGCGGTGCATTGAAAAGCGAAGGTCGCTTTTCCCGCAGATCGACCGCCTCGGATTACGAGATGCAGTTGCAACGGATCCGGCGAACCGCGGGGGAAAACGTTTCCGGGAAGTCTCGTAATCCCGCTAATTGGATTCTGTCATGATTTGTAATGGAGCCGAGATTTTAATGTCACGGTTGTAATATTAAATTCCATTAAAAGTGGAGCTTTTTTATTCAACGCGGTTTCGTTGATGTCCATTTCATCTCAATTCCATTTTAACCCTGGCTACTCGTTAATAAACTTTCTTCTGATTTTTATTTCAGGAACATACCCTGAGCGTACTTCAATAATGTCCCTATTAAATATTTTTTTCGTAATGTAGGTGCCTAAATTAAATATTCATGCAACGAGAAATCATTTATTCATTACATAAAAGTTTCGTCCGCCTTGCGAAAGAAACGTTTTTTTTTAAAGATTGCAGAAGCATGACATTTCGTGTTGCCCGAATATTTTCAGTAGATTTCTGGGATAAAATTACACAAATGTTTAGCGAAGTAATCCAGGTTTACGGAACACCCCAAAGAGATCGACTTGCTTATAATATAACAAATATAATATATTATACCTATTTAATATTATATATTATATATAATATTATATTATAACAAATAGAAAAACTATGGGGCTGCTCGTTTCAAAACATTAAATTCCGAGAAAATAACTCCGAGAAAAGTCACGAACAAATTCCACGGTGAGCGTACTCAGAATGGCGCATCTGGCATCGTCGAGAAACCTATATCGTGCATCCATCCCAATAAAGTGCAGCCTCTGAAGGGGCAGGTAAAGGGTAGTATTCAGGTTTCAACTGGGGGGTGGGTTAAAGCGGCTAAAGTGCACTAAGCATTTAACCAAGTAACTTCGTGAATTTCCCTCTTGTTGGTAAGCGCGCGTACGATGTCGGTGACGGCTTTCGAGTAAATGGAAACTCCCGAGAACTTCCTATTGCATCGTAGGACCGTTTCGAATGCACCGAGGAATGCGATCGAATGAATCAACGATGTTGGCTAATGGCAAAAATAGAATAATAATGTGGAATATAATACATCATTCTTTGTATTATATATTCTAATATTAAATATATTAATTGCTTTATTACAATATATTTATGAGACAATGCATTATTATATAATATTGTAGAATATATCATGATATTGGGTAAAACGGGGTGATTTGGCGAGTGAAGTTGGCCCCTCGTTTCCATTACTTTCCATAGAAACGAGGGGCCAACTTCATTCGCTAAATCATCCCGTTTTACCCTACTATAACGTGTATAATAATAAGGCTCATTATTCATCGAAAGTTGTACAAATTACTTTCATATTTAACGAGGAATTTAATTCCCAGGGATAATTATTTAATCGATATACCCTCTGGATACCCAATACAAAAGAAAAAATATATCACATTTAAAAACAGCTTCGTGCGTAAAGCGGGAAAGGGTAGAATATTCAGTTCCAATGAGAAATGGAGAAGCGAATGAAGTTCAGAGAGCATTTAAACGGAATACGCAAGCAATTCTCTTTTCCTCCCTTAATGAATAGCAACCCATCCCTCGCCCCTCAACACGGGGTGGTGCATTGAAAATAGAGCGAACGACTTAGTGGCCGGTACATTCGGCCCGGTCATTAAACGTAACGACTGAATACCGTTAAAGTATGATATTTAAATAAACTAAGCATAGATACTTTTCACGTAGTCGAAATACTCCATTAAAATATCCTCGCAACTCTTCATTTAACATTAGTTTTCTGGTACAGTCTGGAGATCGTCGTTTATACAAAGTGTTTCACTCCAAAGGCTCGCCGAGGGCGTGGCTAAAGTTCGTCGACACTTATCCCGCCGGCAGGTGGCAAGACTAACCGCGACACTCGGTGAGCTAAGCATTGACCAACTCGAGCATCATCGGTCGATACTTATATTACCGACTGTGACTCACAATCAGTCACGCCATTCGTCGATGAAAAAGTATTGGTGAAATTAAGCCACGCCCCGTACGATCCTCTTAAACGAGACACTCTTATGAGCACGCGATTCGAGGGTTTATCACCATTCAATGACTCTTTGTTTATCGTTTCAGTGACGGTATCGTTGATCGTCGATATTTGATGTCCACGACTAACAATAAGTAGGATATTACCCATAAACAGGCAGGATTTATAACGGTATAAAGAGAGTGGAGGGGGAACGAAGAGTACGTATAAGAGGATGAAGAAGCAATAACGAAGGGTCTTTTGCCTTCCATTCTTCGACCAAGTCCATACATCTCGCATGTAGGAGGGGCGCGTCTCGTGTTTTAACTCTTGTTTCTGGCGTTTTCGCAAACACTATCGTGAATAGTATGGCTGTTTTATGTCGTCGGCTAAGTAGGATTCTACTCCCTATAAATACGGGAGATTTATAACGATATAAAGGGGATAAGAGGGGATAAAATGTATAGGCGGATAAAATCGCGATAAGAAGGGTCCTTTTGAAACACTCTGTCCTTTAATTACACGAGTCGATCGGTCGCACGTGTAATAGCTATATGTGGGTTTTGTATGAACTGCGTAATTGTTTATGCCATAATGAAGGTAAAGCGAGTAATATTATGAGATAAGAAGTTACCTTCATTTTGTTTCCATGATGGTAACTTTGAGAATATTATTTGAAAATGTGAGAATAATCATTTCATTCGCATAAAAATGGCCACTTTACTATGTTTTCTAGGAGCTAATTCAGGTAGGTTTTATGGCGTTTGGCTTAATTTTGCTAATGTTCATCCCATCGTTAAACAAAATAGCACAAATGCATACTCCAATATTGCAAAAGCAATACACAAATTTGAATATAACTCGTTGAATTCGTATCAGTATAAAGGAAAATTTCTCGTAGAATTGTTTTATTTAAAAATTTATTTTTCCATATATGATCCCACGCGTGACACATTGAAATTCAATGGATCGAATGAATTTTAATCTCAATAAAACGTTCAAAAAAACAAATTTAATAACTCGAATGTATTTTAATTTCGTTAAAAACCCCTCAGATATAATAAATCGAGAAAACTTTAATCTCGATACAAAATTAAAAAGCCCCCAAATTCATTAAACCTAATAAATTTTAATCTCGATAAAAAAAATTGAAACACAGACCTAAATTACTAATAATTCGTTGAATCGAACAATAATTTTTATTTGGTCAAAAAACGATTAATCATTTCGAACAAAACCATCAACTCTGATCAACTACGTTTTTCCTCCATGCGGAAAAAAAGCTCTGCGGCGCTGGTGTCGCCGAGCAGACGACACCATTTATAGAATATCTTGTGTACCACACGTGTCTCGAGTGGCCGGTAAAGTGGCCGTAATTTAGCACTCCCCTCCTCCCGGCGCTCAGCCCCGCGCGGAAGGAGGGTGAATCGCTGCGAAGCCTGGCAAACTTTTATACTACAGAGGATCTAGGTGGCAGCACCCCCGCGTAAGCCACATTAAGACCTCGCCGATGAAGGTGCAATTTATGATTTGCCGTTATTACGAGGCCGCGTCCCGGCTAAAAAGCTGCGCGTATACCTATCCGGAGGGCAATGAATAGAGGGCAATTTTTTATGGGCTTCTATTATCAGCAGGGGACCCTGCAACGTTATGCGATTCGGTGGAAAGCGGAGCTGTAAGGCTATACCGATATTATTACGTAATACTTGATTGCATTGTAACGGTTGGGTGTAAGTCCATCATGTTGCGATATATACAAATATTCGTACAATGTGATGGCTGTATATCCACATATGTATAAATTCTTCATTGGAAATTTCACAATTCAAAAGTAAGATAAATAGTTTCACGGGATTTATGGATTACCTACGGGAATGCCTAGTATAAGATGATAAGTTATTTTCAGAATCTTCAAAATCAAAAGACGTCACTTAACTGACTGAATGACAATAAGTCGTCGCAACGTGTGATGACATTACTTTCCCTTCGAAATGAGAATAAGTTAGCGCTTATACTTTACCTCAAACCTAAGAAGACTTATCTCCTCGCTTTAAAGAGAAATCGTTTGGTGTCTTACTTTTTTACTTTTTATTTTTCGTACACGTCGGTCTACAGTACTCTAAAGGATACGAAAATCTGATACTCCCCGAGCGGAAATTGTGATCCGATCAGACTGGGGATTACGTGAGGGATTTCAGGGATAATCCATTTGGCGCAATCAGTCGAACGGCGCGGTGTACGAAGGCGTTTTGTCATTTTGTTATTGGTATTTATTACTGTTTCCTAAATTCCCAAATTTGTTGGAAGCTTTTGCCTGTGTAATTTAAATGCATAGTCAAATTACTAGGCAATTCTGTTTCGAAGAGACAAATTTTACAGAGAATTTTTAATGAAAATAAAATAAGTATCATTTTCATTTTTAGACTTCATGAATTTTGGTAAATTCAACGTATTTTTGTGATGTAGTCGTAGTGCGTGTTCATAAATATTTTTGACTGCGTGTACCAGAGCATTCAGACAACAAAGAATAGAGAAGCAGTAAGAAACCATAATCATCGTTATACTCTGTTTCATTTTCTTCTTTATTTTTTCTTTGCTTTTGTTTCATTTTTTGTCCCTTTATTTTTTTTCACGAATCTTATGCTGATTCGACTATAAATTTAACCCTAAAAATTTCTTTAAATACTTCTTTTTTCTGTTATTGTCACTTTATATGACGTTCGATTAATCTCAATGAGACGATTAAGGGGCATCTTTTAGCATTGGCAAAGTTGACACAAAAATCAGTAATACCAAAAAATCTCTTTCTTTACTTGCTTTTATGCTTTAAAACCAATATTTACCTATTTACAGGCCGCTAGTGCGTGATTTTTTATATTTATTTATCAAAAAATGTATTATTTAATTAAGAAAATTATAAACGATGCTCAATACCATTTGAAATAGATCTGATGGACAACAATATTCCAAGTATTTTTAGAGTTATTTTGAATTTTCGATAAATTCAATCACGCTAGCAGCTCGTAAATTATTCCGTTGAATCCAATAAAATTTATTCCAGCGTCGTAGCTTTTATTGACGTAGAGTTATTTCGGTAGGTACGCTTGACGTGTTATGACGTATTTTCGATTTTATCGACTTTTAGGAAATATTTAATTTTATTTAAGGCGCAGTTTTTATAGTTCAGCAGATATGGTTGCTCAATGAGAATTAAATGTTTATTAGATAACATTCAATATTAACTAATGGGAATGGAATGGTGATTGAATAATTTTCATCTGATGATATATCGTCAGTATATATATTACCTGAAAGATTCCTATGAGCTATTTTCAAAATTTCCGAAATTAAAAGATGTCCCTTAAGCACTATGTGTTAATTTCCAGGCCAATTTTCTCCGTAAAATGATTTCAAAATATATAAAATATAATTTAAAAATCAATTCTTTTTTGCTACAATAATCCTTTATCTACCATCAGAGACTATTCTTTTACAGTCGTTAATACTTATTATTAAAGTAAACGTGTAGAAAAGAAATAACCGATATTTCTATAACTGCCTTCAACATAATCTTCACGATTATTTTTGTTGAATCAAAAAACATTAACCATTATACATATTGGAATTAAAGGAAATCCAGAAATGGCTTTAATAAAAAAGAATTTTGTGTAGCTTACACTTAAGCCATTTCATTATTTATTACTTGTAGGGGAGCGGGAGGCAGTTGTGGACATTTTCTGATTTTATGTAATTTGCTGCAAGATTATATATTAATTTAAGTGTCCTACTTGGTAACCAAAATAGTAGACCCTATGTCACTTTGAATCTATAATTGTAATTAGAGAATATTATCCTTTTGCTTTGAAATATTAATATATATGCTGATATGTTAGTTGTCCAAAAGTGCCCCGCTGTGGGGCACTTTTGGACAAAATCATATTCTAATAGGGGCACAAGTGGACGCATTGAACTCCTGTCAAATAATTGGATTTTTGACATATATAGACCACTAAATTCAACTAAAATATAATTTGTTTATTTAAAGTACAAATATGCTTGTAACATAACTTTTTTATATAAAACCAGCAGGTAGGAAAATATAATATTTAAACTTATCTAGCCTATATTGTATCCACCGAAGCTCATATTAAATTTATAAATTGAGGCAGCGCGAACAGTTCCGCCTTTGTTATTCGGCGTAGGAAGTTTGAAGATAATATCATCTTTTGGAATATAGGATTCGTCTTTTATTTGTGGAAATACAAATGTCTGATTTTCAGTTATCTTTAAAAAATTTATCAAACACTCACATTCAGTTATTTCAATGATTTGTCCTACAAAAAATTTTAATGTTTTCTTCGTAGCAAATCTGACAAGTACGAAATCATGTACTTCGATACTATTGGGATCTTCAAATTCTTCATCGTCGAAATCAATTGGACTGTCATCTGATTCTTCACACATATTTTCAATGTCACTCTCCGATGTTTCTTCCTCAAATACTTGTCTGACATGTTTAATCGTTTTTTTTTCTGTTTCTGCGGGTCCTTTTCTCTTCTTGAAGCTGCTTTCTTCTTTCTTTCTCGTTTTGTTCATTTTCTATTCGAGTCTTTTCTGGTGACGATGTCAGGATAGCAGAATACTTTTTCTTTCTTCCCTTAGTAGATTTTGGTCTGTTTGCTTTTGGATAAGGCATTACTTGTTCAGGAGTTAATTTTATATCAGAAATTATTTTAATCTTTGGTTCATCTGTGGTTGACATCCTATCTATATTTGGTGATGGAACAGCGGTTGAACTTGTAGCCAATTCTTGGACATTAGGTTCAACATTAATATTCGATGACGATGAAGGAGCCTGTGGATCTTCGATATCGGTAACTTGAGAAGCCATAAAATCCTCGTCGGAGAAAACATTTCGATTCATAGGATAACAGCCGGTTTTAAGAAAACCAGATATAATATTCTGTCTGCTGAAACCTTCATGAAATGCAGAAGCGCTTAAACTTGCGATATCGTAAATTGTAATTGCTTTTCCAGGATGATTAGACATCCAACTATTAAAAGCTGCTCGGCATCGAGCTTTAAAAGGCCCAAATACGGATACATCCAATGGTTGGAGACGATGTGTTGTGTGAGGTGGAAATGTTAGCAGGACTAATCCATTATCTCTACAATATATTATCAAATCAAGAGAAGCATGAGTGTCATGGTTGTCTAACAGAATCAAAGCTGGATTTTCCTTAGAGGCATGCATGCGTTTCTTTATGTGCTTCATAATTTCAAGAAACGCAGCATTTGTCATCCAACCACTAGGCGATGAAAGTCCTATACTTCCCTCTGGTGCCCCAGTTAGAAAAACTTCTTTGTAGCGGACTCTGGGAAATATATAGGCAGGTGGAATAACGTTTCCATCAGCAATTATTATTCCGCAGAGTGTGACCTGCTCTCCTCTTTCAGCAGCAACTGCCTGTCCAACTTGTTTGCAGCCTTTATTTGTAATAATTTTTGGCATTTGTATAACAGTATTTATGCCACTTTCATCCACATTTACTATTCTGTCACTCGTAAATTTATATTTCTCAAAAACGTCCTGCAGGTTTTTAAAAAATTTATCAATATTAGTTCTGTTGAAACTAATATTTCTGGCCAAGCTTGTATTCTCTGGTTTTCTGAGAGATAAATTATGATGTCGGCGCATGAATCCTTTCATCCATTCAATTCCTGCGATTTTTTGTGCAAGCCATGATTGTGGTATCGTTTTATTTAGTCTTGATGCATATTCATACGCAAATTTACGAAATTGAAAATATGTTAATCCATATTGCAACTTGGAAGAATGTATAACATATTTCTCCAAATCGACCTCTTCTTCATTTGTAAAAATTTGTTGGGTTGAGTATTTTGAGCTATATTTATTTACTCTAATATCTATATCAAGCAAATTTTGGTCCCTCAGTTTCTTTAATCTTTTGTGTAACATGGATTTCTTTAAACCATATCTTTGTGCTACTTCCCTAATAGAACCGCTGCTATTACTTATATCCCGAAGCGCCTGCACAATTGTTTCTTCGGGAATGTTTGCCCTGGCGGTTTTCTTAATATAATGCCTTACCATTATACTCTGCAAACCAAAATTAAATACTTAATTAACCCTTAAATGCACGATATTTTATTTACAGGACGCCAATGGACGCGCATTATTTGAGGTTAGAAAATCTATAACGCATGAATGGCGCTCACCGTATACAAATACATGTGAGCGGTTTATTGCCTTTTGCCTACAATGCGTAATAAGCAACCAAATATTTGTGCAGTGAATTTAAAGTCAGAAAGTACCTGTTGCCAAACGGCAACACAATGCATTTAAGGGTTAAGACTATTACAACAGTTGGGGTACATGTGGACAGTGTCCACTTGTACCTCAAACACATGTCCACATGTGCCCCGTAGGTACTTAGAGAACAAGATTGCTTATAAAAATGTTTAGGTTAAGTAGATATTATTTATTGTGTAACTCACCTGCAGCAGATATCATAAGTAAAAATAGCACAACAGTAGAGAATAATCTAAAGTAGCTGTAGATCGTTTGCCGCGTAGTTTCGTTAAGAAAGAAAGTTTACTTTTCAAAGGCGTCGTAGATTCACAATCATTGTCAAGGATAAACAGTTACCAAACGCACTATTGGTATCATCCACAGGTAAATCATTCTAATGTCATCTAGTGATCATGAGGTAAACCTCCTAAAATGAATTTAACGCGGGTAATTTAAATTGTCCACTTGTGCCCCTGTCCACAACTGCCTCCCTCTCCCCTACACCATCCCCAAGTTCGAGAGGTGATTCTGACGTGTAAAAGTGCATTTAGTGTAAAACGGGGTGATTTGGCGAATGAAGTTGGCCCCTCGTTTCCATTACTTTTCATAAAAACGAGGGGACAACTTCATCCACCAAATCACCCCGTTTTACCCTATATTGAAGCACTCGACGTGTCGCAGTGTGCCACGTGATTATTAGCGGCCAGTCAGAGAAGCGATCCAAACGAATAGCTACAACTCGGCACGCTAGAAACATCAGTTCAACCATTTCTCACGGATCCGCGATACAACGAGAAATATTAATTGGATTCGAATGCCGCTTACGGTAGACGCGGGCTTTTGTGTGGATTAAATGAAATCACCTGCAGAGGTGGAATAATATGAAACTGGGTCGCGACGAGATTGGTATGCAATGCGCGCCACCTATTCAATGCGACGAGAGACGGGAGATCCGATTGCGGAGGCGGCGCTCTCTGTGCGCCTTAAGTACGTATCGCGGTATCGCGCGCATTCGCATCCGAGGCCTCTATTATCGCGAGTCGATTGTAATCGCCCCGCGCAGATTCATTTGCATAGTAACTCTGCAAATTGAATTGGCTTCAATTCGGACGCATCCGTCTATAGCGCTCGTTTAGACGGATTTAGCGGGGTGATCTGTACGATGAAGGTTCGGGACGTATAGGGTAAAACGGGGTGATTTGGCGAATGAAGTTGGCCCCTCGTTTCCATTACTTTCCATAGAAGCGAGGGGCCAACTTCATTCGCTAAATCACCCCGTTTTACCTTACATTTACACCGAGGAAAAAATTTGCCAACCAAAACCTCTTGACCCAACTAAATATTATATGAGGTTAAACTTACTCCCCAGGAAAGAAACTTTAATCACTATTATCTCATTATCTTTGAGCTTTTAGACCATATTTATACAAGCATCATACATTTTTGAAGATTACATTTTTAGTTACAGCAAAGTCGTACATCGATGTAGGCCAAATTTCATTAATAATGAGATAATAGTGATTGGCGGTTCCTTCCTGGCTGCATTATACTCACCAGGAAAGAAAGTTCAGTCGCTATTATCTCATCATTTATAAACTTTTGGTCTGCATCGATATAAGACTCTCTGTTCTAGATAAAAATGTTATCTTTCGACGAGTCGCCAGAGAAGCCGTGATACGAATAAGCGAGAAGCGCCCGGAGCGAAGTGAAGGGTGAGGCCGAGCGGAGAGGGCGCCATCGCCTTATTTCGCGCTCCATCTGACCCGAACCAATCAGCCGCCGCCTCGCAATTGCATTATGTTAACACGATTACGTGCCAGACTGTCGACTTGTCGTATCGCGGAAGATACCGATGCTTCGATGTTCTTAAGTCGATCGACCCTCCCTTGCACGTCGCTTTAGCGGCGGAATCGGCTGGATTGAATCGAATCTCACGTCAACGCACGGACGTCAACGCCCGTTGCGGCGCCACCGTCGCGTCGCGCCGTTTCGCGCCTGACGTTTAATCGTTACTCTTCTATAATAAATATTATCTGCTAACGATATCGAGTAAAAGTGGGATAAACACTTTAGTTTCTGCTTAACTTTGAACGCGACTATCTCGAAAAGCAGTAGAAATAGGGTAAAACGGGGTGATTCGGCGAATGAAGTTGGCTCCTCGTTTCTATGGAAAGTAATGGAAACGAGGGGCCAACTTCATTCGCCAAATCACTCCGTTTTACCCTATGCGAAAAATCAAGAGCAGCTTTTTTGTAGTAAAAACACTGGCAAATATTTTCCGTTTAAACTTTTTTTTCATATGTCTAATCGCTCTCAAGATAATCGACTTTGAACTTCCACATTGATTGAAGCGTTAATCCAACTTTTAATTTAGCGCGATTTAGAAACATATTTTGACACACTGAGCTGCAATCGAGATGACAGATAAAGTTTGCCAAACAAACTACTTAATCATGAAAGGAAAATGATAATTAATCTAATCAACTAAGTAATTTCGAGGAGATATATTATATTGTTTACCTTCTCCTTGCTCCCTTTTCAAACGCAATACCGACGACCCGTTTACGACGCCGAACCCTCTTCTCCTTTTCTGCCCTTTCACCTCCTCCAACGCCACTTCCGGGGAAGAGGAGCTATTCTTATTCGCCGGAGGAAGAAAAACAATCGCGTTCAGCGCCGGCAACGAAGGAGATTCGGGGGCGGGAAACGAAGAGGAAAACACGTGTCGAGACAAAATAATAAGTACCTCGTATATACGGCAGTTATTACCGCGAGCGAAGGACGCGAGCTTTTTGCCGCGTGCAGCGCGCTGATGCCGCTCGCGTCATAAAAGTCTATAAGCTTACATTTTACGTGCGAAAGTGACACGGTAATAGAGATCGCGTAAGAATGGATCTGCCTAGCATACTGTGAAAGAGGTGTACATAGGTATCTCTCCTATATAGATATCACGCTCTCCGAGAAGAAAATTCATTTCTGGGTACAAATATGCATTTTAACGCGTGCCGCGTTCGCTCGAAAGACTTTTCCGCGCTGCGGTATTCGAGGTGGAAAATCTAATATTCGCTCGGTTCCTCTGCTACAAAATTCGCAAAATTGCTACATCTCGTAGATATATCTCGAAATAGTCTCAATTATGAATATTAATCACGATAATGTATTGTAATATTGCAGCTAAAATAAAATTACTGAGCATATATCTTCATTTTTTTACTAATATAAATTAATGAGAATTGCAAGATCTAAATGAATTTTGATCCAATTGATACATTTTAGCAAAGCTATCTGAAATGTAGATATGTTTTTTATGAAACGATTAAAACTAATGAATTGCTAATAATAGTGAAAATAATGTCCGTCTCGAATTACTCGAACAAATGATAATTCTTCGCGTTACAAATCATATGTAATCGCCATGGAAGGTCGTCTACGATGTATTATAACGAGAAATAACAAAGGAACGATCACGGCATCGTATATCTTGAAATAGTTTCCAATTGAGGCTCCCCATGCAAGAACCGGTCGAGCGGTCGAAAACGCTTAAAAGTATTGTCCACTTCGGAAAAGTGGCTGATGGAAAAAAAGTTGAGAAATATAAAAATATAAAAATACGTACTTATAGAGGGCACAAATACGCATATTTTAGTGTAATTTTACTTTTCTAACTTTTGTGGTTTTTAAGAAAAAAATAAAAAACTGTTGAATTTCGGTCGCTCAAAATCGACGATTTTCAGTCTACTTTTAAAACGTACATCGCCATATCTCGAAAAATTATGTACGAAACGTCACAATTTTTTTTTCTCGAACTTATTACACCCAAGCGATGCCAACAAATTAACAAGCACCGCGAGAAAGATTCGTTGTTTAGAAATAATCACTGTATAATTATTTAACGAAAAAATCGAAGTTTCAAAATTTTCGACCTGTGAGAAACATTTTTCTATTTATTCTTACGACAAAGTGTAAGCGAGAAAGTTGTAGATAGATGTTTTATGAAGTTTTCTACGAAAAAATAGGGAAGATTTAGTGACACTTCGCGGGTTTTACGATAGTTCATGTATAAAGCGCGCGATCCGCGTTCGCTCGATTCTCGCGCTCTGCGCTGCAACAGCGCTGGAATTCAATACCGTCTTGCCGGCAAAGCAAGACAACACATGTATTTTACATCCGCAAAAATAAATCATTTCGAATTTTGATTTGAATAATCTAGGTGCGCTTGCGTAAATATTGTATTTAGACATAATATTAAATCTTTTTGATAATAGGAACGATACATATTGTACAAAATATCGATATAACATAATATTCGTACTATTGAATTTTCGAAATAATTTGGCAATATGTTTATGGGTTTTGTAGTATTACAAGATGAAATCAGGCATTCTGAAGAACTTATGTTAATTTTTTTTATTTGACTTGATACAAATATACAAATAGTTCATAAAAACATTCATGGTACATATATTTATCTAAATATATGTAATTTAGCTAATATTTCAGCGTTTTACACCAGTAATTCTGAAGCTTATTTCTTATATTCGGTACGGAGGCTGTTTATTTCGGCCTGAAATTTAAGTAATTTAAGGCTTATCCTTTACTTATAAAGTAAATTAAAGCCTGAAATTTAAGTAGAAATTTAATATATTAAATAAAAAACAAATGTTATCTGAAGGAGGAGTTTTGCGACTCGAATTCGATTTCGGTCAGAATCTCCCTCTACCAAAAATTCCTGTTTCCGACCAATTTTGCAAAAGATTATTATGGCTTCATGTATTCAATGTACATATTTTAAATCCTTACAATCGCAGTTACATGTTTACGTTCATGGAAGGCTATTGTAAAAAGGGAGGTTTGTAACCTTGTTTTCGATGCTATTAACAGGGAAATTGCCCTCGAAGGATGTTTCAATAAAATATATCTTTTCTCTGATTCGTGCGGTGGTCAAAACAAAAACCATTATGTTTTAGCTTTCTTTTCTCTATTGTCAAAGTATTTGCAATTAGAAATTCAACATTTGTTCCCAGTTCGCGGGCATTCATATTGCCAATGTGACCGTAACTTTGGCATGTACGGCCCAAGAAAAGCACTCCAAGAAGTCATTGAAACAGCGGATGAATATTGCGAAATTATCAGAAATTGCAGAAACGATCCATTTATTGTTATAAATGAACAAGAATGTACCATTTTAGATTTTGAACCGCAACTGAAAGAAGGATGTGCTATTCCCAAAAATCTGAAAATAAGCAAAGCAGTAAAAATAGTTTATTACCCGAATGGTCAAGTAAATATTTTCGAAAATTACGACAACCATCACACTGAGTATTTCATTCATTCATCAATCACGTTTAATGATCTACTTCAAAAAGCATTACTAGCTGAATGTGTTGGAATCACTGCCGAAAAAATAAAAGATGTAAATTCATTATTGAGATATGTATCAGAAAAACACAAAGCATTTTACACTTCCATGTTTGAGCACGTCAAAGTTCCGTCGAGGAACAAAATTTCCAAAAACGCAAAAAATGAAAAAGTATTGAATATTGAAAATGAAAACCCAGAAAATTAAAGAAAAAACAAAAAACAAAAAAAAGTTACTAAAACTGCGAAAAAACAGACTACAAAAAAACGTTAAACCGATCGAATCTTCTCTTGATAACTTTGTTTGTGAAAGGCGGAAGGATCTGTGTTTGTTTGTCTGTGTACAATGTTTTATTATACAATATAAAAAAAGAATAATTATAAAAATAATTGTACTTTTCGAAATCAACACAATTATCGAAAAATTATTTTGTATTGCATTATCGTGTATTTGTATTAAAAGTGCTTTTTAATCGTAATTGTTTATTTTCATTTGAACAATACAATTTTAATTAGTTCAATTCGATTTCTGTTTCAATTTCTACAATCCTCATTATTTTACTGAAGTAACTCGACTTGTTAAGAAACAAATTTTCGAAGAAACGGCGATTCATGTATCATAGTAATATAGAATTATCTAGTAATACGAGATTGATAATAAGGTTTAGTGTATATACAGTTTAGCGATGATAAGCTTCAGAATTACTGGTGTAAAACGCTGAAATTTTAGCTAAATTACATATATTTAGATAAATATATGTACCATGAATGTTTTAATGAACTATTTGTATATTTGTATCAAGTCAAATAAAAAAAATTAACATAAGTTCTTCAGAATGCCTGATTTCATCTTGTAATACTACAAAACCCATAAACATATTGCCAAATTATTTCGAAAATTCAATAGTACGAATATTATGTTATATCGATATTTTGTACAATATGTATCGTTCCTATTATCAAAAAGATTTAATATTATGTCTAAATACAATATTTACGCAAGCGCACCTAGATTATTCAAATCAAAATTCGAAATGATTTATTTTTGCGGATGTAAAATACATGTGTCGTCTTGCTTTGCCGGCAAGACGGTATTGAATTCCAGCGCTGTTGCAGCGCAGAGCGCGAGAATCGAGCGAACGCGGATCGCGCGCTTTATACATGAACTATCGTAAAACCCGCGAAATGTCACTAAATCTTCCCTATTTTTCGTAGAAAACTTCATAAAACATCTATCTACAACTTTCTCGCTTACACTTTGTCGTAAGAATAAATAGAAAAATGTTTCTCACAGGTCGAAAATTTTGAAACTTCGATTTTTTCGTTAAATAATTATACAGTGATTATTTCTAAACAACGAATCTTTCTCGCGGTGCTTGTTAATTTTTTGGCATCGCTTGGGTGTAATAAGTTCGAGAAAAAAAAATTGTGACGTTTCGTACATAATTTTTCGAGATATGGCGATGTACGTTTTAAAAGTAGACTGAAAATCGTCGATTTTGAGCGATCGAAATTCAACAGTTTTTAATTTTTTTCTTAAAAACCACAAAAGTTAGAAAAGTAAAATTACACTAAAATATGCGTATTTGTGCCCTCTATAAGTACGTATTTTTATATTTTTATATTTCTCAACTTTTTTTCCATCAGCCACTTTTCTGAAGTGGACAATACTTTTAAGCGTTTTCGACCGCTCGACCGGTTCTTGCATCGGGAGCCTCAATTATGAATATTAATCACGATAATGTAATATCGCAATTCAAATGCAATTTACCTGTACACATACTGGGTATATAATATCTTTATATTCTACATTAATATATGAATTAAAAAACGTAAAATATAGTTGAATTTTTTAGGAAATTTTTTTGTTGCAATTTAAAAAATTGTTTTCATCTTAAAAATGTTTTTCAACATTATAGAAAGAGGAATTAATAAAATTGCTAATACGTTGCCCCCCCCCCCCTTTCCTTTCAATTCAAGGCTACCTATAAATAATTTTCCGTCCAGAATGTTTAATTGATTGTTTATGAATTTCAAACTATACAAAAAGGAGCTAAAAAGCACGTGTTACGACATCGACTAGCGCGAAAGAATAAGTCCGACTCATTAAGAACAGTGAAGGCCATATTTACGTATCAGGATAACTCGGGTTTTAGAGAAAAATCCCTTTACAGGTCTTCTGAGACTTCACCAGTTCTACTCAGTACAGATCTTAATATAGGTCTATTCAGAATTGAACAGGTCGAAATATTCGATTCGGGTATACACAGTCACTATTTCACGAGCTAGTCGAGCCGCATCTTTCGAAGAAGCCGAGGAGGTAGAGAACGTCCGATCTGACGATCGATGGGACGTTCTGCAGGAACGACTAAAAAATGTGACGACAATAATGCTCCCTATACGTTTCATCTCGGATGAAATGGATTGCAATTTCGCGAGCGGGAGTATATCTGCTTAAGTTCTTCCAGGTAAGTGCATCCTGCGTCCCGCTTACGCCAGCAAGAAGGACGACGGTGGAAGCGCGATGGAGAGTGGGCCGGAGGGAAAGAAGGGGGATAAGCCAGCTATACTGGTACGTATAGCCGGCATCCCTTTTTCCAACGGGGACGAGAGAGAAGTATCGATTTATCGTGACCGATCGCGAAGCGTCCGAGCCAATTATTATATAGGTAGTCACAGAAAAAAAAAAGTGGGGTATACATTTGATACGATATATGTTATCCGTAGTAATTTGGCCTCCTGATCGCGAATCCGGTGTCCAAATTTGGCCATCACATCACATTTTTTTTAAATCTCAAAGAACCATCAAGAGATCATGACTTTGAAAAAGTTAATGGACTTGAACCAAATTCGGTATAGGGGTTTTTTTGGGTCGCTGATCACGAATCTGAAGTGGGATTTCAAAAATTGGTGGATCCAATATGGCGGACGAAATTTTCGAAAATCGTCGGATTCATGCCAAATTTGGTATAGGGGTTTTCTTTCGGTCGCTGATTACGAATATGAAGTTATATTTGCAAAAATTCAAAATTTTTGAAAATCTCGTCGGCCATAATTGATCCGCCATCTTGAATTTTTGAAATGTGACTTCAGTCGTGATCAGCGACCCAAAAAAAACCTAGAGTAAAACGGGGTGATTTGGCGAATGAAGTTGGCCCCTCGTTTCCATTACTTTTCATAGAAACGAGGGGCCAACTTCATTCGCCAAATCACCCCGTTTTACTCTATATCAAATTTTGTATGAATCCGTCGATTTTCGAAAATCTCCTCCGCCATATTGGATCCGCCATCTCGAATTTTTGAAATCCGACTTCAGATTCGTGATCAGCGACCCAAAAAAAAACCCTATACCGAATTTGGTTTAAGTCCATTAACTTTTTGAAAATCATGATCTCTGGTTGTTTTTTTGAGATTAAAAAAACGTGATGTGATGGCCAAATTTTGACACCGGATTCGTGATCAGGAGGCAAACTTACTACGGATAACATATATTGCATCAAATGTATACCCCACTTTTTTTTTTGTGTGACTGTGTTATCATTGAATCGCAAGCAAAGGAAACGGCCAGTGTCACACTTCACCCAGGCATCAATAGACATGTTTAGCGGCAATAACTGCTCTCTACCAATATGAGAAAATCAGACCAAAAACGACGCAGTACTGTCGACGGTTCGCCATAATAGAATAGTGTGACCACATCAATCGCACTTCCGCTTGAATGGTTATCGACAAAAATGTTTGCGGGGCGCCATCATCTTTCTTCCTTCCTATTTCTTCACCCCTTCGTGGCAGAGTCTAGGCACCTGGTTCGTACGACCGGATGCAGCCTCACCCCTCGCACGAATATTGCCTGCCGCCTCATCGCACCCTCATTACCTGCGCCGTTCCCTCGCCACTCCCATCCTCGACCAACCCTTCGAGCCTCCCTTCCTCTCTACCCAAAATGTTATTATCTCCTCGACCGCATAATAACGGCCGGAGCTGGTCGCATTCCGCGGCAAGTCGACCATCGATATATATATTTAATGGTAATTACAATATCTGATGTAGCGACGATGTGGAGATGAACGGATGAACGATGGGAAGATGGATTTTTGTATAATTAAATTTGTTGAATGAAAAATTGCCCAACCTCTTGGAAACATATATGCATATAAAGAGTATGACTGCCGGCTAGTGTTCTAGTTTTCCTTTTGGTTTAAAAAATTAGCTCCCGCTGATTATTGGTTAAATTGCAACTATCATAAGTTGAAACGTGTATCAAAAATTAATCTGTGTATATCGAGAGAATTGAATACACAGTCGTGATGTGTTAATTATTGTTTCAAAAAACCTTTTAGATAAAAGTTGTCTGTTTTTACGTATTACTAAGAATTTGTTGAGAAAAATATAGGCTTCCTTTTAAAAAAAAAACAACCTTAAATAGGCTTTGAAAACGTCTACTAAATGAAAAATAAAACATAGTTCTCTTTCCCCCTTAAAACAAATAACTTTTATACGAAACATTTCTTTCTAAAATCCGTTATTTCACAGATATTCGTGTGTCTCAATTTAAATGTCTCGCCCTGTATATTTAGACTGACATATATAGGTATTACTGTGCGATTGAATCAATTAAGTATTTTTTTAGTATCACTAATACTTATTCACATTAATTAAACTCTTATACTAGCTGTGAATACAAAAACAAATATTGAACTAAACGCAATTTCCTTAACTCAAATGGATATATTACTGTCTCAACTAATTGAGAAACAAAACAAGAAATCTTTCAATCAAATTTTTTCTTCAACATAGACTTCACTATCTCCATTAAAAAAGCATCTAATTACACCACAATAATAATAAAAAGCGCTTTACTGATTTCGGTTGGTCGGACCGGAAATGCAAAATTCGTTTGTTGGAGGGAAAGCGGATAACACTGAACCGAAATGTTTCTACAAGTCCCGCAACGCGCAACTCCACCAAACCGCCCCTATCATTTGATTCGACGTTCCGCTTTTCCCGCCGATAGATTTGTCGTATAAATACGAACCGCTGATTACGGGACGTAATTGACGTCAATTACCGCCGGCTGACACACTTTCGAGTCGTTTTGTCCCGGCGACGGCGAGTGATTCAGTCGTAACGACCGGTCAATCGAACTTAATTAAGCGTGTACGCGGTGATAATTAATACCGCAATGTCGCGCACGGCGCTAAAGCCGGACCAATAATAATTAATATCGCTAATGGCGGACGTTATTCCCGTTGTGTTCTCCCCTTCTGATTGATGATTGTACGAATAACTCGTGCACCCCTCCTCCCTCTCCCCCGTCTCTTGTTACTCCTTTTATTTTGTCCTGGCTGCGCTTTTTTACCCCCACCCCCTCCGCCGACTTCTACTACTTTTTATTACGGTGTTCTTGCAAGCACCCTTTGAAGAATGACAAATTCCAACGTGAAAAATCAGAGAGGAGTGGATATACGCGTGGATTGAAATATCTCGTACTTTTTGTCGCGAGGTTCGTTTTAATTATTTTTTAATCCGGCTCTCTCGTCTACTATTTCGACGACTCTCCTTGAAATGCGAGTGGAGGAATTTGGAAATACGTGGGAGTTGGGCTTTGGTTGTCGAAAGCAGTCGAGCACCATTGAGCGGATAATAATTTTTTGTACTGCCTTACAAAAAAAAAATATTTTAATATGCGGGTAATTTTTCTTCCTTTCGAAGCTAAAAATCTTTCCACACAATTGGGGAAATTTTCTGTTGGAATCGGTCCACTCATATTTTTATGTTGAAATCAAACGGTTCTTCATTTCTCTGTTAAGATTGACATAAGGAATGTTAAAATTAACATAAAGAATGCAATACAAGTAACACAAATTTTTAACTGTAAATATACTTTCATTTTCATAACTGCGTATTTGAAAAAAGCTTCGCACAGATTATATTAAAAATACAATTTTTTTTACAGTGCAGAGTATCGCATTTTTGAACTCGTTTCACGGGACTGAGCATTGTCAGATTTTTTAATTCCATTTTTTTTATTTGCATGCGTAATACTCAATTTTATTTAAAGATTAAAATTTAATAAATAACCCGATGGTACTCAAAATTTATAAAAGAATACTTATAAATAATATATAGTAAACTAATCAATTATGGATAAATACTAAAGAATAATTTTAGAAAAGATAATTGTTTATATAATATGTACAGTATGTCTGAGAGCAAAGTATACAAAGGGATCCGTAGTTTTATGTTGATTGCCGCAGTATTTTTTTAAGATTGAAACTACGCATGTGCAATTTTTTGCGCAAAAAGTATGTATGGAGCATTTGACAGCATGTGTCATGCGTGCGAAAAATTTGCGCCTGCGTAGTTTCTATCTCAGAAAAGTTCTACGACAATCAATATAAAACTACGAGTTCCTTTGTATACTTTGCACTGTATAATAACATGCAAATACAAAAGATAAAAATAAATGTATATGATGTCTGTACCGTACCACAAACAGACATTCTTACGCACAGACTGATACATTTACTTTTTAATATTTTAATTTAAAATAAAAATAAATTACACCCCACTATAAACTGTAATACTAAAAGTATTATCAAACGAGTAGTTTTCTGATATCAGCAATCATCTATTCTACTTCTAATTAATAATTCAATCCCGCTAACTTTCATTCAAATGCTATTCGATCAATATAAGAGACTACGAATTTGAGCTCATCATCTAATAAGGTAGTTATGAACTACGCAAAAAAAATAATTTTTTAAATACGAAAAAAGAAAGATCTAGTTTCGCCCCAGTTTCCATTCCACTTTGAGCTCGATTATCTCGGAACGCTGCAGAGATACATGAAAAATCAAGAGCGACTTTTTTATAGTAAAATCAGAGAAAGCCATCTTTTATTTAAACTTTTATTCGATATCTCCAATCATTTTCAAGATAATCGACTTTTAACTTGCACTCTTCAACCAGGGCTTTTCGTCCAATTTTAACCTACCTACACTGAAAAAAATCTTGGTTGGAATTAACAAAGTGTTTAAAATGAACGCGAGCCAACAAAAGTTTTATTTGAAATCGCGAAATTCTTTGGTTGATTTCACGAAAACTTTGATGGCATAGCTAAACATCTGGATAACCCAACAAATATTTTTTTACATTATCTAATTGACTCAACAAAATTATTTCGTTGGCTACTTTTTTCTCTCAGTGTATATCGCACATATTTTTACATGCATTTTTTACAATAATTCATTCAATTAAGAGCCCTACTCGGTTAGAAATTTCCGTCATTAACATAAAATTGCTAAACGTCCAATGTTTCTTTTTAATAACTCATTATAATCTTTATCAATAATTACTCAATATATAATCTCCCGCATATGACTCGCTCATACTTTTCACCCCCACGTCTATTCGACATTTTCATTTCCACCATTTCATCACCCTTTTTCTCCCAGCGAGAAGATTCCACGCGACGGATACGAGCCTTCCGATTACGCGCCTTTCCCATTCCAGTGGCAAGGAGAAAAGAAAAACTTACGAGTAACCAATTCTTAATCGGAACACTATTCGGTGGCTATCGAACTACCGGACATTTCTATTTGCGGGCAAACTCGTGCCGTTCTCGTTGCAGACATCGATTGCGCCAACCTGGCAAAAAGCTGAGGAGGTCTACTCGGGTGAGAAGAAGACGAGAGGAGAAGCGGTGGGGGAAGGCGCGACGCGAAAAGAGATGGGGGGGGGGGGGGGGCTGGTTAAGGCGAGACCCTGAAGGTAAAGGAATAGTTGGATAGAGCTAAGGTCAACCACCTTTCGTTGGCTTAAAAAAAAGGGGGGGGGAGAGGGACTGAAGAAGGGTCGTTAGTCTAAGGCTGAAAGAGTTTTGTCGAATCTCTAGTGGGTATTAACCGAGGCGGACGCTAATTGCTGCGTCGGATTGCGACGGCTTCGTAGGCAGCTGAGCGCGTTTTATTAGTGTTCTCTTTAAAAATGAATATTTTCGGCATAAAATTTAATATTTTTAATGTCAAGTAAAATTTGAAATATTAAATGTTCGTCAAATTTAATATTCCAATAGATACAGCAATTCGATCACCTCGTGAAAAAGTATTCGTATTTTCAAATTCGATTTGTAATCCATATTAATTTTCAATATCGCACGAAGAAGAGAATATCTGAAAAAGTAATTGCTCGTAAAGTTATAAGCGCATTTTTCTCTATAAAGCCGACAATGATAAATGTAAAAAGGTGGAGTAAATAAATTTGTCTACATTTGTAGAATCTGCGATAAAAGAAATTTATGAAAAAAAACCGAATTATTAACTTTAAATATGAAATATTTTCTTCGGGCCAAAACAATGAGGGAAATAAGAGAAAATCTTAAAGAAAATTAAGACTTTTTTAGATTTAATGTTATTTAGGTTTCTCCGTAGTGTTTTTTGTAAATTTAAAGGGCGTCAGAAAACGGCTGCACCTTCGCACTTGGCAAAGTCCACGTGGCGCAAGTCTGGCGCTGATTTGAGCTCATTGTGGCCGAACAATGAGGTGAGCAAAGAATTCCGACGTAGACAGTATCCCTAGACGACGACTCCATTCACTTTTAAATGGATAGACGCGAAGATGGAACAATGCGCTGCGAAGTCGACGGTCTATAGCCTCGGTCTGATCTTGAAACCGCGCCGAGCACAATCCAAATCGTTTGTCATCGTCAGAGAATTCGGATTTTCGGAGTCGTTGTAAATGGAGGCTTAGTATACGTGTCGTTATCACTGTATTCGTACAACATAGGGGAGACCGGGGCAAATTGATGCACGAAGTTGGCCCCTCGTTTCCATGGAAAGTAATAGCAACGAGGGGCCAACTTCACGAATCAACTTACCCCTGTCTCCCCTAAGACTTGCCACACAAACTTCCAAAATTAAAAGCGAAAATTCCTCGACCACTGACTGACTTGACGCATGAAAAGGGACGAGCCTCGATATAAGATCCTCCAAATTAGTCTGGATCCTCATACGGACCAACGGCTTCGAATCGTTAGAGAAGATGAACTCGGGTATCTATCACCTCTCTCGCGCGCCCGAGTGTGCCCTACATGGGTCACCATGGAAACGGAAAGGAAGCCACGCGGATTCAAGGACACCGCCAAAGGATAACACGACGTCCTCGTATGTACTTTATATAAAGCGGCGGTACGTATGTACACATAGCCGTTGAATCCTTCAAAAATTGGAAGGGAACGGGGATCTTTTCTTTCTCTTTCCCTTTCCACCCCCTCGTCTCTCCGGTTCTCCCTTTCCCCGGGTAACGATAAAGCTCGCTCGAGAATCCAGGGGATCCTGGGGAATCTGGGCATCTCAAACGCGCGCGGGGCAGCTACTAATTAGGGCTTTGGACATCCACTGTATCGAACCTGCCTTCGAAGAAGCAGGGCATAAACGTTCTTTTGCCGAGATACGACTGTGTACGAAACCATAGGGTAAAACGGGGTGAGTTGGCGAATGAAGTTGGCCCCTCGTTTCCATGGAAAGTAATGGAAACGAGGGGCCAACTTCATTCGCCAACTCAACCCATTTTAGCCTAATAATGGTAGCATAGGAAAAATATTTCAGACAATTAGTGTCTCATCATCGCCTATGCTATATTCGTACATATAAACCTCTATAAGTCGAGGCTTCTTCGTTATTACAACGACTTCTTCTTTATTTTTGGGATTTACAATAAAATCACTCATCTAGTCGTCCTTTCCTTTCTACATATAATAGTTACACAATTTTATGAGTCGTCTGATATTTCATTCCGAGACTCCGCATTGTGTGTTTTTATTATTTAAGGGGATAGAGAAAAGAATATATTTCACCATTTTCTCTCTTGTAAATCTTAACAGACGCAAATATTTATACGCGGCTTACGTTATCTCCGCTGAGACCTCCCCCCCCCCCCCTTCTCATCCTCGCCCTTCCATCGTGTTGCAATCCAGTACGGAGTTAGCTCCCGAGAGATCTTGTTAGACGAGGAATACGTAGCCTGGGACGTTGTTACTTATACATTGTATATCTAGCAACTTAAATTCGAAAAGGGATGCTGGGGATTTTCAATCACCGAAGAAAACCGGGAATCCAACGTAATTGGAACAGTAATACATCTTAATTTAAAAAAAAAGAAGAAGTGGATTTATTGTTACACCCGTGTACAATTAAATTTAAAAAACGGCGGAATAGTTAACTTGTTGTTGCCGTCGTCGTCGTTGTTGTTGTTGTTGTTGTATAATTTTAAGATTTGGTATCAGGTGTTTAATATAGTGGACTGTTCTGTACTGTATACTATAAATCATACAGACGAGGATACTTGAAACTATTTCGACGTCTTTTTCAGACGATATAATATTACCTGTTCCTAGGTATTGAACGAATGAGACATATTCTCAGGAAAAAAAGAGAGAGATGTAAATCGCGCTGTATACTACCACTCAAAGCAAGAACTTCCCAAGTCTTGCCGTAATCCTCGGTACTACGATGTAGTATTAAAAAAATGTAATATAAAAGTACCCGCTTGTGACGACCAAAGTTGTTTTCGATAAAACCCTTTCCGAACAAGAAACTACAGACGTTAAAGTCAACTGCGTAAGGAGCTGTTAAATGTCAGTATTACGTGCAATAATCAGTGACTAAAACTTAATTAATCATAGTGGTCAATAAAATTATTAAATAATGCATAATATACAATTATCGTACAATTATACACCTTATTATATCATTAAATTTGTTACTTTTTATTGTAAAATAAAAAATATATAGTCATCACGAAGATTTAGATACCTACGTATGGGTGAGACGCATGATCGAAATAAACGTCTCATTTTGCCTCACCATTAACTCGATTTCTAAACCCCTCCTCGGGATGTTCTGAAACCTATGAATGAACGATATCCATCTCAGATAATTCAAAGTACATACCGAATTAATTACCAAGGAAGTAGTCACAAACGCAACGGATAATCTGATATTTCTGCTATAGTAGAAACTACTCGGCTGAGATAACATTATTATATAACTTGCGTAGGTATACGCAATGCGTTGGTACAGACTTGGACACATAATCCCTCCATTTAAAAAATCGTCTCTATTAAAATTTAAATTATTTTTAATATACAATAGACTTTTTAAAAAATGTACACATACCAAAATCTTATTTATACTTCTCGCTATGCTACTACATATAGCGGAACAATATCTCAAAGTCCCGAAGGAAATAAATAAGAACGCGGTTTGGCCGAAATACAATGGACGACAAATTAGTGAGTAAAAATGAAACGGATATCCCAGCCAACATTCGTAGCGCATTTCGCAACACCGGCACGCTCGACCATATCGAACCGTCGCGTCGCCGACGACCGAATGGGCCAAGCGGAATATACAGTCCCGCTGAAAAGCTTTCTCGCGAGATGATCTTCGCGTTGGAATTTAAAATCCCGCGCTGATTCGTCTCAGCGGGCGACTGATTGGTCCTCGCGCTTGGTCGCTACAGTGGCGTGGGACGAAAGACTCCGTATTAAAAAAAAATGGATAGGGTAAAACGAGGTGATTTGACGAATGAAGTTGGCCCTTCGTTTCCATTACTTTTCATAGAAACTAGGGGCCAACTTCATTCGCCAAATCACCCCGTTTACCCTAAATGCGTGAACTACAGAATTGGAAAGTATTTGAATATTTTCCCGATGACTGTACACGCGTAGCTACCCCTCCGCGTGTAATTCTCGATCGGGAATGTTCCAGGAGAAATCTGTCCGGAAATTACGCCATCACGTGGCTCTGTTATAATTGTGATATTCGGCAATGCGAATATACAATCGATGATCGACGTTCGAAGGAGGAGGGGCGAGCAGCTCTTCGAACGTTCCAGAGAATAAACAAATGTTTATCGTCATAATTAACTATTACGGCCCACATAGCACAGAATATTGCAACAATATTGCAGTAATATTGCTTTATTACATTTGCAGGTGCAATATCACAGAAAGATCAATGTCAAGTTACAATTGCAATATTGCATATCTAGTATTTCAGCAATAGTTCGAAATATTTAAAATGCAATAAATATTGCACAAATAATATTCCGGATAAGTTTATGCAATATTAAAAATGAAGTTTTTCAAGTACCTTGGCCTTATAACTCAATATAACTTGTAACTGATAAGGAAACCGTCCCAGGTATACCTCGCCGATTTCGTTCATTCAGATGTATGTTATTCTACATCAAAATCTAAGAGATACGTATTTTTTTTATCGGCGGAAAAACATTTCTAGGTGGTGAAATTAACCCTCAAAGTTGACAACTCCTACACTGAAAAAAATTTTCAGGGAATTGAGCAATAATTCTGGCTGAACCAACCAGAATTTCTAGCCACCGTGGCCACAGCCAGAAGTTTTCTTAAGACAGCCAGCCGATGGCTAAGCTAATATGTTTAAAGTAACAATATCGTGATGTTTGTGTCAAGCTGCGCTGTACTGTTGAGCCAGTTATTTATTCTGATTGATTTAGACGTGCAGTATGCCTACGTAAGCTGTACCGTATCGCTAAATTGCACGGAAATTCTGGTTCATCTAGACAAGCAGTATAGCTGTGTCAGCTATACCGTATTGCTAAATTGCGCGGGATTTTTGGTTCGTTTAGACAAGCAGTATAGCTGTGTCAGCTATACCGTATTGCTAAATTGAAAGTAGGATTTTGCAAAAAGGGGGCGCGCACGCCTATCCTGCCGCCTGCCAACCCGCCTACTGGGGTGTCGGTTTTTATTCCAACCCTTCCGGGATTCGATTTTTTTTTTTTTTTTTTTTTATAGAAGGGGAAATGCATTTACGCACCATCCCCAGGTTTCGCTAGAAATCCGGAGGTGTGTGGAGCTCGGGTGATCCCGCGACGAGAAAGTGCAATGTCGCGGGGCCCACACCGGGATTTGAACCTGCGTTCCTTAGATGAGATGCTTCGAGACTGGGAATGCTCGCATTCTACCAATTGCGCCACCGACTCTTCAAGTGGTCTTAGCTAAAACAGGCCTTTATATAATGCAACACTGAGATATCTCGGCAAAAATATTTAAATAAATATTTAATTTGCTATCGGGGTACCGACTCGACTTCTACCGGTATTTCGTATGCCTCGGGCACAGAACCGCACAGTTGCAGGGACCTCTTCGGCCGGGCTTGGTCGGTATTCGAGCCACTTCTACCGGTAAAAATTGCTCGAATACCGACCAAGCCCGGCCGAAGGGGTCCCTGCAACTGTGTGGAACTGCGCGAGGCATCCAGTATAGTCCACCCAGCCATACCGTTCAGTCACACTACACATAAGTTTACAGTTGGTGTAAACATACGTTTTATAGTCCAGCTAACTATACCTATATACCTATATTACGTATAATCATACAGTTGGGGTAAGAATACGTCATCTGCTTAGGATAACCTTTCTAGTATATTAAGTAATCAGATGCCATATTGCTGCATCAAACATATCTGTTAGCAATACTTGGACTGCTAACATAGCAATGCTGTATCTCAAATACAACTAATAGAATTACTGTAATAAAAATATTTTTAGGGGGGAATGGCTAGAAAGTCTCAGCCAGAAATGTATTGCTGTTAAAACTAAAGATTTTTTTCAGTGTAGGAGTGATTTCTGGTTTTCACATACCTGCAATTAATCTTTTGAAATGAAACCAAGTTGATAATAATCTACATAAAAAATGATGAGAAATGCAATTTACTACATTTCGTCAGGGTAATTAATTAAAAAATTATAAGAGATTTTTTACAGCAATTCTGTGAATTTCAACCCTTATAAGTGTCCTAAAACTTATATCGCACCCCTGTTTCAATAGTGCCATAACCTTATATGGTATAACTTATAGGGATATGGGGGGGGGGGCACTATTGAAACAGGAGTGCGATATGTACACCTAATATAATGGACTCCTATTCGAGAATCTGGCCTCGCCGAGTTAGTAAATCTCGAAACAATCTCCACCACGTTATTTATTTCGCATATACGAGTAGTTATCCTCGAAATAAACGCTGAATCGAGAAAAAGCTTCAACCAGGGGCCGTTGGAGGTGGAAGAGACGAATTTCTTCGTGGCCCCGCCCGGGATTTTGGTCTGTAGTGCGAAAAGTTTGCAAATAATTTACATCTCATTTTTTGCGCGAAACTTCTTTACCGCGTGGTGACGGCAAAAAAAATTTTTTCTAGCTTCCGCACAAAGTTTCCAAGAATTTTAACCGTCATTTGCATCGGGGAGAAATTTTTCCGCCAGACAAAACATTTTTTTTCTTATTATGTACTTATTTAACATTTTTGAAACTCAAATGAAATTTATCTCATAATATTTAAAACTTTCATTTGCACTAAAACCGTAAAAAGGCATCATTGAGTAAACAATGTATAAGTATAAATCCTTATCTTTATGTACCTACACTAATCCAAATTAGAGGTGTGCCAAAATTAACTAAACGACTATATTCGTTATAATAATGTATATTTAACCACGTTTCTTCAAAAATACCCGATAATTATTAAATTGAAAATACGACGTTTCAGCATTATCCATAGCCTTTATTTGTTTAATATTTTTAAAACGAACTGAGAATATACATATAAAAGATTCAATAATTTTCATCAATCTGCTTGTGTTTTTGAAATCTAAATATTGGTTTATGAGGTTGGTAATTTGGTTTTTTGCACTAACTTTATTACCGCGGATTCGAAAAATTTGTATAAAATTATTTACCCCGTAGGTATTTTTTCATTTTTCATTCTCCGTCTTAATTAAACTGGAAAACGATAGTCAAAAATGTCATTGTCATCACAGCTACGTCATCGTCTAGTAAGACTATCTCCCTCGCTCTCGTTGCTCAGCATAAATGCGTCCCTCTCACTTTTTAATGACGTCACAATCTTGAAGAGAGAAACCCTACTTATAACTCGGCGAATAATTATTTTCTTGACACCGTTTCTTTTCCGTTGGCTATTAAATCTACATATATTACGAATTACAAATTATATTTAAAAATATGAACATTTTTTTTTGTATTAAGACCAAAATAATCGACAGTTTCTATATTAAAGCACGGGGTTTGTCTCGCACCCTTCACCTCCTGAGGATCCTAGTGGACCACCCTAATCTCGATACCGAAGAGGCCATAAATAACCAATCAGAATCTTAATCGGGCGTCGCAGCTTGACGTCGGACTCGGACCCCCGCGCGGACGGTTTCGTCATCCCCGCCGGAGCTCTTCGAGTTCCTCCTCCCGCCCACGCACCCTCCACTCGACTCTTTGTAAGCTCGCGCCGTAAGAGGTGGCAGTGGGGATCACGGTAGCAGAATCCCACCCCTGCGTCGCGCGTTAAAGGACCCATGTCCCTGTCCCGGAGTTTCTAGCCCCACTATGCAACACAGTAGTAGCTCTCTTACTGTTATACAGGGTGACATTTTGAAAACTCGCCACCCCAATATCTCAGAAAGTTACAGATTTTCTAAAAAAAAATACGGTTTCGGCAGCAGAGAGGGGGAACCAAAATGACATAATCGGAGACGCACTCCCTCCAACCCCCTCAGGGGTAGCCCCCCCAACTTTGTAATCTTACATAGCAACCCCCCATATGTGATACAACGTTGGAAAGCTCTTTAAAAATGCTTTGCAACAACACCAAATTTTGGTACCTTTCGATGAGTTGTTTTCGCGCAAATCGAGAAATAAACTACTGGAAGTAAGTTTTGTCAATTTATTTATTAAAGGTTAATTACGTTACAATAAATTTTCCAAATGATTTTCGTTAATTTTTCGAACTTTTTCATATGTTGTTCTTGAAATTTTGCGACATTCTTGTGTAATTCTCTACTTCAGTTGGTTAATGCTTGCTGGTTGAGTTTGAAAAACAACAGATTTAAGATGTTCCCATAAGAAGAAATCACAGAGAGTAAGATCACGTCGAAAATTTATTGTAACATAATTGACCTTTAATAAATAAATTAACAAAACTTACTTCTGGCAGTTTCTTCCTCAATTTGCGCGAAAACTACTCATCGAAAAATACCAAAATTTGGTGTTGTAAAGCATTTTTAAAGAGCTTTCCGACGCTGTATCACATATGGGAGGTTGCTATTTAAGATTACAAAGTTGGGGGGGCTATCCCTAAGAGGGTTGGAGTGGGTGCGTCTCCGATTATGTCATTTTGGTTCCCCCTCTCCACGGCCGAAACCGTATTTTTTTTTTAGAAAATCTCTGTAACTTTCTAAGATACTGGGGTGACAAGTTTTCAAAATGTCACCCTGTATGTACGCGCGCGTATACGTATACGTTTCCGTTCATGGACGCTGCGTCGTATATCAGCAAATATGCGACATGGTGAGATGGGATATGGCTGTGCGACAACCCCTGTACCCTACTTTAACGTAGGGTGAAGTAAGCTAAAAATGAGTCGGGGGATAAATTCGTTCGCGCGGTTTCGATGGTGGTATTATTTATTTTTTCGTGTTATGTGTTGAACTAGAGATTTCTCTAAGTCGCACTGAGAAAACGGATTTTTTATAGTTAATAAATTTTGGTTTGAATATGGCGAAATAAACATTTTATTGGACCAAATAAATACTTGTTAATTACTACAATATTTATATGTGTGTGGCACGGTTATAATAAATCCTTCGAGGCAACCGTTTGAATGAAATAAACATTTAATAATTAATACACATTTTCTTGTCCTAACGAAATGAATATTTATAAAGGAAAACACGCAGTAAAAGTGGGACGAACACTCTAGTTGAAGTGCAAGTTCAAAGTCGATTATCTTGAGAACGATTAGAGATATCGAAAAGAAGTTCAAATAAAAAATATTCGCCTGTATTATCGCTATAAAAAGATATTTCAATTTTTTCCAAACCTCCAGTGCATACTGAGATCAAATCATTGTGGAACAAATCATTTCTCATCGTTAATTAAATTTTATCACACAAAGAATATTAAAAATATTACCTCATAAAAGTAGCGGTAAAAAGTAAATATTTTACCTTTTAAATGAAATAATATTTGTAATACTCTTTGAGTTCTAAGTTTTACCTAACAATAAGAAATCATTTATTCCACTTGTAAAAATTGAAATAAGAATTTCGATCAGAAATAAATTTTACTTTCAACGCGATTTTCAATGTTTTACGTTAATGTTTTCTTTCAGTTTTCAACTGAAATTGCATCTTCTTCGATGAGGGTTTAACAACGAACGATCAAAGTACGAGTAGGTAATTTGAACGTTTCGCAAAAAAGCGGCAAGGCGTTCCGCGTTCCGATGCTGACGGTGAAAATACGTAAGTTGCAACGTCGATATATTTGTTTGAGCAAAACCCGGGTGTACATAGGTATGTGAGTATAATTATCGAAAATCAATATCGCATTCGAATCGCAGACGCGTTCGTCTTTCCACCGTCGCCGATGGTGCTCGTCTTCGACTTTTCTCCCCCATTGCTCGAGGACTGATAAGAAGCGGAAGAAGAAGCGGCAGAGGGAAGAGCCGCGGGCTCGCCGGCCACCCCCCCCCCTCCCCCTTCCCCCGCCCGGAATAAACAGATACAAGAGAAACTGCTGACCTGCAGGACGCCCAGACTCGCGGCGCGTCCCGATTTTCTTTGCCAGAGTTCATCTCGTTGGATTCGTCCTTCTCTCTATTTCCCCCCCTCTCCTTGAGCTAAATCGAGAAAAATAAACGCGCCCCCCGCGTATATAAATGCCATGCCGTAGCGATAAGTCCTTTATCTGAATTAGATTTTTCTACAGAATTTTCTCAAACTTTCAATTTATTATACTGCGAACTACGCAGCGAGCATTTTATCGCATTGAAAATTTGTCGAATGGAATTTTTATTTCAAGTTTTCAATTCGAATGACGCCGCGAATTATGGATATTGATATTACTAGATGCTACTACTAATAATAATAATAACAACGAGGATAATATTAATAATAATAACAGTAACAGTAACACAACGATGTTATTGTATTGAATTCAAAATTATAGAATTTTTTCAACTTTTCAATTACAAACTCACTCTTAAGGTTTCTCGAGCGTTATACTAAAAATAGTGAGAAACGCTTGAAAATGATTACATTTTCGGTAGATTGAAGTAAAAAAAAATCAATTAAATTTTCAAGTCTTTTAAGAAGCTCGTTGCAAAGATTTTTGAATAACAAAATAACATGTGTTCTTATGGGTTATAACCAACAAACCACGATATTCCTGAGAAGAAGAGTGAAAAAATTCTGAAATTTTTTGAACAGCACGTTTAATGAACTAAAATCATCTATACCAATTTTCACGTTCATTAAGAAGCCCGCTATTCTTTTATTAATTGTTCTTTATAAATTTAACCCTTGATAAGTCAATGTGGCAACGTTGCATGACGTACAGATGCATGACCAGATGTTTTGGGCTCCATTTTTGAACTCACAGATACATACATACTCCTGTACGTCAAACGTTGTTGCCACATCGCACGAAGAACATACTTTAGAGTGTTACTGTACTTCAGTGGACTAACTTTTAGCAGGGAAAAAGCCCCTATACCGCTCGAGAAACCTTAAATTACGTTTTTAATACCTCACTAACGATATCTATGCGAGAAATATTCCTTGAAAAAAAAACGACTGAAAAAAAGTGTTTCTCGAGCCCAGAGCCAATTCGCTTAATCGGCACCGCTGCAAAATCGTCTTGTACATTCGACAAACGTTATATCCGAGTTCCCTCGCTGGGGGTCATTTTTCTCTCTCATCCATCTTTCATCTCCTCGCTCCGTTTCAAAGAACGGCGAAGCGATGGACGCGGGCGCGGCGGTATTTAAATAGAGGGCGCGGAGATTTCATCCCACCCGGTAGGGTAGTTTCACGAGTGCCCGTGCGCGGAAGTGTGACGAGTGCGGAGGGAAATTCGTGAGTTATACAATACGGCTACCCGCGCGCAGTCTCGCACCACGTCATATCACGCTCTCGTTCCCCTCTCTGCCTCGCGACTCTTCAACACCCCTCCGCGGCCGCCTCTCGTTGCACGGTTACCCTTCCCCGCCTCTTTACGGCTTCGTTTAGGACGGGGTTACTCGTTGTACGGCTATTTTCGAGTGCGTTCCACGCGGAGACGATTCCATCCCGGTCGTGCTCGACAACCACCTTACTCGGGGTTTTGCGACGACACCCCCGCCTGCTTGCCGGTGAAACGTGTGTGGGAACGTGGAAATCTCACCCTGGTTGGACGCACTACAGTAGTTTCAATGACAGTGGGGAAACGTTATCTCATATACATAATAGGAAAAAAAATTTGCTTCATCGAAATAAACGTGTTTTCGGATAGTCCCAAGAGCACATCTATTCGATTAGAGTGAATATTTAGTGAACTTTGGCGACTCAGCCACTCAAAAACTGAATGTACCCGAAAAGATGTCTAAAAATCAAATTTGACGAATACAAAAATTCGGAGAAATTACAAATCAATTCTGCTATAAATCCAATATTTAAAAAAAAAAGGTGTAAAAAACCTACGTACGTTTTTTCTCTGAGAAAATGTGAACAATTTATTAGATAAATCATCCAAATGCTAATATATTATACTAAGTAATTCTACCTGAAGAAAAAATATTTAAATCAGGGAATAATGGCAAGTGTGTTCACAAAAATTCGACTGAGAAAATTGTATAAAAAATGACTCTTCGTGTATGAATCAGCAAACTACGCAGGGCGTATTAGATACCTTGTATATATTCATATTCCAGGATGCGACGATTGCGGCGTTAACGGAACGGTACGTACCTATACATATTTCAAAAAGTGCTGGCGGCGATGTTGTCGCTAATTATACCCGGTAGCGAGCGCATCAATTGCAAATTCATAGGGTACTCGAGATATTGTAGAGGCTGAATAGTGAAACCTGCAAGCCGCACATTCTCATTCGCACATACATAGGTACGTACGTATCTTTGTAATACGTACGACGATATGAACTGCTAACGATAAGAACTGGTGCTTGATCAACCAAAGAAACGAATCAACCAATGAAATTCTCATTTCATAAATGCTTATATCAATAGCTATAAATTCGTCCGTAATGTTACACTAAAGGGTGAATAAAAGTCGTGAAAAACGAAATTTCTTCGCGAGAGTCGCAGGATTCTACTCCACAAGACTTGCGCTTTCTGCTCTAAAAAATCACCCCCCCCCCCCCCCCCCGCTCGTCAATCTTATCAACGCTCCCCAAGTTCTACCGCCCAGCGATCATCACCCACGCCGTACCGTGTGAATAAGTCGTAATCCCTATGCGCCACTCGAAGCGCAATTCGATACTCATGCAAGGGTTGACCCACCCCTTCTCAACCCTTACCAACTCCGCGATACACGCATGTACCTATGTATAAAGAGTTGCGACGAGGATAACGCTTGGGATGAGGATGGCGCGGCCGCCTGCGAACATCTTTAAATTCGGATAAAACGACGGATGCGAAGAAAGTCGTCGCGTGGATTTTCCAGCAGAGCTGGAAAGCGGCCAGGACTCTGCCGAGGCGACGCGACGTTCGAAAGCTCGGTCCTCCCACCGGTGGGAGAAGGGATGCACGTACGCGCGCTCGCTCGGCTGCTTCGCACGCGCCCGCCGCGCGCCTGGCGTGTTGTCAATTGTCAAAGATTCCCTCAGTGGGCTTTTCCCGGGCGAATCACTACTCCCGCTGCGACCGAGAGCGGGTAATCGCGCGGTTACGTGGACGAAATGTAGATGTTATCCGTGTAACTGTATAGTTGGCTACGGCTGGCATATACATTTCGTCGGTCTTATCACGTGAGGGCGTATCTCAGAAAATTTGAAAATCGAGTTAAGACCGCCCATCGGCTGCTTAAGCCTTAGGGTAAAACGGGGTGATTTACCCTATATTTTCATCTCACGACCCGGCGTACCTCAACATTTTATACTTTTGTTATACTCCCCATATATTTTTTTCGTCGTGTCTCAAAATAATCAAAATTTAAATCTCACGTATATAGGCCTAACTTAGGATAGGCCCAAACGTGTGATTTAAAAGGCATTCGAGCGCATAATTTTATACATAAAAAAATCACCTAGCTATAAAAATAATTGCAGAACTTATTCACGATGAAAAATCGTAAAATATTTCAAATCGCTCTCCTGAGAAATCATCAAAACTGAGATAGGCCCTTACGTGATAAGACCGACGATTTGTTATGTCTGATTCCACGTCAAAATTTGTTCTGTTATACTTCCAAATATTCGAAATAATTAAGATGTACAAATCAAACGAGCATTTAACTTTTTAATTTGACTTGAAATCGTTCTCGTTTTCTCCTTTTATTTAAATTCTACTTTATTTTCTGTGCGATTATCATTAAACATATCACGAAAGCACAAACCAATCACCAATTAATCATTATCAATAAATTTTATTGAGCGAAGCATCTGTCCCAAAATATATTATTCGCTATATCCATAAAACTCAACAATTTTATTGCATCCATCTATATTTTGAGTATACCGCGAGTTGCAATTTGCAACTTCGGACCAGTGACGCCAAGCGATGAGCCTCGCGTCGTCGTGAAAGCATCCGATAAATGTTGAACGACGCTTAGTTACGCTCGGAAAATAGTTCGGCGTCCGGTATTTACCCACTGTCATTATTTGACGGTTGTCTGGCCGCAAACCAGCCACAAGCGTCAACCGCACTGCGACAGTTTACACGAACGCCTTCCCAAATAAATTCGAGACAAAGCACCATTTAGAGGCTACGATATACAGATATGAGGTAAAAGGGGCAAACATTGACACCACTTTACTTACTGGTCTGAAATATATTGCAAACCGAAGTTATCAGATTTGGTAATGTATGCATAAGCAAGCCTGACTCTCTTTATATGATATAAGACGCATTTTACTTTACCACTTATTGTTTTTGCTGTTTGAGAACTTTTTTTATGCAGCGCAGTACAAATTCCAGCGTGTATAATAATTAATCCAATGTAACTGTTAATTTTCTTTTTCTTTCATCAAGAAAAATCCCGGAAAGTGCCGCTTGCGTCACGATTGCAGTGCCAGGCACGGTAATTTTTCCTGATTTATCTTTCCGTGTAATTTAACTATGTTTGGCTCGTTTGACTCTTATTTATTAATTTGTACTATTTGAAAATGATAGCTCCCATTGTATAAAGTATGCCTAAAGACTTTTATCGCCACATTTATCGAAGTCTCGCGTGATATTTAATACTTACAAGTTATAACTCATAAATAATTAATAGGTTTGTGATAATATAGCAAATTTTGGAATTTGTGAAACTGATTATTCATAAATTTTTATGACTTCTTATCAGACCGTCTGTTTTGTAGAATAATGAGGCTGGAAATAGAGTTTCAATTTTGTCTGAGGTCCAGCAGGTCGAAATTAGAGTTGGAAGTATACTCAAATTTTAAGTTAAACCTGTTCGTGATCATATTGACAAAAAAAAGACATAGGGTAAAACGGGGTGATTTGGCGAATGAAGTTGGCCCCTCGTGTCAATTACTTTGCATAAAAACGAGGGGCCAACTTCATTCGCCAAATCACCCCATTTTACCCTACATGAAAAATCAAGAAACCCTCGTAATCATTTAGCTCATAAAAGAGTAATCACAGAGCATAAACTTACACCGTCGTCTCGACCCTCGCTGCAATCCAACGTAAACAGTCCAGCCGAACGAGGCGATAAAAATCGAATCGTCATCGAATCTTGTACGACTAACCGCATCTCGTCGGTCCAGCAGTCGAGCATCGTCCCGCCGCGAACGGCAGCTACCTCCGGGAGTTCACCGCGAACCAAAGGTGCAGATATACGCGTTGATATCCCGCTATCGAGTCTCTTTATTGTCTCCGACGCTCTCCTAATGGCCCGCTCCATAAACGTCCCTCGTTGGGGGGAATTGGATCACCGTCTTTGAAGTCACCTCGACCTTTTATCTCGCTCGACGAGCTTCACATCGCGTTATCCGACCCCGAAGAGTAGTTTCCACGTTTCGTTCGTCATCTACGTACTTCGCCTGGTGTTGACGATTCTTTCGGGAAAGCGAAAGCGCGACGATCCGTTGTACAAGTAGGAATTTGTTTGTCCAAAATTAGAGTCGGAAAAGCCTCGTAAAAAAAATTGCGTAATTGGAAAAATATGCACATCGTATGGGAACGATACAGGAAACTCGACCTATTCTGAATTTAAATTTCTTACTACATTTTGGAATGATCGTAATAAATGAAAAATGCAGAAGCGATGCTCATTTTTGATGAGGTAACAAAGTAGGATAAGCGCCTCGGTTTTCGTTCAACTTTAAGCGCGATTTTCTCGAAACGCAGTAGAGATATGTAAAAAGTCGAAAGTAACTTTTTCATAGTAAAAGGAAGGATAAACCTTTTTTATTCACACTTTTTTTCAATATCTTCCATCGTTTTCAAGATAATCGATTTTGAACTTACGCTACTACCCTCCTAGTTTATTTTACTTTTAACCTAGTAGAATTTTATTGAACACCGATATATCGAATGCTTCGCAAAGCAACTTTTTGTACTTCGTTTCGCAGGCGCCATTGAAAAAAAAAAAGTTAAACCAAATAGATTGCAAAGTGGAGCTGTCGTTGTCCGAAGCAGCTTCTAAAATCTTCGTCGACAATCGTCATCTCCATAATGTTTCGTACATCTAACATTTATTAAATATTTTCGTACCGATATCGCAATTGCTAGGAGCATACCAGCGAAGATGTCCCCTCGCTACCACGGAAAGTAAAGAAAACGCGGGGCCAACTTCACGTATCAATTTGAAAGATATTACATCATCTCTAAATTTAATTTACCGAGCAATATCGACAAATGAAAGCGATTAGAAAAAGATAATGAAAGATCACAACTGATAAGGTAAAACGGGGTGATTTGGCGAATGAAGTTGGCCCCTCGTTTCCGTAGAAAGTAATGGAAACGAGGGGCCAACTTTATTCGCCAAATCATCCCGTTTTACCCCATCGAGTTTCGCACAAATTTACGGTACGAAGAATGTTCGAAACGATCAACGACAAACTTCCGATACTCCTTTGTCTTCAATAATTACGTACCTACAGGTATATCCTTCCCCGAAGCTCCGATCGCACGCTGCTTCTTTTCCCGTCCACTTCGATTCGACCGCGCGCGCTGTCAGCGGAGAAGATCGAACCTCCTGAATTTTAGAGAGAGCGCGCGCACGCCTCGATCTCTGACTCGCGAGCTAAGCGAAGGAGAGAGGCAAAGAGAAGAGTGGAACAATGTTTCAAACGTATATATAGGCGTTCGCGCTCGTCCCCGTCAATCCGCGAGACGTGTGAGTGCCGGCAGGCATCGCCATTATCTACTCCCCAGCTCGAGTATCGAGTACCTGTCACTGTCTATACGATTCCAATTTTTATGTTTCAGGTCACAGCCGTCAGGTCGGTTTTTTTTTCTTTTATCGGCCGCGCGATTTCCTCGTATATTCCGCGGTTACCGAGCGCCGCTATGACTACCCCACTAGCAATCGCGTTGGGCTCGTTACGCGCCAGATCTTTCAATGCGGAATTCTGGGTAGCGTCCGATTCTATCAAATTATCTATCGACTTTTTCCCACATTGACAGAGAACTATATGTAAATATCAAACTTTGTTCAATTTTAACTGCGACTGAATTAACGTGTGGTATTCGACGATATCGTAAATTTATTGTCTAACTATAAAATGGAACTTTCAGTACATACCCTAAAATTTTATAATAGCTTACTCGTAATTATTCATAATTATTTTGAAGAGTAAAAAGGGGAAAAATAAGGCATCTCAAACCACTTTAGCTACTTCTATATAATCATTTTCTAACTATGAAATGGAACTTCGAATACGTACACTAAAAGTTTGTAATAATGTACTAGTAATTACATACATTTTGAAGGATAAGAAAGGAAAGAAAAAACAGTTATTTCCAAAAGTAACACAACGTTTTACAGCTTAAACTTTCATACCTCGTGAACAAGGCGTATTATTAAAAATGTATTGCATGTATCATATGTCTTCCTCGATACTAAACAATTTTTATTTGCAAGACTTGTTCGTGAAATGACAAATAAGGAAAACAAACTGGATAATTATTCTGAGTGAAGCACGCTGTATATGTATGAATAGGAATGTAATAAATATAATATAAATATAAATATATTGAATATATATTTGATTATACCGAAATTGCTAGATGGAATTTAAATTCGATACTAAAATACCCACACCGCGATCCAATTACCGAAATCCCGCTCGTCTCCCCCACAAAATTGCCAATTCGCCGACGTAATGCAACTTCTTGTACACACCTATACAGATCCCCCTAAGAATTGGAGAAGAAAACTTGGAGGGAGTTTTCCGCTGAAAAAAAAGCAGTTAATACCTATTCGACCTTTGATGAGTAGACAACTAAATATTCTCTTTGATCTATGTCAGAGCTTATGAAGAGCGAGGAGCTACTGATACACCAATGAATATAGAAGACAAGGGCGAAGATATAGCCCTCCTAAATTAAATCCTTTAATACGAAGGATCTATGATGGAGCCTTTGTAGGCTTTCAAATCAAATTATTAATCAAAAGAATTGCTTCATAGTTAGTAAAGCAATACTACGACGTTATAGAAATCAAGCTTTTGCAGTCTTTTGAAAAAAATTGAAGCAATTACTTTATACGGGGTGTTCCGCTCAAGATATTCATGGTGGGTGTGGCCTAATTTGCCCATACTTATCCCGTCGACTGGCTAGCATAAAGAGAGATGGCATATTACTTTTCATAGCAACAAGGGGCCAACTTCATATCGCAATATGTCCCGATCTCCTCTACTCATTTAAAATCCACAGTTAAATAATTTTAGCGTTAAAGATTCAATTAATTTCAAACAAAGGTCCGTTTAAATTCAATAATTTTTCCGTTTAAATCTACTTATGACACAGAAATCTGTAGATGTAGGGTAAAACGGGGTGAGTTGGCGAATGAAGTTGGCCCCTCGTTTCTATGGAAAGTAATGGAAACGAGGGGCCAACTTCATTCGCCAACTCACCCCGTTTTACCCTACGAGTAATTGAGAAGCCTAATAGAATTTCGTGTCGAAGACTACGTAATCGTCTATTACAGCTTTTCCGATATCAGAGCTACCGTCCCCGTACGCCTAATGAAATATTTCAGCGAACACTGTCGTTTCTATAAATACGCCATCCGCTGTAGATACCATATACACTCTCATAGAAAACGAAGAAAATGGCGACGGTGTTAGTCGCGCCGGCGGTTCGTCCGGGAAAATCAATGAACAGGTTCAATAACCTTAAATCCATTTTACGGCTCACCGGTGCACCGGGCATGTACATACGGTGGACTGCGATTGCTCGAGTAGCAAGAATAGATCTCAATATTCGACGAGTGCTATTTTCCCCGCGCACGAAACGCAAGTCCGATATCAATGATTTATTTAACTTTTCAGGTGGGTCGACGACCTCGCCCAGAGCAACAAGCGAATTTATTGAAGACAGCGTGGAAATTCTTCCTTCGATATTCCTCTCAACAGGTTGAATGGTAAATATTGAAATCGTTGCATTTGCGAGGCAACTTTCGTTTTCTTTTTTCTTCTCTCGAGTCTTTCGCCATATTCCAAGATACATGTTTACTTTAATATTGAATTTCTCCCCTCTTTTTTACCTTTTACAAAGTTTCATGTACATAATTCAATTGTTTCGTGTCGTTAGAATTGACAAATAAATATAATTTCTCATATTTCATGAATTAAAAATGCGTTTGATTGTGAAATTTTTATTTTTTTTACGAAGAGTGATGATCGATTTTGTACAGTTTTAAAAATGATATTGATAACGCGATGAAGAAAGGAAAAGTCAAACGAATACATCAAAAATGTTGAATATTTCATTCTTAAGTAAATATTTATAGTTTTTCCAAAGGAAAAAAGAACATTATTATAGTCACAGATAATATTGATATATTCTTGATATGGTAAATAATCCTCTTCTCAATTATTTTTCGATTATTAAGCTTGAATATCTCGTAAAATAAATTTCTCCTCTGACATCAGATCCTCATACGAAATAATAAATATCCACCAATTTAATTTTTGCAGAACTTACGTTTTCGTTCAAGAGAATAAAATGAAAAGCAATTTTACTCGGTATCACATATCATTTTGTGTTGAATTAGTCATAGAGAGTTGTGATTTATAATATTTTACAGGGTAAACGGCATTTGAAAACAATAATGCAGAAGATACTGCTTTACGAAGAAAAAACATCGACTTTCAAAATATGGCAGTCACAGCTCAAAAATACAATGTACAATAAACAAACAATCAAACCCACACAAATCACTTCTTGTGAGACCTTCGCGACGCCTGGAACAATTTGCCGAAATTTTCTACAAACTGACGTACGAGAAAAGTTCTGCGGGACGCGCGCCATTGGCCGACGGCGCTTTTATGACGGCATTGCCGAAAGCCCCGATAAATTGCTGTTCTCAAAGTTTTGCCAGGCACCTTTTATTATCTCCCCGTAGCGAGTAGCGCTTCGGAGCGGATCACCCTGGCATCTCGTCAACTATACATACACGTATCGCTTGCGCGAAATAAATCAAACGCTGTCGACGGAACGTTTGATTAAATGTTGATCACAGCTTCTGAAGAGGGGAGACCGGGGAGGGTTGATACATGAAGTTGGCCCCTCGTTGACATGGAAAGTAATGCGAGCGGGGGGCCAACTTCCTGTATCAACCCTCCCCGGTCTCCCCTATATATGGGGTATTCCATGCCATTTCAGCCACTCACACAAATGAATTTGTCTCGAAAAAATACTAAAAATCAGGTGAATTATATCTTTTTAATTTTCTTTTTGAAATTACGGATCAAGCTCTATAAGCAGTTTTTCTTTTTTCTTAAAATTTAACATGTAAAAAAATTGTATGTAAGGTGGCAATCGGACTTCCAATCATTTGAGCCATACAGCAATTTTCCACACAACTTCCATGATGTAATTTTGCACAGTTTTCATTTTACATACTTGTCGAATATAAAGAAAAAAGGTCACCGTTGATAAGGCTTGGGTCTCGATTTGAAAAAATTTAAATTAAAAATACTCCATGATTCTTTTTTATTGGGGAATTGGTCTGTAATTTGGCAGGTTTATTGTACTCATATAACTTGAGTTTTAAACATTTCTTGAGAAACATGCTTATCTTGAATGGCTGAAATGACACGTATATACATGAATGTATACGTGTGGAATATACCCCACATTTAATTTAGAAATATACTTAGAAAAAGATTCATTTGCTAAAAGCATTTCATTTCCGGCCTAATGTAAGTTATTGCTTCGGTGCCGCTTGATCGCGCTTCTGATAAAAAAAAATCAGAATGAATTTGTTCAGTGAAAGGAAGAATACTACAGGCAATAAATCAAGCAGAAGAATATCTGCGAGCCAAGAAACTGCCCTTATAGAAGAAAAAAAAAACAAGAAAAATTACTCGCCGTGTAACTTAATTTCAATATACAAATGCAGAGATCGAATTAGAGAACGTTGAATCAAATCCTTATTGATTCGTTCAATTCCCCGGTCGATTAGAAAAAGTTAATAAGGATTCATTTTTCTCACATGCACAATTTAATTTTTGTACTCGTGAATCGGAATAATGTTTTAGGACACGCTTCTAAACGAATACGAATTCTATACGTAAACGAGTTTCTTAAATAGATCGCAACACTGCAATCTAATTGAAACTTCGAGAGTTTTGTTTTAAAGTTTCGTAATTAAATGTTACGTAGTACCTATTTCACGCAATTGGGTTGCTGTAGTGGCCAAATTATTTTATAAACTTATTCGCATAAAACGGACGAGAATAACGCAAATAATCTGAAGAAAAAAAGGATGATTATAAATAGAAATAATTATCCCGGATAAATTGTATTTTTAATATTTAACATTTATTCGGAAGAGAGAAGTTATCCCAAGCGACAAATTTTTCCCATGATACATATATATGTATTTTGGTCATCATGAAATATGTTTTTCAATGCCACTTTTTTAGTCAAATTGTGATATTAATATGTTTACAATGAGCAATCGTGCAGTGTATGTACTTTAAGATTTGTCCTAACTCTACAGACGAATTTTTTATACCAACGCAATTTTAATTAGACTGATTATGAGACGAATTTCGTAGAATCAATTAAATATTTATTTCTACATTATATACTAACTAAATATTTCATTACTTCACAAATTGATATAGTTTATTGAAAGAAATATTTCCTTGGGATAAATAAGTGTTACTTCAGCTAATAAAATATCAAGTTAGTAATATGCGAAAAAGTGTTTTATAGATTCTACCACATTTTTCTCTTCTTTTCAGCAAATGTAGGTATATCAATGAATGGTATAGTTATCTCATAAATACCCGGACAAAACGAGTCGCCGCAGTATGATACAGATAAAATACACGCTATGGGTATGCAAATTACAAATTGAATTAAAAAATACAAATATTTCTTTTACTCAAAGACCGAATTATATCATTTCTACATTTTTAATCTGAAGCTTTTTCTCCATACTTCTGGGATTAATTGTAATATTATGAGACAATTTTGTCCAGCAATATCATGTATCGATAATAATCCCATAAAATATCAAAAGATTAGCGATCTTAAACGCCCCTCCTCTCAAATTTCAAACACCAAATCCCACCCAATTTCCCAGAGGAACTTGTAAATTTCAGAAGATCGCCCCATAGTCTCACTCCATCCTAACATAAAATATCCAAGTACTCAAAAATCCACTCAAATACCTACACTCTTATTATCTGCAATCAAAAAAAAATAAATAAATTACCTGTATCACCACTCGAATGCAGGACGGTATTATTATTCCAATCGGATGATCATCGATCACACTGACAAACCCGAGCGAAAAGTTCGACGAAGATTCTCGACATGATATCACACCGAATCAATCGACAAGCAAGTACGCCACGAAATCTCTCGAATGCGACTTTTGGAAGGTGTAAAAAAGCGCTCGCAAGACCGAGCTCCTCGGTGTACACAACCGCGGCGAGGATCGCTCGTGAACTGAGTGTTTCGGGGGTAAAGGGGGGAGAAGTGACGGTTGCGAGCGCGATTCGAGGGCGGTGGATCGCGGGCGAGAGGGGGGAGAATGCGCGGCGCGAGGGAAAAAGGAACAGCGGTGGTGTTCATGGCGCGCGCAGAACCCCCGAATATATTATACCTACGCGTTTGTATGAGAGTGATCGGACAATCGATACTCGCGACACTTTTGGCTGATCGGACCGCGAGCTTTTTCCGGTAACGGGAAATCGATCGATAAGGTAAGGTGGATCGGCGATTCTTGGCCGAGCAACGGAATTTAGTCAAAATAATGTCGTTCGCCAAGTGACGTCATTTTTTGGTCAAAATGACATAAACGTTTTTACGTAATGACAAAACAATGGTGAAACCTTATTGTTTTGTCATTTCTGAAAGACGTTGCATGTCATTTTGACAAAAAAGAAATGATGTCATTTGGTGAATGACATTATTTTGACTAAAGTGTATTGCTTGGGTTTGTTTTCTTTTATATCTTGTCGACAATTGCTTAAATATAACTATAATATATAGGATAAAACGGGGTGATTTGGCGAATGAAGTTGGCCCCTCGTTTCCATAACTTTCCATAGAAACGAGGGGCCAACTTCATTCACCAATTCACCCCGGTTTACCCTACCTTAAAATAAATTTGTATTATTTTAATATAGGTAAATGTATCCAACACGTAATTATGAAAATTAATATACTCCATTATAAAGTTTAGAAGAAAAATTTTATAAGGAAATTTATTAACTTTCATAAAGTATATTAATTTTCATAATCACGTATTTTAAAAAAGCTTTATACAAAAGTATATTATATTAAAAATACAAACTTTTTCTACAGTGTTTCTTGTAAAAGAAATTTGTATTAAACTTCATATATAATAAATTACATTAATATACTTCGTTATGAAATTTAGAAAGATTTCGTAAGGAAATACATTAATTTCCATAGCCACATATTGGATAAAAGCTTTACATAAAATTATATTAAGTTTAATATAAATGTTTCTTACAGCATATAAACTAAACAATAAGACAAATTTATATTTTTAATAAAATTGTATATAAAGCTTTTATTTAATCTATCGCTCATAACTCAAAAAACTGACATTCTAAGATAACGATCAGCAAACTTTATACTATATTTTAAATAAAACTGGCACAAATATAGTTCACATTGTTTGCTGATTTCAAATATGGCGTTAACTAAAAATGTCAGTTTTTTGAGTTGTGCCACTATATGTAGAACTCATTGTCAGTGAGCGACATGTAATAATGTATGTAATTATGAAAATTAATATACTCGGTTATTTTTATATTCAACGCAATATAATTATACATAAAACTTGAAATATACTTGAGTGAATTAATTTCCAAAAAATACATATATTAGACAAAAGCTTTGTATATAATTTTATCAATTTTTAGAGTCTAGGGGTGGTCCATAAATCGACCAGCAGTCAGGTCTGCAGAATAGAAAGATTTCTTTTCGTCAATGTTTACAAAGCAAAGCCATCAATTATTGTAATAACTTTTCTTCAACTTCGCAGAATAGAATTTTCTATTTGCACGTTTCTTGAAAAATTTCTTTACTGAAAAGGGACGTCCCTTTAATTAATAGTACCCAATGTCAGAACTCGTTCTATTCTCCGCAAAAGTTTTCCGCAATGCACCGCGGGGCGAAGGTAAATGTCTCAAAAAGGGTGTAATAAGCCGCGTGGCTCTCGGCCGGTCGAACACAATAGTACAGGCATCCCTTTACAGCCCAAACTTCGTAGACAACGTGATTACCGCATCTCCGAGGGGCAATTTCATTCCACGCTCGCGTGTCATTGACCCCTCACCATTAATAACGCGGCGGACGCAACGCGGAAACGTACATGTGCATTTCGCCAAGCACTAGCGATCGTATAATAAAATTTCTTTCGAAATAAAAAATTCCCTTTGCCATTTCCTCGCGCTGTGGAAAAAGCTCGCGTAAAAAGGCTCCTTTTACTTTTGCGTTCGCATAATCATCCACCGATACTCTTTCACATTTAGGTGCATTCACCCCGCGTCGCTCGCACCATCATCGAGCGTTCATCAATAGCACGCGTTCTCGTGAATTCCTTCATTCCATCAATCTCTCTTTCTCTCTCTCTCTCTCACTCTCTCGTTTTCCTTCGCGCGTTCACCCGAACCGACATCCATCATTCCCGTAAATTCCGCTCCTATTCCCCCGTCTTCCTATATGGTCACTCATTTCTTGCTTCATTTCCCTCTTCGTGTACCTCTTCTGCACTCCCATTCACTGCGCGTACCTATATACGCACAGAGTGAAAGTGGGATAAACACTCCAGTCTCCCGTTTCATTTTGAACGCGATTATCTCGAAACGCAGTGGAGATACGTAAAAAGTCAAAAGTAACTTTCTTACAGTAAGAAGATGGACGAACACCTTTTGTTTCAACTTTTTTTTAGATATCTTCCGTCATTTCCGAGATAATCAATTTTGAACTTGTGCACTTCAATCGCTTGTCACACTTTTATTTTAATCGCCGTCGTAACGTCATACATCTCTGATGTTCCATATAGGGTAAAACGGGGTGATTTGGCGAATGAAGTTGGCCCCTCGTTTCTATGGAAAGTAATGGAAACGAGGGGCCAACTTCATTCGCCAAATCACCCCGTTTTACCCTATACCTTGAGTATAGGTAGTAAACCTTAAGCTTTTTCATTGGTAAACTAAAAAGTCGAAATAAGAAAATGTTCAAGGGACTTTTTACCCCTCCTCCCCGCGAATCCAATCGAATCATCTCTCGACTGCGAAACAACCACGGCGCCGATTGCGCTGCTCTCGCGTTCGAACCAATTAAAAACTTTCCTCGCAATGAGAAAACGGGGATTGAAAATTGCCCGGGCCAAGTCGGTAAGTCACCCGGTTACTCGACCTATTACTCACCCGCGCAAGGTGCTCCAAGAGTCTTCTAATAGCCGCGGTATACATCCCCGTAAGGCTTATCGATCGCCGATGGGAGGCGGCAAAAAAAGCCACTCGACTTAGCCGGAAGTGGGGCGAAATGAAGGATTCTGCTCATTTTTTTTTATTCCCCTTTCTCGCACTCCTCCGCCTTCTGGTGGTCCCTCCCCCCGCGCGCGCTTTTCTATTCCAGCGCTCCGAAGCAAAAGCCACGTATAAAAGTTTCTCGCTCGATAATCCCGAGACGACGGGGCCGTTACTGGAGAACCGGTGAAGTGGAATTAATTGTTATGTGCGTCTAGTTTGGCGATTGTCGATAACGACGATTTCTGCATTTCGATGGACAGTATACCTATAAGTCCGATAAATATATATTCGCCGAAAGATTGAGAATCGTATCGTAGATAGGGTGAAACAGGGTGATTTGGCGAATGAAATTGGCCCCTCGTTTCCATTACTTTCCATAGAAACGAGGGGCCAACTTCATTCGCCAAATCACCCCGTTTTACCCTATATGTATGCAATTCATATGAATAATACGTTTCACGTTTAATTTTCCCATATTAAATAAATGCTACAATCGGAAATATACTTTAAATCACTTATAGCATTATTGTATATTTCGAGTTGATTTACAAAATTTTCCGAAATTTAGGTCCTGCTGTTTCTAGCAATAATGAAATATACAGTGTGATGCAACTTGTACTTTGAAGTAAATGGATTTCGCGGTTGCCTTCCATTAGGCGCAACTCGACAAGGAAATGCTGCGCCTACAGAAGACAACCGCAAAACCGAATTACTGTGAAGTATGCAGCGTGATATGAGATAACTCATTCAATGCTCCAATCATAAAGTTTCGAATATACACTGAGAAAAATAACTTGGTTAAAATGGCAAAACGCATCTGGTTAAACGAGTTTAGTTATTCTAACAAAGTATTTAGTCATTCTATTATAACTACATGTCTAGTTATTCTAAGCAGACGATGGACAGCTTAACCAAAAAAATTGAGGATTCATATTTCACCGAACAGTTTAGTTACGGTCTCCAGGATTTTGATTAAATTAACAAAGTTACTTTTTTCAGTATACTTTCAATTTATCAGGATTGGCACCTGATTGCAACGGATAATCAACTCTATCGCGTGGTATAGATACATTCTGGGACACCTGGTGTGCATAATACCTCGGTGACTTCCACTCGACAGGTGTCGTAAAGTAGACGACACGGAGAATTGGCTTATAGGATATGCAAATTACTTGCTCTAGTATGTATTAGCGTGTATATATCCGAGTAAACACGGGGTCACGTGAAAATATATATACGAAGTCACGTATATCTAATCAACACAAACTGTAAGATTGTAAACAGTATTAAGGACGATACTATACGTCCATTATGATTGGTATTTTTCATATAATTGTAATTATGTAATCCAATATATAGGTAATTATGAAAATTAATATAGTCCCTTGCGAAATTTGTATTAAATATTTATATAGGTACAATGATATTAAATTGAGTACCTATAAATTTTATAAAGGAGTATACTAATTTTCATAATTACGTATTGGATAAAAGATACAATTACATTAAGTTTAGAACAAATTTTTCTTACAATGTATGACACACTATAAAAAAGATTTGTATTAAATTTAATACAATTGTATATAAAATTCTACTCAAAAACATGATCATAAAAATTAATTAACTCTGTTACAAAGTTTATAAAGGAAATTTCATAAGGAAATATTTATTTCCAGATTATGGAGTATATTAATTTTGATACTCGCGTATTGGAAAAAAGCTTTGTATAAAAATATATATTTATTTTTAAAAATATGCTTTTTTATTACAAACGAATAAATTTCTTATCTGGAAAATGTAATGTTAAATTTGTAACAAAAAAATGTCTGTATTAAAAATTAACGCAAAACTTGCTTCGATACTATGACACAGAAAAGACCACTTTACATCACTGTAAACAAATTTATATTAAACTTAATATAAATGTGCAAAGCTTTTATACAATACATGATTATCAAAATAATTAATATACTCCGTTATAAAATTTATATTCAACTTAACATAATCTATATATATAAAAATGAATGTTTGTCTGTCTGTCTGTCTCTTATGCCTTCCTAAACCGTTCATCCGATTGCGATGAAATTTTGGGAAATGGTTGGACGCATGCCCGCGATGGTTTCTGAGTTGGTAAATCTTATACAGGGTGTTCAAAAAGTCCCGGTACGGCCGATTATCTCAGCGGGAAAACATTTTAGAGAAAAATGTTTAATACAAAACTTTAAGGATTTTCCCTTGGCTACCCAGTGGTCGTATTGGATTTGACCTTGACCGTGACCTTTAAGGTAATATCAAATGCCTTCCTAAACCGTTCATTCGATTGCGATGAAACTTTGGGGAATGGTTGGACGCATGCCCGCGAAGGTTTCTGAGTTAGTAAATCTTATACAGGGTGTTCAAAAAGTACCGGTACGGATGATTATTATGCCTTCCTAAACCGTTCATCCGATTGCGATGAAACTTTGGGGAATGGTTGGACGCATGCCCGCGAAGGTTTCTGAGTTAGCAAATCTTATAAAAGGTGGTCAAAAAGTACCGGTACTGATGATTATTATGCCTTCCTAAACCGTTCATCCGATTGCGATGAAAAGTTGGGGAATGGTTGGACGCATGCCCGCGAAGGTTTCTGAGTTAGTAAATCTTATACAGGGTGTTCAAAAAGTACCAGTACTGATGATTATTATGCCTTCCTAAACCGTTCATCCGATTACGATGAAACTTTGGGGAATGGTTGGACGCATGCCCGCGAAGGTTTCTGAGTTAGTAAATCTTATACAGGGTGTTCAAAAAGTACCGGTACGGATGATTATTATGCCTTCCTAAACCGTTCATCCGATTGTGATGAAAATTTGGGGAACAGTTGGACACATATCCACGAAGGTTTCTGAGTTAGTAAATCTTATACAGGGTGTTCAAAAAGTCGAACTATACTTGACCTAAATTTGACCTCCGCTGACAATAAAGGTAACATGAAAAAAATGGTCAAGGATACATTTGAACGCGAAAAAAAAAATTAATTTGACCTTGATATAACCTTGAAGGTCATGGTCAAAGTCAAATCCAATATGACCATTGGGTAGCCCGGGAAAAATACTAAAAGTTTTGTATTAAAAATTTTTCTATAAAATGATTTCCCGCTGAGATATTCAGCCGTACCGGGACTTTTTGAAGGTCAAGTACAGTTCGGCTTCGTACCATGAAAACTATGTGGGCCCTATAAAAATTCTTTTTGATAGTAGGGTTTAGGATTTTTCCGTAGCTAATAATGTGGTGGACGGACAAAATCAATCCACAATCTACCCGTGCGAAGCCGGGACGGGCTGCTAGTTATATATAAAGTTCACAATGCTGATGTATATTTTAATAGTTACACATAGGTATTTGAAAAAAGTTTTACATAAAATTATATTAAAAATACAAATTTTTCTAAGTCTTGTGACATTTTCCAACTTAACACAGGCGCCTTATATTAAATTATAAAGCAAAAGCGTTAAAAATGTACAAAGAACTTTTATTACGAAAATGCAGAGATTTGCAATTGCATAGCTGCACTGATAATTAACTACATATCAAAAAACAAACTAAAAGATCATTACTCCATTCAGTACCAGCAAGCCGACCGATAAAATAACGATAAATGATAAACCAGTCAATGATGAAACAAATAATAATTAACAAATAGACAAAAAACGCCAATTTTTCGAAAAATAGATATCACGTATTTCCAAGAATTTATCGTCACTCTATAAAATACGTGAATCCTCCCTCCCTTCAAAATCTAAACCCTTATACGACCACGGCGACGGAGAGATTATCGAAATCTACTCTCGCAATCAACGTGGGTGGGTCCTCTGGAATGGGCAGCTGCGCGTAAAGTTATGCGTCGCCAGGAAATATTTCATAAGACGACGCGTACCTAGAATTATTCAATATCCCTGGAATCCTTTGAAGCTCGAACGGTTGGGTTGGTCGGTGGCTCTTACCCGCCGAGCGCGAGCGCTTCTCCTTTTCTTTCTCCCCCGTCTTCCCCCCCACCCCCGCCCACGCCGAGCAGGTAGCTTCGATGATTTCGATATTGGAAAGTTTACTCTAACTTCGCGAGGAAGGAGGAGAGGGGAACGTTTTATTTGCCACCCCGCGCGCGCCCGCCCCTCCCACCCCCACCTTCGTGCATCAGGAATAAGCCCGCGGCAAGGGTGTTGCCTACAAAAAGATAATACCCCATTTCTGCCTCCCCCTCTCGCCCCTGCGCCGCGCCGGGAGTTTAAGAGTGGAAATGATAAAAATGGATCCGCCGATAGGATCGCGGGGGTGTGAAATAAAAATCGTCTGCGCCGAAAATAGCGGCGTCGAAATACCCTATGTATACGCGTATCCGTTTTCCTCTTACGTTCGACGCGCGTCTACGTAGAATAGAATCCTTGCTGTATGGGTAGGTCAGGGTGATTTATATTATACTACATTATATTATATTATTTATTATACAACAATCTGTTGATTGGCTCTTTGTTACCTGATCTTTTAGGTCGGATGAAACTTGTATAAAAAAAATTGCCACGAACCATGAAGAAACGACGAGTTGAGATGACGTCCCAGTGACGTCCGCCCGGAATCGAGGGGACGTCATCGGGACGTCATCGCCGTTCGCCTTTCATTCTTGCGTGCCCGAAACGAGAACCCAAAGTCACGTCCAAATGGCGTCCGAGTGACGTCCTCTTTGCTCGCTGTGACATCACGTGGACATCACTTGTACATAGAATCTTTTCTCGAGCGATCACCAAGTACGTCCTAAATTTTTAACACGTCTAATTATTATTCTCAGCCAGGAAGAACGAAAAAAGCTAATCGAAATCGATCCATACGACATTCCACGTCTCATTCTGACATGGATGCTACCAATAATTAATTTTGATCAATAAACACTGAACACCGGTCAAGCCATCACGTACGCCGAACGTAATCGATGCACTTCACGTCAATTGACGATGCGAAATAACCTCGAAGCGATACGGCAACCGAGAAAAGACTTCCTGGAAGCGAAAAAACGTTCCCTCGAGGAATATACGGAATCTGTATCGAATCAGGGAGCACACCAGAATAGATCAAAAATAAAATCTTGGAATTTTGTGCGATATTGGAGCGAATTTCACTCGAGGACTTTCAACGAGCTCTCGATTTCACGATGAATCTCACCCCTGCAAACGATTCCACCACCTCCAGATCGATCGAATTGGCTTCGAGGCCGGCTAATCCGAGAGAGGACAGGTGAGTTGCCAATTTGTTACTTTTTATGGAGGAGAAAGGCCTCTCCTCGTCGTTAGCTTATCAAAACAGTTTACACTAAAAGTTACTTCGATGTAATCCACGAGCCTGGATTGATTTCCTTATTTATTTCAGTGAATATTAGAATAAAATTGTACACAAAAACTACCGACCTACAAGCAGATTTAAGAGAGGGTAGAAACTTATTCCTCGAAAAAATCTGGACATTTTCACTTCTTTCCACATAACTTTCAAACGAAACGCGATAGAAAAAGACTTCAAATAAGAAATAAATTCCTCTTTGGAATTAATTTTCGAATTTTGCCAAATACTCGTCCTTTAACCTCCGAAGCAATAAAAAAAACTCTACGGCTGAAATTACCCCTCAAAAAGTCATAAAATCCTCAGTTTCTTCCGCATAACTTTTAAACGAAGCGCCACGGAAGAAAAATGTTCAATAGAAAATAAATTCCTCTTTCAACGACCCATTGAATGGCGCGATTTGTTTTTGAATTTTGCTAAATATTCCTTCATTATCCTTTGAAGCAAGAAAAATCAGCTTACGGGCCCCGCTAATTCTTTTTCCCAGCAGAGCTTTCAGTATTTCAACATTCCCCAAAACGTATCTAGCAAAATATCAATCCAATTTCGAAAGCTACATAAAGCTCACCTTCGCACGACGCAAAAACAGCGACAAACTGACATATATAGGGTAAAACGGGGTGATTTGGCGAATGAAGTTGGCCCCTCATTTCCATTACTTTCCATAGAAACGAGGGACCAACTTCATTCACCAATTCACCCCGGTTTACCCTAATCACCTGCCTCGCTTCCAGCTTCTCTGACCCAGACCCCGATGACACCTGCTGCGGCAGGGCGACCTGGTGCAACCCCTATATACGCGACATCAACGTAACCCACCCCGTCAGTCCCTGCGTCGAATGGATCACCTGGTCCAGCCTCTTCTGGCTGGCGAACAGCGTCATCCTCGTGGTCCTGCTGGGCACCACCCTTTACTTCCTCGCCGGCGACGACATGGCACCCGGTGGTCGCCTCTTCGGGCTCTACTTCCTGGTCGTCTTCGCCTACGCCCTCGGCTGGAGCCTTACCTGCATCCCTTATTTGAACCTCCCACCCGTCTTCGGGATGCTGCTGGCTGGCATCGCCGTACGCTACAGCGGTTGGTACAACATCCACGAGGAGATCGGTGACGGGACCACTAGGAAGATCAGGACCTTCTGCCTGACCTTCGTCATGCTGCGAGCGGGACTCCAGCTGAGCACGACGGCGCTACGGGAGCATCCGCTTTTCGTGGCGGTCCTCGCTTTCCTCCCGGGCACACTGGAGGTGGCGCTCATCGCCCTCTGCAGCAGATATGTCCTTCAGTATCCTTGGAACTGGTCCTTCCTCAACGGGTCAGTGGTGGGATTCGAAGGCGACTCGGTTCGGAGATGACGTTGGCTTTTGTCTCCCACGACAGGACTGTTATCGCCTGTATGTCCCCCGTGGTGACCTTCAACTGCGTGCTGGCCTTGGCCGATCGGGGTTATGGCGAGGACAAGGGCATCGCCACTTTGCTCTGCACCGCTAGCTCGCTGGACGGTGTTCACGTCGTGTGGCTCTTCTCCGTGTGCTACTCGTTCGTCTTCAGCATGGGTACGGGAAACCGGGTTGAGTTGGTAAGTAAAGTTGGCCCCTCGTTACCATTGAAAGTAATGGCAGCGGGGGGCCAACTTCACTCATCAACTTGCCCCGGCTTTCTCGATTCGATATGTATCGAGGGTCTGTCGAACCCTTCGAGCATTGCTACTGTCGCAGAGAGTTTTTATTTCGAGTATCAGCCGTGTAAATGTGCTTCTGGTCGTATATTTATTGTCTCTATCTCGTAGATAAACACAGGGACGAGTGGTGGTCGTATATTCCCGGAGGAATTCGGGATCTGCTGCTCGGTATCTTGGTGGGAATCGTGCTGGGGTTGATATTTACGTTTGTCCCTAATCGTAAGAATGTACGTGCATCCTTGATAGTTTCGCAAAGGGAAAAGAGATTGTTTACTGCGTTCGCTTTTCTATCCGAAACAGGATAAACTGGGGAGTTTCAAAAGATTATCTAAAAGTGATTCAAAATGTATAGCCGATATTCCTTTGAAAAGCAATTTATTTTTGGAATGCCCTTAAGACGCCATACAGTAGTGTAAAAAGGGCATTTCGAAAACTAAGCTGCCTTTTGGAGGACCCTATATATTTTGATAACCTTTCGAAATTTCTCATTTTGTGTTATTTGGGATGCGAAGCGAATGCTGAAATAAAGTACTTACAATTGAAGATTTCGAAAAAAAAGTTTAAACAAAAAATATTTGTCCATATTTCTCCTATGGAAAAAATACCTTCGATTTTTTACGTATCTTTATTGCGCTTCGAAATAATCGCGTTCAAAACTGAACAATAAAAACTGGAGCATTTATCCCATTTTTATCCCATGTAATAAAAAAAGAGCTCGCGGCTCACTAATTTTTTTTCCTCTGCAGAAATATGCCATGTGGTATCGAATTTGCTGCTTGATCCTCGGATCCTTGATGTGCAGCTCCGCAGCCAGTAAATTAGCGATAACTGGCGGAGGATATTTGGCGATCGTTATCATGTCCTTCATCGCAACTACGGGTTGGCGGCTGTTGGCCGTTAGTTTTGACGTAAGGATGGTTCAGAAGATTTCCTCTTTTTTATTAAAAATTGTCAAATCCTGCTTTCAAAAATCTTTTCGATACTTATATATTTTCCAAATAAATAAAAACTATAGGTACATACTATACCTACTGTAATTGTGAATACACAGAAATCGTAATTTCTTCATGTCATATCATTCACTTCGTATTGCTTAAATTTCAAATTTGAGTCTGAACAACTTATAAAGAAATTAATTTTTTAAATCGGTTACAGTATACAACGAAAATGATATACCCCCCTCCCCCCTAATTTCCCCATTACTCTAATAAATGGATATCAACGAGCGAATCAGATAAGCGGATAACTGTCAAAGCCATGCCGTTGGTCATATGCAGAATACAGAATGAAGCTCTTCTTATTCTGAATCTTTCCGATTCTTTTCCCTGCACACACATATAAGGAGTACAACTTTGCTTCCACCGTTTTCCTATAAATGGCTTACGAGAAAAATGGCGGAAGAAAAGTTGTACACCTAATATGAAATAATACTTCAGCCGCTTGATTTATTATCGAGTAATATTATCATGTAGAATAAAAAATCCCAGTCCCGCATGTTGTAAAATAAATGTAAAGATAAATAATACATTACCATCCGCCAAAAATAGGTACATTGCCGGCGATATTACTCGGAAACGTTCATATTTACGAAAAGATGACACAACCTTATTAATAGAGGATTTTATTATCTGATTTTTTCGTTTAAAATATTTTTCCAAAAGTGCTACCACTTTTCTATTATTTACGAAAAACCGTGTTATGTTCTCTTTGACCACAAACTTGAATACTTTTTTAACGAGAAACTTTTTTTACATGTTTAATGCTAAAAAACGAACATATTTACGAAAAAAAATTCAAACTTCATTTATTTCGAAGCAAAACTCTAATTAACGTCGACGAATATCCGTATAAATGACGGTGTGACGAGAAATGCTTTCGAATTTTTCTTTCGTTTCATTTCGCAGGTTATACCATTCCGTAAGGCAGGATTTTTTCTGTGGCACTTCATGCAACCCGTGCTAGTCGGCGTTATCGGGGCCGAAATAGATTTCGACAATTGGACCGTCGTACGCTCCGGCCTTCATCTACTTTGTCTTATCATAGGATTGCTCGTAAGTTTGCTCCGACAATGAGATTCAAAGGAATGTACAGCGTGATACAAAGCGTGTCGTCCTGTATAAGCGTATTTAAATTCTTTCAAATTTTTGCGTTCCCGTATCCAAATGGAAAATATAAATAAAAGTTCGCAGTTTTATTTGGAATCGCACTGGAACCCAAGATTACAATATTTCCGATAGATAATCGTAAAAAATATGTATAGTTACCAAAGCAACACGTGTTAATGAAAATAATGTCACTCACTAAATGACGTCATTTAGTGAGTGATATTATTTCGACTAAAGTGTGTTGCTTGGGTAGACGTTCGTAAAATCGCAAATGAAAATAAGGTGATGTCACCCTATGTACAATTTTGGCTGGTACACATGTATAATACAGCGATCTATGTGCGAAATGCAAAACCAATTAACCTTATAAAAATTAATGCTCGATAATTGAGAATATGAACTTGGAAAATTTTTAATTCGTTAAAAAAGTAAATATTATTCAAATTTTTCTCGATCACGATCATTTTAAGCGTATATTTCCAAAAAATCCTTGCCTAAGCAATGAACCTAATTTTTTTCATCAAAATGACATAAAACGTCTTTTAGAAATGACAAGCTAATGAGATTCTTTCATTATTTTGTCACTTTCGAAACTCGTTTGATGTCATTCTGGCATAAAAAAATGACGTCATTTAGTAAAATGACACTATTTTGACTAATTATAAATTTTGTTGTTTGGGTGCTACGGGCAAAAAGTAAAACTTTTCAGAAGAAAGAAAAAAATGCATTGAAGAGTAATGCACTCTTTTTCCAACCGGAAAAATTTTTTAAATCTTAATTTCGACACACATCATTTTGGTAATGTATACACGCTTCGCTTATATATAAATCGATATCTATATTTCGACAGGGACGAAGTCTCGCGGTGATTCTATCGACGCTAAAGACGCCGTTCACCATGAAGGAAAGTCTGTTTTTCGCAATCTCGTGGCTGCCTAAAGGAACTCTTCAGGTAACTTGAGCGACACTTTATTCATTCATTAAAAAAAAAGTTAATCTTTGTTTTTTTCATGAATAAACAACCCAAGCATCACACTTGAATCAAAATAATATCATCAACTAAATGACATCTTTTTTTTAATCAAAATGACGTCGAAAATCTATCAGAAACGACAAAATAATAACAAACTCTCATTATTTTATCATTTCTGAAAGATGTTTGATGTCGTTTTGACTAAAATATGACGTCATTTAGTGAACTACATTATTTTGACTAAAAGTGTATTGCTTAGGAATCTGATTTATCATTTTCGAATGACAATGAAATTTAATATTTTCGTGAAATTCGAAACAATTTTTGTGTAAAAGTAGTGATTTTTTAACACATTTTAAAATTGCAGGCAGCTCTAGCGCCAATGGCGTTCGAGCAGGCCAGAAAAAATGTAACATCGACAGAATTCGCGTATGCCATCGACTTTATCGAGATGTCGGTGCTGTCGATAGTCATCCTGGCGCCACTGGGCGCAGTATTGATCATGATCACCGGTCCGCTACTGTTGAATAAAATTTCTGAAGAAGAGGATCAACGACGCAGGGAGCTGAGTTACCTCCGCATTCTTAGCCTGCAACCGGTCAGAATGCGAAAATCTCTACTCAAACGACGGTCTGAAACGATAACTGAAGAAACGGCGTGATAATATTTTTAAGATCGCATCGATCATTGAAATCCATATTCCAGAGAATAAAAAAGAGGATTTTTACACAATACAACAGAGGAGAACATTAATACTATAGTTTTATCATTTCGAATTGTATTAAGGTAAAACGGGGTGAATTTGCGAATGAAGTTGGCCCCTCGTTTCTATTACTTCCCGTAGAAACGAGGGGCCAACTTCATTCGCCAATTCACCCCGTTTTACTCTATAATACCGAAGAAAAACAAGCAACAATGACGTATAAAAAACTCACGTCTAAACAAAGCTATACGAAGAAACGATAAACGAATTTCGCGGCCGAGACCGTGAAAAACTTGATCCGTGCGATATAGAAATTCTGTCTGCCGATAGATTCGCGCGTGATAACCGGAACTGAATAACGCGGAAACATGTTGTCGATCGATTTCGATACGGTATAAATCCTATCAGCAGCAGACGCGATAGGTACTGCCCCCTCCTCTTCCCCCTTCGCTATACTCATTACGCTAGATTTAACAATTCACCTGCAATATCGCCACTGTACAGTCGCATTTGCACGCGTGCATATATGGACACACACCAATATATATAAATTTTATTTTGTGTAGGGAAGAATTGCCAAAAGCGTACTGTATGCTTAAATCGTTCATCGATTTTTCGAAAGCTTTTATACAGGCCCAAGCAATATACCTACTTTAGTCAAAATGATGTCATTTGCTAAATGACATCATTTGTTTGTCAAAATGACATCGAATGTCTCTCTAAAAAGTGATATGGTAATGACAAAAAAATTGTTTTGTCATTTTTGAAAGACGTTTGATGTCATCTTGACAAAAGAATGACGTCGTTTAGTGAATGATTTTATTTTGACTAAAGTATATAATAATAATGTTTCCTCTGAGGATATGACATCTAGGGTACAAAATAAGTAAAACTTCGTCTGTTTGGGATTCGGTGAAATTTATGTTATTATTATTGTTACATATTTAAGTTCGCCAGAGCGTTCATCAAAAATAGGTACCTATACTTCTATGTGATTTTGGACTGGACTCAAGCAACACACTTTCGTCAAAATAATGTAACTTACTAAATGACGTTATTTAGTAAGCGACACTATTTTGACTAAAGTTTGTTGCTTGGGGATGATTTAAAGGTATAGCATCAATTTAGTTAACAGTTCTTTAAATTTAAATCGGTATACCAAAAGTAGTTTCATTCAGTAACATATTCAGCTCGGTGGTTCAGGTATTGATTGTTCGTTTTCGAAATAAACTGAAAATTTGCGAAGGTGTGACTGAATTGCCGAAATCGTATCGGTTTGATTGTTCAATGTGACGACATCTATCGTCTTAACCTGAATCACGTAAAAATTATCAAAATCCAGTGAATAGAAAGTTATTGAAATTTTGGTATATACATGTGCATGTACTAATTTTTAATCATTTGCACCGAATAAAATTTAAAGAGTAGATTCGTGAATTTTATATAAAATAAACTCGTTAATTTTATATAAAATTAAATTTCGCGGTAGATGATTTTACTATAAAATTGAATTTTCAATATATCTACGTAACACATACATTTTAAAAGGCAGCGGTACATGTTTTCAAATTCCGAGATAACGCTGTAATCACTTTAAAGAACGCGTTATAATTTGAAAAATATCCCACCAATATATGGAAGTACATAAAGCGATCGTATCACAAGTGGAATTACACGGTACAGAGCGAGAAGCTATCGAACGACACCTCATCTTCGTCCGCCGTATCAGAGATCGACATAATAATTTCGGTCGTCCTTCCTTTTACGATTCTCGCATCGAAATTCCATCTTGCTCCTCGCCCCGCGCTACAAAGCATATTTTACAACCTATAAAAACCACCCCCTCGTCTACCCGTTTTTCTCGCATCGTCGAGCTCGCAGCTTCGACGGCGAATGTGCAGCGTGCGCTCGTTCCTCTCCAAATTATTTCGAAAGAATAAATTTCGAATCGAGTTTTGTCGACGAGACAGAATTTTCGGAGAAAAAAAAAAGGGAATCGAAAAATTATCCGCATCCATTCGACACTCTAAACTCGATTGTTTGCTATATAATTTTGATTGATAAACTGCTTGTAGCAATGCTTCATTATAATCCAAACAACACCTTTTTGTCGAAATAATGTCATTCATTAAGTGACATCATTTTTTATCAAAATGACATCAGACGTCTTTCAGAGAAATGACGAAATATTATTATTTTACAATTTCTAAAAGAAGTTTGATGTCATTTTGACAAAAAGTAATGACGTCACTTAATGAATGACATTATTTTCACTAAAGTGCGTTGCCTGGGCAAACATTGACCTGCGTAGCAATGCCTCATTATCAATATGTCAATTATTAAAATGATGTCATTCGCTAAATAACATCATTTTCGTCAGAAAAAGAAACAAAATAATGACAAAATCTCATTTTCTTATTTCCAAACGACATTTGACGTCATTCTGTCAAAAAATAACGTCATTTAGCAAATGACATCGTTTTGACAAGAGTGTATTGCTCGAGAAGCTTCAACGAAAATGAAAAATATCGTTCACCCGTAAAAATTAATGACACGCGAGCGGCGCTTCGAACGCGAAGCCTCGAAGAATTTCGATTAAAGCGCACGGTCGCCGGAAAAAGCTCCCGCCAATTCAAGTGCCCCCCTCTCTTTAGGCGCTCGCGAATCTGCTGACGCGTGGCTCGTCGCGGGCAAAACAGCCTCTCCGTCCCTCCGCACGAGGACCGCGATACCTAGATAATATTTCATTATCCGCCTCGCGATTTTGATCAACACAACATTATTAAAAGACACGACAGGCCGCCGCGCCTCCTCCGGCGAGAACAAAGGCACGAGAGTGGGCGAAGGGGTCGAGGACAAAAGGGGTTGACTTCCGCGCTCGCCGGACCCTCGCACTCGTCTCAAAACCCTCTCTCGTTTCGCCAAAAGTGCGCTGCGCCTCTCCCGCGCTCTTCGGCGCCGATTCTGATCATCGCGCGCGCGATTCCACGATCGTACGTAAACTGAAAATATGTAGGGTAAAACCGGGTGATTTGGCGAATGAAGTTGGCCCCTCGTTTCCATTGCTTTCCATAGAAACGAGGGGCCAACTTCATTCGCCAAATCACCCCATTCTACCCTATCTACAAATCCGTGCGAAAGGAACAACGCTATGCGTACAGAGACGACAGCGTTCGCGGATTCGAAGGGAACGCTCGCCCCCCTCCCGTCGTCGAGGGAAGTGCAGCGCGGGTAAACGCACGGGGACGAGCAGCCACCCGAGAGCGGGCGGTTCACACAGGTCGATATTTTGGCCGCCCGCCAGCCAGACGCCGCTCCGCCGCCGCCGCCGCTGCGCGCGGGTAGGCTTCGGCGCGGAGCATAAATCAAAGCGTATAGCTGTGTACCGATGGAAAGTACGCGCGACGAAGAGCCGTATACCTGGCGTGTGGCACGCTGATTATTTCGCGTTGGAATCGAATGCGTAGCAACACCAAGGTGTCTTCGACTGTATGACGGCGCGAGACAGGTTGTCTGACAGCAGGGGCGGCGCGCGACTGCCCCTACCGCCAGGCAACACACCTTGCTCCGATGTATATTCCGGGATACTGTGGTACGCGGAATGGCGTACGGTTTATATGTACTGCGCTTTAGGCTATTAAGAAAATTTGTGTTGAACTTGATATAATTGTATGTAAAGGCTTTATTCAACACGTGATTATGAGAGTTAATATACTCCGTTATGAAATTCACATTCGCGCAATTCAATGTAATTGTATTGGGGTTGGCGAATAAGTAGCTAACGTCCGTTTTTTTCACATTTAAAAAACGCGTCAAAGTAAGAGTAGTTAGCAAAAATTTATGCGTCTTCGTCGAAAGAGAATGTTTCGTTTTACAAGATCATGTCGTTCGTTTCTTCGCTTAATTCAATATCTGTTAATTTTCAGATCATTAAAATGGAATGTCGAGTGGAGAAAAATGAACATTTTCAACAGCTGCTTCTGTTCGCATTCAATATAGGTTCTAATGTCTTGAAAGCTGCACATGATATTAACGCTATGTATATGTATCATTTCAATTGAGGGTATTCAGCATTTCATATAAATATAAACACATACGAAATATAAATTGAAAGTAGGCGTGCGGCAAAAACGAATATTACAGAAGAAATCGTTAATTAATAATGTATCATAGAAATGTAATGCATATGCCGTAACGAATATATTGACTGAATATATATAGGTATTGTAAATCAAATCCCCCTACATATATAATCGCTTGCAGTTATCAATTAAATTTCAAGTTGATAAAACTTAAACTAATAAAAAATAAAAACAATTAAAATTAAGCTCTTATATTTATAGCGCAATTCTGAACAAAACATAATGGAAAGTCTGTGCATACCTTGCATTAGGTGTACAATTTTGCTTACGCCGTTTTCCTATACCAGTTTAATGTAAAAATCAGCGGGAGCAAAGTTGCACACCTAATAATTAAAAATCAATAATTTGATTTAATTTAGATAATAAGATAATGATGATTTAAAAAATATTGGCATTATAAAAACATTTAACGCTTTGAATATTGTAATTATGTAAAATTATTATATGAATTATAAGTTGGATAAGAATGAAATAGTGTTGAATGAAAAAAGAGTAATACTGAAATATTATATGGAGCAGTAAATATTTAGTTAAATAAAACGAATAAAATTGATTAATCAATGAGCACGCACGCCTACTTACGAAAACATGTTGCTGATAATATATTACAGAGGAAAAAAGAATACTTACGTACCTACGATACATAAATCCTAGATTCACTTCGGAATTCAAGATCGTCATTATCGCACTGTCATTCGTTGAGACATTGTCATCCATTGAGATATTGCCATTCGTTGAGAGATTGACATCCACTGAGCCATTGTCACAAATATTATCATCTTTAACCAATCCAACACAAATTCGACATCCTTGATGATCTACTCATTCAGTTATCCCCAATTCATTTCGCTGAAAATAAGGAGCTATACCTCTCGGAACATTGTAGCAGGATCGATGAGTCAAAAGTAAAGTGATATCGAGCCGCGAACGACGTTTCTCAATGAATCAGCATTACCGAGAAAACGTTCATTAACGACTCGTTTGATATTATGTAGAAATACGCAGTCAACTACAAAGATGGACTTTTTTTAGATTTTCCAAATGCAAACAGCTAAGATCTTGAGACAGAATATGGCCCAATTTTGTCAATACTTAATCGTCGATAAACGCCAGATCTAATATACGCTAGTAGGCGCAATAAGTATACTAATCCACACTCAACTTGGTCAATACTTTTTTCACTGAAAATTATAGTTATGCAATTTGCTGACAATGTAAGTATTAACAGATTGTATCTACACTCCATCTCAGCCTCTTATCTATTCGGCGCGACATATTATGATAATATTGATGGTTAGAAAGGAGTAGAAAATATGCTGACAGATATCAATCATTCCATTCTCAAATGCAATTTGAGGCGTGTAAACAATTTCATATAACTTTATGAAATGTAAATCTCAATATTTCGAATGCAAATAAAATGCCACGTATTTCTTAATACAAATAAGGATCTCACGCGTATTGTATATCATTTATTTCACATAAAACTTCAAATTACATCAATGCAAAAAATTCAATCGAATAAAAATCCAAGAAACTACCCAGATAGACTTGTATGAACGTTTTAAAAAAATTGTTCTTCAGAAAATTGTTAAATGTACATCCCAATACCATTCAAATTAATCGCAATATTTATTGTAGCAACATATCAATGAAAAATGTAAGGAATATTAAACAAATGTTTAACATTTTAATTGTACCAGTTTGAAATTATTTAACGGTACATATATGCTTGCTTAATGATGAATCATAGAGCACGCTACCTTGATGCATCAGATGAGCTGATAATACTACCTTGAGTTGCTGTACAATTTACGCAAATTTATCTATCTGGGTAGGAAAGCCTTAAAATCAGGTCATATGACGTGGAATATTCAAGAACTCGAGCGTGAGATCCCTGGATACAAAATATTGACATAAAATAATATACGAATGACAACGTGCACGGTGACAATACGACACATAAGTAAATCATCCTCTTCGGCGAATCGCCTCTTCGAGCAAAGCTCCCAACAATACATAGGCTCGAAGATTCCCTGCATTCGACGAAAGCCTCGCTAGGATGAACAAAATCACCTTTCCATATCATTCGATCGAATCGACTAGACTCTCCAAGTCCGAGTCGATGGAAAGTCACAGATTCTTAATTATAAATATGACAGATTTCTCAAAATTATAACAGAGAATCAGTGACTTCCACCGATTCCGTTTCAAGGAGAACCTTGAACGAAACGAGATGGAAATTTCTGTTCACCCGTGCGGCGCTTCAAATCGGTTCAGTCCACCCTTGGATCTCAATGAGTCCGCAGAGACATATCGAGATCGAAGTACGGCGCTTTACGAGACTTTCTCGCGAGCTAAATAAGTGACTATAGCCCAAACGACGACCTACGATTCGCTGAATCACAGTCCGTTGACGTCTGTGCACATTTAGTCGAATCCTCGTGCCCTTTATTCACTGCCACATTTCTTACTTCATTTCGAAATCTCCTCGGTCCGCTTTCGATCTCGAAAGATTCGTGAAGATAAAGAACGGACATCATCAGGGATTTCCTCGCCAAGTAAATAAGCTCGAACGACGATCAGCGATCGTGAGAATCGCAGCTAGGAATTGTTCGAGCCAATTAACTTCGAGTCTTTTTCGCGTTCACTTCGCGCACTTCTGAAAACACTTTGACACGACTTAAATACTTGATTTTCGCGTGCGTCCGGGTCTAGAACCGCGGGCGCTTGCATTCGAATTCCGGATCCGGGAGAGCTTTCGCGCGTTATTCCGCGAAGGAACTTCCGGCCGGCCCTGCCTATTTAAAACTAGACACACATTCGCTCCGAAAGACTAGCCTACCTCCCTCGGCTTTATTTGAAAAGATGCAACACATTCTCGCCAACACAATCATTCCACGAATTCCATTCGTCCCACCCCGGTGCAAAGGCCTACACTAGGGATAACGTCCCGGGACGCATCCGTCACCGGAGCTTGATCTATCTTTCATAATAAAGCACACCTGTGTGAATAATGTATACTTACTGTTTGCGAAAGCTGAAAAAATATTTCATGAATATGAGATTAGCAGTTTATTCATCTAAACGAGCTAAGGACTCTATTCAATTGTAGTATATGTATGTTTTTTCTACAAAAATGTTGGAATATTGAAATAAGAAGTAAGAAATAAGAAATGCTCATCTCGAAACTCTAATTTCAAATAGCAGAACACAATAATGCAAGAATATTCAACAATATATATTTTAATTGTAAGCAATTCTTCGAATCAAAATAGTCGATTTAATATCGAAAACTCTGAGGCGTTCTCCGAGTAGAAGTAAAAATACTAAATGAAGACTTCGCAAAATCGCATGAAACGTTTACTTCGACGCGGAGAACGACCTGACGCGCAAACTCTCATCGCTCCTCGATAAAATTCAATTCGACGAGTGTCTCTGACAATCTGAACGGCGAGAGGGAAATTTTTGCCAGCGAAGTCGGAGGGTCATCCGACTTCAAAACTAATTACGCGAGATCCAGAAAGATTTCTACCGAATATCTCGCGAAGGAAACGATGAGATGCTAAACCTGATATTATCGAAAGCATAGCGAGAAAGTCACGAGCCGAAACCGGTGAAGGCTTCGACTCGTGGTCACCGTGCACAGTTGTCGAAAGGTATGAAAATTACAACCAGTTTTCGGTGTCGGTTCGGGCCAATCGTCCTGCGACATGATCGAAAACCGGAGGGACTCAAAGACATACGAACCCCTCTGCGTGATTCCCTTCGTTGAGGCGATGGCTGCTTACTGATATCTTCTTGCACTGCCCCCGGAGATCCCTCCACATAGGCCTATTCCCCGAAAATCGGCCAACCAAATGCTTGAATTTATTCATTACGATTTGTACGAAACGGACTACCGATTTAGCGTGAAATAGGCCTACTCTAGGAGACCGGCGGGACTTACGGCGGCCTCTTCTTTGAAGTCATCTGCTTCAGCCCAATATTTTACGTCCAACCATCCTTTTCGAGAATTTTTTAGGGCCATCTCAGAATATCTCCGATATTGTTGAACGATATCTGCTGAAGGAAATAGAGGATTTGGTATTTTATTTCATTTAGATACACAGTCGTTTAACTCGAGAGAAAGGCTGCAGTATTTTGGTCAGGAGGAATGTGGCAACATTTCGTTTGAGAGAAAGGATCAGTGATTTTTATTCTTGAAAGTGCAGGAGCAGTAGTTTCAAGGCAAGAAGTAGAGTTTTTATTTTAGAAACGTTCAGCATTGCGTTATTCGTATGAGACAGGATTTTTGCATTCAGCATAGGAAACATGAAAACGATATTTAAGATTTCCATGCAATTAGTTGTGATTTAAATAGTTTCCTTAAAATAAAAATATTTGCACAGTATACATTTCGATATGTACGAGTCAAAATAATAAATAAATTATAAATTCAGACTTTCCGAAATATCAATACTTTCGATAAAGTCGCGACATTATTTTATTGATACAAACATCATGCATTTTTCGTAACACTTCTTGTGCTCTAATTGGCCATAGAAAGCGTACCTACCTCGATAGCACACGTGTGAATATAAAGTACGTGTCTACTTGAGAGTAATCGAAAGAAATCGTTCATATATTAAAAATGGTCGGGATTAAAATCTGGCGATTTGGCATGGAATGCCCCATATAATGTTCAACAAATATTTTATGCAAATCACACAAGCTAGTGTGTTAATTTTCATAATTACATGTATTGGAAAAAAAACTTTATACCGTAAATAACTTCATATTAAACTTAATATAATTGTATAATATATCAAGTGTTTATTCAATACGTTAGTTATGAAACTTAATAGACTTCGTTATGAAATTTATCAGACAATGTAGGTATTAATTTTCATAATTTCATATGTATTGGAAAAAGGCTTTAACAAAAATTATATTAAAAATACCAATTTTTTCCAGAGTGTATATAAAGTTATATTAAAAATGCAAATGTTCTTACGGTGTATATTATAAAAAAAAATTTGTACTAAACTTAATACAATTATGTGCAAAGCTACAAATTTTTAATGTGGTTATGAAAATAAATCTACTCCGTTATAAAATTTATATTTAATATACGAGATGTTCTGCTTATGATAGCCATGGCGGGTGTGCCCTAATTTGCCCATACTCGTCCTGCCGACCAATGATGGATTGATGGCATAAGTATTGACTAACAACCAAGGTCTGACTGTCATCTAATACTTATGTCGTCAATTTATCATTGATCGGCGGGACAAGTACTTATACAGGGTGTAACAAAATAAGTGTAAAACATTTCAGGGGGTGATTCCTCATCGAAAAAGGGATAGGGTCTTTCATATAAAGAAACTTCATTTGAGCATCCCTTGTTAAGATAAAGGGATTATATTTATCCCAGCGAACTGGTTAATTTTGGGCAAAAAATTCAAGACATTTTTTGTTTAGAATGAAACAAGCTATTGGAAATAAATTTTTTAATGGTAAACAAATAATAAGACAAAAAGTTACGTTGGAAATAAATTTTAGAGGTTGCGTTTTCCACCCCTTACAACCATGGGGTAAACCAAATAAATTACTGGCTAAGTGTCTTTTTGATAGTAGAAAACGTCACGTTAATTTCAATTTTGTAACTTTTTTAGTGTTTGTGAAAAAAATTGTAAAACAAATTTTATGTACCCCCTTTAAGGGGCTGTATCTTAACAAGGGATGCTCAAATGAAGTTTCTTTATATGAAAGACCCTATCCCTTTTTCGATGAGGAATCACCCTCTGAAATGTTTTACACTTATTTTGTTACACCCTGTATAAAGTTCAACAAGTATTTTATTCAAATTTCACAAAGGGGTATACTAATTTTCATAATTAAATATGTTGGAAAAAGCTTCATATTAACATACAAATTTCTCTTACAGTGTACACCGTGAAAAAAATTGTGTTAAACCGAATGTAATTGCATATAAAGCTTCCATCCAAAACGTGATTACGAAAATTAGGTAATGTATAAATTCAGTTATGAAATTTTAGTTCGATTTAATACACTTAATTTTATATAAAGTTTGACCAATATTTGATACAAATTTCACACAAGGGAGTATATTAATTTCCAAAATTACTTGTACTGGAAAAAAACTTTATGTAAAAGTATATTAAAAATAGAAATTTATCTTGCAATGCGCACTGTAGAAAAAATTATATCAAACTCAATATAATTGTATACAAAACTTTTATCTGATGTGATTGTGAGAATTAAACTACTCCGTTATGAAGTTTGTATTCAATTTTATACGTATATAAAGAGTGTATCTCATTAATGCCACATTTAGAGCAGGTAGCGTAAAATTCTTCATGAAAAACTAGAACAGCACGTGTACACCTACCACCAATGATTCCAACCGACCCGCTTTGGATGACGGTACTTCAATCAAGCCGATCGTGGCCAAAAGATTCGAGTGAATCTTAGTCTTTCGCCATGAGGGCTAAATTTGATCGATGCTTCGTGGCAAACCAAGAAGTACCACTCTAGGTATACATTATCAGCTGAACTCGCCGCGAAACGAATGCGCGTAAACTCGCGTAAAAGCACCTTGTAAGAACTTACGATTTCTTACAAAGCACGTCGCCAGAAATACAATACAAATCCATACCATTCGACGCGTCCACCGCACCGGCGTCGAGCAGCATCCATCTCTCAAAAAAACTCGACGCAGTCCGCCCGCTAATCAGCCCAAAATATTTTGTAAGCGAAAAACTCCGAAATAAACTCCCGGCGCGCGCCAAAGAAGAACTTATATCATGTACTTCACAGATCCGCTTCCCGGCTTTTGCCGCGCGAATCGAACACACGGCGCCACCTGGCCGCGTGTCTCCGAGTCGCGCGCGAAACACAAAGAGCGCGGCGCTGGTGCGGCCGAGCGATCCAGTGACCGACACAGTTCCCCGTCCGCGAATCCCCGAAGAGGGCTCCGAGAGGCGCTCGTCGGTGTCTCAGCCCCGGGAGCACAATCGCGAAAAAATGCCCGATAAGCGGGCAGGGCACGTCCGCGCGGAATGAGGAGGCCGCGTCTCGCCGCCCGTCCACATACGGATTCTCTCGCCGCAGCGAAGAGACCACCAGGTAAAACGCGCCATTGTCGCCCGCGCGGCGGATTCCCCGCGATCGCGCTCCGCGAACTCCGCAGACTCTCGGACGGCGTTTGGGACGTATCGAGTTACGTGCCCGGAGAGATCAGCCGCGGCGCGGAATTATTGCGCCGTCGATTTTGCGATCCGCGACCGCCCGATTTTCTCCCGTCGTCGTAACTTGGACCGTTGGGTAATTGAGAGCAGTCCTTTTCGGCGAAATTTTATTCACCCTTCCGCCCCTTCTGCCTCCCCCTTCTTGACTTTAGGTCGCCGAAAAAATGTTTTTCTCCTCAAGCGCGTATTTCTTATTTTTCTCGAAATCGTGTATAATGCGACTGTCTTTGGGGACTCTGTAGCTCGATACGAGATCGTTTTATTTCCTACCGATCGATGCACTTCTCTACATGTCTCGAAAGGACGATAGATCTGATCGTGGAAGATGTTTCGATCGAGTTGCATTGTGTACTCCGAAACGTTTTCAGACTAGTTTTGCGTATTACAGATTCGATGTATTCGACTAATTCTCAGTAGTAACTCGGTTCGTTAGTTTTATCGACGACGGTTTTTTTCACGGTGTTCGTTACAGATTCGATGTATTCGACTAATTCTCAGTAGTAACTCGGTTCGTTAGTTTTATCGACGATGGTTTTTTTCACGGTGTTCGATGGCTTCCCATCAAACAAAACTATTATTTAGTGGCTAAAATCAATATTCGAAGTAACTCGATCAATTACACATGAGGTCCTATGATCCTCGGGTTTTCGAGCAAAGTAAACCTACCAATCGCAGGACAAAATTTAAAATAGCTAGTGATCGTCGGAATTTTTTGTGTATTTGTCACGCATTCTAATGCGTCAGCAAGTAATGTATGTTCTCGCTATGCATTTGTAGTGAAATACGAAATAACATTTCGATGTCTGGATATCGAGCGATTTTCATAACGCCAAATGGTATGAGTATTAAATTTTATCAGTTGTACACAGTGGCTGTAATCTACTGCTAAAATGTTCAATTACTTATACCCTGTATATATTCGGTGTGCCCTTATTTCCCTATTTTTTTTAAGTTTCTCCTCTTTCATCCTAAAATTCATGATTTTTCCCTTATAATTTGATATTTTCCCTCTAAAGCCACTTGTCCTTCAGCTTCTCAGTTGAATTTGTCTTTTCGTTTAAGATTACATGGAATGGGTCAAAATGGTCAATTTTTCTTTTTGCTAAAATAATATTATAACTCCTACTTTATCTATCTGCATCAATATTTCGTTTAAAATATAATAATAACCTGGTTGAATAAATGTTTCTCATCAGAAACTCGATTTGACAAATTGTCTCTTTTTCCTGAAATCAGATTGCGATACTCAAATTTAAGTTAGATAACATAAGCTATAAAGTTTTAAGTTACAAAAACGTCCTTCACTCACAATAAATATTGATGTTTCATTCTATATCTTTAAAAATTGTATTTTTTTAAAACCACTACACGTTTCTAATTTTTGAAGATCTCTTTTTAATCAAAATTATCCCTTTTTTCCAAAATTTCCCCTAAATGAAATAGACAAAGGCTGCAAAGCCTGGAATATGTTTCCTGCGTACGCGAACGCATAATTACAATGGGTACATGTGCGTAAAAATGACGAGAATGCCTTACAACTATTACGTACCGCTTCACCGAAAAAAAAATCCTTTAAACGTTGAATTAGAATCTCTCGCAACCTTCTTTTATTGTCTTCTCGATCCATTTTTGGTGGCAGCAAATAATAATCGATATTCGGCCACTTTCCGAGAAGAAATATTTGAATTAATCGTTTGGTAACTTTATATTCATTATGCTATGATTTTCGCGCAAGTTGCTTATTTTTCTACTGCCTTGAATCTATCGTTTCCCCGCCTTAAAACACCCGAAGAAAAATGCTTTGCTCCTTATCCTGTACTCGTTATCAGAGTTTAGCTGAACTTTACTTTTAAGGTAAACCAGTCCTGCTGATAGAGCCATCAGTTGCATGCACCAAAATTCATATTGGTCACTGCAGTGAAAAACCTGCTTTCAGACGTTCCTTCCGCAAATTGAATTATAGTTCCTACCCTAGTAACCAGAGTCTGCTGCAAGTTATCTGCGCGAAGCATTCATTCAACAGTCTTACGAAAGCTTCTTCCCAAAAACTTGCAATTTTTCTTGGAAAAGCTATATTACAACAGAATTTCAGCAATCTTGTACAAAGATCTAGCAAGCAACTTGCATTTTTTTTGCACAAGCTTCCATTTAACAGAGTTTTAGCATTCTCGTGGAAAGATTTTACAAGATTTGCTAATGAATACTGCAGCGATATATCTGGTACAAGACTTGCAATTGACTTGCAGGAAGCTTCTAAAAACCAACCGGTTTTCTGCTTCTTCTTCTTTGCCGTGTAGATACTTGGCGCAGGATCGTCACAAGGGTAACTGCATCCCTTACAAACCCACACAACACCCTCGTTACCTTCCTCCATTTCAAATCTTAACATAACGCCCTCAGAATCGATATTTCGAATAAAGGAAAGCACACTTGACTCCAGAGTATGGTCCACATCTTTAGAAATCCACGCGAAAATGCTTTCCCGCGCGGTGAAACGTTGCGATCGTTACAGACACTGATTAGAAGATTGCCCCGCAAAATGGGGAAAATCAAGAAAAAACCGGACTCGCTTTGTAGCGGTCGCTCCCAAAATGTCTTACGGAACTTGTTGCTGCGTGATTTCGGCCTGCGTACCACACATAAGACCAGCACGCGCGAATTCGAGCCGATCGCCGAGACCAATCTCGTTCTCAAGGATCACAAAGAATTGGTAAGTGAGAAATTTGCAGGCTTTGGGAATCGATAATCAGAATTCACGAAGAAGTCCCTCTCGGTTTCTTCTTTAGAGGAACTGCGAAATCGTCTACGCAAAGTTTGATCTAAATACTTTGGCAATGATTTACGATTGATTTCGCGTTTATTTATCTATATCCCTGCGTTGCACGATTGAATGGTTATTGAATATGATATGACCTAAGGAAAATGCTGAAATCGGTTACTCAAACGTAAATTTCTAGCGACGTAGTTTGAGATGTATTGCGGAGTATCTACAGACCTGGAAAACGGAAAACCGGGAAATGTCAGGAAATTTTTTGATTTTTATTGAAAACTGTAAATAAAGTCGAGTTCATTTCTCAACATTTCACCGTTGATACATTTTACGATGCAATTTGCGCTGCTACTTCAGATATTTCCAAAAGTAGCGCACGTGCGTCCCATCGACTAGTATTAGGATTTCTACCGTCCACGTTACGGGAAACTCCTGATATCAGCTAAATATATCAGGAATAATTACAACTTTATCTGAAATAGTCGGGGAAAAATGAGGGAATAGTCAGGAAATTCTATAATCAAGTTTTTGCAGCCACCCTGGATTACAATTTACGCGATTAACTATGCAACTCAAAATGCAATCTTACATCGAATATGGAAAAGAATAACACTTGAACGCGTACATAATATATAATCTGCAATGCAATACATGAGGAGCACAGTTCCAAAACTCGTTTAGTCCATTCGCAGTTTGTCCTATAATTGCTAATAGTTTAGCGATTATAAGACAAACTGCGAATGGACTAAATGAGTTTTGGAACTGTGCTCCTCACATCGACGTCCTGAAAACATTAAAATGATGAAGTAGATGCGCTTATTACAACTCTAAAGATTCAAGCGTCTCCTTAAAGCGCAAGATGTCAGACGTACAAGAAAGAAAATAATAGCAATTATAACTGATAATAGAAAAGAATAATAAGAGTTTTAAGTTTCCCCCCTTTTTCCCCTGTAATTCGATATCTTCCCTCTAAAACAGCTTATCATTCAGCTTTTCAGTTGAATTTGTCTTTTCACCGTTTGAAATAACGTGAAATAGGTCAAAATGATCAATTTTTCTTTTGCTGAAATAATATAACTCTACTTTATCTATCTCCATCAATATTTCGTTCAAAATATAATAATCTGGTTCAATTAATGTTTCTTATCGGAAACTCGATTCGACAAATGGTCTTTTTTCCTTTAATCTGATTGCGATACTGAGATTTTAGTTACATAACATAATATATAAACTTTTAAGTTACAAAAACATCCTTCATTCATTTAATAAATATTGATATTTCATCGTATACCTATCTATATCATACAAAATTTTATTTTTAAAAAAATTACACGTTTCTAATTTTTGGAAGGTCTCATTTAATCATAATTGTCCCTTTTTTTTTACTAAAATTTCCCCCATTTCTCCTGAAATTAAATAAACGGGACCTCGTAAAGCTTGCAATAATAACGAAAAAGAGAGAAGCATTCATCGCAGTGTCGCCTTATTTTAAAAAATAATCGCAGTGTCGAATACTTTCAGAAATGCGACATACCCGGAATACCCAAAGCTACGTTCCTGATGGTCTTCAGTCCCGACGGGTGCGTATCCCTCGACAAAACGAACCCCCCTCCCCCGCAAATTCTCGCGTTTCCAATTCACCCAGAGCAAAGCGGATTCGATCTCGCCATTACATTTCCCCGCGATCCGCGACGTTGTCCGGTAATCGAAACGTGCGATCAGGGAAAACGTACGCTTCCCGCAGGACCAAGATCGCATCGACCCACGGAAACCACAACATCTACATAACCGACGTCACGACGGGGAAGAACGTCCGAACCCTTTCGGGCCATCCGCGCACGCCGTGGTGCATCGCTTTCCATCCCTCGTCCAGCCAAATACTCGCCTCGGGTTGCCTGGCGGGTCAAGTTCGCGTCTGGGACCTCAGCGTGAGTTTCCACCCCCCTCGAACGCGCAAGTCGCGCGGCGGGCGACGAAACGACTTCTCGATTTTCTCCGCGCAGGGTAGCAGCGAAATCTGGAACATCCAGAGCGAGACGGTGATCGCGTCGCTCGCGTTCCACCCGTCCGAGCGGCTGCTGGTGGTGGCGACGTACAACGAAATCCACTTCTGGGACTGGAGCCAGCCCGAGCCGTTCGCCGTGGCGACCACGAATAACGACAAGAAGAAAGTCAGGTGCGGGATGCGCGGCGCGATTCTTGCCGGGGGGAGTCGAGCGACGAACGCGCGCGGACGTTTGAGAACTGTGCGACTTTCAGATACGTGGCGTTCGACGATTCGGGGAGGAAACTGATCACGGGCATAGCGAACGCGTCGCAACTGCAGTCCCAGTGGGATCGGCAGCCCCCGGAGCTCTCGTTTCCGACCATGTTGAGGTACGCTCTTAACTGACGTTTTCAGCCCCTTCGGTGAATAATTTAAGCGCTCTCGGAGGGAGATAGCGATAAGCCACGTATTATGGGAAATTCAGTTGATTGCATAATTTGACTGGCTGAGAAGGTAACAAGCCACAACATATATTTCAGGGCCATTGATGGCGCCGCTGTCATTTAGTTTCCTTATTGAGTAATCTGATTTGACGATTTGAAAGCAACTTTTAAGGTGGAACATCAAACGTTCCGACAGCATTTGCCAACTGTACATTTAGACAAATTTTTTCAATCGAATAGAGAGGTAAATGTGGTTCAAATTGATGAACACGTGCATTCTCTCTCAATATTACACTTTTTAATAATCGCAAGAAAAATGTCAATCTTTTCGTTTAATGCCTGTAAACTAATTAACTTGATTTCAACTAAATTGACGTAAAACGTGGCAACGTTGCACTGATGATGGACGAAGTTGGTAGCAAAGTCGGTTGGTACAATATTCATCGATTACACAGCTCCACAAAAAAAATCGAAAAAATGCTTCCTCTGACCACAGACCGGCATATCTTTATGTTTTTGGGGTCGCTGAATCCGAATCCGGTGTCCGTTTGTCTCCATCACGTCACGTTCAAGGTCAAATCGATTCAAATTATTATTCCTATATATTTTTGAGGTCGCTGAATCCGAATCCGGTGCCACATTTTTTTTTAATCTCAAAAAACCATCAATAGATCATGATTTTCAAAAAGTTAATGGACTTAAATCAAATTTGCTATAGGGGCTTTTTTGGGTCGCTGATCACGAATTTGAAATCGGATTTCAAAAATTCAATATGGCGGACGAGATTTTTGAAAATCGACGGGTTCCTGCCGAACTTGGTATAAGGGGGTTTTTTGGGTCGCTGATCATGAATCTGAAGTCAGATTAAAGAAATTCAAGATAGCGGATCCAATATGGAGGACGAGATTTTGCCGAATGCATAAAGATCGTTTTTGCGTGAAATTCATCATAGTTGCGGAAACATTCTTTATAAGACAGTTATTGAATTATCTGTAAAGGATTCGTCTTACAAATTTATTGAAAGAAACTGGAATGCCGTTTGGAGAAGCTGGAAGTGTGTCGGGGAAATTCGAAACCTACAATCAGTGGTAACCCTGGGTTTCCTCGCGAGCGCCGCCGCGTACGCGCGTGCGATTATTCCGTACCTCGTCGCCGTTTCAGACCAGGGATGTGCGATTTAAATCGATTCTTCCAAAGATCGATCTTTTTTTGGAAAAATTGCGATTTTTGGATCGATTCTTCAAAGTCGATTCTTTACTGGCGAAATCGATCCACATTTTTGACGTTGATTTGAGACAATATATTAACAAAAGTATGGAAAAATTCGAGACAGATCCTATTAAGTACTGGCTGGCCCAACAAAATAACTATCCAAATCTTTGCTGCATTAGCATTAAAGTATTTGTCGACCATTGGTACTGAAGTGCCCTGCGAACGATTGTTTTCCATTGCAAACAACATTGTCCGTGACGAAAGAAACCGTTTCGCTTCTGAACATATTGCTATGTTGACCTCCTTGAGATCGCTGGAGTTTCATCACTGGCACCTGGAGTGAACTGATTCTGCTAAAGTTTAACATTTATACAACTCGATTTGCGTAATCGCATTTAAATAAATGAGGGGGTTAGTGGAAAAGTGGTACAAGTCACAATTTGGATTGTTTGAGTTAACCGCAAAAATGCATATAGTTAAAGTAAATATCTGTTAAGAAAAAAAAGTGGTAAAGTGGCAACCATACCATTATACGCTTATACCATTTTTTTTTTCGAAACAGATCTTTACTTTAACTATGCATTTTTGCAGTTAACTCAAATAATCCAAATTGTGACTTGTGTACCACTTTTCCACTGACCCCCTCAAATTTTGTGATAATGAAATAAGAATTTTTTATTTAAATTAAAAATGTTTTCTTACTTATCAAAGTCATATGCTTGAAGTGTTTGAAAATTAACATTCTTCCATTCGATAATGCTTTTTTCTTTTATTTAAAAAAAAATCGATTCTTTCCGGTCGATTCGATTCAAAATTGCTCCATGAATGCTTCGTTCGACTCAATCTCGAGAATCGATTCTTTTTGAAGAATCGCGCATCCCTATTTCAGACTGATAAGAGAGGCGAACGACCAGCGCGCGGGGAGCGGGCGTCGCGACGCCGCGTCGAACGTCGGAAACAACAGGCACTTCTCCACGACGATCGCCGAGCAGTACATGACAATGCGCCGGGATCTCTGCGAGAATCAATCAACCCACCAGATCGCATTGCGGAGATACGAGAAAATCTTCCAGCGGAGGAGAAACCTCACCGGGCGAATGATGCACTTGCTGCGTCACGCGTACAACAATCGGCCGGTCCACACGTCGCCGGCGATGCGGTCGCGCTTCCGCGACAGCCGCTCCTCGGTGCCGCTGGCCGGCAACGTGACCATCGAGGTCCGTCGCAACGACTACTTCGGCCACGACTCCGACGCCGAACAGGCGGCGCGACGTCTCTTCAACGGAGGCGCGGGGAGCGACTCCCGCGACGCCGAGGAAACGGCGGGGAGACTCGGCGACGGGAGCAGCGACGAGAGCAGCGACGAGGAGTCGTTGAGTTTGACGTCCCTCGATATCGTGAGGCACCGCCTCACGTTGTGCAGTCTCCTGGATAATATGCGGACGGTGGGCGACACTCACACGTGGAACGGCGAGAGACTGATCCACCTCCACTCGATAGCGCTGGTGTCCCAGTACGGGATCCTGCTGAGGCGGTACTTCAACGTCAGCGATATGGTGAGTGGATATGTTTTATTGCATGCAAAACCGATGGTTTCCGGGCGTATTTTTCGCCGCTCCGAGTCGCCTGTTTCGTGTCCACTTCCGTAAAAAGGTCAGATATCAGGTCGTCGCGTCGAATAGAGACGTTTTTTTTTAATTCCGCTCGCATCGTCTCGATCCGCTGTCTTTCACCGTCGAAACGACGCGTCTTCGATATCCGTACGAACATTTTTCACCCAGTGATGGAGATTTCAATGGAACCGTAATTTGAATCGCTTGGCCCGTTTAGTTACGTTATTTGTCGTCCGACGAAACAATCGTTCGAACAAAAGTTGTTTCGTGTCGAGAAGGAGATGTGACGCGTGCAATACATTTTGGGTAACACGCGTTGTTTATGAGGTGTGAAGGTTACTTTAAGGTGCTGCATACACGTAGACGGCCTGGAAAAAGTATTATTTTCAATCATTTTTTGTTGTTGTCATATTCATTTATTTAACACTCATTTATAAAATGTTATTGCAAATAGGTACACACTTTTAACCAAATTTATCAAAAAGAAAACTTAAAAATATTGCGTTGTTTGCAAGTTATTGGCCATTGAATCCGGTGCCAAAAAATTCTCGTTCGGATTTCATCTGAAAGCAAAAAATGACGAAAATTCTTAAACTAATAGGTTCAATCTTGTCCTTGTAACCGGTGATTTTGAGAAATATTTATCATTAACAATTTTACAAGAGTTTAAATTACGAGTGTGACTTTTCAAGCAATTTCATCCTGGTTTTGTGATTGCCAAGAAAGAGGTATTAATTAATTGATTTTTTTACGAGTGTCAGGGATGAGATAAAATCTTTACAAAGCGATTGAGACAATTTACATTAAAATCGGTTCAGTAGTCTCTTAGAGATATATTTGGCACTGCATTTGAAAAAGTAGTTTGTGAGAAAACAGCGTTTGAAGTTTCGGCTCGGTCAATTTTGTGAATTTTTTATTCAAATTTTTTGGAATATGTAGTGTTTGTTTTCTACTATTAAATAAAAACACTTGAAAAATCGAGTTTTTGGACCAAACTAGGTGTATGTAGCACCTTAAAGATAGTGAATTGGGGAATGGCGTAAACGGAATTAAAGAAGAAGAAGAAGAATTACCTTCGACGCGATAACGTGTTTTTGGCACATTTTACCCCATTTTCAGCGGAAATAGAACGCGCCACGGGGGAAATATTTCTCCGAATTTTTTCAAAGTTTACTCAAAATTTTACATAGTTTCTTGAAAGTATAAAATTTTGACAAATTCTGACGTATTTCTACGAAATTTTAAGACATTATGGGAAACTACAAAGCATTCTAAGAAATAAAGTTTTAGAAGAACTTTTAAAACATGATTTCAGTTTCTCTGAGTAATTGTGAAAAAACTGTGACAAATTCTAAGCAAGATTGATATTCCAGTTTCCATGAAAAAATCTGAAAACTTCTGATTCGGGTATCAATTTTCAATATTACGTGTATGTCATTAATATGTAAACTTGAAATATTTGCAAACTTAACTGATACGTATATTTTACGTACATGGAGAAGTGTATTTTTTAGATACAATATTCGTAGCCGATTTCTTAGATTCTCAGAAATTCTTAGAACCGTCCGAAAACGTTGAAGAAATCCGAAAAAAATTATGGAATAATTCTTAAAAATTCGGAAAATTTACAAACTTTACACTTAAACATTAAAAATTGCGATATTCTTTCTTTAAACTTCAAAGACATCATTGGAATTTCTGAGAAATATTTAAAGCTCGATGAGAAATTTGCTGAAAAATATCTGACATTTTACAAGACTTTCTGAAAAATTGGAAGAAATTTCTCCACGAGAGCGATGGACAAATTCCGAAAGCAGGATCACCTTTCAGCGACGAAAAATACGTCGGAAGCCGTTAACCCTTTTAGTGCCGAGCGAGAGAACCGTGTATTTACGCGAAGATAACCGTACGAATTTACTAAGTCTAGGAAAAAGCTCGTAAAAACCAAACTAAGAGAATGATATTTTAAAAATTCAAAATGCAGCGTATTTACAGAAGAAAGAGAGAATAACGTGACGTCAATTGTGTTTCAAAATATATTGAAAATCATACGAATGACATATAAACAAGTTTCTCTTCTACAAACAATATTTGCACATAACAACAATCATCGTTTGATCATAGTTTTATGCAGATCACGTAGTATGAAGTATAAGAGTATTCTATTTTCAATAATTTTTAATAAAATAATCAATATCGCTCCTGAGCGAACGACGATATATCGTCGTCCGGCACCAAAAGCATTAATTATCTTCGCGGATCAAAAAGTTGATCTCTGCTCGTTGCGCCGTGTTATCTCACGTCCCCGTTCCCAGACCAATCGCGAAACAGAGCCCTCGGACGCGCCGGACTCCTCGACAAATCGTCCCAGCGGAAGCGCCGAGGCCGAGATGAGCAACGAGTCGTCACTGTCGATCATGAACGCCATCCGAGAGCTGCGACTGTCTTTCCGCTCAAACTCGCAGCGGCGCCACGACATTTTGGGAAAGCTGATTCGCTACCAACGACTGCTGACGGAGCGATCCGAGCTAGACGAAGCCGGGACGTCCCTTCGAAGTCGCCGCGAATCGCTGAAGGCCGCCGTCAACGCCGCCGCCGATACCGACAGATATTGCATAGCGAGACTGCGCAAACTGCGCCGGCGACTCGAGACTCGCACGGAGCCGCTGCTCGTCTCCTGGGAGAATCGCGACGCGAGATTTCAAGCACTCCGGGTGGCGCTGCACAGCGAGATCAGGTCCATTGACAACATATTGAGAGAGTTTACCGACTTGCTGCCAAGAATCGAACAGCTCCGAAACCAGCTCGCCGCGTACGACTTGCCGCGGCGCGATCCACGGTTCATGGCGTGGTGGCACGTCAACGAGAACGATCCCGGCGGCGATGACTCTTCAGGAGACGCCGAATCGGGAGCGGCGTCCTCGCGGCGCGCTTCCAGCGCGCTCGACAATCTCAACGAATTGCTCGGCGTCGCGAATTTCGCGGTGAGCCCCGGCGAACGTGTCGGCTCGCCCGGGCCCAGCAGGCAGTGGGGCACCGTAAACACGAACAGGAGAGGATTTCAGAGCGTGGATGCCTCCGACGGGGACGAGGAACCGCCCAGAAGAGGCCGACCCAGAGAAGGATCGCACATCTGGTACACGAGTTACCATCCCCACCTTCGCGCCAACATAACGTTGCACGGTACGTTTTTTTTATTCAACGCGTGATTCTTGTTTCGGGTCGCATGCCGAAACGCGAGATAAAGCTTATTAACCGCCGCGAAGGATGATTTTTCGGTTGAAAAGCGTTTCGTTTCGTTTTCCATGGTGTTCCGGTAATTTCGGTCATTTTCTTTTTTTTTGAGTAGTGAATTCAACGGAACGACATATAAAACACACCGCGAAAGGTTGAAGCTAATTTTACGCGTGTAATGCCTACATCAGCGGCTATAAATTTGAGGTCACTAAAATAGTTTCTAGTTTTAAAATCTGCTATGATTTATAGTTCATCGAACAAATCTTTAGAACGAAGCGAGATACAATAAAAGCTTTAATGTAAAAGTTGTTTGGGCTCTTGAACCGAAGAACTTTTATTTGAAGACTTTTCTTGTATCGCGTTTTCCTTGCAAGATAATTTAGATGAAACGATCTCCAAGACTCGAAACTATGTTTTAAACGAAGCAAGAAACAGTAAAATATTTTAGATACAAGTTTCTTGATTTTCGAAATTTGACAATTTTTAATTAAAAGTTGTTTTTTATCTCGCTTTGCTTGCAAGATGATTTAGACAAACCGATCTCCAAAATTCTACACACCCGAAGCTATCTTTTAAATGAAGCAAGATGCGATAAAAGCTTTAATACAAAAGTTGTTTAGTCTCTTGAATCGATCAACTTTTGTTTAAAAGTTTTTCTTGTATCACGCTTTGCTTACAAGATTATTTAGACGAACCGATCGTCAAAACTCGAAACTATCTTTTAAACGAACCGGGAAAGAGTAAACATTTTTAGATAAAAGTTTCTTGACTTTAGAAACTTGACAATTTTCATTTCAAATTTTTTGTTACATCTCGCTTCGCTTGCAAGAATCGATCTCCAAAACTATCTTTTAAACGAAGCGAGAAATAATAACATTTTCCCAGATGAAGGTTTATCGAGATTCGAGACTAAACAATTTTTGTCTCGAAGATTTTATCGTATCCCGCTCCGTTTAAAAGATTCGATGTTTCGAGTGGCAAACTTCGCGGGGCTGATTTACCAGCTTAAATAAAAGTCAAATCGATCCCACAGAAGAAAGTTTCGTACCGAGTTTCGTCGAGTTTGTCGGCGGATTTAAAAGATTGCAACCATTTTAGCCGGTCAACGTAATTTGCAATAACGAAATCAAGGCCAACCGTGGCGTTTTCAGGGGACACCGGGCCGGCAAGCGACGACGAGTACGTCATGACGACGCCCCAATCCGGCACGCAGAATTTCACGATCTCCTCGCGCTCGGCGTTTCAGCCCAGCGTACCGCGGCGTCTGCTCGAGAGGCGAGCCGCCCGTCACCGTCAAAACATGCGGTCCTACTGGCGGTCGGAAGGAGTGTACAGTCAGGCAAACGGTATTCGCAATCAGCTGAACGACGACTCGAGCTTGATGAGCCTGGTCGATTCGCTCAACAGATACGCCGACGCGGAACGCCGCCGCGCGGAAACGCCGAGAGACGGCGGCGGCGGCGGTGGCCGCCGCGAGACTCCAGACGACGAGACCGTCGGCGAGCAGTCCGACAACGGTTATTGGCTGCTCGAGGAGAACAGCAACTCCGACACGAATTACGACGAGACGAGTCACAATTCGAACTCGCGCAACTGGACCAGCCGGTGGATACGACTGGAGCCGCCGCTCGCTGCGAGGAGCACCGCGCGCGACGCGTTCAGAACCGCGGCGACGCCGAGCAGCTCGCCCCGGTCGATCGACCCGATCACTTCCTCCGCGCAGCCACCGCCGCCGCTCTTTCCCTTCGGGAGTCAGCGCGAGAATCAAACCGCGGCTTGCGTCAACGATCGGCGAGAAGAACATAAAGTGATTCGCCCCGCGATCCACTCGGTGAGCGACATTTTGGCGAATCGCTTCCCGCCGCTTCCGTTCCGCGCGGTAAACGGCGGCGAAGCGACGACGGCTTCGGGGCGGAGACGTTCCGAAATCCCCGACGTCGAGCTCGCCGTGCGTTTTCTCGATCGGCACCGCCTCTGCCTGGAACAATTGTGCAGGTGACGAAGCGTTTATTTCTCCACCATTTCGCGGAAGCGACAAAGTTCTCCGCGCGAAACCCTGAATTTCGAATCTTTCGCAGGGCCCGACCGGATGTCGCGCAGCTCCAGCAGCTGCGCCGGCTCTGGGAATACCTTCAGAGCCGGATTCGCTCGCTCCACGTGACGACGGACACGACCGGCGACGCCGCCGCCGCCGCCGCGACGCCCTCGACTTCCGCGCAGAGCGACGAGGCGCAGAGCGAGACTGCGAGGAATTTCAAGAAGGCTCTCCTGGAGAACTACAAGAGAGAGAACAACGAGACTGACAGCGAGGTGCGGAGCAGCCGGCCGTCGACGTCCAAGGACGACGAAGACTCCGTCTCCTCGCCGAGCGAATCGGAGGTCAGGCGGATGCAGCTGCGCCGATTGTTGAGGATATTGGACGCGCCGTCCTCGGCGGAACGCGGATCGAGGGCCGCCGCGAACGACCACACCTATTCCAACTTGACCGCGAACGGCGGCGCCCTGCGACTGCCCGGTATATCGAGCATCCTGTCCGACGTCGACAATCACATGAACCAGCCGTTCGCTGCCGAGACGGCCAGCGACGAACGATTGCCCGATATATACAGCTTGGTGGTTGACCTGCCGAGCTTGAATTCGAGCGTCGACCGGGCGGAACGCGCGGTCGTGCCGCATTCGAGGCCGCCGGTCGATTCGACGCATCCGACGGACGGACAGCACGCGCGTAAGAGGACGTGCAGGTGCGTTGATCTTCGCTTTCTAAGAGTTTTTCGAATTATTATCGCTGTACGGGGTTTCCTTCGCGGTATTTCTTTGGGGGTGTGGAAAAGTCTTCGGAAAAGAACGTCGTGCCACTCTTGTCGAGTTGTCGACGCGGTGTGAACGTTCATTCTCAACGCGTTATTCTTGAGGATTCTCTCCTCGTTTCCTGGGGTGCACGAATTTCTGACGAGTTTCCCGGAAATCTTCATAAGGTGTCAGACATTTTTCCGAAAGCTTTGTAAAAAGTCAGATGTTTTTCAGACAATTTCGTACGGAAAACTGTAATAAAATCTTTGAAGTTTAAAGAAAGAACACATCGGGATATTAAATATTAAAGTGCAAGGCTTGCAAATTTTCCGAATATTTAAGAATTGTTCCACATTGCTTTCGGATTTTTTAAAAAAGCGCCGCGCCGCGCAATTTTTCAGAAACCTTCGTTAAAAATCAGATATTTTTCAGACAATTTCGTACGGTTTCACATATTTCTCGAAAACTGTAATAAAATCGTTGAAGTTTAAAGAGAGAATATCGCAATTTTAAATATTAAAACGGAAAGTTTGCAAATTCTCTGAATTTTTATGAATTAAACCACATTTTCTCGAATTTTTTACTCAGAATTTCCCCGAGGATATTTTCTCAGAAGTCTGAGAATCCTAGAATTTCTCTGGAAATATTTCCCGATAAAATCTCAGAAATTTCTATAAATTTTCTCAAAATTGCTTAAAATATTTTACGATTTTCCTACTAATGTTGAAAAATTTTCCGAATGAAAATCGAAGTGTTACAGTTGTGTCGATTTTCACAGAAATATCCATAATCTCCCTGAAGAACTGAAAATAACTTGTAGAAATTTGTCAGAAAAAGTGAGGATAATTTTGTATAAAATGTTTTCAAATTTCTCTTTCTTACGGATATCTACAATTTGGCAGAAATGAATGACAAAATTAATTTGCCAGTATTTCTGAGACAATTCCAAATTGAAGAAGCAGAACTTTCCAGACCTCTTATCGGAATTTCTCAGTTTTTTATAATTACTTGGAAAAACTAATATTGTCATGTCTCAAAAATTCTCTTAAAATTTTGTTCCTCAAAAACGCTTTGCAGTCTTTCATCATGTCTTATAATTTCTTGGAAACACGTCGGAATTTGTCACAATTTCTCACAATTTTGAAACAACGTAACATTTTCCGAAAAACTTGAACAAATTCGGAAAAACGTCTACCAGGGACGCCGTTATAATTAACATGTCAATTACATCGGATGTTTTCCGTAGCGAAAACGCGCGTCACACACTCGTACATTTCGCAGGGGGAGAAGACCGCCAAACTACTTCGTGACCAATTTTCTCTGTCGATCCGGGAACATAACGATCGCGACGAAAGTGAAAATGTACGCCTTTATTACGTACACATTGAGATCGATAACCTGTCCGGTGCAAAATTTGATCAAAGAACAACGCGAACTGGCGCGGAATGGTAACGCCGCCAACAGAAATTCGGACAGCGACGGTCAAGCGGGAGGCGCGAGGATCGACGGCGATAACCAAGAGATGCAGCAAGTACGAGAGGTCGCGAGGATAGGAGCCAGGTAAAGTGCAGTAAATATCGATATTCGTACCGGCGACGACGATCTTCAGGGTGGCTATAGGCCTGGAAAACCGGGAAACGTCATGGAATTTGATCCGTCGGGGAATTTTGGACTTTTACTGGAAATTATAAATAATGTAGAGAATTTCTCGATATTTCACCATTGATGCGAGTACATTTCATAATGGAGTTTACGCTACTTTCACGCGTTCACCTGTGCCATGCAAAGTGCTATGAAAATCTACAATGGGAAGGCTAATCTTGCACCAATCACACAAATATTTATCGCGATGGTAAATGCTTTCTGTGATAAATATCAGGAATACTTGGAAGCTGAGTGAGAGAGAAAACATGACGATGCTGAGCGGGAAGAGGCAGAAACGGATAGAAAGAAAATTGAAGGAGAAAGTCAAAAAAGGATAGAAAAATTGAAATATAAATGAAAACGCGATTAAGAATAAGGATTCGAAAGAAGAGGCATTAGCGCAGACTAAGCTGAAAATTAGGAATACAGTAGAGAAAGAAGTACTAGAAGATATGTGTGAGATGGAAAATATAGCAAAATCTGTGGAAAAAAAACCCACTTGATTTCGGAATATTTTTCTAAAAAATCAAGAATGTAGTTATACGTCCTGCTTTTATTTAAATAATTTGTGTTCTCTTTATTTTAATGTTTGTCATCTCATTATTTGTCGTGATATCAAGAAGTAATGATGTCGATGTGTATGCGTAATGTTTATAATAACAATAATGTAACAATGAAGACATTAGCAATGCTCCGAAAAATACTCACCTCCACAGGTGAAGTCCTAAATATGTTTAGGACATTTTTGCCACTTCATGGTCATTTTTCCGTCACTTTTTTTTCATGGCGAATGTCACTTTTCTCCCGTCGACTAAAATTAGGGTCTTCAGGTCATCAACGTTACTTACTTTCTTAGCGTATAAACGTTTTTGCAATCCTCGTGTTCTTGTATTACACCTACTTATAGCCTTGCTGATTTGATTATACAAAAATGTCAGGGAATACTTGCAAAATTTGATCTTAAATAGTCAAGTTTTTGCAGCCACTCCGATATCACGCACCCGTATCAAACGATGTTTCGCTCAAAACAATTCCGCGAATATCATCCTGCCTCGCGTTACAGACAAGTATTCATTCTGATGGTGGACAATTTCATCCAACTGTACGAAGACACCCGACCTAGAGACGGATCCTACCTGGGTGTCCTCTACGATCAGATCTACAGTACGTCCTGCGAAATTCGCGTATCTTCGTCTCGTCGAGCGAAAGCAAAACAATTCCAACGCCCGTCTTTCGTCGTCCCGTTGCAGATACGTACGATCATCTCGACATGACGCTAGAGCTCACCGATCTGTTGCTGGCACGGCTGGTGACGACCGGACGAGAACCGGAATCCGGTCGGCGCGACGGTGAAAACGACACCAGCGCTCATCGCAGTCCGCCGAACGACGAGGAACACTGTCGTTTCCAGGATCCCGCCGAGGGAAGCAGCGCGAACGGAACCGCCGTGACGTCGGCTCGCTCCTCGCCGGACGACGCGGTGGACGATCTCTCGGAACGTCCTCCTGGCGCACGCGACGGCGGACCGAGAACGCCGCGCGATGAAGTATTCGACAACATTTCGCGCGCCTTGCATAGGTATTCGCGCGCGAGTGAAAACGGCGGTGGCGGCTGTCCGCGCGCCGAGGAGCGGCGAGGAACGAGCAGCGCGGACGCAACCGCCGAGACGCCCGGTTCCGCCCGCGACGACGCGGAAGACAACGAGCGTGAAGCGTTGGATCTCCCGCAAAGCGACGGCGAAACGTCGGCTCGCTCCTCGCCGGACGACGCGGTGGACGATCTCTCGGAAGGCAGTGGCGCGCGCCGCGGCAGCGCTACGCCTGCGAATGAAAACGACGGCACGCCAATGGAAGCGGCTCGCGCGACCAACGAGGAGCGGCGTCACTACGAGGCGCCTCGTTCCATCCACGACGATCGAATGGTAGAACTGCTTCGCAGAGTACGCCGCGAAGCGTGGAGCATGATGCACGCGCAACTGCGTCGGGTTCAAAGCGACGCCCACACTCGTCGCGGTAGCAGCGCCGAGGAAAACGCCGAGACGCCACGCGCCTCGCGCGACGACGGACCCCGCGAAAGATCGGAATCGCTGGAGAGAGTTTGGTACCAGTACATGAAGCTCTCGGCGGCGACGAGGAGCAGTCGCTCTTCGCCCCGTGAGGACGGCCGAACGAATCCCGCCGCCGCCGCCGCCGCCGATGGCGATCCGCAGCCGAGCGCGATTCCCGGCCACGCGTCCTCCGCCGAAAACGCCCTGTCCGCCGAGGTCCAGAGCATCGTGGAGCGGAATCCCAGTTGCCGGCCCTCCTTCATCGACGTCATGAGTCGACTGAACGTCAACAGCCCGTCGAATCGCTCCGAGCGGACGAACAACGACGCGAGAGCGGAGAGGATGGAGTCGGAGAGGAACGTCTTCAACACCGTCGCGCCCCACCTCCGCGATCAATCCGGGACCAACCGAATCTCCGTGGACCTGCGGAGATTCATGTCCGATTATCAGTCCTTCAGGGCGCCGCCGTTCGCGATGCGCCGCGGCGCGATGAGGCGCTCGCCGCTCAGGAGGGAGCGACTCGCGTCCGAGCCGAATTACGGGAATCGCGTTCCCGACGACGACGACGACGAGGACGACGCTGCGGTTGCCGCTCGCAGGACGAATTTTAATATTCCGGTCGTGCAAGTCAACAACGTTCCCGTGGGCGACTTCAGCAGTCTGCCGGACGACTCGCGGAGGGGAAGGATATTGGCGCCCGCGTCGCCGTACAATCAGATGTCGTCCATATTCAGCAGATACCTGGAGTGCGTCCATAGGAGGAGCTGTTCAAACGCGAATCACCAGGAGAACCAAGCGGGTCCCAGTTGCACGCAGCCGAGCAGTAATAGGAATCAACAGGTGAGACGCGTTGCTTTCCCGCGGATGCGAGACGGCTGCAAATCGGGGAACCCGGGAAATGTCGGGAAAACTGAGTAGAGTTAATTTTTGATATGCATTGAGGGCTTCGACTTTGTTATTTTTTTAAACGATTGGCCATTTTTTTTCAATCAAGTCAGTAGAAAGGCATATTGTTAGGCTTGTTCTTCAAAATATAAAAAAAACCTGTAACTATTATACAGACGAGCCTAAGTTTCTACTGAATTAATCTTATTTTTAAACTAACGATCTTATTTTCTAAACTAAATTTAAATTAAGTTGAAAAATATGATTTTTTAAACGATTGACCTTTTTTTTCAATCAAGTCAGTAGAAAGGCTTATTATTAGGGTTATTTTTCAAAATATAAATAAAAACGTGTAACTATTATACAAACGAGCCTAAGTTTCTACTAAATTAATCTTATTTTTAAACTAACTTGATCTTATATTCTAAACTAAATTTAAACTAAGTTGAACAATAAGATCCACCAATTTTTAGGCTTATCTTTCAAGGTATAAAAAACTTACGACTATTGTACAAACGAGCCTAAAAATAAGATCAACTTAGTAGATCTTATTTTTAGGCTCGTTTGTACAATAGTCATACGTTTTCCACATACTTTGAAACATTACCACACCTTTTATTATTTTCCATCTGCATTATTTCATCCCTATTTTACAGAAAAATGTATGTACTCTGTTCTCCCGAAAGTAAAGTCCGGGGCTGCCGCGAGGCCCGCTTTCGTACCGAATCCAGCGATGAGAAAAACCATACCGCGTCGTCTAACGATAACCTTTCACTCAGGACTCAAGCGGAAACCTGGCGTTCCCGTCCCACCTTCGCCGATGGCTCGCAGCCCAAACGAGCTGGCTCAGTCGTCGCCTGCTGCATCCCAGATACAGCTACGCCCTTGGCGGCAACGCGAACACGTGGCACGACTCGTCGAACGACGACAATGACTACGCGCGATTGAGAGGTAAATAACGGACGGCTGGCGCGCTGTAGCTTGTCAACTGAAAACGCCGTCTCTCCTGCGAACAGATAACGTCGAATTCTCTCCGTTCCTGGTAGCGTTCAACGCCTTCGACTGCCTGAGCTATCGGATACAGGCATGGGACTTTGCCGACGGAATAATTCCCGACATCTCCGATCGTAAGCGCCTCCGCGTTTCTTTCCCCCCTCCCCTGAGTGCGGATTTCACGTGCGAAAGTACGCCGCTTCTCTCCTCTTATTTGCGAATCTAACCAAACGCCGATTGAACGTTCCAGCCGACAAGAACGTGGTCGTGCGTGAATGCAAGATCCACAACGATGCCAGTGTGGACATTTCGTCGGACGGCAAAGTGTTGGCAGCGGTTCTACCGATTGGACGTCGCAGTGTCATGACGACGCTCGGTAAGGACGGTTTTTAATAAGCTTTATTGGTCGAGAGAAGAAAATCATCTGAACTATAAAAATTAAATGGGTTATTTACATGTTTCTAATCTTCCGATTTTGCTCCAAGCACGTTTTTGAGAGAAATCGATGCTAACTGCATTTTCTACATTTTTTCCTAAAATTTGTTCTTCTTATTCACCGTTCGGTCTCAAGCATTTATTCTATTTTCTTTTCTTTTTTTTTTTTTTTTAGCAAAGTGCAATATTTAGTCTTTACAAAACCTTGAAAAATGATATTTTATGACCAGGAAAACCTTGTGTAAAAATTTCTTTAACAAATTTCTGAAAAATTGACTTTTCTACTTTTACTAGTGATTGGAACGTTTTCAGACATTTTCTGGGAAGAGTCTGAGTTTGTCAGAGGAATATCCACAAATGTCCATTTTTCTTTCATGCGCAAAAACTTTCTGAAAAACTGAAATTCGGTTTTTTTTTTTGTCTACATTTATCATTTTTATAAAAATCACTGACATTTTTAGAATCTTTCAATAATTGTGCAATATTTTACAGACAGATTTGTCAGATTTTTTAAAAATTTTTTGTACCCGAGAGAAAAATAAATATTTCGGACGTTTCGCTGACAAGCGTATAATTCAAATAAACGCTTGCGTGGTAAGTGATAACTGACAACATATCGACTTATTTCAGAATTATTCGGTATACATGTATAATAATTTTGACATGTCAATTTTACCCCTCACCCGGTTATCGTTACAAAATAGGTACGAAATATTCCGATTAAGACAAACACGTGAGCATTTTTTTTTATAAGAACTATATTATTGCAGCATCGCAATTGAAGACACTGGTGCAAAAAAGGAGGCAGCTCCATTTTGCCCCTTAATCTCTGTTTAAATTTGAAGGCACTTATCTTAACACTCAGTGGAGATATGTGAAAAGTGTATATCAGCTTTTTTGTAGTAAAAATATAGATGAACCTTTTTCATTTTAACTTTTTCTCGATATCTACAACAGATTTAACGATAATTTCGCCCCAAATGGAGCTGCCTCCTTTGTGTCTTCAATTGCTTCTTCGCATCTCGCAAATCAAAAGGTCCGAGAAAATTCGTGATTTCAAACAGGAAAATTAAAGTAGTATGGTCACGAATCGATTTCCAAGATTTAAATATGAAATAATTATGTATGCAAGCTAATATCAATAGAAACCTCGTGGTGCAATTTGGGGTAGATTGACCGTTTAGTATGTCTGATAAAAATGTATCACCGAGTAGAAAATAACCCAGAGTCTTATGGGCAAGACACATTTCTTGGGGTGTGTTTGTATGTAAAATCCAAGATTAAAATATAAAAAATACACCAAAAAACGGGGGAAAAAAAAACAAAAATGTACACCCATTGATGAAAATTATCGACCGTTTGATACTTTAGTCATAACTAATTTCTGCTTCTCGGTGTTCGGAAATAGCGCGTCGAGTAGATGCGGCAACGTCGCGTCAGTGGAGTGTGTTCAAGCGTGCATTTCAGATCTCGTTTTCCCCGCGATACACTCAAACGTTTGAGTGCATCGTGGTTTTCTCTGCTGGCTCACGAGCCCATTGATAATATGCGTTGCCGCACATAAAAAGACGCTAGTCAAAGGAGGCACGTTGTTTGAATAATAAGTGAAAAATAATCAAAATAATCGACTAATTCTTACGGTCATACATTTTATAATTCACAAAGAGCATTTTCAATTATACATCATAGTTTTTTCGATGACTTTCTTTACGGACACTCAACGATCACTTTGGAGAGTGACCATACTACTTTTTGTTCGACACCGGGAATCGTTTCTCTCAGTGCAGGATATACCGTTGAATTCCAGGCGTGTACAGCCTGCAGTGGGAGACCCTCGGCGAGGAGATATGCTCCACCAGTATCCATCAAGGCGTGGTCTCTGTGTCGATCTCGCCGACGCGCCAGCATCTCCTGGTGGGCCTGGGCTCGCGTAGAGTTCAAGTGCTCGCGCGGCCCGTGCCGATGGCACTCATTTACAAGCTCGTCGACAACGAGTCGGCAACGCCGACGGAGGCGGAGCCCGAGAACGTTCCCCGGAAGAGCCCCAACGCGTCGCGCTACGATCGGCGGACGCGCGAGCCGATCCACGGCGTTCGCCGCTGCGCGGACGACGAGCGCGGCGAAGGCAATCGCGACGCGGACGCCGACGTTGAGGACAACGCGCAGACGATGGTGCTGCTGCGCGAGCTGCTGCAGGGCAACGAGGACGCGCGGCACCTCAGCCTGAATTGCATCAGGTGGGCGCCGCAGCCGGGCCAGGGGATGGTCTACGCGACGAACACCGGTGAGATGAACATTCTGCACTGAACGAAACCGGACGCGGTAGATTTACGGGGACATTCGTCATCCCGAACGGTGACATGACACGCGACGCCACGCGGCTTCGCACGACAGAAATATTCCGAGAAATGTACCCGGACGAATATTCTATATTATACGACATACGCGTACGCATGTGGAGATAAGAGATATTTCAACTTCGTTCGCAACGAGAGACGCGTGAGCGCGTCGCGCGCTCGAAATTACTATTTTAATCGCGATCCAGTGCGGCCTCGCGATTTGCTTTCCCCACCCCTCCACCCCCAGAAAGTGTTGTTGTACTTTTGTTTTAGTGAGCATTTGTAGAGGGAAAAAAAAAAACAAAAAAATCGCGGGAGGTACATAGCCGTGTAATCCACACGTGCGTTTCATTAATATATTATATGGCACATAGTTTGTAAGGATTTTCTATCGTTTCAAGGGTAAAAAAGCTCGCGTATTTTTAATACCAGACTGAATTTTTTTCTGCGCGATCCGAGTATTATACTTTCGTTCCGAAGGAAGGATCTTGCGCTCGCGATGCAGGGGACAATGTGATAGCCCCCCCTCCGTCGTACGGCATTACCGCGCCGTAAAAAAAAACAAAACAAAATTAATTGTGTATCTAATCAATCATTTGCCTCGGGGAAACGCATTCATCATTTTCTGTTTTCCTTCGCGCTCGTTTTACGTGCCATTCGAAGCGATCGCGAGGCCAAAATAACCGCGGGTTTTTCAGTTCTACGCGCGCGAAGCTAATCGAAGCCGATTGTCGACCGACGCTTCGTCGTGCCATCGCCGTACGAGGAGGAACGCAGTCGCCGACTCCCTAAATTAATCTTAATATTAAATCAAATCGATCCCCACGCGCCTCTCTTCTCGGATTATTATCGTTGTAGACTCATCATCGTCCATCGCGAGATGAAGCGCGATTAACACGCAGAGTGCCGAGATGTAAGTGATGCGATGTGAGCCCTACTCTACTAAATGTTTTTATTGTCTTCTCTTTAGTATAAACCAATAAGTATGTGATCATTGGGTTGATAGTTGGCAAAAAAAATTAAATTTAAGGCCAAAGTACGCATTTTATTCTTGGTGACCCGCCGTGGCCCTAATCACGTGGAGAAGCCATGATTGAGGTGGGACTCTTCATTTCTGAACCGCGGTTGGTCACATAAATCCACCAAATCAAAAGCCATCGCTATCAATATTTTGCTAAAACGCCGTGACGTAGAATCCGTGTCCGGTTTTGGACTTGGTCGTAATTTGGGGTAAAGTGCGGCGTAGCATTTTCATTCTTCGAAGCTCCCAATCGACTGTCACGTCGATGATGTTATCGACTTGTCGAAGATTGGAACGCGAGAATATTGTCGACGCGTTTATGACTTCCGCTCTGATGAGAAAATTTCTGAAAAATTGGGATGCTTTAAATTTGCTCTGCCTTTCTGTGGTAATTGGAACGTTTTCAGAAAACGTCGAGAAAGTATTCGAGTTTGTCAGAGAAATGTTTAAGAATATTGCATTCTTCTTTTATGCATAAAAACTTGTCTGACAAATTTTGATAAACTCGGACAAGTACCTGGCTAAATTCGGAAGAATTTCTGACCAACTCTGAAATTCGGTTATTTTTTTAAATTTATAATTTCTATAAAAAAAAACGTACAGATATTTTCCGAATTTTACAGAAATCTTGCCGAATTTTCCAGATATTTGTCAGTGTGTTAGACTTTTTCAGAAAAGTTTTTGTGCGTGAGACAAATTGATATTCTTGAATATTCTCTGAATTTCTTTGATACCTACTTCCTTTAACCTTTTAAGGCCGGTTTTTCAATCGACGCGCGCCTCGTTCGATTTGCTCACCAAAGAAATCAAACTCCTTTTAGATCGCATTTAGAACGCACAACTCGGGCTCGCGTTATCACTCTACGTTACGATACACCATATCAATCACGTTGTCCCGCGCGGTTCTCGCGATGAGCTCGAAGATACTGCAGGAGCAATTCGCTCGTAACGATTGAACGTCCCTCAGTCGCTTTAAACATATACTGCATGCATTATTTAACCGATATCCGACGTATGAAATCAATGTTAGATAAGCGCTTAAGAGCGTCCCGCTGGAATGATATCGACATTTTCCGCCCGACGCGCAAATATCGCCGAGACTGATACGTCTCCGACAAGACGCTCCAAATATATCATAACGGTCGGCAAAATTTCAATAATAATTGCGCTCGATTACCCGTCGCGTTTATTCTCTGTGGTATCTTCCAAACGCGTTATATATAGCTGTTACCGAATTGACGTTGATGGTGCGCTGGACTCGAAATGTGAATAAATCAATTTCGCCAAAATTCGTCTATTTCATTTATCGGTCTTACGGGAGGAGCGCCGTATGAAAGTCGATTGGGATATTCTTCTCGCTCATCCTTTGAAATTGGTCATATTTCGTCTCTACGAGATTGATGACGTACATACATATTTTTCATCTCTTCCCCACGCGACATACGCATGTTATACGGAATTATACGTAGTGTGTCGTGTGATCCTTGATGGAAAAAATGTCTCTTACATGTGTATTTTCGAAAAACTGACTTTCTAATAATTGAACGAATCATTTTCAGACATTTTCAACTTTTCAGAATTTGTTAGAATTTTGTCAGATGTTTGTCTGAATTTATCCGAATTTTTTAGAAGTGTAGAAGAATTGATATTTTCGGATATTTTTTTGACAAACTCTGATACTTCTTTAACAATGCCTAAAAAAGTTCGAAAAGAAACCAGAAAAAAAACAGAAAAGACTGAAAATACCTCAGTTTTTCCGAAATGTATTCGCGGTATTCGCACGAAAAATTTTCGGATATAACTGAAATCTATCTTCGATTTCTCTTTCCATCAATGTATGATGAAAAAAGGACAAAAACGTGTAGTAAACGGATAAATATCTCCTTATCCGTCTTTGATAGACATTTTGAGTAAGGATTACTGCACCTAACTTACAATTTTATAATACTTTTGTATCGAAAATGTATATTAATTTTAACAATGTACAATACACGCCGGTCTGTTATCCAGAAGACTGTTAAAATTACCACAGATTTTCTACGTAAGATTATTATAAAATCGAGAAAGTTATCGTATTTTTGTCTTTTTTTTTCATTAAAAACTGGTAGAAAGCAAACCACAGGACTCTAACTTGGTCATTTTTTTCAATCTAATCAGTAGTCATTTTATTTTAAAAATTTCGTCCCTTGATTCATCGAATAATTTCATGATACCTTCCCGCCGCTAAAACGCTGCAATAATTCGTATGAATTCTCAGTGTTGAGATGGTCACGCTATTAGAGTGCCCAGATTCTACCTATAAATCGTTATGGTAGCGCGTAACATGAGAAAAGGTTTGTTAAGGTATTCGTTCGTTAAAAGTGATTTAATTTGTTATCTTTTATATCGCACTCTATTTCGATGTGTTCTTATGAAAAAAAATTATTTCGATTACAAGTTTAATTATTTTCCTTCGGTATAATTTCCTCAAAACTCAACCGAATTTATTACAAACACCATTAGACCGTTTTTTTCGTATTCCTTCATAATGCTCAAATGAGGAAAGACTGATCATTTCTTGGTCATTTTTTTTCTCAAATAAGAAGTCATTAAAACCCGCTATTTTTTAACATCTGACTCCGGGAGCCTTAAAATCAAAGTTAAATTTCAGAATGTTATATCTGCAAACTTTTGTCTAATAAATTCGAGTATGATTTTTATCCATTTCTCAATCGAAATTTAGAGCAGGGATGTGAATCGCTATGAATTATTAACATTATTCAAGAAGAATTTTGAATGTTACCATTTAAAAAAAATGGAAATTCGCTTTATTTCTGGCACGTTATGGTAAATTTGAATGAAATCCAGTAAATATAATTGCTGAAATTACGTACCTCATAATACACAGTACCTATAAACAGTTCCTCAAAAAGCCGATCGCGCGCGCGAAAAAAAAATCAGAGCACTCTTTGAACAACGCGCGACAGCTCTGACAAAACACGCCGCACTACAGACGATCAGCGACATTGCGACGAAGTCCACGCGGATCGTCATTTAACGATGAGCGACGGGACCCTCAAAAGGCACTCAAACTCTCCTCGCTCGAGCAGCAGCAGCAGCCCAGAGCGCCGAAGAGGATGTCCGACGAAGTCTCTCGCGGCGGATTCAAGTCGATCTTCGCGTGCTGCTTCAAAGGTGGCGCGCAACGACGACAAGATCCCTTGAGCGACTTCGACCCGAACGACTGCGACTACATAGTCGAGAAACTCGTGGTGAAGCGAGTTCCTCTGGCGCTGTTCGCCACGGAACAAGACCTGGCGGAGATGAAGCGCGACCGGAACGCGGAAGTCCCAACGCTCCGAATCGTCGCCGCCGCCGAACCGAAAGCCGTCTTCGCGGCGACGCCGACGACGCGCTCTTCGCTCTTTCAGCGCGTCGAGCGTCCGGCGTCCAGCTCTCGCGGCGGGGCCGAGAGCGCGGCGGCGATCCTCGGTCGACTTTCGGCCCTGCATCCGGATTTGAAAGAGTCGGAGAGACTGCCGAAGGATCCGCACGGCACGTCGAGTCGCGAGCGATCGCTGGCGGAGAACTTGTCGGAGGTGGCTTCGGCCGCCGCAGGTCGCGCCCGGACGAAGGTCAAGTCGCGCAGCGTTCGCGCAGAGTTGTCGACGCCGGCGAGGACCGAGCGGCTTCCGGGGCGTTCGCCGCCGCCGCCGCGCGATCGTCGAGCGGAAAGCTCGTCGTTTGGCCGGGTCTACGACGACGACGACGAGGAAGACTCCGTTCTCGCGGTGCCCCGACTTCGCTTCGCCTCGCCCGTCCTCGGATCCGGATCGAGGATCGTCGATGCAGGCTCGGCGCGCGGAGAAGATCCCGTGGCGGCGACGAGGTGGTCGGACGACGGGACGTCCGTCTCTTCGAGCAGCTTGGCCGGCGCCACGTTGAGATGGAGGATAATCGTCAAGCACCGTCGGCCGAGCGACTCCGACGTCGACGAAGGAACGGCGCACTCTGGTGAGCCTGCGGACGGAGACGATCTCGGGACAAAGCGCCTCGAGTTGGACCGAGGAACTTTGTACGACGAGCCGTAGTGTTGGTCAGATTGGGAGAACTGATTCGGCTGCTGAGAAATGTCAATGGTAAACGCTGTTGGTCGATCGAGTATAGTCGGAAATTAAGCAAGGCCTCGACACGCTTCCGTTTCCTAAGATCGTATTTTGAGAGACTTCTAACTTCATTTTTCTTAAAAACTACACCTGCTATAGCCGAATTATAGTTTAATTATTATTCATTTTTTTACGTTTCATCCAAATCTGCAGCCAAGATTTGGCTAGCATGTCCAGTTTTTTAGGTGAATGAAGTCAGTAACTCACTGGATTACGACTTTCTCGACATTCGGCCTCATTTTTCGGAAAAACGTGATATGCTGGAGCGAAATGGGGGAAAATGTTTAGAATAAGCGTGCCGATATCTGTGTGATCCATTTGGTTTAATTTTTGATGAGAACAAAAAAAGATCCAATTTCGTAGACCAGTTTAATTGTATGAAAAAACTGAACGCTCGAATTAGACTAACGTTTATTCATCGATTTCAGGCTACAATGGGAGATTAGACTTGCTTTTTTCCGATTTAACGATTATGCTAATAAAACGCAGGGATTTGAAACAATCCGCGCAGCGATATTTCAAAGCCGAGCAATTTTTAATGCAGATACATCTACGTATATTCAATAAAATGTATAGGACGGTATCCCAAGTTCTTCTTCCTCTTCTCCTTCCACAAGACAAATTTTTGTTTCTTGAAAATTTTACCGAATGAAGCTATCGTGTTACAAAAACCAGGGAGCACTGTATCTTGTAATAATATGTAACTATATCGGAGGAAAAGAATTAATTAATCGTGCCTCAAACGCCTAAACCACGCCCCGCCCCAGAACGCAGTATGATTGGCCTAGACGCTTTTACTGTTGCGTGACGTCACACATTCGACGATCATTGGCTAAATCTCAATTTCAACCAATGACTGTCGAGTGCTCCTAACTACGCCCCGCCCCATCACGCAGTATGATTGGCCGATAGCGCTTTTACCGTTGCGTGACGTCACAGCATCGCTTCTCGCTACATATTTGCGCGGCTCTTTCAAACGCTACATTTTTAACTCGAATTTGTGAAGGTATTTCCGACATGTCAACACCATAAATTTATATACCGTTGAAATTGTAATTCTTTGCTCTATTTTTTAAGCCAATAAAAAAAATCATGCAACTTCCTCATTCTACCTCCACGAAAATTGATCAAACTCGGAAAAATGGTACGTATATATACAACATGATGATAAACAAGGTAAATAAGCCCGATCAATCGTCGTCGTAAAGCAAACTGTGCAGCAGCTCGGGCGTTTCCGGTTGCTTCAGACACAGGGAGATCTTCTCCGGCGAAGGAGTCTGATACTTGCTGCGCTCGAGCTGCCCGAGATCCTGGTCCAGCATCGTCTCGATCTCCTCGTCGATGTAAATCTGATTCTCGTACGGTTTGCTCAAGTACGAGGAGTTCGGGTCGCTCGAGTTGATGGTCTCGTTGATCGTCTTCTGTATCTCGCTCTCGGTGATGTACACCGATTGGAAGTTGTTCAAACCCGCGGCAGCGTCGCGCTGCTGTTGCCCGGCGTCCGATAGGGGATACGTCGTCGTCGTCGTCGTCGTCTGCCGACACTTGATCTGGTGCAATTTCAAATTGCCCGTTTGCGAGAACGCGCGCTCGCAGTAGCCGCAGCGGAAGGGCCGCTCGCCCGTGTGGCACCGCGCGTGGCGCTGCAATTTGTACCGCGTGGCGAACAACTTGCCGCACTCGGTGCACGCCAAGGAACGGCCGCCGGTTGACGCGGTCGAGCGATGGGCGTCCGTGTGGAAGTTGATGAGGTGCGACTTAAGCGAGACTTTGTGGCGGAACGACTGCAAGCAATCGGCGCACTGGAAGTGCTTCTTTCCCTCGTGCCTCTCCTTGTGCTTGCGCAGTATCTCTTGCTGATTGAACGACATGCTGCATATCTGAAATGCCGGGCGCGAGCCATTTTTAACACGGTTTCGACGTTCTAGAATGGTCATTTTGGGCGGATAATTATCTCGATAACTCTACGAGATTTTTAGTCTATGCTGCTATACCTATCTTCTACCGCGAAATCTGTTAGTCTGAAACCTCATGGGTTACTGGATAATCGAGATTGAATGGAACTCTGAATAAGTCACGCGTTTAAGTAAACCTAGTGTTAAACCTACGTGCATTTCTTGGCGAAATAAAAATCCTCGCGAATACTGCAAGAAAAATTTGCATTTTTAAAATACTTTTGCGTAAAGCTCTTTTCCAATACGCGATTATGAAATTGACCTTATAAATTTCATATCAGAGTGTATTAATCTTCATAATCACGCATTGGATAAAAACGATATACAATAATTGTATTAAATTTAATGCAAATTTTTTTTACAGTGAAGCGAAGAAACGGCCCTATCACAAATTTCGATTAAAAGTTGACAAAAGCAGCTAAAAATTGTCAAATCTCATCCATTTAGATACAATTTTACTCCTTACGCGCATTCCTTGACGAAATAAAGATCCTCGCGAGGCGATAAGAAACGACAAAAACTGATATAAATGTGGAAAAAGCCTTTCCGAATTTATTAAATTTAAACACGCTGTATTCGCACGAAAAACTAGCGGATATAGCATTTTCAAATTTTATAGGTACATTCGGATACAATTTGGATTCTCTTTTATCAGTTATTTATGAAAAAAGGACAAAAACGCATAGTAAACGAATAAGTTTCTCGTTATCCGATTTCGATAGATATTTTGCGGAAGTTTTTCGTTGAAAATCCGGCAAACTCCTAACAAAAACCGAGAAAAAGCTCTCGCCGTGCTTCTCTACATTCCCAAAATCATACGAACATCGCAGGCGTAAGGACGAAGTCCGCTGTGAACGTATTCGTGTCTGATCAGGTGCGCCTGACACCTGAAACGCTTGCCGCAGGTGCGACAGACGTGCTTCCTCGCCTTCGCGTCGCCTTCCAAAGACTTCTCGACGATGTCACTCTCCTTCAGACGGCGCAGCACGTCCTGCGAACGGAAAGGAACACGCGAAACGAACGATCGAGATCTTCGAAGGGTTTTATTTTACCTCCGCGAAGTCGATCTCCAGGGCAGGTGCGGTCAACTGCTTCTGCACGTTCGCCACCATGAGGCAGAACTCGTCGAAGGCGCAGATCTTTCGCTCGCACTCCGTGCAGACGTACTTCGAGAGCGCGTCCGACGCCGAGATGTGAATGACCTGGGGAAGAAGCGGAGGAGAAATCTAGGATGCTCGGGAAAAAGAGTACAAGTCAACAAATGGTATTGCTCGGAAAACACCTTTATTTGTTTATACTGAAACACAAACTGTTGAAAAAAATGTATAAAATTAAAATAACACTTCTCATAAGAACCGTGAAATGCATGTAGCACACAAATATCTCTAGGAAAGTAGAAGAAAATTGTAAAAGTGTTTTGGTAGGCGAATCGACTTGTACTCTTTTTCCCGGGCATCGTAGAAATGTTTGACGAAGACTAAAAGGAGAAATACGGCATTTCCGTAGCACGTTAGCTGTTAGAAATTAATGTATCTCAAAAAATACTTAATGATCGTACATAGTTCTAGACGAGATTTCGATTCTTATAGATTTTCTGACGCTAAAAACGATCCCGCGTATAGAATGTGGTTGTCATGTCAGATTTTTTCAAAAATTAGAATCGAGTGTTGCAAAAACGGTGTTTATTTCGGCAAATAATCAGATATAAACTGATATTGACTATGGGATCGTATTCAGCGCTAAAAGATGTATAAAAACGACTTGAACTGGTTCTTGATCGAAATTCAGTGTAGGCTGAAACAAACTATCAAGTGGCAGTTGTAGTTTGGCGTGGATAGTTGTAGAAGAACATTTAAGTTTCTATGAAATACTACTACTGAGAACAACTATATTGTAGAAAGTTATAGTCTGTCATAGTTTTTAGGAAAAACTATACTTACATTCTCTCTCTATAGTTCATCAGACTTAAGTGTAACTCAGAAGGAAGATATTCTGAGAGAAAGATAGTTTGCTATTATTTCTGCATTTCTTTTTAACTTCTCTTAATCACTGAAATGCTGAATATATGGTACAAATTCTTAGAATTCTTTAAAGAAACTTGAAAATTTTCAGACATAATCAGTGAAAAGGAAGAAATTTAAAGAGAAATATCGCATAATATTATTTCTGACAATTTTTAAACTTCTCTACAATTTCCTCATCTCTGAAAAGTGTTCCAATTCTTTGAATTTTTCAGTTTCTCAGAGAAATATTTCCGCAAAGACATTCTAGTAAGTTGTAATTCGTCGTGGCTTTTAATAATAATTATAATTACAAATATTAACGACGATAAGTTTAAAGGACAGTAGGAATCTGTGGTATTTTGTAGCTACTACGGCACACTACTCAGTGCTACAACTCTTTACGGTCTACCAGAGGTAGAAAGAGTTGTAGATACATATTTGTAATATTTCTGCATTTCTACGATCTTCTTCTGATTCTTATAGATATTCGTAGTATTCCTTAGTCTCTGCAAGGCATAGCAATTTTCTACAATGTGTTAAATTCTTTTTCACTATCACAACTAACTTTCTTCATTCCTTTCTTCATTATATCAAGCAAAGAAAAGTGATATTGTCTTGATCGCAATTAACTATAAGGTATGTTTCAATTCTCGCAGTAATTTGTAATTATTAACATAAACAGTTGTAGTTTTTTCCACAGTTACTTGTAGTTTTTTTCTACCAGAGTACTCCGTGTGATTTATGGAAGGATTGGTCTGTAACTTGATTTGTAGACATTTATTCAGATATATTCGTTTCTTGAGGGTCGAAAGTATCGTGGAATACCCCAAATATTAATATTGCAACAGCACCTCGTTTACGCTCACCTCTTTCGTAAGGTATTTGTTCATAATCGATATAAGAACGGCTCCCTTCGCCTTGTCTTTGAATACCTCCGTCCCGTGCTGCTTTTCCTTCCCGCACAAACGGCACAGCATCGTTTCCCGCGCCGTTGAACGGAAATATATCGAGCACCTTCTCACAAGAAAGTCGGAGCGTCGATCTTTTTCCAAAACGGAGTCACGCGTCAGTACTGTCATTCGCCCGAGAACAGCTGATCCACAGCTGATCTATCACATGTCCGCCCCTTCGGAGCAGACGACGCTCTCCGTCACTTTACATGAGGTTTGTTTTTCTTATCTACACCATAGATTAATATTACAACAACTTTGTTAGAGAATACACACTACACGGTGATCTACACTTTTTACACTTTAGTGTAGCGAGTGCAGACAAGCTGAGTGAATCCATTTTTCAAGAGTGGCAATATTATATTATAATATATTATTATATTGCACTAATTTTTCACAAACGAATCACCGCTTACCGCAGGTTATTCAACAGAAATCAATTTTCTGTAATGAAAACCCGGTAAAATTCGCCTCCGCTTCCATTTCGTCATTTCATCCTTTCAAGCGAACACTAACCTTCAATTTCCTTGGTGAAAATCTAGTAGATAGATTTCGTTAACAATAGTAAGTTAAGAATAGTAGTTATGAATTCTTATACAACTTATGAAAATTCAAACGAACGCGACAAATTCTATAAAAAACTGTGATGACGAATGTTGACAAATTCTATCAGTTTTTGGCATGTTTCGCACACACACACACACACTTTTAGCGGTATATCTAATTTTATAAGAAATTAATTAGAAATCGTCAAATATCGTTAAATTGTTTCAAACGTTTTTAATATAATTTATCAACAACTGCAAGAAATTGGTTTCATAAAGTAATGCAAATTATGTCGAATATTGGCAGATCATCGAATCGATATTATCAAAGTATGACAGTATATGATTATCAACACAAATGATAATTTCATCAAAAATTTGCCAAAACTCATTGCTCGGTTTTGACACAATCTGAGAAACTCTTACACCATATTTTCACCGGGATTCGACCTCAGAATCCGACGAATGGAATTATTTCCACCCTGAGAGCGAGTGCGGGACTGTAACGCATGTTACGCCGGCTGCGTCGCATCGCTCGACGGCGAAGATGGATACTCGCGTCGCTGGGAGCCCTGCTCCTCTACTCGGCGACGAGCATCGTCCTGGGGACGCTGCATCCCGCGATGACGCGGCTCACGGAGCTGCACGCGTGTCCGGCTTGCTACGGCCGCTCGGCGTGCGGCGACGCGAAGGAGCTGAGCGCGTACGCCGCATCCTTCGACCCCTTCGGCGTGAAGAACGTCTACTTCGGCGGCGACGGCGTGCGGCGAGTAGTGCTGAAGAAGCTGGCGCACGACTCCGAGCTGCGGGCGTTCGACCGCGCGCTCTGCGAGGATTCGCGCCTGGCCGCGCTCTGCCGCGACGGAGAAGCGGCGCCCGACGACGTCGACTTTCGCCGACGCATCGTCGAGGAAATGAGGAAAGGCCTTGCGGCGGAGAGCGGCGAGAGGCTCAAGCTCTGCCCGGCGATCGATCGCATCGACGATCTGCTTCGCAACGTCTACGCTAATTTCGGGGAGGCCGAGGAGTTCTCTCTGGCGTATATTTGGACGCTGATCAAGATCAATCCCGAGCCTCTGATTCTACAGGTAAAACGAACGCCGCTGAGACTCGAGTCTAAATACCATAGATAGATTCTCATCCCACGTGTAGAACTCTCATGGGAATTTGATGATATGCTTTTTCGTCACTCAGTGTCAAATACTCGGTTTCATGGGCGTCCTCGACGCATGTGAAATCATCTTTCGCACACCAATTCGTGAAAAGTTGCGCAGTGCGTGAAATCGTCAATCTCGTATTTGACACTTAGTGACAAAAAATAGAAACCGTTATTCGGTTGTTTCGCGCCGTTCTAACGAGTGTGATTGCCGCACTCGCTTCGCTTGTGCGGAAAACTTCACACGCGTTAAAAACGGCGCTTCACGCCCTTGTAACGGAAATATCTATTTTGTCACTCAGTGTCAAATACTCGGTTTCACGGGCGTCCTCGACGCATGTGAAATCATCTTTCACACACCAATTCGTGAAAAGTTGCGCAGTGCGTGAAATCGTCAAACTCGTATTTGACACTTAGGGCCGGTTTTACCAACAGGTATAAACGCGGTATAGCGCTATACTGAGAATAATCATAAGGTTTATTGCTGGTTATTCTCAGTATAGCGCTATACCGCGTTTATACCGTGTTGGTAAAACCGGCCCTTAGTGACAAAAAATAGAATTCGTTATTCGGTTGTTTCGCGCCGTTCTGACGAAAATAACTATTTTGTCACTCAGTGTCAAATACTCGGTTTCATGATCGTCCTCGATGCATGTGAAATCATCTTTCACACACCAATTCGTGAAAAGTTGCGCAGTGCCTGAAATATCCTGCGCAGTGCGTGAAATCGTCAACCTCGTATTTGACACTTAGTGACAAAAAATAAAATTCGTTATTCGGTTGTTTCGCGCCGTTCTAACGAGTGTGATTGCCGTACTCGCTTCGCTCGTGCGGCAAACTTCACACTCGTTAAAAACAGCGCTTCACGCCCTAATAACGAAAATAACTATTTTCGTCACTCAGTGCGTAAAACTCGGTTTCACGGGCGTCCTCAACCCCGTCAACCTCGTATTTCACACTTGGTGACAAAAAACAGAATTCGTTATAAGGGCGTTTCGCGTTGTTTTAACTCGTGAAACTTCACACTCGTAAAAAACGGCGCTTCACGCCCTTGTAACGAAAATATCTATTGACGCAGCAATTCCAAATACCTACCAGTGAGACTCTGAGAGGGATGAATAGGGATGTATATTTGTAGAAGCAAATAAAATCTTATAAAGTTCCATTAATAATTGCAAATGAAACAGCGTCTACAGGACTTTATTATTATCTTCACGGGGTTTTACTTGTTTTACGGAAATCTGTAGAGCGTTGGGATATCTCTAAGATGCTCGAGAAAAAGAGTATCTACAAGTCAAAAAATGGTATTGCTCAGAAAACACCTTTATTCGTTTATATTGAAACACACAAACTGTTGAAAAAATGTATAAAATGAAAATAACACTTCTCATAAGAACCGTGAAATGCATGTAGCACACAAACATCTCTAGGAAAGTAGAAGAAAATTGTAGAAGTGTTTTGGCGGGCGACTTTGAGTTATACTCTTTTTATATATACGGGGCATCCTAGATCTGATAAAAATAACGCTCTCAATGGGGGAAGAGAGGCGGCCCAAAATTTGCCTACTAGGGGAATTAAGAAACAGAGAGAGGCAAAACACAGTACGGGTAACAAACCTAGAGACAATGAGGGAATCGTGTGTCATTTTTGACTTCGAGTCTGAGTTTACTAGGAAAGGGAGGGGAGCATGAATTATTCGAAATTATCGAACGAGCGCAGATTTTACCCGCGGCGGAGGGCTGGCCCGTTCCGAAGTACCTCGGCGCTTGCGGCAGGGTCGTCCTGGAGGAGTACGTCGGGCTCCCGCTGATCGCGTATCGCCATGTGACCTGGTATCGCCGGGCGAAGATCGCTTCCAGCTTGCTGGAAGCGGCACGGATGTTCACCTTCCGCGACGAGGATTTTGGCTTCTACCTGACGGACGTGTCGCCCGATAACATAGCGGTGGACTCCGACGGACGAGCCAAGTTCGTCGACCTGGAGAACGTCGTTGTCGTCGACAAACGGGCCTCCGGCAGTAAGTCGCGCGATATCAAAGGCTGGAAGCAATGAAAAGCGATAATCAGTCGGTTTAAGTCCAGACTTTCGGTCTAGAAAAAGAGAACTTGGCAGGCTGCATGCTAAATTCTACCTGTTTCGTGTTTCTCCGCTTTGTTTTTCTTATCTTTCTGTTTGAACTGTAAAATTCTCATTACTATTTCCACGTTTTTCTCATATTTTGTTTTCTAGCTGCTCTAATGTATACCTATACTCACTCTTACACACAATAAAGCTTCTTCCCTCATTCTTTATCCTACCGAAAAGTGATATTATCCGTTATAAAAATTTATTCCCGAATGTCTCAAGGAAAAATACATCTCGTATTCGCAACGCGTCTTGAATTTCAGATTTATCGAACGAATGGGACGAGTTGGAAGCAAACGACGTTAATTCGAGCTGCAAAGACTGTCTGACTTTTTCCACGGCGGATATATGCGGTCATCGCTTGAGCGATCACAATTATTACGCCGTTTGCCAGGTGAGTATTGGCACCTTTGAAAATCGAACTGTCCTTTCACGGCTCGTGCATTTCAGCATTTGCTGGCTCCTCGCACGAGCTCAAGTTTGATACCTGGCGGCCTGCTGGGCGACGCGCCGGCAAATATCCTGAGACGATATCCCATTTTGCCGGACTTGATAGAGTGGTGCGCTTTCCCGAAACCGCCCGGCACCAGGATAACTTACGGCGACGAGTTGCGGAAATTGCTGGACACGATTGTTGAGAACAGATGAAATCGGACGATTTTATACTCCCGAGGATTTTCTCCCAAACGTTAATTAGTGCGTAAGATTGTTAATTGCCTTTTCTCGTAAGGATTTACGAAGTCCGCAGTTATACGAATTTTATCCTATACCTACGTTTATAATTCCTACAAGAAAGTGGAAAAAAGAAATTGTTAACTCTCATGTAAAAGAAATTTATTAATAAATATGTGGGGCGAATGAGAAATTCGCGTAAATATAAACGGAGAAATACTCGTTCGTTGTAAGGACGACCTGGTAAACATTATTTACCAGATCTTAGGCATAACGAACGTCCTACATGACACCGCTAACGCGCTTGAAATGTAAACGTGCAGCCGCTTACGATTGGATAAATATTAACGGAATCGCGAAATTATATATTTAAAAATGTACGCTTCTCTTCTGCTCCCGAATTTGGACTCACACTCTCGAAAAACAGTGGCACTTTTCCCAAATGGGAACGAGTCTAAAAGAAAAAAGGATTAAGCGGTAATATTGTACAATTTTATCAAATATATCATCGAATTATACGACAATCGCGATAGAGCACTGATTACTCGATCGGAATAGAAACTATTCGACTAAATCCATCAATGAGCGCTTCGATGTAAATCAGTATAAAACTACCGAACTGAGAATCCGACGATTTCCTCTCCTGCCGATATCTCAAAGGCTTTGTAATCTACGATTACAAAGAAATCAGTCCAGCTCTTCGCTACGTGTCGCCGAGCGGCGTTTTGAGTTTAGCTAACTCAGCCTCCAGCTGCGCCACTTTGCATCGCAGCTCTTGAATGGTATTGGTCTTCTCGTCGTTGTCGTTCTTCAGCTTGGCTATCGCCAGGTCCTTGTCCTCGTTTAGACCGGCCAGGAGCTCCCTCGTCGAGGGCCGTCTATTCGGGTCCTTTTGGACCAATTGGCTGATCATGTCAGCCTGAAACAAAAGAGAACGAAAATTCCATTCACTCGATCTTGGCAATCGCTTGGTTTCACACCGGAAGAAGAAGAAGAAGAGGAGGAGCATACCCATTTTGGATGATTCGCAGTGAGCATCGTCGGGAATTGTCCCGCCTTGAGCGCGCCGATCGTGCGAGAGCGCTCCATGCACGTCTGCATCGGTACGAGGAGTTCTAAGAGCACGATACCCAGACTGTAGACGTCGCTCTGAAATGCGAACGAAATTTCGAATGACCAACGTTCGTTTTCTCTGTTATTATTAGAGCACGGCTCTCTGGTGTGTCGCAAACCCAAGATTATGATAACAGGATGAGTTCCCCGAGGGACAAATTTCCATAAAACTGACTTTCTGTGGTAATTGGAAGATTTTCCGGGAAATATTAGTTTGTCGAAGGAATGTCGAAAAATATCCATTTTTCTTTCACGCGCGAAAACTGTTGTCAGAAAGATTATAATGAACTGACAGATATCGGGAAAAATTCGGAAAATATTTGTATTTTGTAGTGGTTTTCAAAAAATGAACGAATTTTAGAGTCGGTCAGAAATTGTTCGGAAAAGTTTTCATGCGCGAAAGAGAAATGTATATTTTCGGATGTTCCTCGGACTTTCTCTGATAAATCCTGAAACATCCCTGAAAATCTGTAGAAACGGTCAGAAAAAAGTCCAAATATCGTAAACATTTTTCCATCAGGAATTTAAACAAAAAATGTAGGACAACTTTGTATACATGAGCCAGTTTCCCAATAATGGAGAACCACCCATACGCAGATCTATTCGTAGAAATAAACTATTATAAATCGCGGCTATTTTCGAATCTCATGGCTCTCACGATATTCGCTGGACTTACTTTCGGAAGACCAAATGTAATACTTGGTCACTAACTCGACAATCGACGAGCAACGCGAGCGACACGACGAGCAACACAAACGACGGATTCCTTCAACGTAATTAAAAGCCCAGACAGCGAGAGACACGTACCTTGGGGTTGCATATGCCGCGCAATTGCTCCGGCGCCGCGTACAGATGCGTGCCGATCACGGAGTGGTGATTCTTGTCTCGTTGCAGAGGGCAAGCCAAGCCGAAGTCCCCCAGTTGAATCTGCAGGTGCCCCGAGGTGGAGACGAAGATGTTGCTCGGCTGCGAAACGACGAGAGGAATTATATCGTCACGCCGTGTCCACATCTTTTCGCCGCAAAACGAGGGAATAACTTACCTTTACATCGTGATGCACGATGTTGCAGGAGTGGATGTAATCCAACCCGGAGAGAATTTGAGTTAAAACCTCGGAGATCGTCGCTTGCGGAATCGTTTCCTGCCTCTCGTCGAGCCATTCCCGCAGAGTCTTCTCGCACAGCGCCATTTGAATGTAGAGCGTGGCGTACTGGTTGCTCTAGACGAGTATAGGCTTGGATTTTAGTAGCGAAACTCTCGAGCCCGATTCAATTTTACGACGCGACGCACCGTGTTACGAATGATTCATTAGTAGGAAAGACGCAGCACCGAAGCGAACGATTAAAATGCACCGAAGAGGTAAGAATTCTGATGCCGAAACGATTGGGCTGTGATTCTGGTCCGTGAACAAATTCGTCACATCCGAGTATCGCGTTGTTCGATGAATTAGATTGACGGTTTTAATCGCGAAGCAAAGTTAGTTAAGATACTTTACGTTTCGTGTAGTTTGGTAACTCCTGCAGTTTTTTTGCGCATGCCACGCAAAGTGTCTCTACGCGTTATCTTTTTATTTCTTAGCGCTTTGTTGTAACGATCGAGCGTCGCCGATTCTGTTCGATTGGATAGTTTTACGAAGAATCGCTTGAACATTTTTACGTAATCTAGGTAAACAAGTAGAGTAGTAAATTGAAGTTGGAATATATTATATGCATAATACTCTCATAGAGTCGAACAAGAAAAGAATGAAAAAAGACGCAGAAATCTAGTTCCACTGAATATGCATTGAGGCTTGAAATTTCCTCTGGAGATAAATTCAATGTTAAGTTAGATTTTGTTTGAGAGATTAAGCCTCTGGTTCAAAAACCGTCTCAAAATTTTGAATAAGAACGAGCTTGAAATAATTTCAATCCATTCCCCAAATTTTGCTTTATATACGCCGCGGAAACCGTGTACGTTGTAAGAAGTAGAAAAGCGTGTAGCTGCTGAAAAAATAGCATTTCTTCATCACTTAAAACTGAAGCGAATTTAAAAAACTCAATACAAATTATTTTAGACTACTTTCCAATATGCAATCCGTGTATCGAGTGAAGAAAAAAGCAGAAAAGTAAATCTACCCGCTATACAAGTAAAAGATACCCTGATGGAAAAATGTCTAACGAATTCCTGAAAAACGAAGATTTTTTCATTTTGTTTTTTCTGTCTGTAAAAAATGGGAACATTTTTAGACACTTTCAGAAGTGTTTGCGCATGAAAGAAAAATGGATATTTCTCTGATTTTCTCTGACAAACTCATACTTCCTTGAAAATATCTCACAATGTCGCTTCAGAAATTTGTTAGAGAATTCCTCCCCCAGAGTTATGCATAAAAACTCGTTAGAAAAATTCTGACAAACTCAGACAAACACACCTGACAAATTCTGCAAAATTTCTCACCAACTCTGAAATTCGGTCATTTTTCGAAAACGTACCTATAATTTTTGTAAAAAACACGCAGAATAGACTTTTTCCGAAGTTTTTATGCACGAAAGAAAAATGGACATTTCTCAACATTTCACCGACTTTCTCTGACAAACTCCGACACTTCCTCGAAAGTCCGAAAAAAAAGTCGGAATATCTCAATTCTCCCGAAATCTGTCAGAAAAATAATTCCATCAAGGTACTCACCACGGACGAGTTATACCAGCAAATGCGATTCTCGCTGACGGACTCCTCCGACTCGCTCTCATCGCTGAAGCCGTCGGCGTCGCTCGAATTCCGCTCGCCGTCCCCGGCCTCGTCCCGAAACGACACGACGTCCGAGCGCGACTCCTCTAGTGCTTCCGCGTTATCCAGCCTGACGATCCGTCGGCCTGTAACGTTAGTCGTGGAATTTAGCCGGTTGAACCGCTCGTTGATGATGTCGTGACTGACGACGTATCCGCCGCCGCTCCCGTGCTGATTTAAATACATACCCGCGGCGTACGACTTATCGACCCTATCGCTCTCGACGAAGGCGCAACACGCGCCACCGTTGCTTTCGTAACTCTCGCCGCGGCGATCGGCGTCCTTATTCGCGCGCGATCGCGCGGATCTGCTCGCCGTGGCGGTTTTTCGGGAGAAGCGACGGCCGCTCGATTCGCGGCTCGCCGACACTATCGGCGCGAGCGTCGACGGCAGCGTCGGCTCTATCCAGGCGCCCTTGTAGGACACTATGTTGGTGTGATTAAGCTTGGCGATCGTCTTGACCTCTTCGAGATGCTGCATTATCGTCTTCACCCTGCCGGATCGCACTATTATCTTCTTCACGGCGTACTCGATGCCGTCGAGCCGGTGCAGCGCCTTGAACACGTGGCCGAAGCCGCCGGCCGCGATGAAGCTGATCTCCTGGAACTCGCGGTGGTAGCGAGATAATTCCGCCGTGAGGCAGCTGCGCGGATTAATCGAAAGACGGCATCATGTCAGAGTGGTGTCTTTCGCGGGTCGAACGTTTAATAAAAGAGAAGTTGGATATATCATCGACGGCTTCCCGGTACCTGGGAACGTGCAAGGCGCTCTCGCTGCCGGTGGAAGCGCGCGCGACCGCGACCAAGTGATAGAGAGCTCGCTGATACTGGCCCCGCATCATCTCGAACTCCGTGAGGTTGTACGAGCCGTCGATGAGCTTCATCTCGTGCAGTTTGTCGCATATCGCTGAGGAAGGAAACGGATTCGATGGACGAGTTAAAGTAGTATGGTCACGAATCGATTTCCAAGATTTAAATATGAAATAATTATGTATGCAAGCTAATATCAATAGCAACCTCCTGGTGCAATTTGGGGTAGATTGACCGTTTAATGATTAAATTAAAACCATTCTATTCGTTTTTTTTTTGTAGAATAGACGTCACGCAATTCACGAAAATCACGCCTAAATAGGTATAATTAATCTCATTTATCCGCTAAACTGTTGCTTTTAGACGAAAATGTTTCAAGCGAAAAGTGTTCCCCGTGAAATTCTCTATAAAAAATATCTTTTTCGTTTTTTCCGTAGAACGGACGGTACTCGCGCAATCGCGGCTCAAACATAGGTATAATTAATCTCATTTATCCGCTAAACTGTTGCTTTTAGACGAAAATGTTTCAAACGAAAAATGTTCCCCGTGAAATTTTCTATAAAAAATATCTTATTCGTTTTTTTCGTAGAACGGACGGTACTCGCGCAATCGCAGCTCAAACAATTACTTCCGATTCGAGGCGATTTCACCTCTCCTAAAATCACTCTCGTAAAAACGTCGGTCTCTGACAGAAATGCAGATGCGCGGCGATCTACCGCCAGGCGGCTACGACGCGCCCATCTCCCGATCTTCTCGCTAGTGCTCGGACATCACCCCGGTTTTTATATATGATCGGGGCTCACCGACACCAGTGCTCCCTTCGCTCCCCAAAACTTCTCACCGTAATAAAGTTTATTCCTGCGCGTCGTGTCTCCCTCGAACATGGTGCAGAGCTGCTGTATGAGCGACTCGATCAAGAGACTCGTAGAAGGCGACACTCGACCGACGACTCGCGCGCCGGTCCGCGCCTCCGCATTTTCGTCCAGACGGCGAGTCGTCCACGCATCGCCGCCTGCGAAACGAGAGCGAAGAACTCGAATTACCGCACTTTTCGCGTCTGCCGGTCGATCAACGCGCGCGAAAGAATTTTACAGAAAGAAAAAGCACTTCGAAAGCCGCGTTATCGGCTTACAAATTACCGTAGTTCTGCGAAAAGCGGAGCAGCAGCTGCTGCGCGAAATTTAAATCGCGCGGGGAAATGATTGGGGGGTACGCAAGTCGAGAATCTCACCTCTGTCGAATGTGGTGACGGTCGTTAAATTAGACCAAGGATTATTTTCCTCCGGAACACTGTTCTCCATCGTGAAGGCGCGATCTGCGGTGAAATAAGGGTGGATTTTTAGTTTTCCAGCATCTTCCCGTACCGCTGACAGCGAACATCCTTCCACCGCCGCTGATGAATTCCTACTGACACTGGACGGAGCATTCTGCAAGGTATTTGACGGCTGTTCAGCAGCAACTTCAGACGTGTTCGAGAATAATCCTGAAACACTCAAAATTAGTTTGCTTTAAATCATCGTAATATATTATAATAACAAATTATCCTTCCTCATTAAATCGCGTAGAAAATATTGTATAACTTGATTATGCGTATAAATATTTAAAAAAAAGAGCGCCTCGTTTTTTGAATTCAACCGATTCGAGATCGGGCAACACGGTGCGAGTAATCGATAATCGATATCTCGCAGTTTTCGGCGCCTTTCCAATCCAACTTCAGTTTCGTGTGTTTTCTGCTAGAATCCAAATAGTAAATAAATAAATGTGACGTGAGCAAATAGATTATTAATTTTACCCTTAATATCGCTAAACGTACCTTTAATAACACTAAACGATATCGTGTCCGAATTAAATAACAATTTGTCAAACCAATGAAAGGTAAGGCCGAGTTGACGTTTCTGAGGAATGAAAAGTTTAGAGGTTATGTTTTGACATTCCACGATTACGAATGAAAGAATAATCGATTTTCTAATGTTAAATATCTTAGTAATCGGTTGTCTTTATTTCAAAATAATTTATTACTCTCTCATTTACAACCCGCCTATCTAAATTATAACGCGGAATGCGAGAACATAACCTCAAATTAACCGACAACCGAAATTATTTTCCGAAATTGCGAGAGTAAAACGAAGCGGAAGTGGCTTTCCGTAGCGATAAATAACGCCTCGTCTCGTTGAAGGGCGATGGATTCCAAAGCAGTGGTCGTATCCGGCGAGGCTCCAGAGTCGGATGACGAAACCGTGAGCATAGCTACCGTACGTAAGAAACTCATCCTGGCAAATTATAATTTAAATAATCATTAATATTACTATATTAATTAATATTGTTATGTTATATTACACAGGCTTCATAGCCCCTATTTATTTAATTTTAAGGGTTGAGGGTTGAGGGTGAAACTTTAGCAAAAAAGGGGGACAATTTTCGTTAAAAAAAAATAAACGCGAAGTGGTTTAAGAAAAGCAATTTTTAAGGTATACAATGAAAGACTAATGTTTATTAAGCGAATGAGGGATGTTTTTGTAACTTAAAAATTTATCTTTTATGCTACGTATTTTAAATCTGAGCATCATGATCTGATTAAAGGAAAAGAGATCATTTGTCGAATCGAGTTTCTGATGAGAAACATTAATTCGAGCAGGTTATATTTTAAATGAAATAATAATAATAATAATAATGCAGGTAAATGAAGTGTTATATTTTTTAAAAAATGGACCATTTTGACTCATTTCACGTTATTTGAAACGATGAAAAGACAAATTCAACTGAGAAGCTGAATAATAAGTAGTTTTGGAGGGAAAATTTCGAATTATAGGGTAAGAAGGGAAAACTTAAAAAATAGGGAAATAAATAGGGAAATAGCTTACCTCCTGGAGTGTCTGAGACACCTCGCTTGAAAATCCGAGGTTTAATCCTATTATTAAGCTTTAACACTGGATTTACGGACGGTTTCGACGTTCTAAAATAGTCATTTCGGCGAATAATTATCTCGATAATTACGAAATTTTAGTCCACGCCACTATACCTACCTTGCACAGCGAAATCAAATCCACAAAAAAAAGTATTTCACCAATTCAGTCCAAAATCTCACAGATGACCAGACAATCGAAATTGAATGGCATTCTGAACAAGTCACCCGTCAAACTAACGGGTTTCCGTGAATCTAGTGTTAATATCATCCGCAGGGCACAGGCCTCACCACCGTGCGCAGTACGAATCCCTGCGGAACGATCGTCTCCGGAGAAGCACCGGAATCGGACGACGGTAAATGCGCAGAGATATGATCGTTATCAAACCCCGACTAATTTCCCTCCCCTCGCGCAGACAGAACCAGCTTGAGCAGCGTCAGCGCGGCATTGGACGCGACGGTCTGTCCGCCCTACGCGGACGTGAGGCTGCCAAAGTCGAGGAAGAGCTGCGTCAAGTACAACAGTTTGCTTCACAAGAAATTGCGTAAGTCGATCGGCTGTCGGTGAAAATGAAAACTCGGGCGTTCGGACATCACTTTTTATTGACACCGTGGGCAATACAATTCGAATGACACGCTAAGTATAATAAAAAGGGTCGTACGATAATGACTTCCGCGTGCGGGTAAATGGAACTTTTCCTTTTGGTAACAGACCTTTCTAAGGCCTCGCGCTTTTCAAACCGCCTCGTCAAATCGAAGTACACGCGGCACGAGCGCGGATTCGCGGCCCGAGACGTACAAAAGGCGACGTTTGAATTTTGGAAAGTACGCGTAAAAAAAGTCGCGGTACAAATGACCAAGGAAACGCGAATTCCGAGCAGGCGAGTGCAACGAAGCTCTGGACAGGGACGTCCTGGAAACGTGCGAGGCGGCGACCGCTGCCAGCGTTCAAGAATTGGCGGCCGTCAATCGTCGGCTGCTGAAAAGCGAGCTCGTCCTCCAGGAGGCCGCTTATCAGCTGCGCAACGCCGCGAGCCGCTCGCGAGACGCTTCCCGCGCACTGCTGCAACTGGCGGACGCCGAGTTCCTGCGCTCGATTAGGATTCACGTTCTTGGTGATTCGCCGGCCGCGATGCGCGAATATTAAAGTGACTTTTATTATATTAATGAACAACGCTACGCCCGATATCGGTATTAAAAAAGGTGGAGCCTCGTGAGGCTTTAATTGAGCATCGATCGACTTTTCTTTTTTTTTTTCACCCCCCTCCTTCACTCCGATTGGCAGTTCTGTATTACTCGCTAGGGTAAAGCCCCGATGGAAAATTTTCTTTAACGAATTTTGGAAAAACTGAGATATTTTAACTTTTTCTTTTCTGGCTATCTGTAGCAATTGGAACATTGTCAGAGAAATGTTGAAAAATATTTGTTCTTCTTTTGTGCGGTAAAAACTTCTAAAAAATTCCGACAAATATCTGAAGAATTCGGAAAAATTTGTGACACTTAGTCGGTCATTTTTCGAAAGTTTATAATTTATGTAAAAATACATGCAGACATTTTGCGGAATTTGACAGATTTTTTCAGATAATGTGACTATTTATAAAACTTTTTCAGAAAAATTTTTGCGCGTTAAAGAAAAATAGATATTTTTTAACATTTCTCCGACTTCTTCTAACACTCTGATGCTTCCCTGAAAATGCCTGGAAAAAATGAAAACATTTTTAGAATTTTTCAGAAGTTTTGCAGAATATTTCAGATCCTCATAGACGTGTGTCAGTATTTATCAGACTTTTTCAGGGAAGTTTTTGTGCGTGAATGGATATTTTTTTAGACATTTCTGTGATTCTCTCACGCCGATATTTTTTTTCAAAATGTCTGAACTGTTCAAATTACTAGAGAAGGGCGAAAAAGGTCAGTTTTCCAGAAATTTGTTACGAGAAATTTACCCATCAGGAAGAAGACTCGCCGGTGTTTCGCGACTGTACCTAGAATATCAATCGCTTTAATTCGTTAACGACTAAGGCGTCGATCTAATCCGTAAGAATACGTCGTCGGGTGTAAACGGATTAGGTGTGACGTGGTCGTTGCACTTGACGTTTCAAAGGTGACGCGAATTTGTTCTCGAAGACGACGCACGATTATTTATACACAAGTCCCGTAAGTGTCGAAGAAAACGCTGCAATATTTAAGGGGCTTCTTTAGAGAGAGAATAGCCTATCGTATACCTAAGTGTGTACCTATAGAAAGTACGTATAAACGGCGCTGATTAAAAACGTGCAAGATACTCTCCCCGACGCGCGCGATAAATGGTTTTTACGAAAATTCGTCCAATCGTCGAACTTGAAATATCCTCAGTTTACGAATTTTACGAACAAATGTCGCATATCGTTGTAAGGAGATCGTCCGTAATTCTGGCTTCCGGTATCGATTAAGCTCTCTGCCGGCGCGAAGTTTACCGAGAATCCGGATCGGCAGATCTACCGAGTTTTATTAAAACCAGAGGTGAGCTCCTCGAATTTTTTCCACGACTTTGCCGGTCGTCTCGAGTGCGAAAATATCCATTTTCCGAATTTTAACGAACGCACATCGCGCGATATCCTTCTCGGAAGCCCCCGTCCCGTCGATGGTTTCTCGTCTTTTTTTTTCGTTGCAAACATTTTCTTATCAAACACGCGTACGACTTCGCTTGGTATCAAAGGGCTGATATCGTTTTTTTTTCTCCTCTTATTTCTCACTCGTAACACTAAAGGTACGGTGTACGATGAATTGGTGATCTAAATGGGGATGACGGTAATTTCCTCTATGATCTTCAGTCTTAAATACTTCCTCAAACTTCGTCTAAGGGAAAAAATTCGTACGGCGCGGTTCTACTTATGTACAAAAGCCTGTAAACGAGAAAAGAAATGCGTACTCTCTCTCTCTCTCTCGCGCTAATACTGGATATGGCGCAACGTTTCAGCGGAATCTTCCTGTTCGTCGTTATTTTCGCGCGGGGGAAAAAAGCTTTGGTTGGACTCTCCGTACATTGAACTGCATCGAGCGGAGGTTGCACACGTTTTTCACGTTTCACGCGGAATTTCACGAAAATCGACCCAAAATCTTTGGTCCCCTCCTCGCGGCTCGCGAGATTCGCCGCTCCACGCCTTCGCTTTCGCTATCGGACGATTATTCTCTGTTACTTTCGGCGTGATAAAGTGAGCGTAAAAGCAATTCCGTCGAGGTGCGCGCGCTGCCCGCGACTAATTAATATCGTGCGACTGTTCGGAAGCAAATTATCTCGCTGTACTTTCGATCGTTCGCGGTTCCCGAAGATCCTGAGGGAGAACGGTCCGTATGGATTGGAAGAGTCAGGCCGCGACTTGTTTAGATCGAAGTGGAGAGCAATTAATGATAGACACTGATGGTAAAATTGCGGGAAAACTTTTGTTTCACTTTCTCCGGTAATTGGAACATTTTCAGACATTTTCAAGGAAGTATCAGAGTTTCTCAGCGAGTCGGAGAAACATCTAAGAATATCCATTTCTATTTCGTGCACAAAAACTGTTCTGGAAAAAGTCTAATAAGCACTGACGAATATCTAGAAAAATCTGTACAATATTCTATGAAATTTCGGAAAATGCATATATTTTTAGAGAAATTCTAAATTTTCCAAAAATTACCGAATTTCCGCGTGGCAGAAATTTTGCAGTTTGTCAGATATTTATCTGAGTTTATCAGAATTTTGTAGACACGTTTATTATGCACGACAGATAAATTTGAGATTTTTTGGCACTTTCTTGACATTCTCTGAGAAACTGAAAATTTCTGAAAATGCATATATTTTTAGAGAAATTCTCAATTTTCCAAAAACTACCGAATTTCTCCGAGTGGCAGACATTTTTCAGTCTGTTAGAATTTTGTCAGATATTTGTCTGAGTCTATCAGAATTTTGTAGACAAGTTTATTATGCGCGACAGGAAAATTTGAGATTTTTTGGCACTTTCTTGACATTCTCTGAGAAACTTTAAAAGTGTCTGAAAATGTTCCGATTACTGCGGAAAATCAGAAAAAAAAAAGTCGAAATATCTCAATTTCCGAGCGTCACACCACGACCGTTCTCCCACCGAGGTCTGCGTTTGTCGCGTCAGCGGGTCAAAAAACTATACGGATCGAGCACAAAGACGACTATCAACGGCGTGGACACTTCAGCGATATCGTACTTCTTCGCGACGACGGCGCGCGTCGCCGCCGCCGCCGCCGACTACCTGTAATGCTCCGGACTCCCGCGAAGCCGTCGCCCGATCGCCGGGCGACGCGTTTCGGGCTCAATTCCACAAGAAGATCAGCGTCTGCCGCATCCGACGTCCCCGATAGAAGATGTGGCGTCGCACGCGATACATGTTGGCCAGTGTGACGGCGCCCACCCCCCACATGGCCTACGCGCGCTCCATCTCGCCGCTGCTCGCGTACATCTGCAGCAGCGCCATCGACTCCTGCGCCTGCCTCTTCTCCGCGAGAAATCGGCCCGACGCCTCCTTTAGTTGCTCCAGGAACATCCTGCGTTCGGAAGATCGTTTCGCCGTGAGACACTCGCCCACGCGGTTGCGCGCGCAATGACGTTCTCCGCGTACCTGTCGGGCACGATGTCCGCCAGGCTGTCCGGATCCATGTCGCTGAGCAGCTCCAGATCGGTGCCGCCGAGCAGCGAGATGTGAGACGGATCTCCGTGCAACGACGAGACGAGCGGCTCTATCGGCGGTCGTCCCCTTTTCGTGCCGCCGCCCTCGGCGTGGTCCACGTCGTCGTCGTCGACGACGATGTAGCGCGACGCGGAGTTCCTGCCGCCGGCCGCTCCCCACTTCTGATCGCCGGCAAGTATCATCAGGCTCGTGTTCCTCTCCAGCGTCGCGAAGTACTCCTCGTCGTCGACTTCCGTGCCTGGAAAGCAAGCGCGACAGTGTCACGGGGAACGCGATCAGCGCTGAGCGCTCGACTCACTCACCGTCCTGTTCGAGGACGACGGTGAGATCCGCGTCCGTGGGAAAGGCCAGACGAGTGCGGGCGATGCTCGTGAGCTCCTCGAGGGACGAGGCGGTGATGCCCTTTCGTCGCTCCCGCGTGTGGTCCACGATCTTGTAAGGATTGCCGCCCGATTGCGCCGGCACCGTCACTTCGGACATGACGCTGGAAAAGATATGGAGAGCGACGCGCTGTACTCGAGTCGCAGTGTCGTCGATTTAAACGCGCGAACTCACCGGAGGTGAAAATTCGAGGGTGCAAAATTCGCAGCTGATATTCGCGAGTAACGCGAAGCTTTTGAGCGAGTTTCACAGCGGGGATGCACACAGGGCGCGACTCGAGCGCGAGACAGAAATGGCAGTGCCTCTGGGATCGCTTCGGCTCCCGACAATAATTCGCGAGGGCGGAGTGTCGCGCGATTTGGCGCGGGCGAATACAAAAAAAAATTGGGAAAGCCGATGATGCGAGAGTGCAACGCCCGGACGATCGAACTGACCGTGCGTCAAACTAACACTGGGTCAATGGTGCAACCACCCCTCCTATTTATACAGCCTCGCTAGACTGTCGCGCGTATATAGGGAGATACGCCCCCCTCGGCATGGTATTCCCTACCAACATGGCACCCCAGACGGAAATCAATAACCTACCCCACGATCGAGGCGTATCGTCAGACGTTTCGGGGATTTTTAAAGCGGCGACGCGCAGCACGCGTCGGGTGAAGCTGTTGAATTCGACTTGACATCGTCTTAAGTGTTTACTGATATAATAGATTTACTTGACGATCTGATTAATCATTGAATACATTCACTGTGTTGTAGTTTCTTCTGTTCCTCCCTTTCTCAATGAATTTTATACGAAACGTTTGCGAGGTTTCCGTTTACGAGAATCGTTAACTCTTTCCCGACTCGTTCGTCTCTGTAATAAATTAGGGCGATTCTTACCCCGTAAGAATTTCTGTGGTACGCGTAGTAATGAAGATTTACGAGCTGAAAGTTAGTGTCACATCTAAAGAACGTAATAAAATCTCTTGAGGATGATTTGTCTTTGTAACTCTACGTTGAACAGACTCGGAAATCTAATATAATAACGGTCTCATGGAAGTTTCTTTAAAAATTTCTGAGATACTGTTTTTTTCAGATTTCAGATGTCACAGAGACATTTTCAGGAAAGTATCAGAGTGTGTCATAAAAAGTGAGATGAATGTTTAAAAATATCCATTTTTTTCACGCACAAAATTGTTTATAAAAGTCTGATAAACACTTACTGATATCTGGAATAATCTGTAAAATTCCGCAAAATTTCTAAACAATTCTGAAAATATCTGTATGTACCTTTACGGAAATTATGAGTTTTCAAAAAATGATCGAATTTCAGAAATTCGAATTTTTTGGTCAGAAATATTGCAGAATTTTGTCTACCACAAGTTTTCCAACAAGTTTTTATACATAAAAAAAATGAGTATCTAGACATTTCTCTGATTTTCTCTGACAAATCCTCGTTTCCCCGAAAATGTTCCAATCAGGTATTGTAGAAAGCCAGAAAACAGTCAAAATGTCTCAGAATTTTTCAGAAATTTATCAGAGAAATTTTCCCATGAGAACGGGCCAGCGGAACATTATTATCTTAAATTAACACAATTGAAATGAGACAAATGCGAAGAATAAAGCAAAGGTTATTCTAGTCACGTTTTCGCTAATTCATTTATACTCAATGTCTCGAAAATATTCTTCCCCCAGCTCGACGACATGCGTCGATAAAGTGAATCTGTGAATTATTTATAAATGTGCTTCCTTTCCCTCCCACACCAAGAAAGTATTCTCTGAATGTTTCATAAACGTTCTGACGTTCCTAAAACGTAGTACCGATCATTCGTCGAATATTTATCGAATTATAAAACTACCAATTGCTCAGAAAAATTCACTTTCACTGAAAGCATCGTCCTCGAGTATCAGAATTATCAGTTCAGCTTCAGCGACGGTTCTACTGATATTCTCACGTACTCGCTCAAAATATATCGTATCTGCGATTAGTTTAGCAAGACGCGTGTAAAAATAAACCTGTATACATGTAAAAATAGAATTGACATGCTGTAATTAGAGTTTAGTTTCACGCGCATGATAAATAACTGGAAGGAAATAACGCGCAACATCAGAAGCCAAAGCCGCAAAGGCAAGACGCGGACGCGGGCCGATCAAGTCCCCTGAAAATATTTCAGCGCGAGGATATCGAGTAACCCTCGTTATTCGTTAAAACGCGTAAAGCCTCGGAACGCCCGACAAAACCGTGAGAAACGAGCAAGGGACGCCGGCAGAAGTTCCTTTTTTGCCGCATTCGGCTCCACTTGGCCGTCGCGTCGTCCGCGAGGAAATACGGGGAAAGCGAGCGGCGGCGGCGGCGGTCCTCCAGGTGGCGCGAGCCTGATAGCACGGCACTGTGATTTAAATTTAGCTCGCCGTGACCAGACACCGCGTAGCGAGTTTAAAGTTAGCCCCGGCTTAGCCCAGTTCGGGCTCCTGGGCGAGCCAAGGACCCGCATCCGAATGATTCGATAGAATTTTCAATTAGTACCGATAACGCGACGAAATATCGCGATGCCGCCGCCCAGCAGCTCGAGCAAAGAGCCCGACGACAGTCAGACGTGGGAGCTCGCGGAGAGGTGCATCCTGCCGATCGCGTTCTCGCACGCCGTCGCGGTCATCCTCGCGACCGTGCTGAACACCCTCGGCATCTCGCAAACTTCCAGCTTCGCGCTGTTCCTCTTGCTGCTGGCCATCTCGCTCGGCTCCACTCTCTTCTATCACAACCTCAAGGTAAGCCACGAATGTCGCGTTTGCGAGGATACTAACGCTGCTTCTCGACGATATCGGCCCGTCGTCGATTAACGCCGAGATGTGCTTTCAACTGACGTTTCGTCGCTTCCCTCGTTGCGATGATCGGCGGAGCGTCGGTCCGTCGTGACAATTACGTATTGGTGGAAAGGCGAAGGGCCGAGTTTTTCATCCGAGGGGATGACGATCGATTACTGACCTTTCGTAATGTCAAGAGCACAGGCGGCGATCTGAAGATCAAAGGCCTTCTATATCGGAAGCTTCGGTTCGATCTCGAGGATGGATGTAGGCTGAGACCTCTGACCTCCGCTTCGAGCCAATGCTACAGCTGAAGGATTGCTTTTATAGCGACGTCGGATGGTTTCGTTTGTCTGTTTCATTGTCAACTGTTCTATCGACAAATACCGCTATGATTCCAATTATTGGAGACGATTCTTGCTTCTTGGATGGAAAGACTGTGCCGCGAAAAATCCAGTCGCTGTATATAAATAGAATTTGAACCTCGAAATATCGTTATTCACACCTTCGAGTTTTCACGGAGATTCAGCTTCTTTTATATCAGAAATAGAAGCACCTGAAGCGGAGATTTGCGGAGGTGCGGGCGATAATTTAATTAATTGATATTATCGGTGCAGGTTTCGGCAGCCAGCAAAGCGGTACTCATTACGGGCTGCGATACCAGAGTCGGACTCGCTTTGGCGAAGCAATTGGACGATTTGGTATGAGCTTTTTTTATCGTTTACGATAAGCTGCGAGATTGGCAGATAAACGGTCCATATCCATCTGGATATGCAGTGTTTTCGAGTGACTGTAACTTCAAAAATGATAAAGCGCGTAGCTATTATTTTTAAAAACACTTATGCGTGAAAAAAGAAATATTTTTGGACATTTCTCTGACAAACTGATGATTCCTTGAGAATTTCTGAAAATATTATAATTACTACAGAAAGTCTGGGAAAAAACCAAAATAGGTATCTAAGCTTTTCAGAAATTTGTTAGAGAAATTTTTCCATCAGAGAAAACATGTGAAATAATTACAACAGATATAAGAACCGTTGTACATACTTTAATGAGTTTGTAGACAACTTGAGGATATTAATGCTTCGCTATCTGCTGCAGTGAATTTTTCTCTAAATACCTACATCCGGCCAAGAGCTCCGCGCAAACATATTTGGCGCGAAACTACAAAGTTTTTATGATTTCGTGATTTACTCCGATCAGTCGCTAAAAAACACGCCGAGAAGATAATTAATGTCGACGCGTTTAAAAGGAAATCCCGAAATAACTCGACGCTACAATTAAAAAGCACGTATCTCAAGTACAACAGTTAAAAAAAAATACGTAACCCACGTCGAAATACGTGTTTCTTTAACAGGAGCGCCGAGTTACGTGATTTCTCTCAGGACATGTCGATAATTTCACTGATATTTTCTTAACCCTTAAATGCATGATTTTTTGTTTAAAAATAAAAAAATGAAAAACTGGAAGATTTTACCAAACTAATACAGGGAGAAATAAAAATAAAAATTATATTTCACTTTGAACCGTTTTTTTTTTTCGAAAAAAGGGTATGTAGCCAAATGGCAACATCATGCATTAAGTACATAGTATGACATTACATTACGTGTGAAATTTTTTGACACAATTATTACGTTTATTGAAACATAATTCTACATCGCACTTCTCACACTTGGTATAGGTAAGTCCTTTGCAGTTAGGCAGCTTGCATTTCATTTTCTTATCCCGTTGCTCGCCGGTTGTCTGCAGACTGGGAAATGTCAATAATACAGTGACATGAGCGCCATGTACCAACAAATGCTTATAGCCTATTATAAAGCAGTACGTAGCCCAACGGACACTCTATGCAGCAAGTCGATATTTGCTCTAGTGTGAGTTTGAAAGGTATAGTAGGCAGTGTGTTGCCGAAAAGCAACAATATGCATTTAAGGGTTAAAAAGAAAGACACCACCGTGCGCTACAATTTGCTGAAGTGAAATTTCTCGCGCAAAAAGAAATAATACCATTGCATGAAATGAGCGCGTCTTTCTTTCGCAAGGGATTCACGGTATTCGCGGCCTTCACGAATAAATGCGAGAACGAGGACATCGCTCAGCGATTGAAGAAGGAAGCCTCGGGCAGGCTGCACACCCTCCAATTGGACATCACCAGCGAGCACGACATACACTCGACGTTCCTCTACGTCAACGAGAACCTGCCCGACGGGGCACCAGGTGCGCCACGAATTCCCCTTCCCGATTTCTCGAGTTTGGTCCCGCTAAAATTGCTCATCGCTGTCGTTCGCTACCAGGATTATGGGCGCTGGTGCACGCGGCCTCCTGGGTGGCTCTGGGCGAGTGCGAGTGGGTGCCGCAGTCCGTGCTCAAGCGGAGCATCGACATCAACTTCATCGGTGTCGTTCGTCTGACGCAGGTAAAGTAGCCCCTAGACGGTCAATATATTGATTCAATATGTATTGATCAATACGTATCGAAAGGCTATATTGAACGTTTAGGAGAGCTTCGAACATATTGACGGCATATTGAAGCATATTGATGGAAATTTATATTGAAGCGTATTGATGGAAGCTGTATTGATGCTCATATTGACGTCTATGGGGCATATTGATCAATAATTGCTCTGCTTCTGTGACTCGAAGATAGTTCAGCAAATGTTCGTGTGTAAAACGATTGCTCAGCTTGTACCGTTCTTTTGACCAGCGTCTTCGTCTTTTCTTCTTTCGTTTTTTCATTTCACACACAGCCAAATTCAAAGTAAGAAAAGGTCAATCTCCATGGGACACCATTGCTTGATATTGGAAAAAATAAGTAATAAAAATAAAAACGCGCACAACGTATCGCGAACTTTCCAAGCACAACCAACGGGTCAAAGTGAGAATGGCTAGTCGTCGTATTGAAGGAGCTATATTGAAGCTATATTGAAGCGTATTGATGAGACCTTCAATATATTGATCAATACATATTGAATCAATATATTGACCGTCTAGGGGCTACTTTAGAGTAATTCCCTCCGACCGCGATCACCTCGCTTCGTCTCTCCGTTTTTCTCGCGTCTCAGGTCTTTCTGCCGCTGGTGAGGCGTTCCAAGGGTCGAGTTGTGCTGGTCGGCAGCCTCCTGGCGCGGATACCGAGCCCCGTGCGAGGCATTCATTGCGCGGTCAAGGTGAGACGCGATTCTTCTGCTGCTTGCTGCGATGGAAATATTTCTCCGACAAATTGAAAAAACTTTGATTCTTTCTGACTTTCTCTGGTAATCGGAACGTTTTCCGACTTTTTTTTTCAGAAAAAGTCAAAGAAATGGCCAAGAATATCTAAGGATATTTTTCTCTCGTGCGCAAAAACTTCTCGGAAAAAGTCGGAAAATTCGGCGAAATTTTTTTTACATTTCTGGATTTTTACAGAAATTATGTATTTTGGAAAAATGGCCGAATTGCAGAGTACATAAGAAATTCTGTCGAATTTTTTAGAATTCTCTTGAGATACCTATTTATTGGAGTTTATCAAAATTTTATAGGAAAGTTCCCTATTGGAAAAATATGATTCTCATAGAAATCTTGTAAGAATCCCATAGAATCGCCATGGACATTTGATGTACTTTTTGACACAGCATTTCTAAATACCCACTTATATATAAAAATCTGATGGGGATGAATAGAAATATATTGGATTCTGTGAATCTGTAAAAACAAATAAAATCTTTCAAGACTCCACTTGTAATTACAAATAGAAAACGGCGTGTATATTACCGTTATAGAATTTTACTTGTTTTTACGGATGCACATAAAATTTGATAAATCCCTATTTATCGCATTGGATGCACATAGAATCCAATGAATTCCTATTCGTCCTTCTCAAACTCTTCCAGTTGATATCTACGGCGCTATTCTGTACGAAACTATAACTCTATAAAGTTACACAGTTTTCTTACGTGACTTTATAAAATGCTTCGTAAAACTTACAGTTTCGTTCAGAAAAGCACCACCAGAATTCTCGTATCAAGAGTACATGAAATTCCCATAGAAATTGTCTACGGGAATCTCTGGGATCTTTTCAATAGGGATGCAATGAAAATGGATATCTTTGGATATCTCTGATACACTTCTCTGAAAGCATCTGGAAATGTTCCAATTACTACGGAAAGTAAAGTATCTCAGTCTCTCAGAAATTTTTCCATCGGGGTGAAATAGTAAAACACGCTCGAATATCCTCCCAGGCGGCGATCGAGGCTTGGGGCACGTGTCTGAGGCTGGAGATGCGTCGCTGGGGAGTGGACGTCGTGATCGTCGAGACGGGGGAGTACGTGTCCGGCAACGCGTGGCTGAAGGATAACGCCTCGCTGCTGGAGCAGGCGCGCAACATGTGGACGCAGCTCGAGCCGCAGACGCGCCGCGAGTACGGCCAGGAATTGTTTCAAAAGGAGATGCTGGCGCTGGAGAAGTACACCCAGGGACCCGAGGCCGATCTGACCTCGGTTACCAGAGCGCTGACCGACGGCGTCACCAGGACGTTCCCCATGAGAAAGTACATGCCCGTGTCGCGCGGCGAGCGGATACAGACGTTGATGAGCGACCATCTGCCGAAGCCCGTTTACGACATACTTTACGACAATTGAAGTGGGTAGACGTTATCGTCGTCGTCGTTCTGCCGGGAGGAGCCGACGAAGAAGTATCGAGGAGGAAGTCTCGAATGAAGGAAATAAACTGTAGAACGTAGCCGCGAAGTTTCGATAAGTCGCGTCGATGCTCTCCGTTGAATCTGTATTCGTCAGTCACACGTCATGTTTTAAGGAAAGAGAGAAGTTTGTAAAAATACTACATCGCATCTCTGTGATGTTCCAATAAATGACCGTCGAGTAAAAACGAGAGTAGTACGTCTGAGAAATCGAATTGTTCATCTTGAGTGGAAAAGTTGTCATTGGAAAGGTGGAACGACGCGGTAGGCCGATTCTCTAACATGTTGAAGCTCTAATGACAACATTCGGTATCGTTGCGCATGTTTTTTCATACTTGAAGAAGCATGTGCAATGATACCAAAATATGTTGTTAGAGTTTTAATGAGTACAGAATCAACTTACAGCGCGCGAATGGAAGGAGGATGGAGGGCGACGGATGAATAAATAATAGCGGGAATTCGAAACGAAATTAACCCTAGATCAATTTCCAGCGACTAAAAATTTGTTTTGAAGGTATTTCTTCATACGATCTTTGTATAATCGTACGAAGAATTGCTTTCTATAAATAATGATCAAACATAGGTAGAGAAAACTGCCAGTTCTTACGAGGAAACGCGATACGCGTTTAGAAAAATACATACATATGAGTTTGTGTTAAGAGGATTAAAGCATGCATATTTATTTGAGGATTTTTATAAGGAAGAAATATAAACTCGAATCTTTTATTTCACAGAAGTAATTTAGATTCTCAGAAGGTACACATAAAGTGCACATTTTTCTAATACATGCAGTAATTTGTACATATTATATATTAGGTTGTCCCATAAGTTCTTTCCGCGCCGCGCTATAAATGACTCCAGCCGCTATGTTTATATAAACGTGCAGGCTTATCTGTAAGCTGTTTATAGGATCCGTTTCAGTCTTTCCAGAGCTCTTTCATAGTATCCCTTTAAATTTTTTTTCTACGCCGTTCAATATGGATAGCCAAAAAAGCATTTTCGACACGTTATGCTTCATTGCTTTAAAAAAGGCAATGACGTAAAGAACACTGCAGACAAGATTTGCACCGTTTACGGGAATGGTACTACGACTAGTAGAACCATCCGCAATTGGTTTAAAAAATGTAGAGCTGGCAATTTCGACTTGAAAGATGAAGACCGCATCGGCCGCTCACCTTATCAAGAGTATTCGCGCTAAAAATCCGCGATACAGTATGCGCGAGATAGTGGATGCCACCGACATTCCCAGAACAACGGTACATAAGCATTTAATCAATTTCGCATCAAAAAAAAGGAAGAAACTTACGGGACAACCTAATATAAAGAAACGTAAAAAAATATCGTCTCTTTTTTTCAGTTTCAAACTGAACGTTTCAGCCAAAAAATATTATAACACACTTATTTGGAGGTTAGGTTAACCAGCTTAACGCTAAAAAGCCAGGAAAAAAACGATACAGCGCCACACAAACGTGTCCTACCTTATTTCCTGTATCACGCCTCCGTCAAAAACATGATTTTGCAGACGATCCTTCCGTAAAATTCGAATAATATTCAATTTATTTACTCGAAATCACAGACGTTTAAACTCCGTTTAAAAATTAAACTCAACTTCAAGCGGGGTTCTCATGCCTGCGCCCGGAAAGCTGGCGGAGTGCGCAATGCGTAAAGACCGTCAGCCAATCAGCTCTTCCGCGTGCGTTCTACCTGCCTATGGCCGGGTTCACATGGACGCGGAAGGCTTGCGGAATGTGGAAATACCGTTAGGCTGGGTTCACATGGACGCGGAAGACATGCGGATCGATACGGATTCCGCGTCCATGTGAACCCAGCCTTGGCCAATCAGCTCCTCCACGTGCGCACCTACTGCCTGCCAATCCGTATCGATCCGCATGCCTTCCGCGTCCATGTGAACTCAGCCTATCCGCACCGCGATCCGCATGCTTTTCGGACGCATGAGAACCCGGTGTTAAGCCGGGTCTTCACTGCGCGAAATTCTACGCGAAACTGTTGCGCGAATCATGTCCTCCCTTTTTCTCGCGCTCCCTCTCTTTTTCGCGAAACAGTTTCGCGCAGTGAAGACCCGGCTTTACACATGTGCCATGTGTGAAAACGCGCCATCATCGCAAGAAAATCCCTAGCAAATTACCTCGGAATGCGGTAACCAAAAAAGAAGGGGTGGGTGCGATAAACGCTAGGCGTGTCGGCGTCCCCTTGTTTTGACACTCCGTCGAGATTTCCACCGCGACGCGCGTGAAAGAAATGTTCGCAACCACGATCGGCCGCTGCGAGAGGCGCGCGAAAGCTCGCACGGGGGCCGCCCTCGATGGCGGGCGCGTTTAGCGCGCTTGAGAGCGGCTCGAGACCCGGGCGGTGTTCAGCGGTGTTCGAAAGACGTTCGGGACGAAAGGTGCTTCGCGTGCGAATAACGAGGGGGAATGCCCGTATGCGGTAGCAGGAAGGCGCTAGCCTGTGCGGCGGTATGGAGACGGAGAGCGTGAAGTCCGGCGCCAGCGAGCACAGCCACAGTCACCACAGTCGAGGCTCGCAGAAGCACCATCGCTCGCACAGCGGCAAGTCCCACCACAGGCAGCATTCCCACCGAACCACGAGGTGAATTACGCTTCTCGGAATTACGCCTTTGTCGCTTTATTCGATATCTTTTTCTGTGCGATGCTCTTCGACGATGAAGCGTTCGACGGTGTTCATCGATGCGATCGAATGTTTGGTTGCGATTCAATTTTCTGTAGCGTTTTCAATGTAACGAGCTTTGACGACGAGGCGTTTGATAGTGCCTGTCAATGCGATGGAATAATTGGCTGCGAATCAATCTTTTTTAACGGATACATTTATTCCCAGAGCATTTTTAATGAGACGAGCTTCAATGACGAAGCGTTCGATGGTGTCTGTCGATGGGATCAAAAGGATGCTCCGATTCAATCGTAATAAACGCGATTGTTCGATGTTATTCGTTGAATTTTAGAAGTTAGAGCTCATCGAGACATTGAAGAACGGTGATTTGTACATTTATTCTGTATCGTTTTCGATATGACGAGCTTCGATCATGAAGCATTCCATGTTTCAATCGGATATTTGGCTCAAACTCATAAATACTCGGTTTACGATGAATGGATATTTATGAAACAAAAAGTTGTAGGAATAGTGATACTAAATAATGAATTTACGACTGATTGCAGACTCTGCTGTCTATATTTATAGTATTTATAAGGATTGCAGAGTATCTCCTCTCTCCTCACGATCTCCTAGCAATGATAGAGTGATGAATTTCTATTTAATAGCGCTATTTTGTACGAAACTCTATAAAATGCTACATTCTATAAAATCATGCAACATTCCTTATTAAAAAGATGTCATAGATTCCCATAGTTTCTCATAGAAAGCTTGTAAAAATCCAATAGAGTTCCCATGGGAATTTGATGTGTTTTTGACGCAGCAATTTCAGATACCCACTGGTAAAAATTTTAGTGGGATGAATAGCAGTGTATTAGATTCTACGTGTATTTGTAAAAAGAAATAAAATTTTGTAAGGACTTTATTATGTGTTTATGGAAATTTCCTGTTTTTACAGAAACCTAAAATTCGGTAAATCTCTATTTATTATCTTGAATACACAAAAATACAATGAATTCCTATTCGTCCTTCTTGATTTTTTCTAGCGTGTATCTGGAATTTTCGTATCAAAAGGACATCAGATTCTCATAAAAATTGTCCTAAAACTCGCGATTTTCTCCTTTTTCTCCTATAATTCAATATTTTCCCTCACATGAAATTCTTTTTCTAAATCAGATTGTGATATTCAGATTTAAGTTACACAACATGAGATATAAATTCCTGTTACAAAAACATCCTTTATTCGCTTAATAAATATTGGTAAGTATTTTATTATATATTTTAAAAATTGTTAATTTTTCAAGCCACTAAACGCTGCTAATATCTAGAAGACCTCTTTTTTTAAATCAAGATTATTCCCTTTTTTTTTGCCAAAATTTTCCCTATTTCCTCTGAAATTAAATAAATAGGGGCTGTGAAGCCTGTTATGGGTTTTTTTCAATAGGGTTCTTCTGTGACTTTATACAATGTATAACAGTACCTTACAGAGCTTACAGTTTCGTACTGAATAATACCACGAATCGTACAAAATTAGAGCAATGCGCTTTCAGAATTACCGAATGGTCGCGCGTTAAAAGACGGTCGCTTTGGCGGCTGATTATCTCGTTATCCGTGGATTTTTCGTCTACACTGCCATAGAACTTTTTTGTAGGTTGAAATGTGCTCTACAAAAAAGTATTCTACCAATTTCGACAAAAACCTCACGGGTTACGAAATAATCGAGGTTGAATGGAACTCTTACTAAGACACCGGTCAAAGTAACCGGCTGCGGTAGTTCCAGCGTCAACAAACGTTCGTCGCACTTGCAGGAGCAATCGCAGCCAGAGAAAGGAGAGGCAGAACCTGGATCCCAGCGAAATGGCGCCCTTCCAGACGACCGTGAACGTGCGTGGCGACTGCGTGGACAACATGGGCCAGGAGGTGATCGAGGTGCAGATACTGCCGCAGGACGAGAATTGGGGCGAGAACACTACCGCGGTCACGGGAAACACCTCCGACCGCTCCGAGTCGACGGAGGACGTGAGCCACTGGCCCACGGAGACGGAAGGGTCCTTCGGCTTCGCCTGCAATCGATACGTGGGCCCGGTGATAGCCGCCGTCCTCGGATTGAGCGCCTTCCTGAGCCCCGTAGCGATGGTGATACTGCCGAAGGTGGGATTCTTCCCGGACTCCACCAACGTGCTGACGATACAGAAGCGGCTGCAGTTGCTCTCCTGCAACGCGGAGTGCAAGGGACAGCTGCTCGGCTTGGCGTTCAAGTTGGTGCTGCTCGCGATCGGCAGTTGGGCGGTGTTCTTGCGGCCGCGAAACGCCACGATGCCGCGCGTCTTTCTCTTCCGGGCCGGCGTGCTTCTCCTCACGTTGCTCTGCATTTGCACCTATTGGCTCTTCTACGTTGTACAGGTAGGTTTTTTCTGTCAAACGCTCGGAATAACGCAGGGCTCTCGAGTTTTATTTAAGGGGTTACGCCTAGTCAGAATTTTCGCTTTCGACGGATTCTTAAAGTATAACCTTTCAAAAATGTTCTCTCTGAACATTTCAAGTCGATCCGTTCAAAATTGAGCGAGTTACGGCCGTTTTTATAGTTACGTTGTGCGCGAGCCGCGCGACGCAAGTATAACGGAGTTAAAACGCGTTTTTCTCAAAACGGCTTTTTCAAAATCGGTCACCACGAGATATCTCAAAAACGAGTGGACCGATTTACTTGAAATATTGCATACTTTTTTTTTTATATCAAAAAGCAGTCCTTAATCGAAGGATTTTTTATTTCGATGCATACTTTTTTTTTATATCAAGGAAAATGAAGTGATTTTTTCACCGAAATTTAGACTTTCACTTTCGATCGCCGACCATTTTTTCAAGAATTAATATTTTATCAAATCCTTCGATTAAGGACCAGATAATACGATACAAAAACGTAAGTTATTTGGTTTTTTGATGTCAGATGATTGGTGTGGAAGTTACAGTGGTCACCGCGGAAAGCCTTTTTTGAACAGTGGTCCCGGAAATTCATTATATTTGCCACATTTGTGAATTTCTTCCAATAAAAAAATTATGAAACATAGTCAAAGATATACCCTTTACTATAAAAAAAAATTGTTCGAAACCTGCAATCATTTTCCCAAAAAAAATTCACAAAATCACGCCTTTTTTTCGGCCACCAACTAGGCGCAACCCCTTAAAAAGTCGCTATTTCGTTACTGTTTTGAAGGAAGGTCACTTTTTTTTTTTCTGAAAATTTAGTGACAATACAAAGGTGTATAAATTTTAATGAAAGCTTTTATCGAAATTAACGAGTCCTTCTGAATACTTGTACCCTTCTAAAAATTAATAGAATGTAAACATTTTTTCATGCGGTTTTATGATGAAAACCTGAAAGATAATAGCAAAAAATTGTCGACTCTACGCCAGAAAGAATCGAAATGTTAATTAAGCTGAAAAGCGATCATGCTGATAATAAATGGTGAGGTTAATCTCGTGTAACATAGGACTGCGTGAAACAGAAATATTTTGATTCCATTAGTTTACACAGGGGCGTATCGTATTACGTTGAGAGCCCTGATAACGAGATGCCGCTCGGATTTCAGGTCACGGAGAGCGCAAAAACCGCGGCTAAAGGCGAGATAACCGAATACAAGAGCTTGGTGAACTACGCCGGCACGCTCACGGACACGCTTCTGTTCATACACTACGTCGCCGTGCTGCTCGTCGAGGTTCGACATCTGCAGCCCACGTTCTATCTCAAGGTACGCGCGACGGCGACACTCTTTAAAATGCGTGCCATCGTCGAAGGCCAGTTATCGAATAATTCGCTTCTCTCGCTGATTCCTTTGTCGTAGATTTTAAAAATTTGAATAAAATTCTTTACCCCGTGCTTTGTCATTTTTCATCTTCGGACTTAATTAACAATAAGCTGGAAAACGAACTTTAAAAATGCAGCATGCGTCATAGTATCATAAGGTTATTTCTCTTGCACTTGTTGCTTGAACATAAGTGCGTTTCTCATGACTTTTCAATGACGTCATAATACACTGAGATAAACAGTTGCTAGTATCAAACAAATATGTCTTAACCCTTACTTGCCACACTGGGGTTGATTTACACCCCAGCGAGAAGAATTGTTATAACAAATAAATTATTGCATTTTTGTACCTACTTGAAAATTTTATCAGCTCTTCTTAAGTGCGTACTAAAGACTGTGTAACTTTTATATTATATTTTTTTCGCATATTTAATTTTGAGTTCTGGCTATGCAAGTTACACGGTCTTTTAAAGTACGCTCTTTGTATTTGTTTGTGTCATAACAATTTTTCTCGCTGGGGTGTAAATCAACCCCAGTGTGGCAAGTACGTGATTAAGGGTTAAATGAAGAAAAAAATGATTTTACAAATTTTTAAGAATACAGGCTCTCGGTATTCTTCATTCAAGTAGTACCTTCTTTAGAACTAGAAATTCCTCTTCTGCGTGAAAAATATTTTCTTGCACGAAGAAAACCGTGGCTTGGTCCTGGAATTACAATATCATGTTTTTGATCGAAGAAAACCTTTTTTGTCACCAGCAATAATTATTTCTCTCACTGTACAGTAGAGAGAAACGTACTTATATAACTTTCCATTCCTCGCGCGACATTGAACACGTATACGGATTAGAAATTGACTGAAAAAATATGAATTCCGCTTTTCTCCGCAGGTAGTGAGATCGCCCGACGGCGAGTCGCGGTCGTACGCAATCGGCCAGCTGTCGATTCAACGCGCCGCCGTATGGGTATTAGAGCGATACTACACGGAATTCCCGATCTACAATCCCTACCTGGAGCGTTTGCCGGTCTCGAAATCCGGCCGGAAGCAGTCCAGCTTCAAGTTCTACGAGGTGGACGGCGCGGTGGGCAGCGGCGCTCAGCAGCGCGGCGCCGGCGGCGACCGGGCGGTACTCGCGGCACAGGCGCGGCGCCGCGATTCCAGTCACAACGAGCGCTTCTACGAGGAGCACGACTACGAGCGCCGGGTGCGGAAGAGGCGCGCGCGGCTCATCACCGCCGCCGAGGAGGCCTTCGCCCACATCAAGAGGCTGCACAGCGAGACCGACTCGGCGCCGAATCCCGGGCCGATGGACCCGATGGAGGCGGCGCAGGCGGTGTTCCCGTCGATGGCGCGGGCGCTGCAGAAGTACCTGAGGGTGACGCGTCAGCAGCCGCGCCACTCGGTGGAGTCGATCTTGGGGCGGCTCGCGCGCTGCCTGGCGCAGGACGCGGCGCCGCGCGCCTTCCTCGAGCCGTTCTTCGCGACCAGCCCCGTGCTGTCGAACGAGAAGGAGCGGCAGAGGCGATCGCACCACTGGGCGCTCGTGTGCGAGGGCGAGCTGCCCTCGCGTCCGCTCGCGCCCGGATGCGAGTTTCAGCTGCGGCAGGGCGAGGTCGCGCTCCTCTGCACCGCGCACCGATTGCCGCACTTCAATCTCACCGAGCAGCTCGCCCATCCGAAGTCGAACAAGTTTCTGCTCAGACTCAACTCGGAGACGTCCGTGTAACGCGTCGCGAGTGTTCGGTATCGCGTGGATATTGATTATAGACGAGCGTCGCGTAGCACTTGAAGCGCGGTGGAGCGTTGAGCATTCATTTGACGAGGATGAAAGGATGATTTCGCGGACGATGAAATTCTTCCGGAGGAGGAGATCGTGCAGGCCGGTTGGTCTCATTGATACGTGTACAAAAAGGCGGCGCTTTCGACGGCCAAATATTATTTGGAAATAATTCTCTCGAGTGGCGCAACTGTTACGCTTCGCTATTTTGTGATGTGGCGTGTAAACGTTTTTCTATGAAATGCCGACTGGACGTCACGATCGAGCCGGTCGATAAACAGGAAATAATTATCGTGTTGCGATCCGATTCCAAAGTGTTCTTTACGCGCGATTGTCGGGGACAGTAAATCAACGAGATTTGGTTCGACCGTGATGTTTGCTTTGATGGAAGAATTTCTCTAATAAATTTTGTAGAAACTGATGTTTTCCGATTTTCTCCAGTACCTAGTTGGAACAATTTAACACATTTTCAAGAAAGTATCGGTTTTTGAGAGAAATGTTAAAAAATATTGACTTTTTTTTCACAGGAAAACTTCTTGGAAAATTCTGATAAACATTGATACGTTTCTGGGACAATCTGTAAAATTCGGCAAATTTTGTACAAAAATTCTGAATACAGTAACAAAATATATCTGTACCTATATATTTTTCTCCGAAATTATACATCTTCAAAAAGAGACCGAATTTCAGTCGCAGATATTTTTCAGAATTTTGTACAAGTTTTTACGCGTAAAAAACGAAAATGAATAGTATCGGATATTTTTTGACTGTCTTTGACAAAGTCTGATGCTTTTTTGAAAATGTCTGAAAATATTCGTATTATTAGAGAAAGCCAAGTCAATTATTATTCAAGACATTTTCAAATAAGTATCAGTTTTTTAGAGAAAGTGAGAGAAATATCTAAAATATTTTTAAAAATTCTGTATGTATTTTTACAGGTTATAAATTTTGAAAAAATGACCCAATTTCAAAGTGGGTTAGAAATTTTTTTACATTTTTAAAAAATTTCTCCGAGCATCAAAATTTGTATGCACGAAAAAAAAATGGATATTTCCGGAAATTTTTCTGACCCTCTGATTTTCTCTGATAAATTCCCATACTTCCTTGAAAATGTCTGAAAATGTTCAATCGCTACAGAAAGTCAGTCAGTTTTTCAAAAATTTGTTACAGAATTTTTTCCATTTCGGTGTGAAGGCGATTTAGAATGTATTTACTAGAAAGAGAAAAATGTCCGCGGCGCAATGAACACGCGGCGATTGCTTTATACAATTAAGATCAACGTACTCGCACAAAGAATTCTTCGTATCACATTACTGTGGTTTAAACGAGTGATTAATTTTTAGTTTGCCCATACAACCAAAAGAAATATGTCGCAAGCACGCACTCCATCTCTCAAGTAGGTGCTTATTGGCGCAGTACTTTTACGGATGCCGTAATATAACGCGTTTCTCGTTAAATTCGTACGATATCGTTGCGACTTTATCGCGAGTGGAATGAAAAGTGAACGTTCCGACGCAATCGCGCCAAAGAGATCAATATTGCTCTCTGTATATTCCATAGAGATTATTTATTTCGTTACGTTACATCTCGCACAAAACGCGTTCTACAAATTTTAGGATAAGAGACACAAAAGTCGGGAAGAAAACTACGTTCTCCATATTTCGTGATTCTTTTTTAGAGTAACCGCTCGGAGGAAAGACATTCCAGTCGAACTCTGTCGCCTTTGCGGCCGAGCAAAGACGAAACGGTTCGCGAAACCAAATTCAACTGGGATAAAAGTGGGGTGGGAGTTTGAATGCGATCATCTCGAAGCATCACGGAGATACGTGAAAAATCGAGACGAAATTTTTTTCATTAAGGACACAGGCGAACATTTTTCGTTTCAACTTTTTTTCCGATATCTCCATTCTTTTTCGAGATAATCGACCTCGAAAAGGCACTCACGACCGAGACGCTTATCCCGCTTCTATCCTAGTTGAATTACGCGGCGGCGGACTCGTTTTCTTCTAGAAAATGTACCGCGAATGATAATCGCGGTTTCTCACTGCCTTTAAATACGACTCGATCGAGAGACGACGACGAAACATCGAAAGATAACGCAGCACCGAGCGACGGGAAAATTCTTCCGTTACATACGGAGCTAAATGATGAATTAGCTATATTTTTCTTAGCTACATATCAGGGATATATACATATATTCGCCATGGTGCGAAACGCGCTGCCGCTTAGTGTTTAATTTTTCAATGCGAATCTGTATTGACGGGATATCACCGTAGGACGACTAGACTGGAGCGTGTGGCGCATTTTAAACGATAATTGTAAGATATCTACTATGAGACTTTTTATACTTGTGCATTTTTGTGGGTACACGGCGCTGCTCGGTGGCGTAGCTTGTTTTTTATGCTATCCTTTCCCTCGTTTCTATCTTTTTTATTTATGTGTGACGTGACCCGACAGTGTGTAATCTGTCGATTAATCAATAAACGAGAATCTCGCCAATGCGTAACGTAATTATTTCTCGTTTAGTTTGCATATTTATATTTATTTTGGTTTCTCCTAAATATCTACATTCTTCTTTTCCCATATTAGTTTTATCCTTCTTGCTTACACCTTCTGCACTTATCCTTAGAGAGAGAGAACTCGAATTTAGATCTCAAACTGTATTGAAACTTTTATTCTCAGCGAGCGATTGGTGGAAATTAAATTCTCACTGGGGTTGGTAGTTTTATAAACTAATCAGAATCTACCTATTTCGCGTTCAACGAAACGAGACACAGTTTTGTGAATTCGCCATAACGCTACGTGATACGTCATACACATCTTATAAACTAGATGACGCTAGTAGCAAAGACAGAAATCTGAGAACGAGACTTCCCCTTCTATCGATATCGCATCATAGGAGCTGGTGGGGGAACACCGAAATTTGATCCTGATCGGCAGTTCATTGTAGTTCTTGCGACGCGTGCGAGTGTGTTACACTACGTAACATTTCGTTGAATTTCGTTGAGAGTTGAAGCGTTCTTCGAATATAAAAAAGGAAATCCTCTTATGCCAGAAATTAGTTTCCGTGAGAATTAACATATTAATCATGGAAGAGCAGCCGAGATTTATGGTTGAAATCGATACAGCCAACAGAATGAATTTAACAAATGAGGAAGCTGTACAAAAATTCGTGCACAGTTTATTGCAAAATCCGTACCACTTTGAGGCTCAGCAGGCGTTGAGGGACAATAAATTGTCCAGGACCTACGAAACGAGAGGTGAGTCAATTTTTAAACTTACTTTCTACGCTCAACGCAACTTCCAACGGGGTAATAGTAGATGACTCGCCTGGAAAGGCGACCGGTAATTGCATACCTAGATATTTATTACCACAGATATGTATTTATCATCCTTCGAATGGGACGTCTGTTGATGACATAATTCGGACATTTTCGCGTTAAAAATGTAATCCTTTGTCGTGTGCATTGAAACGCATGATGCCAATTATGTTTTAATTTCTAATCTAATCCATTATCTTGTAGTTCAATCTAAACAATTAATATGCGCGAGTAGAGCATCTCGATCTTCAATTTTGAGACGCCAATGCGCGTAATACCTCTTCAAATGTATTCGGAAAACTAGAATGGCTCGTCCTATAAATAGAATATCTCGATGTCTTAAAAAAAAATAAACAAACTGGGATAGAAATTGATTGGGCTTCTATTGCCATGCACTGTTCGTTATCTCGAAGCAGTTTCCTGGATGTTTATGCTTATAAATCGCCTCGACTTTTCTGCGTACTGCTCTTGCCCACACGGCATGAAATATTGCAGGAATCTTGCAATCTTTCATCTTGTAGCGAAATATTGCTGCAATGTTGCAGTACAATGTCCGTACAATATTGCGCTGCAATATTGCTGCAAACTTCCTGCAATATTATGCTTTAGTACTGCATATATCCAACGAGTGGCGTGCAAATCATCGCAATAGGCAAGCTTTGGTTCTCGCTGTTTTATAACCCTGTCTACGAATGGTTACATGAGGTGTTACGTGCGGAATTTGCAATAAAAGTGAATAAGAACGATCTTGCTTTACTATACATAGATGAGAATTAAACTCGCTAAGTAATACATTTTTATCTATTGCAATTCTTCATGTAAAAAGTTACTAATAGTGCGTTACTATAATTTATATTGGTACGAATAAAATGGATTAACATAACCTAATTATACTTTCACGGTAAGTCTGATGAGATAATAAGATACACATAGCTTCTATCAGTTTAACGTCTTCCAGTTTATGAAAAATAATTCTCTGTTACTTGCCGAATAATTTTTTTCATTTATTTCTATCAATTTTCTATAACAGGGTTACCTTTCGTATGGTATGGATAACTTAAAATTAAAACTAGAGATTTTAAATTTTATGTAAATGCTAAAAAATTGGACATGGCTAATCAGAGAAAAATTAAAGGAAAAATATCAGACAGGCAAATACGGCGATTGGTTCAAGCACAAACTAAAGAGGAGATTGAAGAAATAAAAATACGTTCGCGTTTTCAATACGCAAAAAAGTATTTCGGAACAAAAGAAAAAAATACATTACATAGCAATTCAAGCACAAGTCTAGATTATCCAGAAAATGATAAAAATTCTCAGGATAGTTGCATTAATCACGTTGACACTGACGCTTATGCAGAATTAAATGTAAATCATGATTTTATGAGCGATCACTTGCGCACCAATGTTTATGATGAAGATAAGAATGTGGAAGAAGAAGAACATAATGATAAAACTACTAATTTTATACAATCCATAGCATCATGGGCTGTATCATATAATATTACTCACAATGCATGTAACTCGTTGCTTGGTATTCTTAACAAATTCACAGACTGTGATTTTCCAAAAGATACCAGAACGTTGTTACAAACGCCAAAGAATTGTGACGTAATTTCTTTAGGAGATGGAAAATTTTGCTACTTTGGTGTCTCTAGAGTAATTGAAAAAATGTTAGCAAACATTAGTGATAATGTTTCCTACATTAATTTACTCCTAAATATTGATGGGTTGCCAATATCAAAATCTTCTAATGCTTCCCTGTGGCCCATACTACTCTCGAACGATGTGTCCCAAAAAGTATATATCGCAGGAGCATATTTCGGAAATACCAAACCGAGCGATTGTAATACATTTCTACGGCAATTAATAGATGATTTAAAAAACCTAATTACTAACGAATACGTTAAAAATGGAGAAAGCGTACAAATAAGGTTGCGGGCGTTGATATGCGATACTCCAGCGAAATCTTTTGTCTTACGTGTCATAGGTCATGCTGGATTTTATAGTTGCACTAAATGCACAATAAAAGGAGAACGTGTGAACAACAGACTTTGCTTTCCACAAAATCAGAATAATAATGTCAGCTTAAGAACGGACGACGAATTCAAAAATAATTGTTACCATGAAGATTATCAATTACAAAATTCTATTCTGAATGAAGTACCACACTTCGGATTAGTAACAAACGTTCCCCTCGATTACATGCACTTAGTATGTTTAGGTGTAGTAAAAAAGTTGATTCTACTTTGGGTACAATCAGGACCCCTCTCAATTCGATTACCCGTTAGAAAAATCAATATTATTTCAACATCACTTCTTCAACTACAGAATACGGTGCCAAATGATTTAAATCGAAGACCACGAGCTCTCTCTGATTTTCGACATTGGAAAGCTACAGAATTGAGAACTTTTCTATTGTACACTGGACCATTGGCATTAAAGAATATCGTCAAAAGTGATGTATATAAACATTTCCTGACATTGCATGTAGCTATAACGATCTTAGTAAACCCAATTATGTGCAAAGACGATGAATATGTATCATATGCTGAGCTTTTGCTGGTTCATTTTGTGACGTCTTTTGAGAAATTGTACGGCAAGCAATTTGTATCACATAACGTACACGGTTTATTGCATTTATGCAATGACGTAAGGAATTATGGCTCTCTGGACTCATTCAGTGCTTTCCGATTTGAGAATTTTATGTCTTCTATAAAAAAGCTTCTGAGAAAAAACGAGAAACCATTGGAGCAGTTATGGAAAAGGTATTCCGAAATAGAAACAAATTCAGATAATCAAGCAAAGAGTTGTTCAAATAACAAAGAGCTACGGTTCGCCAAAGTACATAACGATGGACCGATAGATCATTCCATTAATATTCGTGTTCAGTATAAAACTATGAGTAACGACTTATATACCATACACTGTAATAATGAAAAAGACTGCTTTTGTATTTTGAAAAACCGAGATTGCATTATGGTAGAAAATATTGTTCAAGGAAGTGATACTTCCATGTATATTATCGGGAAAAAATTTAATTTTGTGGGAAATTTGTACTTATTACCCTGTGAATCGAGAGATTTGAATATCCAAATAGTATCAACACATAACATAAAGACGGATATTTGGCCTGCAACTTTAATTAAGTGTAAAGCATGGAGAATGCCTTATGGGCTAGACTATGTCATATTTCCTCTTATACATACAAACTAATGTTGAAGATATTGCACTACCGATTACGTACAGCAACAAAATGAAAATAATTTCTTTTACTTACTTATTCAATATTAAGCAACCATCGACATAATATCTGATGTACGAAACGTTCTATTTATATATGTTACATAATACAATTAGATGCAAACAAACTACTAAAATAAACTTATCGTTTATTTTTAGATCTCAAGATGAGCAAATATTCCATTGTAGAGTTCGATGATGGATTGCAGCTGGTACCTACAGCTTGGTTAAGGATTTTAAACAAAAATATATCATGCATTTGGCCGGATCATTTGAAAACTCAATTATTTTTAAATAAAGCAATTATTAAAGAACTTATGCCAAAAGACAATGAGGATTGGTCAGTTGTTGAGGTTAAGAAAATATTTGGGACAGCAGGTACACAGTTTATTACTGTTAGGAAAATTGCTAGTGAAGTAATTTTTTGAAAGTATTAACTAACACTTCGAATGTTTGCCTTTCTTCAATTTGATACATAACGCAGCTACCTACGAAAAAGGCATGGAAAAACTGGTTTTGGCCGAGGATACATCCAATATAAACGATTCCGCATTATCAGATAATGAAAAAGAGAGGCATAAAATCAAGTTGAAATTTAAAAGACGTGAACAGGCAAAGCGCAAATTGTCTTCTTCGGATGAAGAAAACATGGATTTCGAAGAAACTATTTTGTCAACGTTCCCAGCTTCTACTCTGAGGCCAAAGAATGATGACCGTAAAAGATCATCCGGCCCGAAAATTTCAAATATGCCTGTTGTAAAGGAGAGAAATGCTAGCTTTGACGCGAAAAGTGACTCTAATACCCCGGACGTGCATTTATCACAGAAAGGTATTAATACAGAAAATACATCTATGTGTGTTTCTTGCAATAAATATAATTTATTAATTTTTTTCTGATATACTTGTACAACAGAACCAATTGCCCATCACTCATCCATGTTAGGAAATATTCGCGAGGGGTCATTTTTCTCGGAAAATGAACACTGCTCATCATTTACTCGTGCTCAAACAAATAACAATATAGAGGAAATAAAAGGTATTTTGAAAATAACGATGTTTATCGTATTTATTAATTATATATAATATTTTATTTCGTTTGCAGGTTTTCTGAAAGAAATATTGAGGAAACAAAACCTTTTACTTTACCAAGTACGCAGCACAAATGCAAAGCTCGCAATATTAGAAGAGCGGCTTATTCCTATTGGCGATCAAAATACCGTTGAAGACGTAAATTTGCCACTACGCGATATAACGCAACTTCAGCAATTTGAAATAGAGCTGGCCAATCAAGATTTTTTAAATCGCATCGTTAGTTGTTTTACAATTTCTTTTGATTTTATTTAATTTATTGAGGCTCTGTCTGATTGAAACCTTTTTCAACATTCATCACCATAAATTTACATGAATCGATACTTATCAAATTGTAAAAACGTATAAAAGTTAAAAATATGAAAATATTCTGTAAGTACAAAATGTGAAAGACGTGTTTGAGATAAGATTGTAGAGTTAGCAAAATGATAACTTGTGCTCAAACGATTTATCGGACATAATAGGTAACAATACATAATATGGAATATATGATAGGTTAAAATGGTAAAAACCATTGGAGGAGACGACTTTAATGCAGCTATAAGCGGCATTATGAAGAAAATAATGTCTGATGAACTGGCGGAGTTGTTTAGTGTGTATGGTCGCAAAGGAAAACGATCCTTTAAAGAATCACTCATACTTGAAGTAATAACAAGTAAGTTCTATACGTCGTAAAATCATGATCATGTTCGATATTAAGAAATAATTTATATTTTCATTGCAGAAGCAGTTCTTAGTCGTTTTTCAAATGGCACCAGTAATGAAATATTAAAACAAATTGGCAACTGGTTAGCGCAAGCTAAAATAAGAAGGGTACGGAAGGCGAATCAGGAGCATGCACTAGGGAAAGCTATGGTAGAAGAACAAGATAAGGAATAGATTTATGAATTCTCAAGTACAAATGTAGCTGTATATGTATATTATATGTATATAGCCAGATACTACAGTTATTATATATTAACATAGTTATAAAACAATATAAAAAATATACGTGTGATATTTTGGAACTGCAGTTCTTTTTATTTGAAAGGAATTCCTATAAAGCCTTATATCCACGGTGGTAGAACTCGGTCCGAGTTTTCAATCACTGTGTGAGTAATTAAAATTCTGATCGAGTTCTAACATCGTGGACACAAGGCTTAATAAAAATTAAATTTACATTTTCGAACCAATATTGCTAAAATATTTTAGCGCAATATTGTTGGAATATTGCAACGCAATATTGCGAAGATCGGACATTTCAATATTGCTGCATCATTGTAGCAATATTGCAGCAATATTTCATAATCTCGCTGCAATATTGCTATCTTACGACGCAATGTTTCTACAATATTGCTGCAATATTTCAGTGCTGTATGGGTGATAGCAGTAGTCTAACCGTCATTGTTGATATCGAGACTCACAGGGGCTCTTTCTCCCCAATCTCTTACAATGTAACGAGATTAGCGTTTCTAAGGGCGAGGTCAACACATTATTCGAATATGACCGTTCATGATGTGTAGAGTATGTATAATGCTAACCCACACAAAAGTATGCTTTTCGTCACTATCAGTGCGTAAAACTCGGTTTCACGGGCGTCCTCAACCCCGTCAACCTCGTATTTCACACTTAGTGACAAAAAATAGAATTCCTTATAAGGGCGTTTCGCGTCGTTTTAACTCGTGTGATTGCCGCACTCTCTCGCTTTGCTCGTGCGGAAAACTTCACACTCGTTAAAAACGGCGCTTCACGCCCTTATAACGAAAATATCTATTACCGATCCCGCGTATTTAGCACTTGCGTTTCTACGGGATCAATCGTCGTCCCGCTAAACGGGCCCGAAGGGGAAATACATGTGTACACCCGCGGCCACGAAATCTGTCGCTGGTGACTTTTTTAAATGTTATTTTTAAACGTACTATAACCAATGATTAATAATCGTCATGCTTTCATTAATGAGAGTAGACACCGCCGTAGCTAATGGGGGAATGAGAATTAATTGTTCATTGGTTAGAGTACGTTTACAAATAACATTTTAACAAAGTCACCAGCGACAGATTTCATAGCCACGGGTGTACGTTTAGGCGGAATGGCTTTATAAAATGAAACATTTTGAGTAACGCACGGGGACAACCGTACAGTGCGAACGGCTATATTTCGAATGTGTTCATCTCTTTCATCGATACGCCCCGCTAAATAGAACTAGCGAAAACATGTACCTACACATATATAGTGTGGCACTACAATAACCGCTGCGTAATAATTCTTACGGTTCTGCGTAATGATAACTCGAATAGATGAGTCTTTCATACCCACGTTCTTTCACATAACGTTCGCATGCTAAATGTGAGTCGAATCAAATTCCGAAATATTGTGTACCCTATAAGATGAAAAATAATTAAAGCATTACAAAATTTTTGTCTCAAATTAAAAATATCCCTATCGAAAAAGTACCACACATAGATTCTCATAGAAAACTGTAAAATCTCCATAGAATTCCCATGGGAATTTGATATGCTTTTGACACACAGCAATTCCAGATACCCGCTCATAAAAATTTGAGAAAGATGAATGGGAATGTATTTATCATAACTCTCTATGTGTATCCATTGAAACAAATAAAATCTTGTAAGCTTCTATTAGTCATTACAAATAGAACGGCATGTACAGGTTTTTATTATCTTTATGGGATTTAACTTGTTCTTAAGGATACATACAATAAAATTCTGTAAATCTCTATTTATCACCTCACCACTAATACACATAGAGTCCAACGCATTCCTATTCGTCCTTTTCAAACTTTTCATCAGATTCTCATAGAAATTTTCTACGGGGGTCTATGGGATCTTTTCAATAGGGATATACACAACTCAAGGTTTCCTCGAATTTAATATAAACCAGAAAACTTCACGAGTCGTTTTCAGTTTTCTTAAAAAATATAATACTTTCAAAGTACAGTACATGGTTCAAAAATATTCCCTCACGTTTAGCGTCCTTGTAATGCGTTCAACTGCATTGTTCCTTTGAGAATCACCGTAGGGGTACTGAATAAAAATATTTTTAATAGCGGACACATTAATGGCATGCGATCAATTTCCTGAAGCTCTACGTGCATACTCGCGTGCTATAGAAACATCTGAATCGCTCTTATCGGAGCAAGTCGGCAGATGTTTGGGAAAACGCGCTGAGCTCTTGCAAAAAATGAAATTTCACGAGGACGCCTTGATCGATATCCGCGACGCGTTTTATACTGAGATCCCCCAAATAATAAAATGTCAACTAAGAGATAAAGAGAAGGAGATAGTCGATATTTTGAAGGCAAAAGGAATTGGCGATTACATATTTGCAACAATGAACACTCAGAAGAAGAAGAGCCAGTTCTGCTCGAAGGGGAGAATAAAGAGATAACCGGAGCTAGCAAAGCGATTGCACTTGCGTACAATGAAAAGTTTGGGCGCCACTTTGTGGCGACGATGCCGATCAAAGCAGGCGACGTATTACTCGTCGAGAAACCTTCCTGTGCGTTAACGTTCAGCAGATGGTTAAATTGTACCTGAATCTGCACGTACTGTATGAAGTACGACTGCTTGTTTTCAATACCTTGCATAGATTGTTTAAAAGAAACATTTTGTTCCGCAAAGTGCTTAGAGGAAGCTACTCAAAAGTAGCACAAATTCGAATGCCCGAAATTTGAGTGTATCAGAATCGACGACAATATGATCTCTGCTTTTCGAATTGTCATGATATTCGCGAAAGAGGAAGCCGTGCGCAAAGACGCGATTAAATTTATGAACAAATTGGACAAGCAGCAAAGGCCGAAAGGTAAATGAAAATTCGTGGCGTTGCGAGACGTCTGTCGGTATATTCTACCGAGGTCTATCGTCTTACGCAGCTTTTGCCTTCATCATGAAGGGTCTATACCTACTCGTGCATTATTCTTGTTTTCCTTATACATCTAGATCCATTTATCGGAAACAATGTACAAGCGATGCTTAGTCTAAAGTCTAAACCAACGAATATAGTAGATGGACATAGTCGTTTGCTCTCCGTCCTCGCGGCCCATACGGCCGTTGTGCTGAGGCGGGAAAGAGACTTTTTGCAAAATGATTCCGAGATTTTGGGAGTTGCTAAGCTCCTTTATCGTTTGGCCTCCATTTTCAAAGAGAATTCTATGACGGTGAGGATAATAATAGGTCGCGTAACAATAAACCTAGATAGCAATGTGCAAGCAATATGCCGGCATAAAGGCTGATACGCGATTTCGGTTCATAACTTTGCCAAAGTAATGCCGTAATCGAAAAGCTAATGGACTTTAAAATCACAGCGCGTGTCTCCAATGATAATACTTCCTATATGCTCCTAAGAATTGCACTAATACATCTATTTATTTTCAGGATCTTAAATTCCTGTACTGTAAGCTTGGCGTACTCTAAGGAAAATAGCATTTCAATGAGGTTTAGTGGACATCATTTCACTTCTACAATAACGAACCCATTTGTCCACTTTTTGATTGGATTCCAGGCGATACTGTATTTCATCACGAAAAGAAAATATATAATTATTATATATTTAGTATGAATAACAGCAATAACGCGTGACACATTAACATCCCTATTGAAAAGATCCCATAGATTCCCATAGACAATTTTTATGGGAATCTAATGTACCTTTGACACAGCAATTTCTGATATTCATTAGAAAAGTTTGAAAAAACGAATAGGAATTTATTAATTTTTATGTGAATTTGAGATGATAAATAGGGATTTACCGAATTTTATATGTATCCGCAAAGACAAGTAAAATCCTATGAAGATAATAACGACTTATATACACCGTTTTATTTGCAATTACTAATAGAACTTTACAAGATTTTATTTGTTTCTACAGGTACACGTAGAATCCAATACATTCCTGTTCATCAAACTTAGGTTTAGGTATATTACTAAGTATCTGGAATTACTGTATCAAAAGCACATCAAATTCCCATGGAGATTTTATGGGATTTTTACAAGTTTTCAAAATGAGAATCTATATGACATTTTTTCAATAGAGATATCAGATTGTTTGTGACATGTGGATACTATCTTTTTTTTTCGCGTGAGAATATTTTTAAGGTACACACAATATATCTATTAACCAAAATGTTTTTCATTACTATAAACATATTAGATATAAGTTTATCTGCTACATAGTTACTGTGTTTACAATGCAGAGTGTCTATAGATTCTTCTCATTGTGGTATTGAACTAAATCACAATATTTAGTTGACTGAAAAATTTTTATAACATTTGTATTACAGTACTATAATTAGTGTTGATATATCATGTATATTTTTCATTTAATTTCGTTTTTCAATCAATATTAAATCCCTATCGACGTTTATAAATAATAAAATACTAAAATTTCCTGTATTTCTATATCACGTTGATCCTGCTTAATTTTTTTAGTGTTGTAATAGGTACCTGTTGAAAATTCTATATAATATCGGTTTTATTCCTTTTTTTTCGTTTGGTTGGGCGACTGGCCTCTCTGGGCCGATTCCACCAACTCTGATTAAATGCTTGATTACTTAATCACGATTATATTTAATCGGCGTTCTGATCATGATTAACTGCACAATTCGTTCCACCATGAATTTTTAACCCCCGATTATCTAATCATATACCCTCTTCGCAATAAGTTTTGGTTTTGTTGTAATGGTGATTCTGATTGGTTCATCAACGGAACTTGTAATGGAGTAGGAGGAAAACCTGACGTGATCAACTGATGCGCTGCAAGCCGAGCTCAGTGAGCTGCCGAAATCTCCAACAGAATTTAAAAAGGAACCAGTTGCATAATACCGGAGAGCAAGCAGGAGTTGTACTCTGTGTGCAATAGCGTGGTTTCTGAAATGTGCACTCCCTTTATTTAGTAAAGATACAGAAAATTCTACGCGATTTTTAACGTAATATGATAATGTTGCGATATTTTAAAATAGATTATATATTATTTAAGAAGTAATTTATCTTTCTGTAGCGTGTTACAAATTATGTACAACTTCCAGAAGCAAAGTCTTTCGATAACCGAAAACGCGTAATGAAATCCAAATTATCCAAAGTTTGGAAATAATTAATTCGTTCCTTAATTAAATGTGGCCTATCAATTTCGATACCATTTTCATCATCAGACGATGATAAAATATCGTCGTAAAATAAATTCATGTCCGATATAGTATTGCACAGCAGTGAAACTTCGACTTTGAGGTTATGTTGATCCACGTTAATCACTGGTTAGTTTCCTAATCGGCCAAAAATGGCTGATTAAGTTCAACGGTGATTATCTCACTTTAATCATGGTTTAAAAATTGGTGGAACGCAAGAGCATGATTAAATTAAGCTAATCGGGAATTAACAATTTAATCAGAGTTGGTGGTTTCGGCCCTCTGTTGGGATTTCCCCACTCCTCTCCTTAAGTGACACTCAACTGCTATGGAGTAGCAAAGCAATCTCTAGTAGCAATTGCTCTGCCATTGGCTATTCCATAGGAAATAAGTGTCATTTAAGTTGGAGGGGACTTGATCGAACCAGTCCTTATCTTTTTAAGCTTCACTTGGTCTGAGAAAGTTGGTTGGTGCAACTCAACCTCTGTTGCTTATTGGTTGAACGTTTGAGTTCTAAAAGCGGCACACACACAAGTAAACGCAGTGTATTGAAGCGGCGTTTGTAGAAATCGCAAAGAAGTCTCCTAATATGGCGAGTGAGAAGAAATCCACAAAATCGACGAGCAAAGCCACCAAATCCAACGAAGAGATTTTTGCCGGTTTCCAGACGCTGCGAAATGAGCAACGGATGATGGCGAACAAATTATCAGAGATGGAGATGGAGTTGAAGGAGCACAAGTGCGAGAACTAACCTAACATTTTTCGTATTTCGCCGCGCGACAACGCGAAAATCAAACGTTTCCCGAAGCGCGAGACCAAGATTCTGTCGTATCTCGAGATGTCCCCTTTTTTCTCACTCTAAATTACTCGCCGAACTTACGAGCAATTGCCAAATACTCTACGACTTTCCAACCTAACCTAACTTATTCGTTATTGGTAGAAATATTTCTCTGAGCAACTCTGAATGTAAAGTCAGAAGATCTCCGAAAGTAACTTTGAGAAACTCTTAAAGTAGGTATTTCTGAAAAATTCAAAGAATTTGAGCTCTTTTCAGAGATCAGAAAGATGTAGGGAAGTTTAAAAATTGTCAGAAATAATATGCGATCTCTCCTGATTATGTTTAAAAGTTTCCAAGGTTTTCCTATAGAAGTCTGAAAATTTGTAGGACATTCAGCACTTCAGAGTAATTCAGACAAATTTAAAGAAATGCATAAAGTGGCAAATGATCTCTCTTTGATAATATCTGCCTTCTCTCTGATTATTTTAGAATGTTTCTCTGTATAAGTGATGAAATGTAAGAGGATTCAAATGCTTAAGAGTAATGCAAGAAAATGTGGAGAAGTTCAGAAGTAATATATTGAGTGATGTTTCTCTGAAAATCTCGATTTTTCACATATTATTTCTAAAAATTCCTCATATTTTTGCAATTTCTCTCTACAAAAAATTGTAACTTCTTGTTATGGATATATTTCTATATATGTGCATAATGAACTTCTGAAAAAGCTTCTAAGCAACTGAGCTTATGAAAATAATTTTTAGAATATATGGTGCTTTACTGACATGTATTTAATTTACTTTTGTCCGAATATATTTATCCAGTACTATATTACAGTTTAACAGACCTTTTCCAAATTTTTTGGAGGAAGTATTCAAAATTTTATAAAGTAAGAGTTTTCCAGAGAATTTCACAAATCAAAGACATGAATTTTACTTAAATCCTACTCAAATATCAAATATCTTCTGTAAAAAATTCTAGTCTTATAAATTATGACAAGTGGAAAAGTCATTTTTAGAAATTGTTAATCTTTAAGAGAAGGTGGTATAGAAAAACTTCCAGCAGGGAGATCACTAATGTTCTCTGAAAATCTCTAGAATTGAGAAAACTTTGAGATGCTCTGATAAATTAACTTGTAAATATTGAAAATAATATTTAGCCTGTTTTTAAAAAAAATTTGCTGATAAATTGTTGCAGTAGTTCGATCACTGACATTCCCTGAGATTCTCGTTGATAAGACAAATTACACTGTAAGTCATTTTGGGGGTCATGAAGAGGGTATTAAAATCTGACTTCAGTTTATGTTCCGGGCTGGTTTACCATTAACAAAACTGATTTCGGTTTGGTTGTTGCTGCTCAATTAAGCATTTTTTTTCAATTTTGTAGTTTTTAGGGAATATGAAGGGAAAACGGTTATTATTAAATTTAAAACAAATGTTTTTTTTTCACAAAATAGTTGTGGTGGGGGTTTTTAGGTACGAGGAATTCATTTCTGATATTTATATTTGCTAAAAACATCCGCCAGAGGGTGCTACAGATAAATTTCCTATAAACTTTACGTATTTTCTATGAAAGATCATGTTTGTTTTATATATTTTCATACATTTTCTCATTATTTGTTTCATTTACTCATTTTTAAAGTATAAAATTTTGAATATCGAAACCAGAAAGTGATGAACAGGGTGAGAGATTTCACTAAGTGTGCATGCCTTTTGAAGATAAAGAATGCTTTTACGGTTTATAACATTAATGTAATAAATTTTGTCTTTTTTTTTATATTTCATACATTTTTAGCATGTTATCAAGGAAGGAAATTAAATTCTATGATCGCCGATCTATGCTGGACTTTCAGACGTGATGCTGACGCATATGATACAGATAGACCGTGAGATAATGACAGATTCTGGTGCCCCATTTTCGCATACAAGCCTCGAAGAGGGTTGAAAAGTACTTCGATTTTGAGTAGAATGAAGGGGAATTTACGAATGGTCCCTGGGGATAACATATGGAAAATTCGATTTTTCTTAATAAAAAAATAAAAGGTACCACTTGCCCATTTTTTCACGCAAGCCTTGTTCACTAAATGATTAATTAATAAAACCTGGCTTCGGAAATCAAAGGCTTGTGTGGGAAAATCGGTCAGAGAATCTCGATTTTTCCTTACAAGATTACGCCCTTATTTAATCCTTTAGCCACCTGCAACACTCAAGCCTTTGGTTTTCCGAAGCCAGGTTTTATTAATTAATCATTTAGTGAACAAGGCTTGCGTGAAAAAATGGGCAAGAGACACCTTTTATTTTTTTGTTAAGAAAAATTTAATTTTGCATATGTTATCCCCAGGGACCATTCGTAAATTTCCCTTCATTCTACTCAAAATCGAAGTACTTTTCAACCCTCTTCGAGGCTTGTATGTGAAAATGGAGCACCAGAATCTGTCACTATCTGACGGACTAAGACGAGGAGAGTGAAATAGAAGCGGAGGCTGCTGAAGACGAAGAAGAAGAAACCCGCTCTGTAATTTATAGTAGCGACAGCGACTAAGAATAAATAATAAACACTTTAAAAATATTTTTTACCTTTTTTAAAATTTTTATTATTTGCAAAAAAAGGAGCAAATAAAACAGAAATAGTAAGAAAATGTATGAAAATATATAAAACAAGCATGATCTTTCATCGAAAATACGTAAAGTTTATAGGAAACTTATCTGTAGCGCCATCTGGCGGATATTTTTAGCAAAAATAAAATTCCTCATACCTAAAAACCCCCACCACAACTATTTTGTGAAAAAAAACATTGTTTTTAAATTTAATAATGACCGTTTTCTCTTCATATTTCCTAAAACTACAAAATTGAAAAAAAAACGCTTAACTGAGCAGCAACAACCAAACCAAAATCAGTTTTGTTAATGGTGGACCAGCCCGAAACATAAACTGAAGTCAGATTTCAATACCCAATTTAGTGATTTACTGTGTTATTATTAGCAAGAGAAATTTTGATATTTTCAGGAAAATTCGATACTTTGGAAAAACCTCTACCAAATTAACGAAACTTTATTATGAAATACTCTGATTTTCTCTAAAATCGATAGAGGAATTTATACATTTGTAAACACGAATTCGGAATGCGTAGAAAATTTGAAAATTCCAATTTTTCAGGTAAAGAAAATGAAATGTTTTCGCTGAAAATATTTTGATTACTTTAAAAATATTAGAAGAACCCTGAAAAAAATACTTTTTCCTAAATTTCAGAGATTTTCAGACAAAGCCCCCCCTCCCCACCCTTTCTTCACCAGTTTTCCCGGCGTTTCGCGTAATCCGAGGGAAACACCGTTGCTTTCAGAATCGTCATCGACACCCTGAAGGATGTCGACCCCAAGAGGAAGTGCTACAGAATGACCGGCGGCATCCTCTGCGAGCGCACCGTCGAGGAAGTCGTACCTTCACTGGTCACCAATATGGGGCAGGTAGGACACGCGATGAGGCCGAGTTAAATTGCCACGATTCTTACGCGATTTTTGCCTCGGCCAGTTGACGAAGGTGATAGAGGCGCTGAACGAGCAGCTGACGAAGAAGGGAACCGAGATCATCGAATACAATGAGAAGTACAATCTCAGGATGCGGGATCAGTACGAGCTACAGCAGCAGGACGAGTCACAGCAGCAGGACGAGGACGACGGGAAGGAGGCGAAGAGGAACTCCATCGTCAATCCTATCTAAGTTTGAGCGACCGAGCGATGCGTGATTACTTGTTAAGGACTATCTGATAAGTTCGTTCGTAATGGATCGCGTCTTCGATGCGTCGCGGTCCGCTCGTCGTAACTTCCCAAGTACTCCGAGCTTTCGTTTCTTCAGAATTAGAGCCTACCAACTCTGCGTAATGACGCTGAGGGATTTGGCAGTCGCGGGGATAAATTTTGTATTTTTTGACGTTATTTTCTCGAAGAAATACACGATTGCTTGCTATTTTTCACGATCCTTCAGTGCAACAAACGCGCGGAGCCTTCGATTGCGTGTGGATTTTTTTTACTGGCGAATATTTCTGTTTTAACTTTTCCTTTGAATCTCCTGCATTTCGAATAATACGCTAACGATTAGCGGGTTTGCATTGCTAAAAAAAAATATCGACAAAGCGGCGGAACCTTAGCTTTTTAGTCCTAATTTCAATACAACTCATTCACGATTGGCTCAAATAAATTCATACACCCTTCCCTTATGTTCCCACAATTCAAGTTTAATTATAATCCTTGATTGGTTGCTATAATACCAGCTTTGCTATTGGATAACTCCATAGCAACTAACCAGAGATTAATCTGAGTTGTGGATCTGAGACTAAATGGAGTTTGAACCAACTAGGTATTCAACCAATGAGCGCCTGAGAATAAGAGTTTAAGGTCACGTAGAGAGCCGGACTAAATTAGTTTTTAAAACAAGTTCTTTTCTTATTCATATCTGATAATATACTGATGAACCTAACCAAAATAAAACATTAGCATTATTCTTCCATTCTTTAGTTCTAAGGATGCATAGCAGTTATATTTTATTAACGAGATTCTCAAGATTTACAACTTCAATTATGTTTCCTTATTCAATTGGCCGCTAAGGTTCTTTTATTTTTTATTATTAAATTTGTTAACCTTTGAGAAATGGATTAAACAGTTTTAATCATAATTATGCAGTATATACCTATAATGAGTCATGGAAATGTGAAAACAAAGACCTTTTTTTCCTATGCCTTCATATACGCCAATGCTTAAGAGCTAATCTTACATTTAATTTTTCTTGCAAAAATCGTCGGTAACATACCTTCAAACTTTTTTAATAAATCAATACAAGTTTGGTAAACATATCAAAAAGTGAAATTTGTCTGCAATCTTTTATCTTGTGTTAAAACTACATTAAACGAACTTTAAACCAACCGTTTAATCAATGAACGCCCGATGATAAAGCTCATTACATAATGAAAAGAATAAAATTTCGACACAGGTTGGAATTTTATAACCATTTCTTATTCCACATAACGGTCTGTGATTAGCTGAAATTCTTATTTCTTATTCCATTCATTCTACGATGGACTCTTTAAGGCCTTAACTTTTAAATGGAGTTTAAGCTAATCGATCAATTAATAAACGTCTAAGAATAAAAATTTAAACTTCATACTTAAACTTTAAACAAGCGCACTTACGTCTTACTTCTTGATTTTCGTAATTTCTGGCGCGAATCTCCCGAGCAATCGCAGCTCAGCGACAACCCAATTGGTCCGAATTCAAAGAAAGTACGATTATGGAGGCTCAGTCCAACCATCGTTCCAACCGTTCCAACCGCCGCAAACAGCGGTTGGTTCCTAGAACCGACTTCGTCTCCTGCCTCTCGCCACGGCGTCCTCCCACCCCTTCGGCGGGTGGAGTGATGCGCGCGTAGCGTCGCGTGATGCGCACAAGGAGCGAACGCGTTGCGCGTCTAGAGTTAATCATTCAGTTCAACGGATTACTTTACAAATTCAGTTTTGGACGCTCGCGCGACGCAGACGTGAATAAAGAGATTCTTTTCTTGGGAGCTCTTTATTCGGTTCTTTCCTTTTTCCCTCGTTCCCGAGTCGGTTCCCAAATGATGGCTGCCAGCGCTGCGCCAATCGGAGATCCAGCGCCTGTGGCGCTCTCTGGATCGACTCGCCAATCGCCATTCACCCCTGGATCTCGATTCAGTGTCTCTCGGTCCCTGCAGCGAGGTGGTTCTGTAGTCATTTTTGTTGGGTTAGTCGGTACGCTTTACTTCGAAAAATCATCAATTACCGCGCAAAGGTGAATCCATCGAAATGTTTACGTCGCCCGAGCGAAAATAGCGGGACTCGAAGGATTCGACGAGCCCCGCGGCGAACATGCACCCCCGCGGGAATCCACCACCCGCCGCGATATCGAGACACGCGCACCTCGCCTCGCGATTAACACGACCGGCTGCAAGAAATGTCGCGAAGCCGCGAGCGAGCTCGACTCCTTTAGAATAGAGAAATGCTCCGCGATCGACGCAGCTGAGAAATGGAAGTCTGGTGGTTCTCGCGCGTGGTAGCGCATCACCCCTACGCCATCCTGGCGGCGGTCTTTGTCTTCTCCACCACGTGCCTCATCGTGCCGTTCGCCACGAAGAAGTTCCCCGACTTCTCCGATCCGCAACTGGCGAGTAGAACCACTTTTCGGATTTGTTTATCGAGTCGAGAGAGGAAGTAACGAGTTCTTTTCTTTTTCAGGGCTTCGAAGCACGAGGCACGGTCCTCGCACAGCGGCTGACGGCCTGGCAGAATCTCATAGATGCGACGCAGTCGCGCGGGGAACTCGTCGACAATCCCCTGGAGTACTACAATTATCTGCAGTCGCTCGCTCGTCGGGTAAGCCCCCTTAATGTTTATAATAACGATAGCAATTGCGATTATCTTCACGAGCCTAGACATGACGTCATCAATGCCGAATAAAAATTCGAAGTATTAATTACTTTTTAATAATTAATTTCTCCGCAAATTCTTAACGGATTTTAATTAAATCAATTGCATTGTGTCCGCAATTTTTTTTTTAATGAACATAGGGTTTTCCTTTGGGGGTCGGAGGTTTGAGAGCACCCCGTATAAGTCCGATTAACTGTAGGACAAAAAATTCAATGTTTAAAAGTAATATAGAAAAATATGAAGAAATTCAGAAGTCATATATTGAACGCGGTTTCTCTGAAATTCTCGGTTTATCTCATTATTTTAAAAAATTGCTCACATTTTCGGATTTTCTCTGCAAGAAATAGAAACTTTTTCTGAATTTTTCAGAGAAAGTGTTCATTTTATAAAATAAGAGATTTTGAAATAATTTCCATCAAAAACATAATTTTGTCTAAACCCTACTCAAATGTTATTTTCTGTAAATTAATTTTAAAGTGATAAATTATGAAAAGTGGTAAGTTATTTTTAGAGGTTTTCTACCTTTCCAAGAAATTGGTAGAGAAATATTTACAGCAGGGCGATATTATTGACATTTTTTGAAAATTTCGAATCTGAGGGAAACTACTTGAGAAACTGATAACCTGTAAATTTCGAAAGTAATTATAAGTTTTTCAAAAAAATTACTGGATAAGTATTTTCAGTAGTTTGGATTACTAACATTTTCGTTAATAAGACAAATTGTTATTAGTAGGTGAAATTCGAATGTTTTCACAAAAATTCGAAGTTTTAGAAAAATCTCTACAAAATTAATGAAACTACTATGAAATTCTCTGGTTTTCTTTAAAATTCATAGGGAACTTTTAAACATTCATACATTTTCAGATAAATTCAGTTCTGTGAAAAATTAAAAAATTCCAATATTTAAGGTTCTCTAGCGTTATACTAAAAATAGTAAGAAATGCTTGAAAATGATTGCATTCGGTAGATTGAAGTAAACGAAAAATTCAGTTAAATTTTCAAGTCTTTTAAGAAGCTTGTTGCACAGATTTTTGAACAACAAAATAACATGTGTTCTTATGGGTTATAACTAACAAACCGCGATATTTCTGCGAAAAGTGGTGAAAAAAGTCTGCAATTTTTTGAACAGCAAGCTTAATGAACTAAATCATCTATACTAATTTTCACGTTCATTAAGAAGCCTGTTATTTTTTTTTATTAATTGTTCTTTATAAATTTAACCTTTGATAAGTAAATGAGGCAACGTTGCATGTCGTCACAACATGACCAGATGTTTTGGGCTCCATTTTTGAACTCACAGATACACACAAATACTACTGTACGTCAAACGTTGTCGCCACATCGCACAAAGAACATACTTTACAGTGTTACCCCTTAAAGTGAAAGAAATCGGAGATTTTCATAGAGAATTCGAATGTTTTTCCTTAAAACATCTTTATTACTCTTAGAATATCAGAAAAACCTTGAAAAAAAATCTATTTCCATACATTTCAAAGATTTTCGGACAAGTTTTTCCGCCAAAAAAAGCGCGTCCAATTCCCGACCTCCTTTCAGAACGGAACCAATTCGCGGAGGCGCGGCGAGAAGAAGTCGAAAAACGGAGAGGAGAAGAAGAAGAAGAAGAAGAAGGCGGAGCACGAGAAGGTGCGGAAGAACGAAGAGGAGAGGAAGAAGGCAGACTACGAGAGGGACGGGAACGACACCAGGAAGGAGTCGAGCGACAAGGACAACCTGTGGTGGCAGATCAAGAATCTCGACCCGAAGAATGCCGCGGAGCGCGAGCACGAGGACCACGAGCACGTGGACGACGACGGGTTCTTCTGCAACGAGCCGAACGCCGCGTACGCGCGCGTCGTGCTCGCCTCGGACGACGACGACCAGGATCTCTGGTCCCTGGAGGGTGTGCTGGCGCAGTGCCACATCGACGCGGCGCTCCGCGCGAACGAGCAGTTCCCCGCGCTCTGCCAGACTCGCTCGCTGCGCGAGGGCGCGGATCGGCAGTGCTGTCGCAGCTGGTCGCCCGCCAACTACGTCGCGCTCCTCTCGAATCGCAGCTCCTGCCTCGGCGTGACCGAGGGCGACCTCGGGCGCGTTCGACTCCTCCTGCGGCGCTGCTCGCCCTTCTATCGCAACTTCGAACTGACGCCGAACTGCGCGGAGGACGCCAACTGCCAGAAACGTGTGCCGGTGGAGTGCCTCGCGCACAACGCCGCTTATCACTTGCTGCACTATCTGCTGGACATCGAGTTCGCGTCGGACGATGTAAGTGCGACAGCGATTCTTGTTTTTAAACGGATGGATCGTTGAATATTCCACGCCGTGTTTTTTAACAGCAATCGTTTTCAATGTAAAATGAAGAGTAGATTCTTTGTTTAAAAGAAAATAAGGAATGATTCGGAAACATTCTTATTATGTCATAGCGTACAAAAAATTAGTTAAAATTATGTGCGAGCATAAGATTAATTACAAGTATCGATCGATCTGGAAGTTGGAATCGCAATGAAACAGTAAATCATTCGCGACTCTTTACAGAACAAATCGAACGCGACGCTGCGTTCGGCGATGCTTTTTCTGCCGATTGCCGCGAGCTCAGCAACTCTAGAGTTCTACCGAGGACTGAGCAACGGCGGGCTATCCTACGGGAAATTTCGTGTCGCGGGGATGCAGCTGGGCCTGAAGAGCACCCTCTTCGATCGACTGTTGGTCTCGGACTCGCGTCTGGTGCTCGCGGGCTTCGCCTTCGTCACCGTTTGCATCTGGGGCTACACCGGCTCGATTCTCCTGACCGTCGCTACGATTCTCGCGGTCCTCTTCAGTCTCGGCATCTCCTACGCGCTCTACACGCTGGTGCTGCGCATAACGTTCTTCCCGTTCATGAATCTGCTGGCCATCGTCGTCGCCGTTGGTAAGAAAACGCGCTGTTTGTTAAACTCTTCTCTTTCGTACTACGCACGACGCTCTCGCGCAGGTATCGGCGCGGACGACGCTTTCATATTCTGCAAGGTGTGGGAGTGCGGGAAGCAGCAGAAACTAACGAACGGCGGCTTGGTGCGTCTGGTACAGGAGACGATGAAGCACGCCGTGCCGTCCATGTTCGTCACGTCGCTGACCACCGCGGTCGCCTTTTTCGCGTCCATCGTCAGCAACGTTACGGCCATCAATTGTTTCAGGTACGAGCGAGACTTACCTTTGTGAACTTGGCGACCAATTTTCAATTATTTATTATGTTTTATAGGCGTTTTTGAGAGTCCATCGGTTGTGCAGTTAACTGTTTGCGGTAAAATCAGTTTCGTTTGTAGCCGAGTCGGAAGATAACACAGCTCCACAAAAAAAAATCGAAAAAATGCTTCCTCTGACCAGACCAGTATATCTTTATGTTTTTGGGGTCGCTGAATCCGAATCCGGTGTCCGTTTGTCTCCATCACGTCACAGTTTTTTTTTAATCTCAACAAAACCATCAATAGATCATGATTTTCGAAAAGTTAATGGACTTGAACCAAATTCGCTATAGGGGGTTTTTTGGGTCGCTGATCACGAATCTGAAATCTGATATCAAAAATTCAAGATGGCGGACGAGATTTTTGAAAATCGACGGATTCATGCCGAATTTGGTATAAGGGGGTTTTTTGGGTCGCTGATCGTGAATCTGAAGTCAGATTTTAAAAATTCAAGATGGCGGATCCAATATGGAGGACGAGATTTTCGAAAATTTTGAATTTTTGTTCTTTCATGACGTAGTCATAACCTGATCGTTGTGGTAAATTGTTATTAATTTTGAAATGGAGTTGATTGATGTTCCAGTTTTTGAATCATCATCCGATGATGACACTGTAAATTAATACAGTGTACAAAACACAATAACAATAACCTTAGTAGAAAATTAAAAAGGTTAGGTTTGCTCTCTTCTTTTTCTTACTGTTGTCACCACTAGAATACAGTGCGTACGGTGTTCCAACAGAAATCCCTGACTAGTCGAATTTCGCACATGCGCACTACGTACAAATCACCAACTGTCGGGAATTTGTCAGGGATTCTCTGCAGGAACAAACCTATGGTAAAGCTCTTTTCGTTTCTAGTTTTTTCAAGAAAAAGTTAAAGCATTTTCAAAATTTATCCATTTGCTAACTTTGTCAATTTTCGACCCACGTCAATTCCGCTTGGTACTCTGTCTTCAGAATCGTTTGTAGTTGTTTGTGATAAAGCTCTTTCCGTTTCTAGCCTTTTGAAGAAAAAGTTACAGCGTTTTCCAAGTTCATCCATTTACTAATTTTGTCAATTTTTGACCCACGACAAATCTGCTTGGTTTTCTCCCTTTAAAACCGTTTGTATTTTGAAGCTTCGACAACTACAAATGACAGACTTTCAAAAATGCTTATAAAAAATATGATTATGCGCTTAACCCTTATTCTGGCAGTCATGAAAAAAATGCAGTAAATATTTTTTTCTATTTTAATAAAATATTCCCCGTACAAATAATGAAAAATAAAGGTTTTTCAAATTTTCATTTCAAAATGTTAAAAATGACTCATAGCAATGAATTATTTAATGTATGTGGTAATGTTACACATATAATGGTTTGCTAAGTTCACGGAATTATGATCGTAGAGGAGTTTGAAAATAACGCATTACATATCTGTACCCCAGGATAATGTAAATTTGTAAAAATTGGACTTAATACACTTTTATCCTGGGGTACAGATATGATACGTTGGCAGAATGAGAGTTAAAATCGGGCGCTCAATTCACAGAGGTGCGAGCCTCTCTCCGTCTTTCGAACCCCATCGCGTGACCTCGGCTACGCCCGCAGTCTATTTTCAGGCATGACCGTGATCGCGAACTTCTTCCTCATGGTCACCTGGTTGCCGGCCAGCGTCGTGATATCAGAGCACTGCCGCCTCAGCTTCCTCTCGCCCGCCAGTTTCGTCGCCCGTAAGATCGTTCGTCCGCTGCGAATATTCGCGGACAGAACGGCAACGGGATTCGGCAGGGTTCTCACACGCGTTGCTATCGACCTGCGGTGGCTCTGGCTGACGGGGCTCGGCGGCATCGCCGTAATCGGCTGCATGGTCGTCTTCCGCTATCCAGGTTTACAGTTGCCCGATTCCCCCGACTTTCAGCTGTTCGACAGCTCCCACCCGTTCGAGAGGTACGACCTGGTCTACGCGCGACGCTTCTGGTTCGAGAAACTTGAAACGGTAGTGCAGCCCCGTGTTTACCGACAACGAGACCGCGGAGCGCTCGCGCGAAGCGAAAAGCGTCAATCGTCGCGACGACGTGTCCGCAGGGCGACGGCGGCGAGGTGCTCCCGCTGCGCTTCGTTTGGGGCGTGAAGCCCGTGGACAACGGGGACTACCTCGACCCGGGCGCGAGGGGCGCGCTCGAGTGGGACGACACGTTCGACGTGTCCAACCCGAAGTCCCAGCTGTGGCTGCAGCAGTTCTGCCGCGGCCTGCGCGGCCAGTCGTTCTATCGCAGCACGCTCGGCCCGCTGCTGCCCAACTGCTTCGTCGAGTCCCTGCGCACGTGGATGCAGACTCGCTGCGAGGACCCGATCGACAGCCGCATCGATCGCGCGCCCTGCTGCGAACGCAATCCCTTCCCCTACGCGCCCGCGGTGCTGCGGCAGTGCGCGGCCGCGTACAACGCGGAGATGTACAAGACGCCGTCGTACCTGTGGACGCGCGAGGGCGGCTTCACGGCCGGGCTCAAGTTCCTGAAGGAGCCGCTGCCCGCGCCGACGAACGGCAGCAAATCGGTCGCGAGCCTTCCGCTGCCGACGATCAAGGCTCTCGTCGTGGAGTACGACAGCACCTACGCGTACAGTCTCTCCTTCGTCGAGATGGATCGGTTTTACAATCAGGTGAGCACTTTTTTTTTTGTTCTGCGCGGCTGATACCGATTCGAGCGTTCAGGATCGCATCGGAAGTCTTTGCAACGCGACGATTCGACGTCCGCAGGTGGAGAATTGGATGCAGGAACAGCTGTCGAGCGCACCGCTGGGTATGCGCGGCGGGTGGTTCGTCAGTCGACTGGATTTCTACGAACTGCAGCGAACGCTGTACGAAGGCACCATGTGGGCGATGGGAGTGTCCATGGCGCTGGCTCTCACAGTGCTGGCGTTGGTTACCTTGAATCCTTTGGTCAGCCTCTACGCCATCACGGCTATCGGCGCGGCGATAGTCGTGACGGTCGCGGCTCTCGTTCTCCTCGGCTGGAAGCTGAACGTTTTGGAGAGCGTCGCAGTTTCCACGGCGATAGGTGAGTTGATGTGAATGAGAGGAGAGGGATTTTAGAGATTTCCCCCTGGACCAGGGCGGCTTTCAGTGGGTCACTTTTCTCGCTATTTATCACTGTCAAGGTTTCTCGAGCGTTGTACTAAAAATAGTGAGAAGTGCTTGAAAATGATTGCATTCGGTAGATTGAAGTAAACGAAAAATTCAGTTAAATTTTCAAGTCTTTTAAGAAGCCCGTTGCAAAGATTTTTGAATGACAAAATAACATGTGTTCTTATGGGTTCTAATCAACAGACCGCGATATTTCTGAGAAAAATAGTGAAAAAATTCTGAAATTTTTTGAACAGCAAGTTTATAATGAACTAAAATCATCTATACCAATTTTCACGTTCATTAAGAAGCCCGTTATTTTTTTTATTAATTGTTCTTTATAAATTTAACCTTTGATAAGTCAATGTGGCAACGTTGCATGACGTACAGATGCATGACCAGATGTTTTGGGTTAATACAGGTATTAATACAATAAAAAACTACTTAATGAATTGTTTTATAAAATTCGTTTGTTCACAAAAGTTAAAATGTTATGTTTAACGTTTCTCATCGTTTTAAAAATAAACAACGCTTATAATCGATTCAATTACCCATTCGAGAATTTCTTAAATGATGATATAATAAATGACGAATGACGGCTTTCGGTTATTACTTTAATCGCTATTTTCGCAACTTTCGTCACTTTTACCACTATGCGCTGAGAGCCCTGCTCAACACGGCACCCTCACTTTTCACGCTTCAGGATTGGCCGTGGACTTTAGCCTGCACTACGGCGTGAGCTACCGCGCGTGCAATTCGGACGACAGAATAGACCGCGTGAAATTCGCTCTCGAGCAGATGGGCGGGCCGACGCTGATGGCAGCCGCGACCAGCGGCGCCGCCGGCGCTCTCATGCTGCCCTCGCACGTGCTGGCTTACATACAGATTGGCGTTTTCCTGCTGCTCGTCATGGGCGTCAGCTGGCTCTACGCGACGCTCTTCCTGTGCTCGCTGCTCGCGGTTATCGGCCCGTCGCCGCGTTTCGCGCAGTTTCAATATCCGAGGTGAGCCGCATTCACGAAAGCGAAAGACGGGCCGCGAAGAATTCCGAATCATACCGTCGAACGCTTTCAGATTGAGAACGTCCTTCTTCGGCTTCCGCAAGGACGCGACGGAAGGTGCGACGGAGGTGGACCGGGGTAAGCACCGGAACAGGAGGCGCGGTAAAGGACGGGGGATGCTGTCGGAGTCGACGCTGAGCACCTCGAGTACGGTTTGCCAGTTCCACTGCGGCGAGCTGGAGTCCCTCGCGGCGCGACCGCCCGCGTCGCCGTCGCTGCCGCCGTCTCCATCCGCCACGCTGCTTCATCTCGATCCCGGCCAGACCGCGACGCGGAACAGCAGACGCAAACAGGCCGCCGATCTCGACTGAAGCTCTGGTGCGAACGTATGTACCGTTTTTTTTACTCTTCGTTCCTGATTCTCCCGATCGCTCGCCTTGGGTCGCAGGCGCTGCGGCTGTGCTCAAGCGATTGTTACGTATTGTTTGTACAATTTCGTGCAGTATTACCGTTGTATGATATCTCCGCGAAGGGGGCGCCAATGCGGGTCGTGTTTGCATGCGATGAAAGGTATGGGGACCGTGGAAAAACTGTAGAGGGAGCGCTACATCTGGCGATTATAAGAAGTTAAGGGATACTTTTTAACACGGGGAATTTTAACAAATGTTAAAAATCATGAGGCACGGATTTTTGCCAATAAAAAATACCCCCACTGAAGGCCAAAATAAAGATAAAGGTGAAAAACTGTTTCACTCGGGTCATGTATTCAATGTTGAGGAGATAAATAATCCCGAAACGCAAAAAGTAACCATAACCTCAAAGGTTGTAGCTCGGACCACAGCGTCAAAGGCATTTGACATTCGTTTATCACGCTTCCATGCCCGATGAACGCTAGCAGTGGGGAATTTGTAAAATTTAATTTGTCCACTAGACGGTTTTTCATGATTCCCGGCTCTTCGGCAATTTTTAATGCAACATACGTGATACGATGTACGCATACTGATATTAATTATTTTTCCAAATAATTAATATTTCAATAATTAAAATTTTCTCCCATATGAGAACACTTGTAAAATTTTATCCCAAAAATTCTAATTATTGCCACCAGGTGGCGTAGCAATCGTCATGCACGGTCCCTATAAAAAAGTGTTATTACATATCGAGGTCAACGTGCGAACGTGATCTTCCCGGTGAAAAAATGTGGTGTAGAAATTTCACAGATTTTATCAAAACTGAATATGAAATTTTGGCAAATTTTGATGGAATTTATCATCTTTGTTGGCAAATTTTACTAGAATGTGTACCTAAGATTATAAAAAATCTGACAGATTTCGTTGTGCTTTTGGAACATCAAGTTTTCACAGCTATTGACATATTCTGTCATAGTTTATTTGTTTTGTTCTCTGCAGGTATATTCAAAATTCTGTTTAGAATTTTACAAACTTGTATGCCATTAAAACCTATAGGAATCCCATACGGTTCTCCGTGAAAATTTAATATGCTTTTGTAACAGCAATTTCAGACACCCACTTTTAAAAATCTGGGAAGGGTAAATGAATAGGAGATTTATAGGATTCTATCCTTGTGTCAAAAAACAAAGAAACTTCCTTAAGGATAGGATAAAGCTCGTATACCCGAGGACAATGAATCTGTCCTACTCATCAGCGGATCGCTAACGAATCGACGAATTTTGAGACTCGTGATTGGTAAAAAAATAATTCTGCTAATCGCCAATCTTAAATTTCGTCGTCGAGTCGGACAAATTCATATCGTTGAGTAAATGATACACATAGCGTCAATGATTCTGATCGACCCTTTTTGGGTGACAGTAGTTCAATGAGGATCCGAATTGCCAAACTTCACCACTGCCTAGGTTTTTCCGCGCGCATTTCAATACATTAAATACAACAATGAATTGTTTATTAACAAATTACGCATATATCAATGATTCGGAATCCGTAGTCTAGCAGTTGGAGCATAAAAACAATGAAATTTGATATTCTATAAATGTATTTTACATATATTGATCTAAATTTTGGTTTGAGGTTTGTTTAAATCGTATGACATTGCTTCTGAAGCCAAGAAGTTCATGCATATATTGCGCACCATATTGTTGTAAGTTTTAGGATTAACCTCATTGATATCGATTGCTATAATGGAGTGCATCTCTAACCAGAAAATGACTAGGAGTCAAAGGATTTAGGTCGTTAGGATCGTCTGATAAGGGAGATAGCGGACGGGAGTTTAAACAAGCTTCAATTTGCGTTAAAACCGTATATAACTCTCCGTACGTTAATTTTGCTTCCCCTATGACTCACTTTAAATGATTCTTTGTCGATCTTACCGCACTTTCCCACAGTCCATCGAAATGTGGTGCTGATGGTGGCGTCAAATGCTAATTGATTCGATTCTCGGCTAAAAAATTCGCTACCCGAATGCATGCATGCATTCCCATGGCTAACAGTGCGGTCAGTTCTATTACAGTTGCTATTGGAGATGCACAAATATATGTAGGATCATAATCATGGAGACAGGACGTGTTGACGGTGTGAACGTATATTTTAACAATATGGGAAATGACTATAAGAATATGTAGGATCGGAAAGGAGTTGTCCAAGAAATCACACAGGGGACTGATAAAAACTAAGATTTATATACAAGAAAAACCAGAAAAGTTATTATGATTCCACGCGCCGAGCGTCGGTAGTGCTGCTACACGTCTTCCCGTCTTTTCGTCTTTCCTTACGTCCGTACTTATTCGCGTCCTTTCTCTGACTGTCCACCGGGGCCTCTAGCCCTCGCCTCTGTTCTCCCCTTTCCCTCGCTCAGTCTTCCAGACCGGCGGAAAACCGTTGTTTCTTGGGATCTCGTTGGCGATGGTCGGGTACTTTTGAAACAGCCGATGCCTCGCATTCCTCTCATTCTTTACCGATCCTACATACAGAAAATGGATACAACTATCCATTTAGTTAGGTTGCCCGTAACTCTGTTCAATCACTCACCGACTACTTCACGCGCACCATACTCCGCGTGGGGCGTACAATCTGGGGATATGTACAATTTTTTTCGATGGCCGACAGAAGAACCGCGACATGTTCGCAATGTGCAGTTATGCCAGATCCAACTGCACATTCACAATGAGATGCTTCGATGAACCCTGTTGATGATAGGCGAATGTCGACAACGTATTGCACATGTTTTTTTATTTGTGCTGCACAATATCCTCGAGTAAATGGCCAATCGCGAAATGTAGCACTTTTTGCACACAAGCAAATATTCATTGCTATACATTTCCAGGCCCAAATCTTTTTTGACAGAATACCTGAAAACATTTCGCATCTATTCATGAAAATCAATATTTCATGACAATTCATACAGATTTCTTCAAATGTAAACGTGTATTTGGCAGTTACCTATCCAAAAACAAAAATATGTGATATTTGGTGCTTAACTAAAGGAATGGTGGTATTTGCATTAATGTCTTTGTACTCTGAAGAATTTGGTGATCAAAATGTTGGATCCAAACTACTGCTATTCTGCTCTGCTAAGACAGGAAGTCGTATCTGCAATTGGATCCTATTGCAAATACGACTTCATGTCTTAGCAGGGCAGTATTATCATTTGACGTTGAGGTGTTTGGCAAATTAAAATTGTTATTTGCATCGTACGAGCATAATCTGAAATGAAAAATATATTGCTCATGATCTTACTGATCATTCCTTTAGTATACGTGTATTCGAACGATTTCTTTCATAAATAATGCAATTTTTAAGGTTATGAGGGTTGTATCCACATATAATTTTGAATTTATCTACCTGCCCAGAAGATCTTTCTTCGTTCCTTGCAAAGAAGCTCCCCGACGATTTAATTCACCTTTTAACTGAGCTACTGTCCAGTTAAAATATTTGTCACTCGTTTTCTGTTTACGTCTATCCGCGTAATGTATCAAGAACTGCAGTGCCCTCTGCGCTGAGCTTGATAAAAACGGATCCCCATTGAGTTGACCGTAGTTGAACGGTACGAGCGGATCTTCTTGTTTTGCCATGTAGCATCAATCAAATATAGCTTTTATGGCAAAACACTAAGATTCACTCGAATCTTTCAGTTACGGTCGACTCAGTTGAAGTACCATCACCCGAAGCGGGTCGATCAGAATCACCGACGCTAGATGTTGTACATACGGATAGAATCCTATAAATACCTATTTGTCTTTCTCAAATTTTTATAAGTGGGTGAAATTGGTGTTCCAAAAGCAAATTTCCATAGACAATCGTATAAATATTCATTCATATAGCTTTTTATGATCTGTGTATTTTTTTCAACAGAAATTGTGTGCGAAAGGATCATTTTTTAGAAATATTATGTAACTATGACTTTATTTAGCGCATGTCAGATTCTGTTTGATTTTATTCACTAGAACAATGTAAAATCTTATAAAACTCTGTCATACTTTGAATTAGACTTTCAACAATTTCTTACAATTATTGACAAATTATATTAAAAATGCTTGAAAAAATCTAACGGTATTTGACAATTTTTAATGAATTTCCTTCTCATAAATTGATAGATTCGGTTAAAAAATGTATCGATCAAAATTGCCAAAAACTGATAGAATTTGTCAAAATTCATCATCCCAATTTTTATAGAAAATTAGTCATAAATTCTGTAAGAATTCATATCTCACTATTCTTGACACAATCTGTCTACCACATTTTCACCAGGGCTTTGATCGATAATGTACCGTTTTGCTCGAGTAAACGACGTCATCCGACATAATTGTTATATATATCTCATCTACTCGAATCGTTAGAAGAGAGAAAGAATCGTAGAGAAATGTCGGATTTAACCGAAAAAAAATCATTTTTCTGGACAACAGAAAAGACCATTCCCCCTTTAATCGATTCAGACTCGAGATAATCGGTATGTTCGTCTTCCCGTTGAACCCCAAGGAAGAAAAACGTAGGACTATCATTCGCATTTAACTAACAGATAAGTTTTTTTCCGCGGAGTGCGGGACAATCCGCTCGACGAGATCATTTATTTTCCGTGTATTCGGAGCGATTATCAACGATTGCTCCAAACTAGGTATATTTGCCGGAAGCTTGGTACAATCCGCTCGAAGAGACGGACGAGAGAAAGGATTCCTTTCCTCAAATTGTAGACATATTTACCGCGACGTTCGAGACGATACGGCGTAGTAGTGGCTGCTAAAAGTGATACATATGTTGTTCTTGTATGTTGTGTGAAAAAAAAAGAAGGAAATCTGTGCAATCTCTGTTATATAAGCTCAATTTTATAAATGTTATAACGAATACCGTGTAAATGTCAGATGCTAAGGTACATAAGTAGCCGATATACTTATAGGTTATTGTTGAAGAGGGAGGTCGTTTTATCATAGAGTTAGGATAGAGTGGTTATATATATATATAGGCTATCAAGGTTCTATTCGGAATAAGAGAAATGTTGTTGAAGGGAGGCATTCTTCCGAATGTGCATTGGGTTCGCACTAGACTTGGGTAGACGCTCAACGTGTCTTTCGGTTCTAAGGTCTGTGTTGAGTACGATACGCTACGCTAAATTTTCACTTCAGCCTAAGGCAGCTGGTAAGCGTGACTGTTTTATTGGCGGAGCAGTATTTTGCCGTTAAAATTCTTGAAGTCAGATTTTTAAGGGTTTTTTTAGCATTGCTGTGTATGTTGGCAAAATTGACGCAAATCAGTGGTTTCGAAATATCTCTTTCCCTGTTTATTTTAAGGGGCATCTCTTTCAGTTTGAGGAACTTTGAAAATTCGTAAAACCAACTTCTCTTACGACATTTGAAAATGATCTCGCTGTCGGTAAAATGGTGAAGTTCATTGGCATAGTAACGCTAAAGGCTCATTTACATTTTTCACTTTTGATGATCATCTTGGAGGAATCGTCCAAAGTGACAAGTGTAAATTGCCTTTCATTTTGGTTTCATCCAAAGTGTACACTAAAGATGAAGGATGAAATATATATGCTCATTTAGATTTGTCACTTTTGATGATCATCTTGGAGGAATCCTCCAAAGTGATAAGTGTAAATTGCCTTTGTTTAATATTAAAAAATCAATTTCTTTTTATGAATATCTGAGCTACGTTCTGTTTCGACCGTTACAGTCGAGTGGTCGCGTCGTTCTGTTGGAGAAAGTCACGTACTCGGGGTGCGTACCCCTGGTCAGTCCGAAAATAGCCATTTACCACTGTCGACCAGAACATCGAAAACCGCGTCCTCACTGAGTCGACATTGTCGATCGACACTGTCGACTCAGTCAGGACGCGGCAGTCGACTTGGTCGATCGACATATTTTGTCGATCGACATGTCGACTGGTTTTCCACAAGTTGTCGGTAAACATCAAAGGTAGTCGAGTCGAACGCAGAGGGTTCGGCAAGGCGAGCGGTTGTTTCGGCAGCGGTGCGATAACGGTCGGCGTACGGCGTACGGTTTTTGGCGATGCTCAAAGGCCGCCCCAAACTGTTCGCTTCGTGTAGACGCTAAATTACTTGGCTCATGCTTGAATGCTTATTTTTTTATTCGTGTTCCGTCGCACGATAGACGGAATTCAGAATATCGGTTCGTACCGTTCGATAGCACCGCAATCTGAATACCTCACTAGCAAACGATATATGAGGCGCTCAGAGCTGAAGTGGATCAAGTCCATATATTATAGTTTTGAGAAAATAGAGGTTAAAGTTAATTAACACCGGTTGAATATTAAAGTGATTTAGATGTTAATTCTCTTGCTATTGTTTCAATATGAAAAGTAACTTAAATATTGGTGATAATATGAGAATTAAAAAATAATAATTAAGGTTGCAATTGAATTATAAAGCGTAATTAACTGGACTTGATCCACTTTGGCCCTGAATCATTTTTCACATAAGGTCAATCAAATAAAAACGAAACAGAGATAACTGAAACTTTTTATTAGTTTTACAACAAATGTATTAGAAAAATGAATAAAAAGTTAGGAATTATGTTCTAAATAATATCAAAGATAGGTTCGTCGTTATCTGACTCTGCATTTTCTCCATTCAGAGATGTTTGTGACCTAGTGGTAGTTTCTGTACGTAGCTTTTTGAAATGGGCGTGTGTGTTTGGGGGAAGAAATGGTAAAAGTGAAAGCATATCTTTTTTCTTTGCGTCAGTAACAACTCTTGGTGTTTTGTACAGCGGCTCTTGATTATCAACAAATTTGGACTTTTTGGTGGACATACTTATTGTCGAAAAGGCAACATCTTCATTCAAGGTAGTCTTAAATTGCAATGTCCAAGGTTTCTCCCGCTCGAACCTTATCCACCTCATTTCCAACCATTTGACAGGATAGCCTTCATCAGTTTTTTTTCTGTTGACTATCATGTCTTCAAGCTTTTTGGTGGATAAAATTTCAGGTGTTGCTACTCTGACAACTACAAAAGGCTTCTTAGTCTTCGCTTTCTTGACCACATGAATCCAGTCTTCAGGGGTGAAGAGTTGAATGCATTTTCGTGACGCTGATTCTATTATTCCAAAATCTTGATCGTTAGGCAGGAATGAGTGACCAGAAACCAGAAATTTATGATCAACTGTTTTAATGCTCAACTGATTATCCAAGACCAAGTTCATCAATGTAGCGGCGACTTTGATATTTCGATTTTGGCCAGTACATGAGTCCGAGTAGAGAATAACATGTGTGTGGTTTGAAGCCTCTTGTCGAAGATGTTTGGCAAGCATACATGCTACTTCTTGGGATCCTCTTCCTCCTTCTGTCTCGTCCCATAAATGCATAAACCCATTGTCACTGTTAAAAGAATGGATTCCAAAATTATACACATACATATTCCGTTTATAGTATGCCAGAGATGTCGTTAGTTTTGGATATGGAAGAGCCTTCTGTAGGTCGAATGTTGCAACGTAACATTCTTCAGATGCAGCAGCTTTGTCATTTTTCAGAGATTGTCTAGCCTGCGAAGCTTTGGCCAAGTGCAGTTTTTTTTCTAATTCAAATGTTCCGCGCCGTTCCAAGTTATTTGTTTCAGCTAGTATCTTCAGTTGAAGTTCGTCACATCGACTACATGTATCTTTTGCAGGAACTTTAAAATGTAAATTGAACTTGGTAGAAAAAACATGATAGTAAAATTTTTGTTTCAAAGGTTGCTTTCCTTCACTGTGACATTTCTCAACATACAAGTCATACATTTTTCTGATATTTAAATCAGGGTGGAGATACTTCCTTTCAGGATTTTTTTTCCTGCTGTAATGGCTCTGATACGCTGGAAATGATTTGATATGGGCGACTATATCTGAATCGTCGAGTTTATTAGATGGCACATTTCTCCCACGCGAATCAATCACAGCATTAATTTCAGTCTTTGATATACACCTGTAAACCCTACCATGGCTTAGCTGAAGGGTTCCAAGAAAATAATTTTTGCACACCGTTTGAGAATTGGCACCGTCCCTTAAGGTGTAGGAATACGAAACATTCTTTTCATTACCATTTCCATCTCGTATTCGTTTACGATCCACTGTGTGACTCATGACTGAACTCCTAATATACACATTTTGCTTGCTGAAATCTCCCAACTTCCAGAACGATTCGAATATGCGCTTGCGTTCCTCCATAGTGAATTTTTGGTCACATTTCTTCTTACAATTACAAGGTGCATTTGTGAAACACTTTTTGGCAATTTCCTTACCCTTTGTTGAATGGTAAGCAAGTCCACTGTTTCTTAAATTTTGTCTTTTCCTTTTTTTCCAGGTATCTTCATTTTTCTTTCGTTTTCTACCCCTTTTTTTATTTGCCTGCTCATCTTCTTCAACAAGCCTACTTGGTTGAGCAAATGACGTAGAAGCTACAGCTTCTTCCTCGGCTTCTTCCACCTGGCTTGCATCGGAGTTATCTATAATGAAAAAAAAAGTACAATAAAGTTTTATCGATAGGTTTTCATGTCCAAAATCACAAATTTCAGAATTAAGTGTGAACAACGTGGAAACAGCTTAAACTACCAAATCAATTCAGAAAAGATAACAATAAAAACAAGTCACCAATTAAAAGAAATCCATTTAGAAAAGGTTATGTTGTATTAATTTGTTATTTTTATCATGCTTTACCTTCAGTTTCTGAAGTAGATGATCCATTCTGCGAAGGCACGTAGTCTGCTGATGAATCAGGAAAGTCCACAGATTTATCTAAATCCATTATTAGAACGCTTAATAACCAAATCACGTGCACAAATACACAAACAAAAACAACGTGCTACGATATTGGACTTGATCCACTTAAGCACGGAAAAAACATGACAGTTTTTCTGGGCTAAACACAACTAATGCCATCTATTAGAGAACAGCAGTAGTAGGGACTTAGTTCACTATGGCTCTGAAAAGATACACTAATAACGAGTAATAATCCGGGACTAACTCATTTTTTTATATTTTTGGACTTGATCCACTTTAGCTCTGAGCGCCTCATATTTCGGCGAAAGCGGCAAATGCGCTTGCAGTCCCGCACATTCCCCGAAAATTTTAATCGATACCGCTATGCGTGGAATACTAAATCTGTCTTGTAAAGGAGAGAATGACGAATTCAATAGATGACCGTCCGGAAAGACCAATCCAACCGGGGGCCTGTTTACGCCGAGGGTCGGAACATACCTCCGGAGGGTCGGGCCTTGTAGACCCGTCGACTCGACTACCCTTTGATGTTTACCGACAAACCAGTCGACATGCCGGTCGACAAAATCCAGTCGACAAATTCTAGTCGAAAGTGTCGATCGACACTGTCGATTCAGTCAGGACGCGCCTTAAGACGTAAGGGTAAGCGAATAGACCAATCAGGATCAAGTATTCCGTTGTCCGTAACCCCACCACAACGGAATACAACAATTTTTCCAAGTCTGCAGTCTTTCCACAACTTTCTTTTGCCGCTCTCTCCACAGCCTGACCCAAATCTGCTTCATATTTTTTGAATGTTTTATAGCTGAAACCAGGTGAATTGATATATGCACAGAATTTAGTCAGCTATGAAAAATTCATGCCACCGTGAGTGAGCCCTGAAAAAAAACGAAATACATCAGTAAACACATAAAAATGAGCTATAGCAACAATAATTTATAGGGCCCCACACACACCTCGTTCTTCTCTGTCGTTTTTAACCGACGGTTGATTCTGGAATTGTATTCTCGAATTCGATTCTAGAAGCAGACCCTTGTCGAGCATGCTTTTTAATGAAATCTTTTCACACTGGGATACTAAAGAATTTAGGTCGGATTCCGCCGGCGGCAGTATCCCAGTGGGAAAAGATTTTAAATGCATGCTCGACAAGGGTCCGCTTCTAGAATCGGATTCGAGAATACAATTCCAGAATCTAAGTGTGAAACTGCTCTAATAGTATTCGGGTAAGACTCCCCACAAAACCGAGGTGTGTGGACAAAGACCGTCGGTTTTGCACGTCATTCCAAAACTCAGACGAGGCTTGATTTTTGTCGGTTAGAAACGTTGGTTACAAACGACAGAGAAGAACGAGGTGTATGGGGCCCTTATTAAATAATTACCTAACGCTACTTTCCAATTAATATCAAAGCGCTCTCCTTTTCTGCCCCTTGTACTGTGCCTTTTTCCAGAAGGGGTACGATATTTAGAATGAGGCATTTGTGACAACGCACCGTCACAATTGAACCAAATCCTTCCCTCGTTTCCTGTTCGATGAAATCCAAAGACAGGCATTCTTTGCAGTCAATGCACCAAAGACCTTTCCCGAGAACTGAGAATTCAACAAGCTGTCTTCCTTCCCCAGGATTTTCCTGTGTGGTTTCACTTGATGCTTCGGTCCTAACCTCTCTTTGCTCGCTGTCAATGTCCTTGCGTTTTTGACCAGCTTTTTCCTGTGCCAATTTTTGTTCATACACTTCATTTTTAACAATTCTACCGTTCCACCGATATTCACCGTCTTTGTATCCTGACATATTTCAATAGCATCGGTAAAAGTGGGTAAATAACACTAATTTTGGAACGATATGTAAACACGCGCAATAACGTAGGGTTATTCACTAGCTGGCCGGTGCCAACAACTGAAAAAATTATCCCACGGATTCCAACGTTGACACGTTTCGCGTGAAAAAATAACGAGTTAGTCATTCTAACTTGCAACAGATGTGTAAACATCTGGCAGAACAATGTTATGGTTCGTGGTTCCACTCGCCCAGCTCTCAACTGTTCTTCACGTTTCCATTTGCTGTACTCTCGCTGATATTCTGCAGAATTTTTACCCATTTCTGTGAATAAGGAATATTTTTATTCATTAAATCTTCTATTCATTAGTTCTTCTATTTGAAGTAGCTTCTCTTTGTCATTTTTCTCAATTTTCTCGCGCATTATCCAGTTCTTAAGCTCTCTTTCCGCGCGTTATGACTTCTGCGTCGAGCTTGCGCGCGAGCAAGGTCTCCTCGCCTCTCCATTTTGTCCACCATTTTCTCCAATGCCTTATCGCGCCTCTTGCGCGCACTGGCGATATATTTCGGGCATGATTGTCCGGGTATGTAGCAGCTTGTGCTTCAGATGCATTGGAACTTGGATTTTCTACGGAATTCCCGACAATGGCCGTTGATATCGAGATGGTCCTATATTTAAATCCTAATACTGGAGGTCTTAACGTAGCGTGGCTTACGATTTGTGGAACCTGAGTTGATCGAATTGTGGATGGCGCAGAATCCAGATCAGAATTAGCAATACGTGCTTTCCAATCTCGTGATCGCTCAGTACTAGTTCGAGCAGCCTTTCGTGGTTCCGCTCGCCCAGCTCTCAACTGTTCTTCACGTTTCCATTTGCTGTACTCTCGCTGATATTCTGCAGAATTTTTACCCATTTCTGTGAATAAGGAATATTTTTATTCATTAGCTCTTCTATTTGAAGTAGCTTCTCTTTGCCATTTTTCTCAATTTTCTCGCGCATAATCCAGTTCTTAAGATCTCTTTCCGCGCGTTATGACTTCTGCGTCGAGCTTGCGCGCGAGCAAGGTCTCCTCGCCTCTTCATTTTGTCCACCATTTTCTCCAAAGCCTTATCGCGCCTCTTGCGCGCACTGGCGATATATTTCGGGCACGATTGTCCGGGTATGTAGCAGCTTGTGCTTCAGATGCATTGGAACTTGGATTTTCTACGGAATTCCCGACAATGGCCGTTGAGGTCGAGATGGTCCTATATTTAAATCCTAATACTGGAGGTCTTAACGTAGCGTGGCTTACGATTTGTGGAACCTGAGTTGATCGAATTGTGGATGGCGCAGAATCCAGATCAGAATTAGCAATACGTGCTTTCCAATCTCGTGATCGCTCAGTACTAGTTCGAGCAGCCTTTCGTGGTTCCACTCGCCCAGCTCTCAACTGTTCTTCACGTTTCCATTTGCTGTACTCTCGCTGATATTCTGCAGAATTTTTACCCATTTCTGTGAATAAGGAATATTTTTATTCATTAGCTCTTCTATTTGAAGTAGCTTCTCTTTGCCATTTTTCTCAATTTTCTCGCGCATAATCCAGTTCTTAAGCTCTCTTTCCGCGCGTTATGACTTCCGCGTCGAGTTTGCGCGCGAGCAAGATCTCCTCACCTCTTCATTTTGTCCACCATTTTTTCCAATGCCTTATCGCGCCTCTTGCGCGCACTGGCGATATATTTCGGGCATGATTGTCCAGGTATGTAGCAGCTTGTGCTTCAGATGCATTGGAACTTGGATTTTCTACGGAATTCCCGACAATGGCCGTTGATGTCGATGGTCCTATATTTAAATCCTAATACTGGAGGTCTTAACGTAGCATGGCTTACGATTTGTGGAACCTGAGTTGATCGAATTGTAGATGGCGCAGAATCCTGATCAGAATTAGCAATACGTGCTTTCCAATCTCGTGATCGCTCAGTACTAGTTCGAGCAGCCTTCGTGGTTCCACTCGCCCAGCTCTCAACTGTTCTTCACGTTTCCATTTGCTATACTCTCGCTGATATTCTGCAAAATTTTTACCCATTTCTGTGAATAAGGAATATTTTTATTCATAGCCTAACGATAGCCTAACTCGCGCTACAATAGACGGCGTCGTCGAGACGCCCGGGACAAAGGCCACGCGTGCACCCCGTCGTCGGGGGCACGTGGCGTGCGGCCAGAACGAGTCAAGACCGAGCGCGAGGACAAAGGAGAGCGTACCAGAAATCTCGTTGAGTCTCGTACGCTGTCTCGTAGATTCCCTTGGCTCCCGTCGTCGGGTTCCCCGGTCGTCGTGGACTATCGTCCTCCTCTCTTCTTTCTCCTATCTCTCGTCCTCGAGTCGTCGCCCCTGGCTGCACCGTTACGCCCGTATCTTTTTCCGCTTTCGCCACTAGTACTCGCTAAGAGCGCTCGACCACGAATGCCGGCTTTTCCAGCCAAAACCCGTCACATGGGCGCCTCGCGGTCTTCCCGGTTGCCCCGCGGGCTCAAGAGGTGGTTCTTCGATAGCCATCGGCTATCGATCCGTATCCTCCCCGTCGATCGATACTGACGCGTCCCGTCTGTATCGACCTCACGATCGCGCACTTATTTTCAAAGGGGCCGCTTGCTCCCTTTTTGTGACGCGGAGCGAATCTCCACGTCACAATTGTTATTTTACGAATTTTGCACCGGGTTTCTAAGAAAACTACGATAAAAATAATGTACCATCATCGTATTTTATCTATTACATTATAAGAAATGATTAAATTAAGTCAGTGCCTCAGCGTATAATCTTTGCATTCCTTTTTGAATGTTTACGAAATGTGGCCATAAGAATTTCTTTCTTTTTTTTTAATCTCCTTGACAGGTTTCTTTACAATTTCACTCAGACGAATCCAGGCATCAGCTACTTTTCTTTATCTTTATGGTCCTTATTCTTCGGGTCCCAAATGTAGAGTTCTGTTTGGTAGCATTCGAGAAATTGTAAAATATCCTCATTGGACCGATTATTCATGTTTATTGTGCAGCACTTCTATCACAACAGGAACGCACATTTGTCCGCTTTCAGTGCCTTCATCTCCTATGACATCCAGAATAGCCGGTATTATTTCATTTTCTAGGAGGTCGAAATACTTCTGGGCATTGAGGTTTCCTCGATGAAAATGGGTCCAATGATTCGTTCTCCACAAATCCCAGCCCAGATGTTGACCTTGTCTCTGTTCTGCAGATTTTGTTCATGGACATCCTACCATTAACCCAAAATGTGCACTCGTCCGTGAAGCAAATGGTCGTCAAGAAATCGGGGTTTTCATTAAGCTGCTCCACCGTCGATCGGCAGAACGTTAATCGTCGTTGACGATTATTATAGCGAGGCAGAGCTTGATGAGCTTGTCCCTTGTAGCTCCTAATTTTATTGAGCCGGAGCACTCTGAATAGTGCTCTTCGAAATTCTTGTTTGCATTGATATTTCCCTCATCGACTGTTGCATGTCTTCTTCAACGATTTGAAGGATTGTTCTTTCCGCCTCGGGATTTACCCACGGGCGACCGGCGTTCCGGGTGCCTCTCGCGGAAAATATTTACCACTTCGCGGGATGTAGATCGAACCGCCAAAACGTCACTATTTCAGCCTTCTCGGCGTCCTTGTATCGTGGCATTTTTCTTAGTTTGATAACCGCACCGCACCAATTGCTTGCACAAACTAAATGCTGTTTCCTCGAACGTAATTCTTCTCGAGTCGATGAGTTCGCGCTCACTGCGGTTCTCCGACGCACTCCTCTTTTGTTCCGAGCCAACAGCATCTTCCTCTCCCTTTTTCCTCTTCTTATGAGTCTTTCAGTATTATCTCCTTGTTTATACCCAACTCTCGGCATCGAGACGGGAATGCTCGAGGTGTCTCTGCCACTTGAGTTCTCTAAGATTGACCTGCCTTCACCAATGGCTCAGATTTCCAACAGTGGAGCCCTTCATCTGCACGGCACGGCACACATTTTGCAATGATCGCCCTCCAGCGGTTCTTCCCGTTTCAGCTCTCAAGTGATCGAAGAAGGCGTCGTCGAATTTCCTCTTGGTTCTCCCACTAAAACAGGGTACAGATGTGAGCTGGCTATACGATGATGTCTAGAGACCTGATTGGTTTGCTTGACAAAGATGGGAGTGTATCTTTTGTTCAACAGAAGTGAATGTGTACTTTCCGTGTTGGACTTTCGGAAAACACTTCCCATATCCTTTCTTGTATTCCACGTGCTTTGGTTGGTTATTACTTTCACTACTCCAAAGTCTTCCTTATACGTTCCAAACATCGAGTGGTAAATGATTTGTTTTGCTATACTATCGGTGCCATATGATAACATTATCCTCCATTTATAAGTTGTAAACACCTTATAGAACGCAAAGACCCCACAACCAGGTAGTAGGGTAGTGTCGGATTTCTACCGACTAAACCCCTCCTCGTGGTTACCAACCCATAGTCTTTAGTCATTCCGTTCTTGGCGCTCACGTGGTGCAGTCGTTTTGCGCGAATAAAGGTTTATTCGCTAGGAGCCTTTGTTCTTTCTTTTCTGACCTGGTTTCCCCCGGCGTGCGAGGGGGGGAGGGGGGACGCGACGCGATGGATAACACTCCGCGGAAACGGAAGGGGACCGACGAAGAAATCGGTGGAGGATATCACCGCGAGAGAGTGGAAAAGCCTTGGAAGGCCCTCGTGGAAAAACGGGGCGATGCACTCGCGCTATCACTGGCGGGGCGCGAGGGCGCGTCGGAAACAGTCTAGCGGGCGCGCGGAGAAAAGTAAACTCGGCGCCGGCGACTGTGAAGGAAGGAAATTTCTCTTCGGGAGAAGCGTGAGGAAAGGCTGCGTCTTCTTAAATCGGGGTCACCACTATAGGGAAGGGGAACATCCCCATTGAGCTAAATACAGTTTGTAAGTATTGTTCCATCCATACATCATTGCGTGTACGAATTAATTCTTTTCAACCACTCTGTGGCTGACAAAACACTTTTCTCAGGGTCGAAATCAGGTAAAACATTTTCGTTAATATACCGGTTTGAATTTCTCGAACCTGTCTTAACAATAGTCGGTAGCACTTCTGTCAACTTTGCAAAGTCAGACTCGGCGTCCGCTCAGCAACATAGTTCGCCGGATATTCTGTTACCCGAGTTCTGATTGGCCCTGGTCCGATGTCTGCTATGCGATTTTAGAGTATTGGACCGACCATAATCCTGTGTAGATGTTGAGTCCGCTCTGGACCTCTGGCTGCGACGCGTACGGTGTCGTACATGTCTGCGCGTCTCCCCGGAGTCTTTCTCGCGGGTTTTCTTTTCCACTTTGTCGAAATGTTCTTAACATAACTACGACAACATCCTTGCACTTCCATAATTATATTGCTCTTGAAACGGGACGGCACCAATCCCGACAAAATAATCTGCGAAAATATCGCGAACTTGTATCCCTTGGTCGCGGGGGGCTGCACCAGTGTTCATTACCTCAGGAAATGGAGGAATTTCACTTTCTTCGTAATTAACGCCATCTCTTTGCCGAACGAAATTATGTAGGATACAAAAGGCTTTTACGATATTATCAATAAGCTCTGGTCGTACCAAAATTGGTGTATGAAAAATTCGCCATTTATTAGCCAACAAACCAAATGCACACTCGACTGAACGTCTGGCTCTAGAAAGTCGGTAATTGAAAATCCTTCGACGACCATCAATGTCACGTGAAAGAAAGGGTCTCAAGAGATTTGTATGAATTTTAAACGCTTCATCCCCAAGAAACACAAAAGGTTGGGGGGTTGAATCTGTACCGGGTAGACACCTAGGTGCTGGAATATTCAGTTGGCCGGAATGTAATTTCGTACCAAAGGTGCTGTCACGGAATACAGTCGAATCACCTTCTTGACCATAAGCTCTTACATCAATTGAAATAAAACGAAGATTCGCATCGGCAACTGCCATTAGAATCACCGAAAAATGCTTCTTGTAATTAAAAAATGTAGATCCACAGCTTCCCCCCCCCCCCCCCCCCCCCCGCGGACAGAAAAGCGATTTTCATTCCCGCTGCTTTTGGCGTTTCGCGGTTTCCCGCCTAGTATGTCAGCAGACAGAAAAGCGGTTTCCTTCCCGCTACTTTTGACGTTTAATTCATACAGAGTGTAAAAAATCAGCACGAAATATACCACCAAAATATTTCCTTTAAGGGGGAACGCCACTGTGACGGCCCGAAAAATGACCGTTTTTCGTGAATTTGTTTGAAAGGGTTAATAAATAGTTAAAGGGATGCAGTTTGTTGCATGCCATTAAGTAAACTTTCAACTTCATGTACATACATTTTTATTTAAAAATATTCAAAATTGACAATGTTATTAACATGAATGTAACCCTCGGAAAAATGAACCGCCCTCCATTGTCCCACGTGTTTCGGTATGAAGGATTATCTGGAAAAAAACAATTTTTTTTAATATCTATAAGAATGTGGCTATCGTTGTACGTAGGGGTTTTTTGAAATTTTGATTTTTACTATTTTTTCAAGCTGCTAGAATACAAAAAAAAACTGCAAAAATAACGAAGAAAAATTTCAATCGTTTGGCATTTTGCGAAAAAAAAAACGGTCATTTTTCGGGCCGTCACAGTGGCGTTCCCCCTTAAAGTATTTTTTAATACTAAGAAAACAAATTTTTAGTTACAAATGATTTTATAAAATGTTTGCTACATGGTTTCGCATTTCTACTCCATTTCTGTCGTCATCTCTATATTCTTCTGCATTCATATGGTAATTATGCTCTGCATCGTTTATTTCAACATTATGTGGAGCAGGAACTTCATTTTCAAATTAAGAAAAATTTTCTTCCAGGGCCAAATTGTGAAGAACACAGCAAGCTCTTATAAAATTAGCAATAATATGATCTCATCTTAATTTTAAATGATACAATTGTCTAAATTTTTGCTTCAATATGCCAAAGCAATGCTCCATTACATAGCGTGTTTTAGAAAACTTTATATTATAAGTTTGTTGCCTTCTTGTTAAATTATCCAAATCTTTAAACGGTGTAAGCAAATGTCTTATAACCCCAATGACACTTGGAAAACCGTTTGCGGAAAGTTGTTCTTCTATAATATTTTGCTCTTCAGGAGTTGGCCAATTCCACTCCTTATTCATTCTTGCTGTACAAATATTTTACAACCTCCTATCAATCGGTAGGTACTCAACGCTCTTGTAGTACACGCCTCGGTACGGGTTGTAGATGAGCAGGTGTATCTCCATCACGATACTCCTCAAACCGTTCCCGCATAATTTGCTTCTGTATTCTCTCTCCTATGGCTCTAGGCCCTTGAGCCCTCCACTGGTCCCCTTCCTCCCCATTTTTATACCCCAAATCGCGATGATTGCGGGGAATTTAATGCTGCTGTAGATGTGGAAGGAGTGGGTGTAAATATTGTACTTGCAACTTGTGATGTCCCGTTGTTTATGGAAAGTATGGCTAAGTTATTTGCTACTGTTTCAAACTGTTCAAGTGGTTCCATTAGAAGTAATTCCCCTCCTTCAACAAATATGGGCATATCTGATATATCATCTGCAAAGATGTGTCATCATATTCTGGTGCTTCGTAATAATAATTGTACTTATTTATTTTAAATCTCCAAAGTGTTTTCCGCATCCATTCCCTCACCATTCATCAGACGTCTTAGAGCTTCCTATAAACAAACAGATCAATTATAAATCAACTTCATCTGAATACAACTGACAAATGGAATCAATTTCGTCGATAACAGCAATTTGTTCGTCGCTGATCGTTACTCATGTACCCTTGACAGTTTTGCCCATATCTCGTGGGCTGTTGTACACGTTAACAACGGTCTTCTTTGTTCTGATTCCATAGTGGTTACTAATAAGAACATTGCACGCGCGTTTTCGACTCTCCATTTGTCAATCGCTTCCGCTCCCATGACCGGTTCCTTTTTCGTTCCGTCCACAATTCCCCATACTCGATGCGCTATCAATAGTGCTAGCATCTCGAACTTCCATCCTTGGTAGTCCGTACCATCGAACTTGGTAACGTTTTTTTATCGAGATCGCCTCTGCCATTGCGGATTCCGCTCTTACCACGTGTGAGTCCCTCAAGCGTACGCGATGTCCAATAGGGCGACTTCTGTTGTATCACCACGTGTTGCGTGCATACGCTTCTCGCGTACTGATGCTTCCCACGTCTTGAAGTTTCTCATTTCTCTCACAGCACTCACGAATTCTCTCACAAAGCCTTCGCAGTCAGGGTGGCTGGGCCCATAACCTGTTGAAGTTATGTAAGGCTTTATTTAAATAGAGTTTAGTGAATTACAAAAAGTTGTTCGATCTACTCTCGAGTAACTACATACCTACATCACTTTCTGGCAAAGGCTCGGAAATATTTGTCCCCAGATTGTGTGTGTAATCAGGACCGAGAAGAGAGAGAGAGATATTTTCTTCTCAGCGTCATTAAGTCCCTTACAAATTTCATCAGTCGGTTTGTTACCTGTTCGGGCTCTCTGACACCGGAGATTTCCAAATTTTTTACTCGCGTTAGTTTTACTGTCTTTCCATGTCTAAAATACATATTAAGAGTGTTAGTATTGCACATTCACAAAGTGGGTACAAACAAAAAAACTATTGCTAATATACTTACATTTTCCCACGAGTCCCGAGTTTTCACTGGCCCCCGTTTACACTGAAAAAAATAAAATAAATTTTAATCCTAAAGTGAGGTTAAAAATTATACCTTAGAAGGATAATCGGAGTACGAAAGGGAATTAGAATAAAAATTATCCAATCGGGAATGGCTAAAAATTGTCCTTTAGAGAGGGGCTTAGAATTAAATAATCTATTTATGTAAAAACAAGCCAGACATGACTTCAAAGTTATCAAAGTACAGATCAACAAATTTTACAATCAGGTGGAAGGAATCAAGGTAATTTATGCGTGAAAAGTCTAATTTCATCACATTCACTAACAGAAGTTTCGTTTAGGATCGGCAGAAGACAGTGATTCTACTTTCAAATCATCAAGATTGTCTTCCGAAGCAGAGAGAGTCCGCATCAAATTAACGATTAACTACATATTACAATATTTCTGAAGCTCGTTTACACTCCTAATTCTTTTTCCTTTGGAAGTATAGTAATATATGTACTTTTGATCTTTTCACTGCCATTCTTCGTGCACATTCCTATAATTCTCTTCCATCCTAGCCTTCCTGGCAGTTGATACGCTATAAAAAAATAAGTTGAGGCTGATTACTCAGCAAGTGAGTTGGGGAGGTGGTTTGCACAGGAAAGTAGGTGAAATTACACTATGACTTAAAAAAAAAAATTTTTAACTACAAATTGAGGCGTCTGGCGAGCTGTCAGGTATAATAAAATGATCTGGAGTCAGATCCACTCAAATCACTCATTTTTAATTATATTCGATGTTTTTAACCAAAAAATCAATGCAGGTTCTGGAATTTTTAGGTTAGGATAATAGCATATAGATAAGGAGAAAGGAGAATTCAATTTATATTTTTTGGTATGCCGGTATATATCGATGACGCCGATTATTTCATGAGGCGATTCCGACAAACCACTCGTTTTAAGACATAGCGAGTATAAATGAATTTCTTTGGGACTTCTTGATGTCACACCACAAATAAATAATTTTTTCGTGGTCAAGACTTTTTGTCCTTCTTTAACGTTCCTCGATTTTTCATTACTCTTCACAAACTTGAACATTTCTTCTGACGTCAACGTGAGCATTCTTAGCCACAGCGTCCTGAGAGTGTCCTCAGGGAATTCATCGTCTGCGAGGCTACGAAGGTAGCGTAGAAATTGCGATTGCTTCCTATCTCCCAGGAATTCGTTCTCTAAGAGCCGGCGCGTCTTTTTCTCTTGCATTGAGCCCAAACGCTTAACCACCGCTTAAAAAGCTTGCCTGGGCAAGTGAATTACCGGCACTTGTTGAATGCCGTGTTTCTCGTGGCGTGTTGAGGTTGTGTCCGCGAAATTCGCTACGATCACGTTGGGGTCACCAATTTGGCGAAAGAGATATGTGGTCGCCATTTTATCGACGGAGCATTTCGTCCCGGAACAGCGGAGGGACGGTCATTTTGTACGATTATAATAATATAATTTGCGCTTCAAATTTCGAAGTTAGGTTCAGCTTGAATCTCCATGACTCGTAGTTCACTCCGCCTTGACTATCTTCGGCAAGATTTTCCAATTTCGATCTCACTGTATCCATGTCTCAATGTTTTCTGTCTGTTCTCTCGTTAATTTGTGTTCTAATCTCTCCTATAACTTGGGTTATGCCTCTGTATTGTTACTTATGTTGGTGATTTTAGAATCGGGCAGAAAACTTGGTTAATGATTAAACTCTTTCTCAACGCAGAACAATTTAACAACTTTATTTCTCCTTTTCGCGTACTTCCGTTTCTCGCTGGTACTCGAGACTCGAGACTGAGTTGCTGACTCATGCGCTGCAGACACTGTACTGCCACCGCAGTGGCTGTTGCCAAGGGACTCGACTATCACGCTCAACGGAGCGTCCCGAAACTTATTTAGCATTTTTGCTAAATACGCGAAAATATTGGATTTTTTGATTTTCAGGAAGTATTAAATTTTATTTAAGACACATTATTCGGCAGATATGATCGCTCAATGGGAGTTCGATATTTATTGGATGACATTAAACATTAACCATTGAGGATCGAATACTGATTGAGTGTTTTTCATCTGTTGAATCGGTGTACCTTGACTATCACCTGAACAATTCCTATAAACTATTTTCAAAATCCCCAGAATGGAAAGATGCCCCTTAAAACGAAAACAGAATTAATAATTCGAATGTGAATGGAATGACATTCTTAGACCATTGAGCAGGATGCTTATTTATCAAATAAGTCAAAGTATTCGCCAATAATAAATACTTTCACTTCAGCAAAATGTGGATAAAGTTCATGATCCCATGGAAAATGTCGATATCTTGCTTGAACTTTGTCTATGTAAATTGTTGTGTAAAATAGTATAATAATACAAACTGACATACGCACCCTTCATTGAGTAGTTGCAATGAGAAAATTGATTTTCTAGGAGAAAAAAAATGCCACAATTGGCGGTATTTGCATGCAGTGTAATTTCAATCAAATCTGAAAGTGAAATATAATAAAATTACGACGACGCGCATTGCAAGAATTGAATTAATATAGGTGGACAACAAATTCGTTCAAGAAGGATGAACACTCATAATTTGAAATCACTATGTACCAAAGCAAAGAAGTTCCTCGGACCTTTTCCAGCTGCCTTAAAGCTTTGCACTACGAATCGAAGCTAGCGTAGCGTAATAAAGAATAAACTCGAGCCGCTAATTTCTTTAGTTTTAAATGAAAATAAATATTCGTATTGTTCGCAGTCGCCTCTCAGTTTCAGTCTAGTACGAATCCATTGTTCCTTCCGAGTCGGTGACAGTCTTGCCGTTCCCGTACGACGTGTTGCACCGATATGTGCACAATCAGGGTTTCTTTCGTTTGGCCGAACGCGATGCATTTTTTTTATCGTAGAAACGTGCGCCGAAGTCGAGGCTCGTGACAAATTTATAATACCTCCGTATTCCTCGAAGGATGTCGCGCGTCGGCAGTACTTAAAACTACGTTAAGCCTGAACAAAATAGGACGACAATAAGATGTGGCAAATTTTTTCTACCTTAGCCATTTTGGTCACTTCTTTATTTTAATGTGAAACGAATGCTCGGTGCGACGCATTGTCTGAAGTTCGATGGAATTGTTTATTTGTTAAGCGACGATATTCTCCCTAGATGATAATGAACGGAGGGGAAATCAGTATTATTTCGGGCGTTTCTCTTTGCGATCGTTTGCTGATTTACCTTCTTGCGCTTAAAAGTAGAACAAATAATTGATATTTTGGGACATTCAGAGTTGATCGTTTCGGACACAATCTTCTTAATGCAGATAGATTGTCTGCTGGATTGCGCTTTGAACCAAATTGGATACGTTTAATAGCTACCAGATCACCTTCTTCGTATTATTCAGCTTCTTTCCTCTTCTGATTAAAAGTCTCCTTATTATCAGCTTAGGCCTTTAATATCTTCTTCTTGGCTTGACCTCGCAATACATTTCGATCTTCCTGGAAGATGTCGATCCATTTTTTTCTGAACTTATTACAGTCCTTTATCGCCACTTCCTTGTAATGCTTGCCGTTAGTAGGTTTCTCCCCAGAACATTTCTACTCGATGTGACCGAACTTATTGCACTTAAAACACTTGGTTCCCTTTTCTTTTGCAGGGTATGCTGCGCTCACGTGACTTCTGTCATCGCAGTTGTAACAGCGTTTATCTCTTGAAGCATCTTCGCGCGTTGTCTTCTTCCCCTTGTCTTCATTACTTTTTGTAGTCCTTTTTCTTCATATCAGCCTTCATAACTTCGTACTGAGTAAACATTTTCTTTAACTCACGTACAGTTGAGGCACCGTACAAGATAGTTTTGTTAGCCTCTTCAACCATCTTCATCCTCACCAATTTAACTTCACATTTAACTTTTACAGTTCAATTTCTCGGCCTTGACTTTTCTCTTCTTCGTGGCGTTCCCGACTGTAAACTTACAATTAGGCGTTTCTAATCCGACCATAAAATTGCAATCCTGGCGTTTTCAGCACTGATCCCAGTTCTGAATGATTTGTCAATTCCAGTACCAGAACGGCAAACGATCGCGAGGAAACGCTTCTCCCTAGAGGCTTAAATCCAATGTATAATTAGTTAAACGACCTTTATCTTCTTCCATACATAATAATTGCCGATATCCAGAGGCCTAACGTTCGATATAAGTGCGTAACTCCGCATCGTTGAATGACGAAATTTTCGTACCAGTCTTCTCGTATTTATAATTAGCAAATTAATCACTGCGTGCGAATAAAACTTGTTTAAACGACTGCATTAAAACAATCTCGTATGATTCTCGTTTAGCATAAAATGAGCTACTTTACGAAACTAGTCTTTGTTCTATCAAGACAAAATGTCTTCGCAGTATATTCGAGCATAATTATGTATTATACAAAAATGTGTATTTTTTCGTAATACGAGTATTAGCGAATATGAGGAGCTAATTTCCAAAGTGCAACAAGTCCATTTGTCAACTTTTTGGCTACTGTTTCTACAAAACCTATTGAGATCTCTACTTGAAATTGGATAAAAATGGACTTGTTGCACTTTGGAAATGAGCTCATATAATATCGACGGACTGCTCTCATTCCACGACAGAAGGCCGCGCAATTGTACCAGTTTTTCCCTGGGAATCGCACATTTGAGTTACTGAGAAAGTTAAACGATAAGTTATTTGATATCTTTGTATAATTGCCAAATGAAGAACGCGAAGTCGAGTTACGAATTACTGTAATTTAAGGATATCGACGAATCGTTCGTGAGCGTGATGTTAATTTAGTGTACGGTGCCATATCAGTATGTACTTGCGTGATTAACGTTAACCCATCAGTACTCGGTGTCATTTTCAGTTGCCGAACAATTTTTGTTTGCAGATATTCAATTAGTTGTGTGCAGTATTATGACGTAGCATTCGGTGAGGGCCCTCGGTGCCCTCCGCTACTCACAATCTCGCGGCCACGATGCCGCGCGCGAAACGGAAAAGACGATGGGCGCCAGGTGCACTACGCATGCACCGCGAGGGGAGACGATCGAGCTCCCCGGGAACGCACGGAAATCGCGGGATCGGTACCGTTCCGATCTCGAACGGGTCCGGCTACCACAGCAAATGGTAGAGGCGCGGTTCGGTGGACGATGGCTGGGACGCGAGAGGGCGGATTCGCGAACCCGTTCGCGAAAGAAACAAAGAACTTGCTGGGGCAAAGAGGAATCGTTTATTCCATCGGGGACGAAACGGAGGTCCCCGGGCGACGCTCGCGGTCGCAAACAAAAAAAGCGGAGTGGTGCCGCACAACGTCGCGGACACCGCTCGATTCGTCGACGAGACGAAAGGCGCTAACGGTGCGCTATCGGCGCGGAGGCGAGTCGGAGGTCGGGCGCAAGAAAAGGGGGAGCGTACCGGGGCTGCAGCGGTCGTTTCCTGGCTGGGCGCGTTCCGGCTCCTAGGCTTCCGGGTGGCAGATCCGGGGGCCCTCTCGGCGTCGACCTCAGCCTCCTGGGAGGAGCTCTCTCTCGATATCGGGGAGGGCTCTCCCGGTGGATCTCGTCGCGACTCCTCTGCTCGCTCTTCACGAATCGGTTGGGGGTGGCACGCACTGCTCGGCGGGACCCGGAACGGATCGGGGTCTCGTACGCACTTCGAATTCGTACCTCGTTATCGCACTAAACTCGCTAACTCGTGAAACAATCGTGGCTCACTCGCTGAACGCTAGCGCAAAACTCTCTCGAACTTCGGATTCGGAACCGGCTCCCCTCCTCGACGGTACTCCTTATCGCGAAAGGAGAAAGAAGAGGGGACGTCGACGCATCGCGGTCGTCCGTGTGTTCGGTCGACGGCTCGTGTACTCGCCGCGTACACGCACGGACGCCGCGATCCTACGTTCGCTCTAACGCCTTTCGGCGGCCGATTCGCACGCTTCACCCCGAAAGGGTCGCCTACTCGCTTCTTGTGACGCGGAGCGATTCTCCACGTCACAGTATTTAGGAATTGGCTTCAAAAATTCGACTCTTTCTGAATAGAGTTATCGGCAAATTACTCTGCAACTAAAGTTGCCAGCGAGCACTAATGGGTTAAATTTGCGGAGAACCGAGGGCGCGGTATCTCCGAACGTTTGTTCTGCAGAGGAATAAACAAAATTGACACAGACAACCAGGAATCACGTCCGCGTAGCCTCCTCCGCGAGTTGATCATGCGCCAAGCGGCAAACAGTCGATTCACTCACGTTCCGTCGTCTGGTTTTCTACATAAACAATAGAGTTTCTCCTTTTCTTGATAATTTTCTTTTACGGCCGTGTGCGATTTATCACGGTTTTTCACGGGTGACTTATATGAAATGTGATGAGGCGCTGGCGTCTGCGACGTCGTGGCTATTTTATTCTTTGTTCGCGCGTTCTTTATCGCTGAAATAGAAACGACGAAATGTCGTCAATGGGACGATGCGTCGGGACTCCGTTGGAATGTATTCCGATCGTTTGGTCGTTATTAGTATTGAGTGGGCCGCGTTTCTGTTATAATTTCATTTTTGTCATGCATCTGTTAAGGAAAGTCTTTGATCCAAATTTTCCCAAATACTCACCGGCTTTAGGGGGAATCGTTTCCCCGGATGCATTTACGTTATCGTTTTTTTCTTCTTGAAGTTTTACATTTTTTCTCGTCACCAATTGAATCCTTAACTCATCGTTGCCTTGGTCAACCTCTTCGTGCTCATAAGACAGAACTCCTACTAACTCCTCTAATTTTTTTTCTACTTCTTCAACTATGAAGATGGCCTTCTTTCGTATAGATTTATCTTCTTTGGTTAGCGTGTCTACACAATAGAAATCTGCAATTTCAATATGAGGGCAAGGACCAGAGGTCATATCGCTTAGCATGGAATCCCAATAGGCGTTTGCCGTACGCGGCACTGTCCACGGGGACCGACCAGACGCACCATATGCGACCGACGCATCGAACGTGTTAATGCGCCCTGCTTTTCTGCGTAATCGGCACCACGTTTTTGTTTGTGGTGTGATTTCTCACCTCGTTGATTTTTAATTATACCTTGTTTGCGTGAGGCTCCTTTTCTTCCATTTCGACCTCCATTGAATCATTAACAGCTTGATCCAAGTCGCTCGTCTTGTCGGTCTTGTCTTCAGAAGTTGGAATATCCATAACTTGATTTCTTTCTTCTACAACAGTGTCGATTTATGCGTTATTTTTTTTCGCGAACGCGTCCGTGAAAATTTCGCGGGGAAATGGGGGAAAAATTTGCATTTGCCGGGTTCCCTATACACACACCCCGAATTTGTCGGTTTTTTTTTGAAGACTCGCGAGACAGAAAAGTGACGGGAAACTCACGGATTTTCCGGGAGATCGCTATAAAGTCACGTGGTTTTGCTGTGTTTCTTTCGGGCGTACCTGTCGTACCGCCGTGGAAGGTCGTCCAATTTTAACGGCCCTCTGTAATCGAGTTCTGCTATCTCGCGTTCCTATTTCGCGCGCCGGGACCACAAGCGCAACGACAGTTCGTCGAGGGGAAGCGAGGCGGGATTGGAATACAAATTCGTCCGTTTTCGCCGGTCGAGGGGGGATATTTTATATCAGGAAAATCCCCGAGTCCCCTTCGCGCGACATCGATGATTGGTACGCGTAATTTATTTTCCTCGATATGTGATTTCAAGCTCGAAAATATTTCGAGTTTTTAATATACGAGTCTGTATAGAAATATGGACAGACCACACAAACGATCAATGACGTTTCGTGTTGTTGTTCTAGATATTTGTATATTGTATTTGTGTAGATTTTGTAGTGAGCGTAAATAGCTCGGGCGCCACATTCATCTTGCCACATGTTGGATTTAGGTTTTCGAGTTTGCGTTCTCCCGCTGGAGCTGATTCCCACGCGCTGACGAAGTGACGGTAACTTGCGGGTAGAGTCATTAGAATCTTCGTGATGATCATCGAGTCTGAGATCTCCTCTCCCATGAGCTTCAGCCTGTGTGCGATTTCCTCGAGTTTAGCGATGTGTGTTGCTATGTCGTCGCTCGATTTCTTCGTCGCATTATACCAATTTTGTTGCAGCATGTGCACGCTCGCTTCCGATTTTTGCTCGTAGATCGAAGAGAGTTTCAGCCACATTTCGGCTGCCGTCGTGCAGTTAATGATGTGTAGTGTTGGCTGATCTCCGATCGTCGTGACGATGATCTTTTGTGCTGTTGCGTCAGACTTATTCCATTTTTCGACCTCTTTCGCGTGCGCGGCTTGTGCCGCCGCATTCTCGGTTACGATAACATCCGCCGGCTTTGTTTCAGTTCCCAGCGCGACATTCAGTGCCTCGTGTGAGTTTAGAAGGACTCTTGCCTGGAATTTCCAGATGCTCCAATTGTCGATGCTCTTCAGCTTCGTGACTCTTGATAGTACGCTCTCCATTTTTTCGGTCATATTTTCCACGGTTGCACGAGGCGGGGAGATAACCTCAAAAATTTCTTCTCAGATTTCCTTCTTTTTCTTTCCTATATCTTCTTTCCACCGAAACTATTTATTGCACTGTTTTCTGGGCCCATAACCTGTTGGATTTAGGTTTTCGAGTTTGCGTTCTCCCGCTGGAGCTGATTCCCACGCGCTGACGAAGTGACGGTAACTTGCGGGTAGAGTCATTAGAATCTTCTCGATTCACTCTCGCTAATGAACACTCTTGCTGATACGACACGTTGTCTTATGTTCTGTGATACGATTAAATCTAATCACCGTATTTCTTGCACATCCTGTATGGAGTACTACTCAAGGCTACACAAAAGACACTCATTTTAAGGTACGCCTCCCACTTCTATCTCAAAGGTCGCAATGACATTGTTCGCTTAAGGGTCGGTTTTACCAACACGGTATAAACGCGATATAGCGCTATACTGAGAATAACCAGCAAATAAGCCTTATGGTTATATTCTCAGTATAGCGCTATACCGCGTTTATATACCGTGTTGGTAAAACCGGCCCTAAGTAGGAAAGTTTGAAACGGCATTGCGTCAGCACCGTTAGCGCCATTAAATGTCATAACCGACGCAAGTATCCATTTTTCATCAACGTGCACTGCCGCACGAGGTAAGAACAGTAAAAAATTAATAAATCAACCACATAAAAATTAGGTTTTACTTAATCATCCCGATCGAATCGCTGCTTATTGAAGTTATATACGAATGTAGCCTGCCAGACGATGAAAATGCCGCGAAAGTGAGGCGATCCGTGATTCCTTGTAAATGGTGGCATAAATTATAAGACATTATTTTTTGCCCGAAATGCCCGTTATCCCGCTGCCCCGTACGATAAGACGCGCACGCGCGCTCGCGTCCAATCGCAGGATTATATTAGGAATATATCGACGACTTTTATATTGACTTTTCTTTTTCCATCTCGCTGGTTGTGTGTATGGGTTGTACGAGGGAGGAATACTCTTGCCAAACTGCTATTCGCACCTGACTTGTTATCGGAGATGTAGCGTAGTAATCGAAGGGTATACATATTATATATTATATATATACACGCATGTAGTATAATGTTGACCGATGTTGAACCGAAATTATTTACGAATCGTTTCAATATTCATGAACGATTTGATACATGTTCGATAATTTTAGCCCTCGGTCGATCGGTGAAAAATAATGAGAATAAATTATTCGATATACACGAATGTGGAGTTCTTCTTTCGTCGCTTATCCCATCATCGTTCCATACTTCCTTCTTTCCTTCTTTAACTTATGTGTTACGATACTTAAAAACAGTTCATCCATTTGTTTGATTATATACTTATTTATTGCATCCGAGCGTGCCAAAGCAAAAAAAAAGATTGCCGAAATAACAAAACAAATTAAATAAGATATAAGAATAATTAATAGTAAATCTTGATGAAAAAATGTCTGGAAAACTGACTGTTTTTCAACGAAATATGAGTTTGTTAGACAAAGACAGAGAGATGTTCAAAAATATCTATTTTTCTTTGACTCGCAAAATCTTTTCTGGAAAAGTCTAATCAACGCTGACAAATATATGAGAACATCTGAAAAATTCAGAAATAACAAATTTTCAAAAATTGACCAAATATCAAAGTTGGTCAGAATTTTCTTAGAATTTGTCCGAGTTTATCAACATTTTTAAAAAAATAGTATTTATGCACGAAAGGGAAATGGATATTTTTCTATATTTCTCTGGCGAACTCTAATATTTCACTGAAAATGTCTGAAAATGTTCCAATCACTGCAGAGAAAGTCAGAAGAAAGTCAAAATCTCATTGTCAGAATTTTTCAAAAATTTCTCCGACATTTTTCCATAGGGGCACTGCTTCGAGAAATGATAGAAGAATAATACAGGTAAGTATTCAAAGGTTTTTAATAATTTTTAATGACCAAGTATAATTTAATTTTCAAAGCTTCACCGTTAAACTTCTAATACTATTGAAGCTGCTCTAAATACGTATACGTACAGCCTGAATAAAATAAGAATAATTAAAAATACAGTAATTGAAAAAATGGTAGAACGGTAATTATAAGTATAAACATGAAGAATTTCAATAATTCTTAACGACAAAGTACAATTTAACTTTCTAAATTTCACCGTTAAACCACTAATATTATACTATTGAAGGTACTTAAAATACGTTGAGAGCATCACGTCAAAGCGAATAAAATGAAACGTTTAAGAAATCGTTGATCAATTTTGGCTTCAGTAACCGCTGTACGGTAAAATCCCTAGAAGCGACGACGACGCTTCATGAACAGCGGCGTCATCGGCTCGGTCAGTGGACGCTTCGCGACCTGCGGCAAATTGACTTTGAAACTTGGTACAGGCTGCGCTCTGTGAATGGTTTGTTTCCTCAGCAGGCCGGTTATCTCTGCTTCTCGGGTCTTCCTCAAGGCTGCCTCCTGTTCGATCAAAGTAAGGCGACAGCGTTACGAGATATTATTGCAGTACCATCCAGGAGGTAGAAACGAGAGAGAGATTGATAGAGATAGAATTTTTTAATTCGTCGCATCTTCTTCAGTTTTTTCAGAGAGTCATTCCTTTGTCCGCACTCACCGTTCGCCTCATTGCTTCAAACTGCTCCTCCTTCTCCCTCATGTAATTCTCAAAGCGCTCCCTTTCCTTGGCCCTGATCGCCGTGTGGAGCGTCGGTGATTTCGGGACCAGCATTTTTCTCGGTAACTTCGGCTTGAACGGCTGCTGATTTGGAATCCAAGCCTTCGCCTGCAGGTAAAGTTGTTCGTCGTGCGTCGTTATAGATTCTCATTTTTACACTGCCTCTCTCGCAGGATTATCGCTGCGCGTACCTCGTCATTGCTGGGGACTCTCGGAGCGGTCGACACCTTGCATTTGACCACCGGATTGACTTTGAGGAACTTCGGGACCGGATTCGCGTGGAACTGCCATGTCTGGTTTCTCTGTTCCAACTCCTGAAGCAAACGTATGTAGCTCGCGTACGAGCGTAGAATATTATTCATCGTTATTTCGTTTTGTAGCCCAATCAGCAGAACCCTGATGGAAAAATTTCTCTAACCCAATTTCTGAATAATTCTTAGATACTTTGATTTTTTTCTATAGCTATTCGAACATTTTCAGATATTTCCAGGGAAGAATTAGAGTTTGTCAGAGAAAGTCGGACGAATGTCCAAAATAAAAATTAGCTAACGAAATTCTGTACAATTCTGTAAAAGTACATGTAGCAATTTTCCAAGTTTTTCAGAAATTTTGCAGAATTTCCCAGATCTCTTCAGGTGCTTGTCAGTGTTTATTAGACTTTTTTAGAAAAGTTTTAGTACATGGGAGAAAAATTAATTTTCTTGGACATCTCTTTAACTTTCTCTCACAGACTCTGATACTTCCTTGAAAATGTCTCTGAAGATGTATTCCAATTAGTAAAGAAAGCCAGATAGAAATTCGTTAGAGATATTTTTCCTTGCTAAAAGACGTCTTATCCCCCACTTCCGAACGACTCAGACGTAACTCGCTTAAAAGATGTCTTTTAACGATAAAAGTAGTTCGAAAGTGGATCACAAGACGTCTTTCAGCTCTGTACTCGTACTTTATTGATCTGTGCTCTCTTGCGCTCCTCCCGGATCCTATCCCGCTCCTCGAAGCTGAACGGACGGACGACAGTGCATCGGTTCTGGTCCCACGGGCGTTTCTTGCATTTCTCGGTCTTGGAGTGCTTCAATTGCTAAATCAAAATCCACTGGATGTTTTCGTCATCCGTAATTTACTGTAAAATATACACGCGTCGCTTACGTTGCCGACGACAGACGATTGTTCGGTACTACTGCTAGTCACTTCGTTGTTCCGCGGTGATTCCACCAGCTCTTGCGACTTCCGTTTCACTTCCGACAACGCCACCCCTTTGAATCTCCTGAAAAAACGTCATTTACTCAGTGCCGGATCGCGACTAGGTCGTCACTTCCGGATAACACACACCTCTCGGATATATCACACAAAAATTCCAACATAACATCGTCGAGACATTTAAGTATCTTGATGTAATTCAGTAGTATCTCTAAAACGTTGGAAGGAGGGGGAGGAGGAATCGCTTTGCTAGAGGAATACCTAGCGATATCTTCGCAGTCGTCCTCTTGGCTGACGCCCGGCAGGACCTGCTTCTTCGGATTTGCCGCGTGCGAATCGTCCGACGTCTTCCTCTCTTGAGACAAATAGCGCATGGATTATCTTTCGATGGGAGCATCCCACAGCGGGTCTCGCTTACCGAAGAACGATTCGCTCGCGATGGGCGTGCTGCTGAAGTCCACGTACTGCGGCGACTCCAAATCTTCCCAGTCGTACGGCTTTTTTGGCTTGCCGAACAGGCGCGCCGGGACGGGGCTGCGATTGCCCCGGTAGTTCGACCAGAAGGAAGCGATCGGCGTCGAGTGATATTCGTCGTCCTGCGTCGCCTTTCCGTTCATCTCACCGGACATATCGCCGAGCAAACACCGCAATTTTAGTCTTTCGTTTAACTGTTTTTTATTCGATAAAGAAGGCTTAAAAACTTTGGGAAGTCTGTATAATCGCGTTATCGAGCACTTTGGAAGAGCGAAGTCTTCGCCACCTTGAAGCACTGTTTTAACTGAAAGATTTGAGCGGGACGTTCAGCGGACGCAGCCGTGAAATGAAAATAATAATGACGTCGAACGGGAAGGCTCTAGAATCGCGTTATCAGTCACTTTGTAAGAGCGAAGTCTCTCCTGCGAGGAACTGTTGTAACTGTAAGATTCGAGCAGGACGTTCGGTGGTCGCGGACGTTAAATGAAAACAATAATAACGTCGAATATCTAACGATTATATTGCGCGACCCGCAGTGAAGCCGGGTTATAGCACTGGGTTTGTCAAATGAAAATCTTGTTTCCTGTATGGTAGGTTTTTTAATTTAAATTGGAAATTATAGCTGTGGAATAATATTAATATTATTAATTAATATTTATTGATCCTTCACGCACGAAACACTTTTCTGGAAAAGTCTAATAAATACTGACGAATATCTGGAGAAATCTGTAAGATTGCGTAATTTCTAAATATTTCTGAAAAGGTCTGCATGTATTTTTATAGAAGTTATACATTTTCAAGAAATAACTAAACTTCAGGGTTGGTCGGATATTTGTCCAAGTTTATCAAAATTTCATAGAGAAATTTTTTCACGCATAAACGAAAAATGGATATTTTATGATATATCTGAGTCTCTCTGACAAACTTTGATATTTCCCTGAAAATATCTGAAAGTTTTCCTATTGTTATAGAAAGTAAGAAAAAAAGTCGAAATATCTCAGTTTTAAAAAAATTTTTTACATGAATTTTTTCATAAGGAATTCAATGTTGAGAAATGATAAGATAGTTCTTACTCTGATATTTTTAAATATTTTCTACAATTTTCTATCAGAAAATTTCAGCAGGGTTTCGATTATTTTATATCGGATCCAATTTCTCGCTTTGACTCATTTTTTATGAGGAAGGATTCAAATCGCACAAATAACAGATCGTTTTAAACGATGATTTCTATAGATTCACATATCTATAGCTTATCGAATGTATTTTAACAAGAAAGTGGTCGAGTGTTTGTGCTAAATTTCACGAAGCAACGATCTGTACAATTTTTTGTATTCTTCCATTTGAAAGTTCGATCATTCTATACGCAGATGCGAGCGTATTGACGAGCGTCGTCTCTCTCTATGGCAACAGAAATCTAAACATCGCGGTAAAAGCGTAAATATAAACGCGAACGAGTAGCGTTCGTATCGTTCGCTTTTGAAACGTTCTGAAGTGTGGCTTTTTGTTCAATTAATCTTCGAAATACGTGAAACTTTACTCGCGTCGTTTTACTCTTCCTTATTTTCCACAATTATAAGATAGTGTAAATTATTTTTATCACTAATCTCTCTCTCGTTGATGTTCCACTTGAATATGAAGCGTAAACTAGTGACGGCGTATTTTTCGAGAGATTTAAATATTATATTATATCAAAGTCTTTACGCGAATACAAAGAAGAATGAAGATATCGTGTATTGAAAAATGAGCGGTATGGGGTGAGTAATTTGCGCATTCAATGATTTTGGCATAAATATCTTTCTAAAAATCTCTGAGAATAATTTCGAAAAATTCGGCGAATTTAAAACCCGTTTCCAGAGAAATATAGCGAAGTTGAAAAATGTTCGGAAATTTGTTTCCAAAAATCTTCCTTCCCTCCGATCATTTCCAAGTACTTCTAAACGTATCTGAAAGATTCTGAAAAACTAGGGATTATAGCGTTTCAAAATAATTTGGAAGTTTTAGCTTTTTCGAATGGTTTAAGGAAGCTTAGCAATACTAAAATATTTCCGGAGAAAAGAACAGTTTTAGACGTCCCCAATTTTCTCTGAAAATCTATCGCTCTTTCAATCTTTCAAACATTTTCCGCCAGGACATTGCAGGACCAATTAAATCAAAAAACTCGGCAGTTTCCCATCAAATATATTCGCGCGAAGCTCTCAGAATTATTAGAAATTTCTACAATAATTGAAAGTATATGGAACTATCAATTTTTTTTCATTCTTGTAATCAATTACACATCATATTTCAGACTAGATCACAATGCCAACGCAAACCTCGCAAATCGCTGGCTGGAAGCTGTTTGCGAGCCGGACGCTCGCATCTACTCCCTGCCCGGTGGTCTGGAGATGCTCGACATTAGCGGAAACGGCGACGCCCGTCTCGTTGCCGCTGACCTGGGTACCGGCACTACCGACACCGCGAAGGTACTCGCAATTTCCTGGATAAATCTTACGTTGGAAATTATCACCAGCGTACAAAATCTGTCATACTTTGATGATATTAACATCGACAATCTGTCGATATTAAATTTGTCATAATTTGCATTATTTCCTGGAACCAATTTCTTACAATTGTCGACAAATTGTACCACAAATATTTGAACAAATTTAACGGTATTCGACAATTTCTAATTAATTTCTCATAAAATTTGATAGATTCTATTAAAAAATATATCGATGAAATTTGCCAAAAACTGATAGAATTTGTGAAAATTTGCCATCGCAATTTTTGTATAATAGAATTTCATATATATTCTTTTGAATTTTCACAAATTGTTTAAGAATTCGTAATATCTTACTATTCCTAACAATATCTGTCTGCTACCCGGCAAACACACGATGTCCTATGGATGTCCATTAGACATCCATGTGATATCCATAGGATGTTTTCTGGATATTTGTGCCGTACGGGTAAATTCCCTTTTAGTTGCGGGTGTTCGACGGAGGCAAACAGATCACCGAGCGCAACATGCTGGAGCCGCCCTGCGGCATAGTCGGCTTCCACTCGGAGAACGGCGAGCCGCGCTCGGCGGCGCTCGCGGTGGGCGCCGGCTCCAGCGTATACGTGTACAAGAACATGAGGCCGCATTTTAAGTACCGCTTGCCGCACATGGACGCCCATCCTAAAGAAAGAGAGGTAGGAAACTGGAGGATAAACACCCCGAGGGAAGTGCGAGTTAAAAATCGTTTATTTCGAAAAAAGTTTAAACAAAAGATGTGAAGAAAAAAAAATACTCTCTTAATTTTTCCCGTACACATTACTGCTGCGTCTCGAGATAACTGCGTTCAAAATCGAGCAGAAGCTGAAGCGCTCATCCGCTCTATTCTAATCATGCCAACGAGACTACGACGTATTTTACAATTACAATTTAAATATGACACATAAGTACAATTAAAAAAAGCACGCGATAACGATATTCCTCGGTCATTTTCATATAGATTTGGCACAACGCAGGACTGGGAGAAGAACTAAACGTGCTGACACTAGGGGACGATCTGGAATCGCTGCTGAAGGAGCTGGGCGCAGCGCTTCTATCGCCTCGGACGCTAAAGTTTCTCTCGATGGACAGAAACCTCCGTCCGAGCTTCGCCGAAGAGTACAGACGCGTACCGCTGGTGCGCGACACAGCCGTGACCTGCCTCGGTACCGTCCGGAAGGACTCGTGGAACGATCCCGCCAGTAGTTGCCTCGCGGTGGGTAGCGAGGCTGGAGAAATACTAATTCTAGATCCCAGGTGAGCAATTGCATTTCGAGAAGCTCCGAGTCACTTTAACTGTCAATGCTCGGCAGTTCTCGTAAGCGTAAAGTTATACTGGGAGAAAAATTTGTAATTATACAGAGCGAGGCATTTGAATTACGACAAATTAATGTGCGTAAAATGACGCATTTTAGAAAAGAAGCTCCGAGTCGCTTTAACTTTCAATGCTCGGCAGTTCGTAAGCGTAAAGTTGTACTGGAGGAAAAATTTGTAAATTATACAGAGCGAGGCATTTAAATTGCGACAAATTAATGTGCGTGAAATGACGCGTTTTAGAAAAGAAACGTTTACTTTCGAGAGGGAAAGGGGAGAACTGTATATTTTATTTTTAATTTAGTAAAAGTTAACATCAAATTCGTGATAACGGTAGGTAAGCAAATTTAATACTGAACGCTGATTGATTGACAATGTTTCTTCATGCGTTGAAAATGTCCTTCCACCATATTAAAAATACAAATTTGTCTTACAGAGTACAGTAGATTCCTTCGTAATGTCGCTTGCGAACTTTTGAGCTTCCTTCGTTCTCGTTCAACGAGGAAGCCGCGCGCTGCGAGAACTCAAGAGATTGAAAGGGGGTTTTGACAAGTGCGGGCTTCGCTTTGCCGTAATCTATCCGTGTAATTATTGTACAACAGGGCTTTCTCGGTAACGGATAAGCTTCCCTTAGGTTGGCCGCCGGTAGCTCTCGCGGGCACGGGCTTGTGGGGTGGCGACGGTCGAATTATAGTCGTCGGGAGGGGTGGGAAGTTGGGCGCCGTCAGGAAGGGCTGCGCGTTGAGGCTCTGGGACGAGCTGCCGGCCCCCGCCGTTTCCCTCGCGACGCTCGCCAGCGACGGCGCCGCCGTCTGCACCATGGACGGCACTCTATGGGGTTTCTCGAAGAAGGTACATATACGTGTACAGGGGTTGCTACATGTCTGGAAAAGCAGGAAGAGCATTTTTTAGAGCATGGAAAACCGGGAAAAGTTAAGGATTTTCAATGAAATCTCTTAAAAGGGAAATTTCGCGCTATTCATTAAGGGGTTACGCCTAGTTGGTGGCCGGCAAAAAGGCGTGATTTTGTGAATTTTTTGGGGGGAAAATGATTGCAGGTTTCGAACTGTTTTTTTTTCATAGTAAAGGGTATATCTTTGACTATGTTTCGTAATTTGTTTATTGGAAAAAATTCACAAATGTGGCAAATATAATGAATTTCCCGGACCACCGTTCAAAAAAGGCTTTCCGCGGTGACCACTGTAACTTCCACACCAATCATCTGACATCAAAAAACCAAATAAATTACGTTTTTGTATCGTATTATCTAGTCCTTAATCGAAGGATTTGATAAAATATTAATTTTTGAAAAAATGGTCGGCGATCGAAAGTGAAATGCTAAATTTCGGTGAAAAAATCACTTCATTTTCCTTGATATAAAAAAAAAAGTATGCATCGAAATAAAAAATCCTTCGATTAAGGACTGCCTTTTGATATAAAAAAAAAGTATGCAAGATTTCAAGTAATTATTTGTGTAATTTATTGCGCAGCTGGCGAAATGTTTTCCGCCAGAATTAGCACGTTTAAAAATGATATCTTCAAAAGCCACCAACGACGGAATCCGCGTCGCCGCGAGTACTTAGACCGCGTATTTCTGTGAGTTTCTCAACCAATCATTCCGATATTCCTCTCAGGGCGTGAAGGTGTGGCAAGTGCAGCTGGCCGGCATAGCGCTGGACCTCGTAAGTCTACCCGTGCCTCAGGATGGTCTCTCGCTGCTGGCCGTGAGCATTGCCGGACTTGGCATCCGCGTCTATAATGGGCATCGCCATGTCGATACGATCAAGACGTCCGAGCCGATATCCGCGATAAAGGTACGATCAATTGTTATCAGGAATATGTTAAAGAAACATTGTATTTTTAATATACCTTTATATGAAGCTTTTTTTCCAACGCATAAAATACTCCCCCAATGAAATTTGTATTAATAATATTTGTTCGACTTAATATGCAATTATATTAAATTAAATATAAATTTCAAACGGCATATATTAATTGTCATAACATAATATTGGATAAAAGCTTCGCGTATACAATTTTAATTAAGCAAACTTTAACAAACAAACAACTTTTAACTTTTAATGCAAACTTTTTTACAATATATCTTGATGGAAAAATTTCTCCAACAAATTTCTGAGTAACTGATATATTTTAACTTTTCGTGGTAATTGGAACATTTTCAAGTCTGTTAAAGTAAGCCAAAGGAACTTTTCGAAAATATTCTGATAAACTCGGACAAATTTCTCAAGAAATTCTAATAAATTCTGCGAAATTTCTGACCAATTGAGATTCGGTCAGTTTTTCGAAATGTATAATTTCTGTAAAATCAAATGCATTAATTTTTCAGAACTGTCCAGAAATTTTGCAGAATTTCCCCGATTTTTCCAGATATTGATCAGCGTTCATTAGACTTTTTCAGAATAGTTTTTGCGCATAAAAGGAAAGTGGAAAATTTACAGATTTCCCTGATTTTCTTTCATAAACTTTGATACTTCCTTGAAAATGTCTGAAAATGTTCCAATATTACTAAAGAAAGTCAAAAAAAGATCCGAGTTTTTCAGCAATTCGTTTGACAAATTTTTCCATCAAGAATTAATGTTAATTCCACGCTAAAGTGCGGAATTTGGAGCACATTCTTTCTAGTTTTCCGTACTATGACGTCATATTCCACGGTCAGCCGTTAATGAACATTTCTATTCCGTTATTATCATGATTACTACGCGCAATTACTTCGTGAACAGAAGCAGTCCGCACTTGTTTTCAGAAATGCCTAGATTTCGAATTCTAAAACTACAAATATCTATGGCAGTCGATTACGCCATAGGTACTATGGAAAACTACAGATGTACCAAATACAGTACTTTACCGTAAAATTGATTGACACAAAAATCGGCGTAGATAACTTTTTCCGCCAGGGCACAGTCAATGAAATATTCTCTCTCACGAACACGCAGTACGGCAGACTGGGCCAAGAGGAACGCGCCATGGCGATGGTGACGATCGGCGGCGGTCTCGGCGTGAAGATCCTCAAGCGCACGGCGGACTTCAGCGTCCGCGCCGCGTCGGGCGACGCGGCGATCGCGGGCGCCGCCAGGTGGGCGGTGCCGCGGAAGACTCGGCTCTTCGTCGAGCAGACGATCCGCGAGAGAACGGAGGCGCCCAACATCCACCAGACGTTCCAGCGAGGACTGCTGCGACTGAGGCTCGCGGTGGCCGAGCGTGCCGTGGACATTCTGACGATCGACCAGAACTCCGGTCCGAATCCCGTTCTCATGGAGTCCAGCGTGCTCGGCCTCGGTCCGCGCTATCTCGTGCGCATCTGCGTGACGAACATCGCCGACGGCCCGTCGCACGCCGGACTCTTCGTCGTGTGCAGGGACGAGGACGCGGACGTGAGGCCGCGCGTCGTCGATCTGCCTCTGCTGCCGAGCGGAGTGCCGATCGCGGTGACGGTCGAAGCCGCGCTCAGGGCGAAGGGCGTACCCGGGAAGGTGCAGAGCTTGCTGTGCAAGAGAGGCTGGGTCAGGCCACTCGCGATAACGAGCGCTCTTTTGCCGGTCAGCGAAGAAGAAATAGAGGTGTGAGAGAAGCAAATGTTTTAAGGATGTGTATTTTATCGAAATGAAATGTAAAGGTAATTTGTTAAAAATGTGATCCGTTAAACTTGTCGGTAACTTTCGTTGCTAAACTATTTAGGTGGATCAATAAAGTTTGACTAGGAAGAAAAATAATTGGAATCCGTTTAACCCAAATGCTCCCGAAACTATCTTTTTTTTTTTGAAAACGTATACCTACTTTTATATCGATACGAGTAGATTAACTGTTTGACAAATGGACATTTCTTATACGTCCTTTTAAAAGGACGGTGGTACTATTTGGGTTAAAAGATAGCAATGGTCAAAACGGACGATATACTTCCGTGCGGGTATTTACAATATCGATTTCAAACAGCGAAGACTTCATCGATAAATAGCACGCGCATGAATTTTGTTCGTCGCTTTACCCGCGATACATCGCGGCAGGAATCGCGCCGGATGGACGATCGTCGATACCGCAGAAAGATATCAGTATAAGGCAGAATACTTTCTTTTCTAATCTAGGTAAAACCATCCCTTTGAAGATTTCGTACCAACCTGATGTCGATAAGGTAAAAACTACGTTGGTTCATCGTTACTACTCTGCCGGTAACTTCTGCCCTTGACGCTATGCGCTCAGCGATCATAACGCAGAATAAAAATCGAGTAAACGCCCGTTTCCGCTCAACTTTGAACGCGATTATCTCGAAACGCGGTGGAGATACGTGAACAATTAAGAGTAACTTTTCTGTAGTAGAAACGTAGACGAACATCTTTTGTCTCAACTTTTTTTCGATATCTTTAATATTTCTCAAGTTAATCAGTTTAGAGGCGCATCTATCTTATTTTTACCTTATATTCCAGTGAAGTTATGCTACTTGTGTATAGGTACATATATCTTTTATCAACTTTTACGGTAAATGATTTCCACAACTTAGTGCGGTCCTAATTGATTAATCTCGAGTCTCAGTTGTCTGACTAAATGATTTACGACAACAACAACTCTAATCACTGCGAGAGAATAATAACTCTTCAAATCTTTGTTTTTGTATATTAATTTCAAAAGAAACTAAAACGCGTACTGATCGCGAGTTTCGAGCACGATTTATCGACATTCGACGATTTATGGGTCCAAAAACTTAATGCTTCCGTAGAAGTAGATATCGACAAAACTTGACGGTACTCTGACGATGACTATTAAAAAATCATTGCGTCTGATATGCGGCGATTCGAAAAACACATATTTACCGTATATATAGCAGATGCGCACGTGCTTTCAGATAGACCAATCAAGTATGACGTTTACACTCAACTTATCCGTCGTATAAGCTTACTCGCGATATACGCGTCTTTCGGTATAGAATATTCTATTCGGATCGAATTTGTCTTTGTACTAAATTCAGAAAGTAAGAAAATTCAGTTCTGTAAGATTCAGAAAATGTGTCAATGTTAACCCAGTGTCCAATGTTGGTCCGCGTTACCCTACTACTACGATTTATTTTCTTCCATGCCGATAACACGACCATCTCAATATTGAGAATTCATACGAATCGTCGCAATGTTTTAGCGGCGGGAAGGTGTCAAATTATTTGAGGAATCAAGGGACGAAATCTTCGGAATAATGACTTTTAATGACCTTAAAAAATAGAAATAGTTTTCTACTGACACGATTGAAAAAAAGGACCAATCATTAAAACAAATTACCAAGTGGGAGACCTGCAAATACATGAAATCGCTAAAAATTGAAAGACAAACTCAAAATCTCAGCAGTTCTTTATCCGTTCTTACGATCAAACTATCTTTAGCCGCCAAATATAGTGCTTTCCATTACCGCGCTAAATCGACTGTCGCGCCTACGACGCACCCAACTGCGTTTCGCTTTCACGTCGCGTCAGAGCTACGAGGAAACCTTCCTACGGAAGGCGTTCAAGATTCGCCGGTAAGCCGAAGAATTCGTACGGCAGGGCATCGGGTCTATGTTACATTCGATGAACCGTGCGGCGTGTGGAGTTCGTCGACCCCGAACACCACCAACGATCAATAATAGAGCCTGCCGGATCTTGGATTGCGACAAGATTGTTGTGGATGGTAGCAGGCGGGCAGCGCAGCGGCAGCAGCCCCAGCCTCGTTGCGCAACTCTTACGGCATTAAGATACAACACGTGCCCGACTCTACACGTTCCTCGCCTCACGAACGTTGCAACATCCGTAACTCCTCGACCGTTCGAGTCTCTTTCCCGAGTAACTTCAACGCTTCTGCTTTCCCTTCCTCCCACCGCCACGCCTGTCGCATCGTCCACGGGCAACGCGGAGTCCCACTCGAATCTTTAACGTATTTAGATCGCACCGCGAAGTAGGCCGATGCCGTCGCCCGAGAAATTTCTAGACGCGCGCGACTCTTCGTTTAACTTCGAACGCGATTATCTCGAAATTCGATAAAGATACGGGAAAAGGCGAGATTAACTTTTCTGCGGCAAAAACGTAGGCGAACATTTTTTGTTTAAACTTTTTTTCGATACCTCTTACCGTTCTCGAGATAATTGATTTTCAATCTCCGCTTCGTCCTCCACTTTCAGACCCTGGAGTACAATTCACGCATACATATATATGAATGCAGCTAGGATAAAAAATGCGCGCAGGAGTTAATTAATATTGCTAACGTTGACAAATACATCCTGATACAGATTCGTCTCGCATTTTTCATGTACCTTGTGAATAAGGAAAATAAGAAAAAAATGTATTTTACAGTTTCAACTCGAATTCGACAGCCGATCCCGGAAAGCTGTAAGAGCAACGCGCGTGCCGTCGTTCCTCGGACGAAGAAATGCCGGATTTAAAGAACCCCGCGCGGCGTTACGTAACCGTCGTACGGCGATGACTCGGAGAAAGAAGAGAAAGCTGAGCGTGCATTAGTTCCCTATGCGGCCTTGGCGTGTACCTAACTCCTCTCCGGCGTGCGATGCAGGGAATGGCGTGTACAAACTGTTGCACGTGGTTCTCGGTCAGCGACCCCCACGGCGATCCCTTCCTTCTTCCACCTTCCGCGCTTCCTCCGCCACCTACTACGTCGTGCGTCACCTCGGGTGTCGCTCTAGCGCCGCTTTCGACTGCTGTGCCCTCCAACGCACCCGGAGAAAACGTTCTTTTGAGCGACGAAGAATTAGAGGAACCGAGTATCATCAAAATATGAAGAAAAAAATCTAATTCTTCACCATTTACTTATTAATTAATTCAATCTCTTATGGATATATCATATATTTCATTGCTTTCATTTATTTTAAATGTGATAATAAATTAATAAAATATTTTTATCATTAATTTCATTATAAATTTTTCTATAATTTTTAAATTAGGAATAGCTCTTTTATATTTTTAATTTCATGATATATAGGTAATGAATAAAGTTGAATGAATACATTTTTTTTTGTCAACTTGATACACATAACCACGTATTTTGCATATGTGATATAATAATATTATTCTGCGATCAATACACGATCATCGTCAATGTAATATTTATCGCTAAATATGAAACACATCAAAACCCATGATTTCAATGAAACTTCAAATTTTTTATAATTTATCGGGATGAGGAGGGGAGGGGAAAGAAAAGGGGAGAGGGGGATATCAAAAAATGGAATACAGTACTTAAAAAATTACTTCTACATTGTAAACCTCTTAGGTCGAAACAGGCCCACAATCAACGTTAAAAAATCGAAATTTCGAACTCGAATAAAAAAAAGTCCATATTTCTTAATTTAACTTATAATCTGTATATATATTTAATCACATAAAAAATAATTACACATTCAAAAAGCAATTTCTCCCTACAAAATTGACTTGTGCCAAGAACAAGCGCGAAAAATGTAGTCTTATAGGACGATGAAGTACCTGCATTTTTGAATATCATTTTCCAGGTTAATTGAAGCCGAAAATGAAAAATATAAAATACGAGATAATTAATTTTCTCCAAATTGTTCATATTTGGAATAAAAAGAATTCAGTGGGAAAACCGAATTATTTTTCACGTGGTAGCATGAGTCAAAAATCGACGTTTTACAGCATCCATTCGTATTACGCAACGCGCGTTTCTTCTCGATTACTCTTATACAATAACAGAGACAAAGGCTATAGAGCAGAGCTTCTTCGCTGAGACGACGTGACGTTCGTAATACGGCGTAATAGAACGTATACGCTTTAGCTGTAACACACTTCGCAATCGAACCGTAACGCCGCTTCCGTAGCTACGACGGCACCGAAGAAGATCACGAGGGAAGGGAGGAACCTTGCCGTTCCCATAGACCGTGTCTAGTTGGTCGTTCCATGAATCACCTTGACTTTCTTCTTCCGAGTGTTTACAATTACGCGCGTACAGCGCGCACTGTACTATACCTATACCATCGCGAGGCGAACCATAAATGACGCGTATAAAAGGTACAAGACGCATTACGCGTCGTGTGAGACGCGTAATATGTATACCTTATTCTCTTTTCCTGACGCTGTTCAGGGTGTAGCGTTGTATAGGTAAAACGGGGTGAGACGGCGAGTGAAGTTGGCCCCTCATTTCCATTACTTTCCATAGAAACGAGGGGCCAACTTCACTCGCCATCTCACCCCGTTTTACCCTATATGGTGCTTTTCCCAAAAGGTCGCATAAACAATTTTAAATGTTGGCTCATTCGTTCGAATAATGGCGCCGCGAGATAAGTAGGTACACTTGGAGCGCTTCGACAATGTCGGCTGGGAGGTGTGGTGTTTTGTTGGTTTGAAGAGAGAGAACATTTTATTTGGTTCGAAGCGTTATCTATTCTTTGAATCCATACCTGATGTGAAACGAAGAAATTTTCGTTATTTTGCTTACAAAGTTATTTCAAAGCATCTAAAAAAATATATACCTATAATTAATAAAAATTCAAGATGGCATCTAGTTTTAATTGTAGCTCGCGTAAGATGGTTTAAGACAATTAAATTATTATAATGAAATTCCTTCTACAAGTATTCGCCATGCCTACGCCTCTGACTGCAGTGTAAATGCAACGCATCGAGATCTTTCCGGCGTGCTCGAAAAAAAGAAGCGCGACTGACAATTAAACGCGGCATCTAGTCTCCTAAAACGTTATCGAGCCAAGTCGGATAACGGAAGAGCCAGTCTCTCGATAAGTCGTTGCTTCTACCGCGATACGCGGTATGAGAGATAAGAGCAATATTATCAGTTAACAGTTTCCCGTGTAAACTGTATACATATGTACATAATTATGTACACATAGTTGTGACGGTTTCGATTGACGGATTATACGCACTACCTTTAGTCACTCGCGGGGAAAATAGACAGAAACATAATCGTATCCGCCAATCTACGCTTGAATCTTCGAAATGGCAGCCGAACGAAACTCGCATCGCAAACTACGTACACGTACTTACTATCGAAGCGATTGTTATTAGGCTAATCGCCAGGCCTTATCTCGGAACAACTCGTGCTCGTAGCTGAAAAGGTCAGGGATTATGTTGACACTACATGTATCGTGGAAAACAGCTATTCGAAGTGCCAAAACTGTATGCATCGATTCCGTCGCATAACTGACGACAATGTCTACGATCTAAAAAGAAATCTGTCCCACGGCGCTCGCTGTAAACCTGCTGAGTTATCATCGCGAAGCATCTCTCAAATTTACACGGTCGTTGCAGCACCGCCACTGAAGATGGCGTCGCACGTTCCCACCCGAAACGTCACACCTCGCGTGTATCCGGCGACGGTGCGACGTTCGGCTGCGATAAAAGTCCGAAAAAGCCCGCGTTGCGCCAATTCCGCGCGTGAACGTCGCTGTTATTGCGATCGCCGCGCAAAAAAGAACCGAGTAGACGCCTCACTCGCGCGACTTAAAAGCAACCTTCCCACCATCAGCTCTTCTCGACACGAGGCAGATCGTATCGATTCGCACGCGCGCCACCGTTTCGGGCGGCAGTCAAGCGTTGTGCGGTGTTATTTTCGAACGGGGCGACGTTATCGCACCGCGGACACACAGTATAGTCCCAGATAAATTCGAATCGTGTGTGTGTCGCGCGGTACGAACAAAATAAGGGATGGCGCGAGCGTGTTTTATTTATGCATTGGGAAAAAACACGCCGGCGCACACGGTTGTGGCGACAATCTTTTGCCACGCGTGTAGCGTCTCATGCATATATGTATGTATCCGTGGTGCGAGATACTCGCTCCGAAATTTACATTCCACTACAAATTTCGATAACCCGCGCAAAGACTATCGGGTACTTGGAAACGTCCGCTCCGACATTTCGAGAGACTCCGGTGTTAATGTATCTATCGTTGCGGGTCTAAAGGAAATTGAAAGAAAAATACATACAGAAAAAAATAGTAGTATTTACAAAGTATCTGGTAAATTTCGGGACAAGGCTAATTTATTATCGCGATAACTACAATTGTAGTAAATATTATAACAACGCTTGCAACTTCTACAAGTTTTACTATACTTTTTACTAAAATTGTAGTACATAATTGTAACAGTAAATTGGCCTTGTTATTAATTTTTTTCTGTGCAACGTAAATTTTACCGTCTAAAAAATATACATTTTCAACATTAAAACGCACCTTATACCGTACACAAGGAAGCGATAAATGTGTTTTCATTTGACGATTTTACGCGCGACAGGAAAAACGACAGGCTTCAATATTTATTCGCGCCAAAGCTACAACGAAAACCCATAATGCGGATAAATGGTACAACTCGTACGACTCTTTTTAGGTCGCACACTCGTACGATATGTGCGAGCTCTCTGGCCCGTAAACATTTCCCGTTTGAACGTACGGCATTATAAATTAGCACGCGACCATAGACCAAAACACGCGCGGAACGCGTAAATCGCGGTCGGACTATACCGCGCCCGGGTTCACGAGCCTTCTCTTTGCCATTTCGGTTTCAACGCGATTGCGATGTTCTAAGGTCGTTGCGGCATAGCTTAAAACAAGTCGCGTTGAGATTGGTCAAGGTACGACACCGCTCTCTGGACCGCTCCCCACTTCGCGCGGCGTATCCCCTCTCTGCTGAATCCCCTCCCCCCTCCGAACCCCATTTCATGACCGAGCCTCCCTCTCCCCCCAGCCGAAGCGCGACCCCGACCCCGTCCACACGTGTTCCCCCCCCCCTTCCCCTGCGGCCCCTTGTACCCGATCTCCTCGCCGCGCCAGACGAAGCGAGACGCGCGACGCGGCGGTAGGTACGCGTGTCGCGCGTTCGGCTCTTTCTACGTTCTCTCCTTCCGCGTATCAGCGATTCTCTGACGGCGGCTGGAAAATGTTTATTAAAATCTCGGCCACGAAGGATGCTGGTACGAGGGGAGCGAGACGTCGCGCGATCCGGCGCCGATTTCTTGGTACGAATCGTTCGCGGAAGGATGGGAAATATGCGTGACAGGTATTTTTCCAAATCAAAGCCGCGTCGCTCTTGACGACTTTAAACGCGATCACTTTGATTTGAAATTTAATTCGAACGAGTCAAAGTATATTTATTTGTTGAGATTCTCCAACACTCGAGGGGAGAGAGGTGCATAGTACTGCAAAAGCAAGACGACTTTCCTCCGATCCGTTCTTATTATCCCAAGTTCGTTTGGCGAGTCGAGGGCCGACGACGAAGATCCGCGATAGCGTGCGTGCGCGCGCGAGAACTTCCGAATCTCGCTGATTCGATATAGTATCGATAGGAGGCGCCTTTTACCATAGTTGGGCGTGGAAGAGACACACGAGAGCCGAGCGGCACGCAGCGTCCAATGCCCCGTCGGGGAGGCAGTCGTCGCGGTTTCCAGCCCTACACGTGCAGCGGACGCAGTGGGTCATTGCTCCGCGCCTTCGCTCCGTCAAATATTATTACACCGTCCCCCCGACACCTGCTCGCGAAAATTTTAACCTTCCCCCGCGTCTGGCCTTTGCTCCTCTCGCATTTAAGTGTGCCGTTTCCCCAGAACGCGCAGCGCGACGATTCGCATCGCGATTGCCGATGGTGACGCGCCGCGCCTGTTTTTCCCGCGTCGGAGCCGCGTGCCAGCGAAAGCGAGCGAGAGGGAGACGAGGCTTGCTTTTCTCGATGTTTTCCACGGCGCGACGTCGCAGTGGCTCGAGGCGGCGCAAATCGGGCGCGCGATATCTCCCCCTTTCGTGGTACAGCGACGACGATACTTTTCCCGTCTCTCGCGCGGAGAGAGAGGTGCACGTCGGGAGCATTCCTCGTGGCACGTATCCTTCGCGCGGAACGCCCTTGACGATCGGAAGCTACGCGTGGATGTATACAGATACGCGGGGATCGCTCTTTTAAAGTTGGAACGTTTTTTTAGAACCGTACGGCGAGTGCGACTGGAGCGACGGTCGAATTTCTCTTCACCGATTCGTCCGTTGGATAACATGCGTGTAGATTTTACGATATTTTTACATTAATAATAAAGTAATTAATATTTTAACAATAATGCGTCTTTTACAGATATTCATGTGCATATATATATCAATATAATTATTAATATTTAACAATATTATATTAATAATATTATTATATTAATAATATTATTATATTATGATATTGCATTATATTGTGCTATGCTATACAATACTATGCTGTATTATGATTATATAATAATTGTATTATTATTTATTATTACCTATATTATTCTTGTATAATATAATACAGTATAGCATAATAGAGTAAAATATAGTATAACCCACTACAGTACCGCACAATACAGTACAGTACAACGTAATAAGATACACTATAGTACAGTGCAGTACATAATGGCAAATAATAGTAATAAATTATTATCAACTCACAGGTAATATTTTTGTCACTTAACGAATTTTTCGTTATTTAAAATTGTATATATCACAAGAGAAACATTCATATATTCAATTGATGATTATTCAATCATTATTTATACCGATGTATAATTAATTTCATGATTAACAGTGTGGTTCTATGTTCGGTTTGGGCCAAGGAAATCCGTTTTGCTCAGGAAATATTTTACTTAAAAATACCTACGAACACGCGCACACATACATGCGTAGTCTTCACGAAACATGTATGCGACGGACAGTTGCGACGCATCGACGGACCGGCTCCGTTTATAAAGGGCGCCAACCCGCGTCGTCGTCCCCTTTCGAATATGGTGGCAGATTGAGGTCTAGCGAAGAGAGAGAGAGAGAGAGAGAGAGAGAGAGAGAGAGAGAGAGAGAGAGAGAGAGAGAGAGAGAAGGAGGATGGGGTCAACGTCACCCCTATATAGTCGTGATCGCGGGGACGCGAGGATAAAAGGGAGGGATCCCTTCTTCCCTTTCGGAGGGATGGTGAAATACGGAGGCGCAAGATCCGTTCGTTGGAATGAATTCTAAAGTGGCTCGCGGATCAATTCGAAAGGGAAGCATTGGGCTAGGGTCGCGGCGGATTGGTCCGTTTCGGACGGTAGAAAATTCCGATTGGTCGGCGAACGTCGGAATTTGACTTTGATTTTTAGAACCAGTCGCGTTACATCCAGAACCGCATCCAAGCGCGGCCTCGGCGAAACCGAGAAAAATACAGACGCCCCCCCCGGATTGAAGTCGCGTTCGATCCTTTTCGGGTGACTCACGCTCGCCCGGTATTTTTTTATTGCGTACAACGCGAACAAATAACGCTCTTACCTGACGCTCCGACGCGATAAACCGATAAATATACGCGGCGTAACTATTACACGGAATACTCCTTCTCGCCCCGCGTCGTTTTCCAGAGGCGCAGCGTTTATTTTTATAATTGGACGTTTATTTGCATCCGTGTTTACGCCGAGGCTTTCGCGCGGGATATACGTGCCGCGTGCGAGCCGCACGGTTCCGATGAGTTCGGCCGAAGCGCGCTGCACTCTCGTCGATGGGAATTTTGTTTTGCGCGTACGAAGTGGCGCGATAGCGCCGTATTAGTCATTTTTTTTTCGAATTTACGACATAAATCGGACGTACGAGATGAAGATATCTACGTGTGGCGCGCATTCGCGAGTCTAAACGGCGACTGCTTTCGTTTTGCGCGGAGTTATGTTCGGTTTGGGCGCGGACACGGAGTACGCATCGGGTTCTTTGATTATTATTGCCTCGAGATGCCGTGGAATCTCTTTCGAATATGTGTGATTTTCGTATATATTCTTCGGGGAAAATAACACAAAAATATTCACGTCTACTATAAGAAGGCCCCTGTTTCTATAGACTTTTCGCTAATACAGGGAACTACTTGCTAGGAAGCATGTAGGGATAATATATGCACATTGTGGAGGTGTTGGAAAGTGATAAATGCATCAGAGCGACTGCAACGCCGCGAGTGATTCAAACGGCAGCTCCGTTAGAGGGCTAGTCGTTTTATTTTCTTTTCTTTTCTCGGCCGCTTTCACCATCTATACGAGCGTCGGACGGAAGAGTCAAAAATGCACGCATCTCTAAACCTGCTTCCCAAACACGAATGCCTCGGAATTGTTAATTGTTTTCAAACGCGACTAAATAAAAGAAAAACTAATACATCGCAGATAAAATTAGCATGTTTTCAGCTAATTTAGAATCAGCTCTAAAAAAGTAAGACAGTTCCGACACTTCGTATATAATGTACGAATAAAGAGATGAAATGTTGAAAAAAAAACGACTTCCGATGTGTTTGCAATGTCTATTTAGTTTCTTTAGGCGTCGATATTGTATAATAAAGAGACGGGGTGTAATTTCGGTTAAAGGTTCCGTGATGAATATGTGGATATTTTTTTATATAGCTATATTCCTGATGTAAGACACGTGTCTGTAGCTTTTATGAAGTACAGATATTAGATAACGTTGGTAGTGTTTGAGCGACGAGCCAGAGTTCAGAGCAACGTTCGCAAACATCCACAATAAACGATGGAAGCAGTTCCTAAAATTACCAGACGATATTGGCTAATATTTGTAATTTGAAAGAAAGAAAGAAAGAAAGAAATGTATAAAATGAAGAATTGCTATACTTCTCACTAGCAATAATTGCCAAGGAAAATATTGTTATTCTCCGGGTAATTTTTAGATCATATTTTGATAAAATTTGACGGCGAAAGTGTTTAATACAAAAGAATAACAATAGCATCTAAAATTCGAAATTTACTTTTCTCAATTCACCGACCAATTCAAATAATTGCCAATCCAATTCGCGTCAAATTTTGTTTAACCTTCAAAGCTCCTGCGCGGGCATACCCATACGTAGGCTGCATTTCGTTGGCGCGCGCGCGCGCGCGCATCGTCGCAGCAACCCGGACCCACGCGGCGCAAATGCAAAAGCGATAGGCGCGCGCGCGAAGGCCGCGCCGCTCGCTGCACGCGCTTCCGTCGCGAATGAATCACGTCGGGAGCGAGTGAAAAAGCCGTGAAAAATTCGCGGCCCCCTGCGGCTACCACGGGGAATTGCAGCGCCAAGGTCCGAAAAGGTGCCACCGCGCGAAAGATCCGCGCGCGCGGCGCGGCGCATACGCCGCCCCGGTGAAAGCGAAAGACAAAGTATATTCGTCGTCCGTATACACACCTACACGCCCCGACGACGCGGTTCTCTGTAGGTATAGGAGCGTAGGAGAGCGGAGGACCGTCTATCAATGACAAAGCAGCGCTCCACGCGATACGCGCGCGACGTAACACACAAAACACCGGGGCAGGGCCCGTGTATGCGCGCGTCTGTGGGATGCACGCGCCGAGCCGGTCCTCGGGTCACCGCGTCCTCTGCGCCCGCGATCCGACGTTCCCTCTCGCTCGCGCGCGACGCGCACGGGTCGCCGCCTCCCGCTCGCCTCCCCCAGCCACCCGTTTCCTCGCCCGAGCCCCGTCCCGCAACCGTCCCGCGAGCCGTCCACAAACCACGTCCTCGTCCAACTCGCACGCGCGCCTCGCGAGGCTCGGAAACCCCGACGACCGCCTCCACGTGCTGCGAGGAACACTTCAGTCGCCCTAAATTGTAGGTCGTCGTCGCGCGGCGCGCGTGGTGGGGCCGCGCATGGTGGGGGCACGGGACGCGCCGTGTCCCCCGGCTTTGCTCGGCTCGGCGCGTGCTCTTCGGACGTGATCGATGATTTCCGCCGCTCCTCGGCCCGAGTAGGAGGTAAACATTACACAGTATGATTGGTCGTCCCGAGGCGGGTCCTTCGGTTTTCGTCGCTCTTTTAACGTTAAATCTCGCCGAACGCGGTGAATTACCGGACGCGATGCGAAATTCGCGCTCGTCGTGAACGCGGGAGAGTGCGCGCGACCCGAACAGAGTACACAGGTCTCGTGGCCGTGGTGCCCCGCGAGTGCGGAGACGGCGGTGAAGACGTGCACCGCGCGAACGCGAAGGACGGTTCGACTTGTATGAAGACGAAAGCTCTTGTGACGGTGTTAAGGTAGGTTTCTTTTTTTTTTGCTTCTCGCCTTGCGCGTTATTTTTTCACGCTTCGTCGAATCGCGTTTTCGGCTCTCCGTCGCTCAGTCGTTTCCGACGCACACGGCGCGTCAATTCCTTCGCGCGTTCGCTAAAAATTCGCGAAGGAGGCGAGTGCACCCTACCCCTTTCCCCGCGCACCCCCACCCCGACTCCCGGAGAAAGCATCGCGAGTCCGACCCGCCGCCGAGTACCTTTCCCTGCTCCGCGCTTTCTTCCGCGGCGTAGGGCTCGCGTCGAATTGCGCACCGATACAGCGCAGTCGAGTTAACCCCACGGGGGTCGGGATCGCGTCCCGTCCGTCGGACGTGTAGCAGCGCCCCTAAATTCGATCAATAGTATTTTTTTAAGCTCTCCTCTCTCGCTGCACGCATAGACGCACGAGAAAGAAAGACAGAGAGAGAGAGAGAGAGAGAGAGAGAGAGAGATGACGCGGTTACCCTCCTACCGTTTCCGTGATGTAACGCAACGTCCTTACCGCGCGCCGAGTTGTACGAGGTCGGTGATCGCTATAAAAAAAATGCGGCGGGTACACGTGGAGGCAGCGGCCATTGGTTTCCGCCGCGGTACTCGCGCGCTGCACGGCCGACCCCGGCTGCTGCCTCCCAGCTCGAAGTGACGCGCGTGTAAGCCCCCGCGCGCGCGTTAGTAACGCTGCGACGTTCGCCGATCTTATCTACGCTGTCCCTTTTGCGATCGGGACGAGCAGCGTCGAGCGTCGTTTGTTTTACCCCCCCGCCCCTCGGCCGGACGACGACGTAGTCGTCACCTCGGATTGATTTAACCCCGGGCAACATTCCACGGGAACGACGACCGTGTTCCTCCTTTGTACCGAAACGCGTACGCGCTGCAGGCGGCGCTCGATACACGAATATACTACGCGTCCCTTTAAATCGTGTCGCGTGTATAAATACAGATTTGTTTCGCCGAGAAGTCGGAAATAGCGGCGGGGTGGGGGGACATTTTCTCACCATCGATCCGACTTGGAAATTGTCGTGAAATGGAAATTCGGGGGAGGTGCGCGCGCGCGCGCCCGCGCACGGCTACGCGCGGGGCGCTGCACAAGTGGGCGTTTTGGGTTCGGCAGAGGCGGGTGGCGGTGGTGGGGTGGGCTGCAATACGCAGCGATTCAGGCCGGCGCGTAATCAACGCGTACGCACAGTCGCATCTTAGTGTAGCCAAGGAGAGCGCACGTCTCGCGCGCGGTGCCTTTTTTCTACAATCTACCTCACGCGTTCCACGTCTACCTCGTAGTTTAAGCTCGCGCGCTTGCCGCGTTTCCGCGAGAATGAAAGAGACCCCGAGATAAAGTCGAGTCGCACCACTGACGATCGGCCCTTCCTTTCTTCCGCCCGCAGATAAAACGCGGCGGTGCACGAGGATGGTGGGCTTCTATCAGAGCGAGACCCTCGCGAGCCGCGAGCCGGCGCCGATGATGTCGATGAGCGACGTGGACGCGGGCCGCGCGAACCCCGTGAAGAATCTCGTGTGCAGCCCGGATCTAACGGTGTTCGCGACGCCGCCCTCCGACACGCTCAGCGCGATCGGCAACGACAAGCTGTACCAGTGCCTCCTCTGTCGCAAGCAGTTCGAGCAGAAGAGCGTGTACCAGGGCCACCTGCGCTCGCACGGCAAGGAGGGCGAGGATCCGTACCGCTGCAACATCTGCAGCAAGACCTTCGCCGTGCCAGCGCGGCTCACGCGCCACTATCGCACCCACACCGGCGAGAAGCCCTACCAGTGCGAGTACTGCAACAAGTCCTTCTCCGTCAAGGAGAACCTCAGCGTTCACCGGCGTATCCACACCAAGGAGCGACCGTACAAGTGCGACGTGTGCGCGCGCGCCTTCGAGCACAGCGGCAAGCTCCACCGCCACATGAGGATACACACCGGCGAACGGCCGCACAAGTGCTCGGTCTGCTCCAAGACGTTCATACAGAGCGGCCAGCTGGTCATCCACATGCGCACCCACACCGGCGAGAAGCCCTACGTCTGCAAGGCCTGCGGCAAGGGTTTCACCTGCTCCAAGCAGTTGAAGGTCCACACGCGCACCCACACCGGCGAGAAGCCGTACACGTGCGACATCTGCGGCAAGTCCTTCGGCTACAATCACGTGCTGAAGCTGCATCAGGTGGCGCACTACGGCGAGAAGGTGTACAAGTGCACGCTGTGCCACGAGACCTTCAACTCAAAGAAGACGATGGAGATGCACATCAAGACCCACAGCTCGGACTCGGGGGCAAGCTCGCCGAGGGACTCGCCGCCGATCGAGCCGGTCGTCGAGATATCGCAGGGGGCGGCGACCAGTTGCTGCAGCAGCAACAGTAGCAGCAGCAGCAGCAGCGGTACCGGTAGCGACAAAGAGAACAAGACTGACGATTCCCGCGACTCGGCGCCGAGCTACGCGCCGCCCCGGGAGTTCTCCTATTACCTGTACCCGCGGGAGCAGTATTCCCATCAGCCGGCGGCGCCGGTCGGCGTGAACCCCGCGCTGCTGGCGGCCGCGGCCGCGGCGGCCGCCGCCGAGGACAGGACCTCCTTCCATCAGGCGTCGCCGCCGATGCAGCCGACGGAACCCGTCGCCGTTCACCACGCGTTTCATCACCTCTACCCGACGGAGGTGTCCGCGACGGCGTACCCCGCGTACGCGGCGCTGCCGGGCGACGAGTTAGCGAGCGGCGGCGGCGACCGCCACTGCTCGCTGCTCGACCTGCCGGGGAACGACGCGCGGCGTCGAGTCGAGGCCGCGCTGGAGGCCGTCGAGTACGGCGCGCGGGCGCAGGAGCGCGAGCCGATCCTGACGCCGCCGAGCAGCAACCCCGTGAGTCCGGCGCCCTCGCCGGATCCCCTCGACCTCGTGATTCCCGTGCGCGAGACGCTGATACTGCCGCCGCGGAAGCGCTGCAAGATGATCCTCGAGTCCATGGAGATCGAGCGGACGGAGATAATCAGCTCGCAGAGACAGAGCTCGGTGATACAATTCGCGCGCGCTTCTTAGTGAGCGCGCGCGCGCAACGGTCGTTTCGACATTTCCAATTTCTCGTCGTCCACCTACGACGATCCGTGGGGACGACCAGTATTAATCGACCTGGCGCGCGCGCGGAGCGACGAGATCCTTCTCCCCGCCGCCGCGCGCCGTCGATTACGAGTTCCTGCTTGCGCCGCGGCTCACCGCGCGGAGGGGCAAAAGAACGTTCTTCGCGCGTCTCCCCTCCGCGCGCCGCACGGCATCATCCGATGATACGCCGAAAAAAAGCGCGTATAGCGATCGTGGCTAGAGACTAAAGCACCAAACACACAATTGATGTAACGTATCTCTGTGATATGAGAACTCCGTACTACCAGAGTATTGCGAGAGGGGAGTCGAGCCCACTGCCAGTACAAGCGCGCCCGCGCGCGCGTGTTGACGTACACGAGGTTCTGGTTCGCGCGATGTCCCTTATTGTGCGTGCGCACACGCGCGCGCGCGTATATTTAATATGTAGGTTTTAGTGTGTGCGATGCGAGAGAGAGAGAGAGAGTGCGTGCTTTTACGGACGAACGATATGTGTAACAAGTAGGTATATTTAGGCGTAGGTAGGTAAGAGCGCGCAGCGCGCGTGCTTACGCGCGCGTATATCGCTCGCTGTAAGAAGAATTTGTATTTTTAATGTACTTTTGTATAATTTTTTTGTTTTTTTTTTTTCCCCGCCCGATACAATATATATGTAATTATGAAGATTAATATATTTCCTCGTGGAATTTTCACGGTAAAAAAACGTGTATTTTTAATGTACTTTTATATAAGGCTTTTTCTCCGATATATGCAATTATGAAAATTACGATATTTCCTTGTGAAATTGTTCCGATGTATTTCATAACGGGGTATTATTGATTTTCATAATCGACGCGTAAAGCCGATTAAAGCTTTGTATACGATTATATTAAATTTAATGTGCTTTTATGCAGTTCTTTTTTTTCAAATATATGAGTAGTACAATTGTTACATTAAGCTTGATACAATTTTTCACATCGTGCAATTGATTACCATAATCAACGCATTGGATAGAAGCTTTGTGTACAATTATTATTATTATATTATATTTAGTGCACTTTAAAATAGAGCTTTTTTCCAATACTTGTGCAATTATGAAAATTGAAAATTATATTAAGTTTAATACACATTTTTAAAAAAAGTGTTCCTTACCATTTTTACACTATTATAATAAATTTATTATGCTTTTATATATAAAGCTTTTTTCCAATGCATATGCGGCTATAAAAATGGATATATTTCCAGATGAATTTCATTACGGAATGTGTTGATTTTCATATAAAGCTTTATGTATGATTATGTTAAATTTAACATACTTTTTTGTAAAGCTTTTTTCCAGCACACGCGCGTAATTACGAAAATCGATGTACTTCATAACGGGGTACATTAATTTCCATAACTTGCGCGCCGAATAAAAGCTTCATATACGATTATGTCAAGTATACAAATTTGTATACGGTGTTTATAACTTGCGCGCCTGACGGCAGGCAACGGGCGTATCGCCCTCCATTATACGCGCGTGTAAATCCGCGCCGCGCGACGCGCACCCCGGTTAGTAATATTTAACGGATAACCCTGACTTTTACCATTGTACGCGCGCGATTCAAATTCGAACAGTCGAGGGATCGAGCCGTCGACCTCCGCTCGGCAATACCTCACCTCACCTTCGCGTTTCCATCTCGTTTCGGGAGCGTAGGTCGATCGGCCGATCATTTTTAATAGCTGTTGTCGAGTATTTCGAGAGGATTTAGCGAGGAAGAACGAGAGATTGAAGTCGAGTGAGTGAGAGAGAGAGAGAGATAGAGATAGAGTGGTAATTACGAAGCTAGTTACACGCCGTTACGTAGGTCCTACTAGACGTCTTAAGGCGTGCGCAGCGGAGAGACTGATCTAACGCGTCCCCCCCGCTGCTGCATCGAACTGATTACATGTGTAAAATATCATTTTAATCGCACGACAGTCGTCAAAACTTGATTTGGTAGCGTGTGTCGGAGAGGGATCGGGTGGATATCCGCCGCTCTCTCCGCGTTGATATCTCGCTCGCGAGTATACCGTCCACCATCCCGCGGCTCCACTTCCGGGCGTCGAAGTCACCTGCGCGCGCGTTCGCCCGGTGTCTCAACCCGAACTGTACATGAGGCAGAGTGTGACGGAAAAATTCGGAGACGGAAAATAATACAGTCTATACACGCATAGTATTCGCATTGTATCACGATAAATATATATATATATACTATATTTATACACACATATTATTCTCTTTTGCTCGTATAGAAAAAGGACGCGCGCAGTGCTATATATAGCGACTGTTAAAAGTTTAAGCGCACAACGACTATACGCGGAGGAGAAAGATCGCTCCGTACTGCAATTGTTCGCAATTATGGCGATCGAGAATCGCGCGAGCGAATTTGCCACTCGTTTGTATTTGTAAAGTAGCCGATTATGTGGAAACTATAATATATATACCGCGTTACACATCCGTATGAGACATAACACTTAACTATAGCGCCAGCCTGACGCGAATCGCCTGCCATTAAAAGTGTATATTGTATGTTAATACGTATATATATATATATATATATATATATATATTATATATATATTTATAAATTAATATCAGCGAATCGTGCGTATATTACCGCGTACACCCTAAGTTTATAATCCAATTTGGAAGTAGACCAGTTCGTGTACTAGTTAGCCGTTGGAGTACGGTAGATCGCGGCGAGAAACGCGGAACGTTTCCACACCGAAGAAACAGTTTATCTGAAACAGTTTGTTCGAATATGGCGAAATAGACATTTTATTGGACCGAGCAAATATTCGTCGACTATTGCAACGTTTATTTGGCACAATTGAGTCTTCAGAGGTTCGATTGAATAAAATAAACATTGCAATAATTAACATATATTTTTTCCGTCCTCACGAAATATCTATTTCGCCGAATTTGAAATGACATTGAATAAGAATCAATAAAGTGTTTTCTCGGTGGACGTTTTTCCACCTTCGTTTGCGGGCTTCGTCGTGACTGTGTGTGTGTTGTTACGTTGTTTATTTTTGTATATAGTCTCGAAAGCATTATATTTAAATTTAAGAGGTTGTCTGTTGGTATGTACACATGAAACATGATTTATCGGTATAGCTGATTCATTATTACTTTGATAAAACGCATCGAACGTGACTACGCGGTCGCCTGCCGGTCACCGTCGTATAAAAATAAACATTTTCAGTTATTACATCCGCTCTTTTCTTCTTTCCCGACTCCTCGACTTCCGCGTAGGTAACAATTGGCTCGTTTCGATATCGTATTAATCCGGGGCTCGAATTAGCCGCGTAATCGGGGATAACTGCGTTAAGAGGCTCGGAAAAAAAGCTATCCTTTCGGTCCGGTGATACTGCTGAGAATACAGTATGTGTGCGAGAGCGCGCCATGGCATTGCGGGTTGCCTGTTCGCAAGGCGTAGCCGTCTCGATCGACCCGCTCTGTACAAGATGCAGCTACGTCGCAATACGCGTTCTTTCTTCGGCGTAATAATACGCGGGGAAAAAAAAACCGCGCCGGTTTACGAGAGCTATTTATACGCATTACGCGGCAGCACTCGTCTAGCGCGATGAGTTGCGACCGCTGTAAGTCGGCGAAGGGCCGAGTGAACGAAGAGGGAGGCCCATCAATCGCGCGACGAGTTCGCCGACTTTCCCCGGGGCGAGATGCGACTACTGATTTTGAACACCGGTTTCCCCGCGTCGTCCGACAACAGTCCGTTGTGCAGCGCCGACCCACCGACCCACATAGGGTCGTTGAACCTAATCCCGTGGCGAGCGTTACGCTCGCCCCACGAAACTTGCCGAAAATCGCTAGGGCGCGAGGTATCAGGAGGGAAGAGTGCCACGCCTACTCTCCGGGCCGTCACGCGATTTCTTCCTTCCATCGCTCGACCCTCGTCGCTCCACTGCGATTAATGTTCGCCCCGGCAAGGGTGCGTTCTATATAACGCGCACATGTATACGTACTTGTGTGTATATATATGTATGTTTATACATGCCTACGCATATACGAGAACGTTGTACGCACCAGCTACGATATCCGGGCTTGACCGAACGAAAGTTAGGTATTATGCGGCGGCGTTTATGGTACACGCGCGTAGGGACGAAGTCGGTGTATGTAAATACCCGGAAGTGATAAGGAATTCTTAAAATACTTGCCTGCTCTCGGTGTACTTTTGTTGCGGCTCCGATGCGCGTGTAAAAATACCAGGTGTTTTGGGACGTACACCCGAGCAAGGTGGGTTGCCTGATTACAGGGGTGGATTATGTGTACATCTTTTGGATCATTCCACGGGTGGATGATAAACTATTTACATGATTCGGTGATTATTTCAGGATAACTGTGATATGCATATTATTTCTTATGAGAAATATATGGGGTGAGGTATTTCAATTGAGATACATGTATATCTGTAAAACAATTGACGCATTTTAGAAAAAAAAGGGTTTCTCATAAAATTTATTTGCTTTAGAGCGAGAAAGAGAACTGTGTTTTTCATTTTTCATTAATGGATATTTTCAAGGCCATTTTAAGATCAACGTTTTTTTTTAAATGAAAGAAAAACAAAGAAATAAAAAACTTCAAACACACGTTATCTGCTTTTACGTGTAGATTAAGAATTTGCTGACAAAAATCTAGTCTAAATGCCTCGCTCTCTATATAATACATATGTATGTATGTATGCATACGCGTGCGCGCGCGTGTGTATCCGCGTTCGTAAGCTTATTACAGAATAAGAAGAATAAAGAATAAGGAAAATAATTGACTACAAAATGAGAAGAATAAAGAACGAGATTCCGAGATTGGTTGTAATTTTATTCCTCATACCAACCAATCCGGAATCTTATTCCTTATTTCTTATTCATTATCTTTTCCATTTTATAATAATTTTCGCGTGAAATGTTGTACACATTGATAATAATAGAAGAAAACTCGTCGCGTAAACGCACATCGTCGATGAGTTATCGACACCATCCTAGCGCAATCATTGACGGGTCATGTTTCGGAATATCTTACATCGCGATGCAGATCTGCAGTATTCAGCTCTTCTAGAAAAAAGATGTAAGTGGCAACATCTATAAACAGTTGATGGAATCCTTTGAATTTAGTGTTGGACCTGCTCCATCGGTATAAGGATGTTACCAACCTAAGATAACGCTACGATTACCTACCTAGGTACGGTATGTACGTCATTTGGAAAAAATTGTTTAATTAACCATATAAATGCGTTTAATGTTTATAAATATTCTGTAGAAAATTGTTTCTTTAATTTCCAATAACGTTATTTAACGTCAAAATGCAGCGTGGTCTGTTACCTACCGAGGTCCGCCGATGTCCCATGCACACGCCACACACACCACGTCTTCCGCTTCGTTCCGTCTGCATCTGCATCCAGCAGCCGTTACTGGAGGGGGAATACTGTAGCGACCCGTCACGCTGTGTCGGCCGGCCGCCAGATGGCGTCGACCCTCTCGGCCCTCGACTCGCGGCTCCCAATCCACAGCTCTCGACTCTCGGTAGTGTCCGAAAACGGTACAGGTACATAACAAGAGCGCAACTGCCCGTCCCTCACGGAGCGTCCCTGGGCAGCCCTTGACTAAACAAGTTTTTCCTACATTTTATATTACGTACTTCAAATTCCGGCGACTGGTAGTATACAGTTGTGTCATTACAGAAGTGTCAATCTAGACAAATACTATTTTTCTGTAAGAATAAACATTTTCATGTCCCAACCCCATTGTTTTAGAACTCTTTCTGATTTACTCTCGCTATTCGGTAGGATTTATCCTCTCGGTAAATCGCTGACCGGCTATTCCGATAGGAAAGTAGACGGTTTATCGGGAGGTAAAATCTAACCGAGAAGATGAAACGGTCGCTCCTTGGAAACACACGGTCAAACTATTTCCATTACATTATCGACGTTACCGAAAAACTACTCTTCCTATCCCAGTTCCCATCATTTTTATTGCGGGTGGACAAATAACGACATGCAAAATTGTCGATAATGTTGGTAAGCTTGACAAAAAATATGATTGCGTGCGCACGGGCACTGCCATCCCGAGTGTTATGTTACGACCCGGCCTATCTCTAAACCCGGTCGCTCTATGACGCGAGGCGCGAGGATCGGGCACCGCGCGCGAGACGCGCGATTCAGGAACAATCCGAAAGGAAACAGGGAAGAAAATTCCATACAGAGGTTGCCGGCAAAATTCGAATTTATTCCTTAAGCAAAAATCGAAGTTCGACGTTATTCTTTAAGCAAAAGGAAAAGTCGCGTTCGGTTCCGTGATCGAGTTGCGTCTCTCCCAAAAAATCTTCCAGCGTTTCAAATCCCTCTCGGCGTCGCCCGGGAAGGGGATGCTCCGGTGGGTGTGCCTCGTGCGATGTCCAATCGGGGTGAGTCCTCGAGAAAAGGGGTGTTTCCTCGAGGACGAAGACGTCGGGTGCCGTAACGTCTTCCAGATGTGTCGATGCGTCCTGTTTCGAATGCGCGGGTCCTGCGTTGGCGAGAGTTTTCTGCGAAGGGACTAAAAAATCGGTTTATAGCCCCTCATTGTTCCTGGGCCTTAGAGATGTTGCAGCCTTCGCTCCCGCTGTTCTCGGTCCGTGAGAAAGTCGCAGCCTTGGCTCCCGTTGTTCTCGGGCCGTGAGAAAGTCGCCGCATCTGCTTTCCTCCTACCTACCCTACCTCATCCCTAGAGTGACCATTTCTCTACAAGAATCTATGCGGAAAAGGGAGATATGCTAATGATGGGGATTTCTCATACGCAAGTCTTAATTCGAAGGCTCCTTGAACAGCCCGCGTTCTACAGCGGAAAACAAGGCGATCGTCGTTCGTGTAGGCTTGTCCAAAGAACCGTCGCTCTATGAGAACGTGACGTAATGTCACACCTTCCCCCTTATCAAAAGCTGTTACCTATGGTGACAGCTTTTATAACCTATTTGATTACTTATAATTTGCAAGAGTATATTGTTCGTACAAAAAAGGGGAAAGTGCGCCGTAGATACAAGAATGCTTAGCAAGTATTTTAATTAATTTAAGTCTGGATTTACATCTCCGTTATAAAAATATAGCCACACTAAGCAGACACATAACACCAAAAAAAAATCGTGGAAGGTTAATTGTTTGTTATAATCGTTAATTTCGATGTAAATATTCCAAATTTCACAAACGGGATGGAAATAACAAAGTAAGATAAAAAAAAATTTTTGCAACATACTATACATACACACATTCGTTCCATACGAGTTGCTATTTACATTTATAAAGATTTATTTTACAATAAAGAGTATCGAATTAAATACATTTCAGGGTTATTATTTATCCTATTTTACTTTCACAATGATGCTTGCGCGTCACAATTATCAATTATTTCCTAGAGGGGATGTCGGTCGAATATAAGCGAGCTTTAGTTTATTTGTGTGAACTATCTTCTTATTATTTTTGCTAATTTGTATTTCTGCGTTAAGATCGTTGAAGATTCGGGTAATTTTAAAAGGACCCTTCCAATGTGGATCAAATTTAGATTGACGAGGCTCTTGAAGCAAGTAGACATCGTCGCCTACCTGAAAAATGCGGGGATTTGAGTGCCTATCGAAAAGTTTCTTGCTCTTGGCTTTCGCCCTTTCTAGGTTTTCCGTTGCCATACCCTGGGTAGTAGTAATTATCGTGAAGAGGTCATCAAAATATTGAATGAATGTACGAGGCACCCGCTGATCTGAGAATTCCGAGGGAATTTGAGCTTTTCTTCCAAAGATTAATTCGTGAGGTGTGAATCCGGTAGCTTCGTGGACGGAGGTATTGTATGAAAACATACCAAATCTAATCCATTTCGATTTTTTGAAACGCTACAGGTGAAGATACCAAGGAAGTCCATTAAATTTTTCAAGCTTTTTATGCATGACTCGACGTTGACTAAATTGGGATATTCGTTGGGCGAATTTTTAACAAATAAATGGAAGACGTGATACTTATTGGATGGAAGAGTGGTTGCGTCACCTAAGCTGCCAGGGATTTTCTGCAAGTCGTGAAAGGTAAACCATTGTGTTTCGATCAAATCTTTGCTTGTTTGAAACGACAGGTCGTAATCGATAGAGGTGAAATGTACAATATGATCATTTCTCAGGGCCAGGAAATCTTTACTGTGGACGAGGCATGTGGCTGTGGAAATTAAAAGGTTGCGTCTTGTAATTTTATCATTGTCAAGTCTGTGAGAGTTTTTGTCCTCAGGTGAGTCATCGTCAACAGTCGTCTCTCGATGGTCTCGCTGGCTGACGCGTGCTCCGGAGTACCCGGCGACGGCACACGTCAGGAAGTCCCTCGGTGACGATTTAAACCTGACACGGGGGAGGGCTAACGTCATCTCCCCCCCTGGCGTGTGTTCCGGAGTACCCGGCGACGACACACGCCAGAAATCCCTCGATGACTCTTTAAAGTTGACATGGGGGAGGGCTAACGTCATCTCCCCCCCTGGCGTGTGTTCCGGAGTACCCGGCGACGACACACGCCAGAAATCCCTCGATGACTCTTTAAAGTTGACATGGGGGAGGGCTAACGTCATCTCCCCCCCTGGCGTGTGTTCCGGAGTACCCGGCGACGACACACGCCAGATATTCCCACGATGTGCTGATACTGGTGGCGTAATTCTGTCTTGTCCCGGTAGTTCGTCCTCAGTTGCTGTCAGGTAAGCGTCGCTGTCCTCTCCATCGTCAGAGTCCGTCGACATTGTTTCATCTGATTTTATTAGAGAAGGAGCTTTGCTCGGGATGCTATCGTCTCTGTTTGCGTTAATGGAGAAGCAGCTGTCGATTAAAGTTTCGATACTGGAGTCTTCCGTCGGTCTTTCGGGACAGTCGCCCACTGCAAGATTCACGATAGGTGGGTCGTCTGCGCAGACTAACACCGATCTCAAATCTTTCGAGCTAAGTCCCTTTTGATTTGTATAGTCATGATTTTGTTCGTTTAGGAGGATCGGGTTACGGGAGAGTGCGTCAGCGTTGGAATTTATTCTGCCCGGTTTGTACCTGATGTCGTAATCGTATTCGTTAAGGCGAACTCGCCATCGCATTAATTTCGACGTGGGATCTTTGGTATTGTGTAACCAAGTTAGCGGTCGATGATCGGTGACCAAGGTAAATTTGCGGCCGAAGAGGTATGGCCGGAAATGTTCGACGCCGAATACAATAGCTAGCATCTCTTTCTCTGTCGTGGAATAATTAGTTTCTGCGTTGTTGAGTGTTCGAGAAGCATAGGAAATCGGAAGATCTTTGCCTATAGGACCTTGACTAAGAATGGCGCCCAGCGCGTAGTTGGAAGCGTCGGTCGTGACGACAAAAGGTTTAGAGAAATCTGGATATTGCAGCAAGGGCTCGGTGCATATAATATTTCGGAGATTTTCGAAGGCTTCTTGAGCGCTATCGGTCCAAGAAAATGAGATGTCGGATTTTAAGAGACGAGTCATTGGTTTCGCGATTTTCGCAAAATCTTTCATGAATCTTCTATAGTAGCCGGCGAGGCCTAAGAATTGCTTAATATTCTTTTTTGTTTTTGGGATGGGAAAATTCTTCACGGCTTCTATCTTTTTAGGGTCCGGCCTTACTCCTTCGTGCGTGATGATATGACCTAAATATGATATTTCCTGCTTTAGGAACATACATTTTTCCGGTTGGAGGGCTAAGCCAGAGCTTCGCAACCGACCTAAAAGTTTTTTTAATTTCAACGAGTGTTCTTCCAGGGAAGCGGCATAGATGACAATATCATCCATGTAAACGAAAAGCTCGATTCCTTGCAGACCCGAGAGTACTAAATCCATCAGTCTCTGGAAGGTTGCGGGGGCATTTTTTAAACCGAAGGGCATACGGTTAAATTCGTAATGCCCGTGCGGGGTGGAAAATGCAGTTTTTGATTGAGAAGCAGGGTCTATTGGCACCTGATGAAATCCAGAAGCTAGATCAAGGGTACTGAAGTATTTTGCCCCTCCGAGCTGATCAAGAATATCAGTGATGTTGGGGATCGGGTAAGCATCGCTAATAGTTTTTTCATTGAGGGCGCGATAATCTATCACCATTCGCCAGCGAGGATTTCCCGAGGCGTTGGGTTTTTTCGGTACGATCCAGACGGGAGAATTATAAGGTGAATCGGAAGGCCGGATTACGTTATTCTCGAGAAGGGTATCGACTTGGTTTTGTATCTCTTGTTTGTGGACCTGTGGGTATCGATATTGTTTTATGTTAATCGGATTCTCGTCCGTCGTGGCGATTTTATGCCTTAGAATCGTGGTTGAACCTAATTTATCTCCGGGAAGATAAAATTGAAACGGAAAGCTGGCGATACATTCTAAGATGCTAGTCCTTTCGACTTCGTTTAGACCATCCAAGTTGAGAAAGTTTGCAATTTTCGAGAGTCGTTCTGCGGCAGATTTTTCCAAATCAATGCCGGGATTTCCCAGTCGAGCAGATCGAGCTAGCGGAGGTTGAGATTTGAAATCTTCTAACTCGATAGGGGGAATAGTAAGATTAATGCGACTGCTAGTTGAATTTATGGCAAAGGTATGGGCGTAGCCGTTCCTTTGCGTGACTAACACTTCGCCCAAATAGACACCGCGTCCTGCGTCAATCCTTCTAACATATCCCTCCTTTAGTTCTTTATTCTTTATAGGAATTTTGATGAGTTTTTTTGTTCTCGGAGGAAGATCAAACGATGGGTGGTTACAAAACTGAATCTCCTGATTACCGAGGATCAACTGACTAGGAAGATTGGCACGGAAAGTGAGTATTGCTTCCTGCTGAGTCAAAAAGGACATGCCTAAGATACCTGCTTGCTGGATGGGAAAGTCGCTGTCGACGACTTGAAACCGTATGTCTACGCTTCGTATTCTAACAAGTATCTCGCCATAGGTGCGCACCGTGCCAGAGCCGATTCCATTAAGATGGTAAATTATTTTCGTGTTTATATCGATGTCTGGTGTTAAAGCGTTTTCTTTAATTAAATTCAATTGAGAGCCGGTATCGATGAGAAAATATCCCAATCCCGAGTTAAGGAATTCGTGGTCTAAAATAATAACGGGGAGTTGCTCTATTTTTCCTGCGTCGAGATGGTAATTAATTCGGTAGATTCTGGACGCGCTCTTATTGCCGTGCTCCTCGATGCGTCGTTCCGCGGAGCAGGCTTCGCGTTTAAATGCCCGGTGCTTTCGTTTTCCGTCCTTTCGCGTAAATTAGTGCGGAAATTGTCCCGACGGCGATCCCTGTCCCGCTTCGCGTAGCACTTAGATTCGGTGTGCCCCTTTCGCTTACAGTAATCGCAGCGCGGCGGTTCTGCTCGCGAGAAATGTTCGCGTTCCTGTCGCTTCCCGTTGTTACAATTTCTTTTAAGATGTCCCGGTTTCCCGCAGTCGAAACAAACCGCGGATAACTTGTCGTTTGAATTCGCGGCCGAATATCTGATCTCATTCATGTAGGCTATTCGAGGTCTACTGTATCGCGAGTTCTTTGATTCGTTCAAATTTCGGACGCGCGATCGTTCTTTTTCATATTCTTCCTCGGTGACGGCGAGGTTAACGGCATCCTGTAGATCTCGTGGACTCCGATGTCGCACGGGTAATTCTATTCTACTCGTGAGGCCTTTGACGAAGCAATTGCACGCGTTTTGTTTGGCTCGCGACTTTACTCCGCGCGCGATCTCACCTTCGCATTCACGGTCTACTGCCTCTGATATCTCGAATAGGAGTTTTTTTACGCGATTTCCGTATTGACTAACGGACTCATCTCTTTTTTGATGTATATTAGACATGCTAGCTTGTAGCGAATCTAGTGTTTTGCGCGGCGCGAAGGCACGTTCCAAATCGTCTAGGAACTCGTCTAAATTTAGGTCGTTATCCGAATCAAGTAGGTAAATTTTTGCATCGCCCGTAATTTTTTGACGAATTATTTTAAATAAAAACTGTTGATTAGCGGGTCTTACCGACTTCCAGACATCTCTGCAATCCTTAGCGAATTGACGTATCGGTGGAGATTTCCCGTCGAATTTCGGTATGAGGTCCGATGCTATTTTTAAAGATATATATCGGGTTTCTTCGCTTCCCCGGCTTGAAACGTCTGACGTAGAATTTCGATCCGATTGTGGAGGATCGTCTCGTAATAATGTAACTGCCGGTGATGCAAAATCGCGCGACAATACCAATGGATAATTAATGTTACGCGACGGCTCCGGCTCGGGGCGTGATACCACGGGTGTTATTTCCTGTATATTTTCTCGGGGTGGGGACGATTCATTTTGTTCTTCAACGATCCAAGAATTTGTAGATCGATTCCGATACATTTTCGCAGAAGATCTCTATTCGATATATACTACGTATCTTGTTATTTATAATATAGCCCTACTTGGTCACTCAAGAGATGATAACTATTTGACTCACTCTTACAGCGTTGTGAAGGGGTTGTCAGCCTCGTGATCTGGTTGCTGGGGTCGAACGTTGTATAGATGATGGGGGTCGAACGTTGTTCAGGTCGCCGATGCTCCTCTTTGTCGATGGTCGCCTCCTTGTCCGGCAGGGTTGTCCAGAAGTCTCTCTCGCCGTTGGATTACTGTGGTGAGTACTTCGTGTTGGTGATGTTGCTCTCTATGGTTGCCTGTGGTTTCAGGGATATAGCGTGCACGGCCGCTGAAACCGCTTCTCCGGCATTCGCCCGTCGCTCCTGGGGAAACCGTGCGAAAACCCAGGAAGGAGAAATGGCACACCAAGAGGACGTCTTTCTCGGATTATTGGATGTCCCGTAGTTGATTCTAGTTGTCGTCCAAGGAGACACTCGGTGGGTTGAATCGGAAGTTGGCTCGGGACGTCGGATGCTTCACTCACTCTGTTCACAGTCTGGGTAATTACACTATATGCACTGTAGGTCAACGTCTTTAATAAATTTGGGTACACCGCTGTCACCACTGTTACGACCCGGCCTATCTCTAAACCCGGTCGCTCTATGACGCGAGGCGCGAGGATCGGGCACCGCGCGCGAGACGCGCGATTCAGGAACAATCCGAAAGGAAACAGGGAAGAAAATTCCATACAGAGGTTGCCGGCAAAATTCGAATTTATTCCTTAAGCAAAAATCGAAGTTCGACGTTATTCTTTAAGCAAAAGGAAAAGTCGCGTTCGGTTCCGTGATCGAGTTGCGTCTCTCCCAAAAAATCTTCCAGCGTTTCAAATCCCTCTCGGCGTCGCCCGGGAAGGGGATGCTCCGGTGGGTGTGCCTCGTGCGATGTCCAATCGGGGTGAGTCCTCGAGAAAAGGGGTGTTTCCTCGAGGACGAAGACGTCGGGTGCCGTAACGTCTTCCAGATGTGTCGATGCGTCCTGTTTCGAATGCGCGGGTCCTGCGTTGGCGAGAGTTTTCTGCGAAGGGACTAAAAAATCGGTTTATAGCCCCTCATTGTTCCTGGGCCTTAGAGATGTTGCAGCCTTCGCTCCCGCTGTTCTCGGTCCGTGAGAAAGTCGCAGCCTTGGCTCCCGTTGTTCTCGGGCCGTGAGAAAGTCGCCGCATCTGCTTTCCTCCTACCTACCCTACCTCATCCCTAGAGTGACCATTTCTCTACAAGAATCTATGCGGAAAAGGGAGATATGCTAATGATGGGGATTTCTCATACGCAAGTCTTAATTCGAAGGCTCCTTGAACAGCCCGCGTTCTACAGCGGAAAACAAGGCGATCGTCGTTCGTGTAGGCTTGTCCAAAGAACCGTCGCTCTATGAGAACGTGACGTAATGTCACAGTTACGACCAGTCCAGTGTCGCGTCTGCATCCAGACTTGACCTAAAATCCCTATAACTTTTGGAAGTTACTAGATTTTTGGCGGCGCATTCAAACTCTTTGTATTAACCTCTAATTATTGTCATTTTATTAAGCAAGTAAGGTATAGATGGATTGTAATAGAGAGAAAGAACGAGAACGTCGAAGACTGCGTGATAAGTTAAATAAGTCGCAGGCCACCGTGGTTTCTATTCGCGAGATTATAAACACCTTTATTGCGTGATGGACAGGGGATCTGAGTCGCGGGCCGCTCTGAGCTCCGTTTGTAAATATGGTATCCCCTTTCGCGGACCGATAGGTCGTAGTTCATTTACCTAGCAAGAACAGTTCTCCTTTCTTTGAGTCACGTAGGCGTGCGCGCATAAGATTTGTTATCAATACGCGCTTCGGATTGCGGGAGTTCGTGCGCGGTAGACCCACGGTTAATGAGGGCATGTTTTCTTTCGAGTATGTGGAATTGTGCGCGCCAGAGTCAGGGTCGATGCGTGCTTTCTTCGCACGTGGACGCGTGGAGCGTGGATTAGATCATTGTGCGTAGACGAAGAAAGTGGGAGTAGAGTCCTTGACTACGACTAGCGTCGAGTATCAGATTGGTTCCCCACATTAGCGCTGAGTATTTGATTGGTTCCCCGTTGTTACCGAGAGGCGGGGACTCTTGATTTAAAAGGATGCACTTTGCCGCTCGAGGTGCACTCAGATACCGATTTATAACGACAAATTATATTCCAACTATGTGTTAAAATATAATTCATTGGTGATCACCTAATTCTTGGATTAAGAGTTTTCATTTCTCCACCTGCAATAAAACTCTTCATCTCCCGATCCCGCTCTTTCCGAGCAGAGTGGTTCAGCACTCCACGGGCACGGACCTGCCCCCTACAAACGGACCAAGAAGACCAGCCCGGCACGCAACACCAGTCCTGGTCGCTTTGAAACGCGAGGCGCTAGGATCGTTTTACCGCGTGAATGGGTTACATTCAAACGTGCGAGTAGCGCGAATTCCGGTAAAATTCAAGGACACAAGATAGAAGTTAATGCAGAGGTTGCCGACAGGATTCAAAGTTTTATTGACTGTAGAAACACACTGATGAATGAAGAGGCACTGCTCGGTATACTACACTGAACACAGAACAAAACTATACTCCCGCTCTCTTGTATTCGGTTGCGGTTTATATCTCTTACAACAGCTAGATAGTGGGGATAGCGTGGGCAATGCGGTACGCTCTAAATGGCTGCAAAGTGGTGTGAACGCGAGGGATGACGCTCCCCTGAGTCACACACCTAACGGGACCAAGCGGTGGTTGCTCGTAGCGTACGCAGGGATCGGAGTTCGTCGCTATTTCTCCGTAAAGCGGATTAAGTAGCCGACAGTTGGCGGTGATTAGCAGAATGATTTCGGTGACGCGTGACATACTAGGAATCGTCCGGCAATTAGCCTTCCGCGAAAGGTACGGGACTGCGAGCACATTCCAGCCCCCTGCTTGGCCTTATCATATCCCATCTTATCCATCGAGTGACCTTTGTTCTACTAGAGTATACGCAAAGAAATATGCTAATAGCGAGAATTTGTAATACACGAGCTTTGAATTTGAGAGTCCTTTGAACACCCCGCGTTCTTTAGCGGAAAATATGATGGTTGTCGCTTCATGTAGACTTGTCCAAAGAACTGTCGTTCCATGAAAGCGTGACGGAACGTCACACGAGCAATTAAATCGTTCGACATATTTTCATCGATACAATCAATAAGCGCGCGGACGAGTAGTTCACTCTAGGAAACTATTCCAAACTACCGCGCGACGCCCAGTGGCGCCACTTCCGCCGTAGCGGCGTCCTCGCCGCGTCACAGCGCACATCCGGCGGTCGCCATTTCCCGTGTGGGGCCGTCGTTGCGCGCAGTCATCGTCGCCCGTGTGCCGTTGTCGCCGTCGTCGTCCGCTTAGCTCGCGCGCAGTTGGCCCGCCGATTTTCCTCCTCAGGGAGACACACTAACGTTTGTTAAATACTTAAAGCCGCACAGCCGTACGTTACACACATTCTCGCACTCACTGTTATCGCTCACGCCCGCTCCCCGCTTCTCGCCGTGTGTGCTAATGCGTGGAATTTCAGAAAGCCCCCCAAGTCGCATAATGGCGGAGGACTTTGATGTCGAGGCGATGCTGGAGGCGCCGTACAAAAAGGGGGTAAGCGTTCTTTTTTTCCAATTCGCACGCGCTACCGCGCCACTCTTCGGCCGTTTCTTCCCGTCGCGACGGCGTCGGCCGCGGACCGCGCGGTGCATTCGTCGTCCGATACGCCCTGTCGAAAAGATCGCGTAGATCCCCGTTGACGATTTCCGTGGGAATCGGTTGTGCTTTTGACACGGCAGTTCCGGATGTCCGCTGGAAAAGTTTCGGAAGAACGAGTAGGAATTCATTGGATTTTACGCCAGGCTTTACAGTGTGTGCCCTATTTTTGAAGTGCCCCTTTGTCACCCTAAAACTCGCGATTTTCCACTATAATTTGATACTATATTTTTCTTTCTAAAACCACCTATTCAACTTTTCGTTGGCTTCACTGTGTGTCCGTTTTTCCTTTATTACCTTTTTTTTAAGTGCAATTTGTCACCCTGAAACTCTGGAATCTTCCTATTTCAATGTATAATTTGATATTTTTCCAGTAAAACTACTTATTGTTCAGCTTCACAGTTGAGTTTGTCTTTTCATCGTTTCAAATAATGTGAGATGGGTTGAAATGGTCAATTTTTTGCTTTACTAAAATAATATAAATCCTTCTTTATCTATCTGCATTGCTATTTCACATTTAAAGTATAATAGCATCCATGAATTAATATTTCTTATCAGAAACTCGATTTGACAAATGGTCCCAGTTTCCTTTAATCAAATTGCGATACTTAGATTTAAGTTACATAACATAAAACATACATTTTCAAGTTTCAAAAGCATCCTATATTTGAGGAGCACAGTTCCAAAACTCGTTTAGTCCATTCGCAGTTTGTCCTATAATTGCTAATAGTTTAGCGATTATAAGACAAACTGCGAATGGACTAAATGAGTTTTGGAACTGTGCTCCTCATTTGTTTAATAAATATTAGCGTTTCATTGTATATCTTAAAAATTATTTTTTTCAAACCACTGCACATTACTAGTTTCTGGTAGATCTCCTTTTTTTTTTTAACCAAAATTGTCCCTTTTTTTTTCTCGAATTTCCCCCATTTTCTCTTAAATGAATTAAATAGGGGCTGTGTGATGCCTGTAATGGGAATTCATTGTATTCTTTGTGTATTCGAGATGATGAAGTAGTTTTTGGAGTAGAAAGTTGCAGGGAAAAGGTACAGATATCTACGCCAAATTGAAAAACTACACCATTCAAAATCAGCGCTAACTGCAATTAGTTAAAACTCTTCATGAGAATGTAATCAATTTTTGTAGTCAGGGCCGGTTTATCAATGTCCAGTTAAATGTGTCAGATAACTATCTAACAGTTATTCTTATCTGACAGTTATCCGAATAGTAGCGTATTTCAATACTGTTTTATCTGTCAGTTATGAACACTGTCTTGAAGCATTCCGATTGGTTTAATTTCCGCTAAAGAACGCGGGCTATTCAAAGCTCCTTCAAATTTTAATTTGAAATGACACTCATGCATTAGAAATCCTCGTCGTTGGCATATTTCTTTTTTTATGCGTATATTCCTGTAGAAGGAAGGTCACTCGAGGAATGAGGTAGGGTAGGTAGGGAGAAGACGGGATGCTGCGACGTTCTCATGGCCCGAGAATAGCGAGAGGCTCATCTTACGGTCCCTTCGCGGAAAACTCTCTCGCCAGCGCAGGACGAAATGTTTTTCCCGTGGTAAAACTCTATACGTTCTTCTTTCGTGTTGTACGAATTCAACAATTTCTTCATCGTCGTCGCTAATTTCCAAAAAATCTCCAATATTATCTCAAATATTATCCATTTTAGACTGTACACAAACACAAAACCAGAGAAAATTCTAACCTATAAATTGCGATAACTGTCAGTTTATTCAGTATCTGGCACCAGTGCCTTCCAGTTAAATTTACTTCCAGTTATCTTAATTTAAGTTCTTAGTAAACGTTAGTTGTATATTGATAAACAGTTTAGCTACCACTTTAATTTTATCCACCAGTTAAGACATTTAACTGGACATTGATAAACCGGCCCTCAGTAATGCAGAGAACTTGTTCCATATTCATGGTGTCTAACTGTGACAAAGCTACAAAAGCGTATACCATTTTAGTCATGATTATCGCACTGAAAAGTTGAAATTAGGTATATATTCTGAAAATTGCGATCGAAACTATTTAATTTTTCTTTGGATGATATAATGAAGAAAAGAATGGAGAAAGTTTTAATTTAGTTGTTGTTCAGCGTCAAAAGTTGTAGACTTTTTTTCGCCAATGTGTAAAATCCCATAAACGGCAATAAAGATCTGTACACACCATCCTATTTGTAATTATTAATCGAACCATGAAAGATATTTTTAATTTCATCAGATACATAATATAATAGAATACAACACATTTCTGCACAGAGAAAAAGAATTACATAATTGGATTTACTAAAAATTACTTGCGGGGTCGCGAGTAAGTATTTATTTACATCAATTTGATTTTTTTCATGCTAATTTGACATTTCTTCCTTGCAATCACGTACTATTCAAAATGACTGTAAGGAAGAGATATCAAATTGATGTATTACAAAATTTCATTGATGTAAATAAATATTTACTCGCGATCCCGCAAGTCATTTTCAGTAGATCCGACTAATTTGTTTTCTCTGTGTGTAAATACACCCTCTCTCCCCCTCAGATTTTTACCAGTGGGTATCCGGAATTGCTGTGTCAAAAGCACATGAAATTCTCATGGGGATTCTATAGGATTTTAACAAGTCTTCTATGAGAATTTATAATATTTTTTCAATAAGGCGGTCTCTCTCTCTCTCTCTCTCTCTTTCTCTCCTGAAGTAGAACAAACGTACGTTCTAGTCCTGCCTGCTATTGATCAATGACTCCATTTTCTGTACTTATAGATGGTACGTAAACATGTACCCTCGCGCTCGTGCGACGTTCCACGGCGAGTTCCTAGAATGCGCTCGAATACGAGGTACACAAAGACAGACATCACTCTATTCATCATTCTCCGTCGGGGTAGTAGTAATTTTAGGGATTCTGACGGGTGGAGCTTTCCGGGAGGTTGAAAATCGCCTCTTTCTATTCCGCACGTGTGGGATGGGAGTTCCGAGGGCGATTATCTCGGAAACGGCTTTAGATGCGGAAAAAAAGGTTCGAATGAAAAATGTCCGTCTGCATTTTTGCCACAGAAAATGCGCTCCGGAGTTTTCGCGTATCTCTGCCGGGTTTCGAGATAATCGCGTTCGAAGTCGAGCGGAAATTGGGGCGTTTCTCCCAGTTTTAGCGTCGCTCTCGAGAGGGTCCGAGCTTTGCGTTCCACGCGGCTTTGGACGGAGGAGCATGAAGAGCGAGGGCTCTGTGGTTTGAAGAGCCGCTGCCTCGGTCGGTCGCTCGTAAAATGCTCTCTGGGTACTTGCGTTTTTCGGGCAGGGAGCGGAATTTAGGGGTTTTTACTTAGGGGCCAAAAATACAGGGACTCTTGAGAAATTGCCTTTGATTTCGACGAAATTCATTTACGGCTGTTCGAGTGCTGATATAAAACTGCGTAATATCTTTTATGCGAAGCGAGATACGAATAAAACCTTTGTACAAAAGTTGTTGGGTTTTTGAAATCGAGCAAATTTGGTCTGAAAGCTTTTTTCCTATTTTGTTTTGTCTTCGATATAAATCAACCTTCCAGAGTCTCGACCTATCTACAGTTATCTTTTAAACGAACCGTGATACAGCAAGTGTTTTCGTACAAAAGTTGCTTGATTTTAAAAATAACAATACTTTTGTCTAAGAAATTCTCCCGTATTTCGCTTCGCTTAGAAGAGCACGACCCTTTGAAAGAGTCCTCGTGTTTTTGGTCGCTAGCGCGTATTGCATCGCTCTATCGGGTAGTATTCGGGGAACTACCAAATCTGTGAGTACAATCGCATCGCTGATGTTGCAGATAAGATTACCGCTATGCATATCGCGGCGGTGCATTATTTCCGATACTCTCGCTAAACTCTCATCGAAACCAGATCTAACAATTCTCCTGCGCGATAAAGGCTTAACGAACGCTGTCCGTGTTTACCGCGTTGGCGACAACTTGCTCAGAGAATTGCCGAACGCAGCCAGAAATCCACGTTCTTTCTTTTGTTCGGTGAATCGAACCGAAAGGGAAAGTATGATTTAACCACGGTCTCTGCCCGCCTTTTTCCTTATCCGTCTCATGATAACGGTGCCCTGAAGAGTCACCGATTTATCCACGGTATCAATTTTGGGGATCGGCCGTCGCGCTATAAATACGTGGTAATTCTGTATCCTGATGGAACAATTTCTCTAACAAATTTCTGAAAAACTGAGGTATTTTGACTTTTTTTCTAACTTTCTCTAATAATTTGAACATTGTCAGGGAAGTATTAAAGAGAGTGTTAGAGAAAGTCAGAGAAGTCCCCGAAAATATAAATTTTTCTTTTGTATGTGAAAACTTCTACAGAATTCGGATAAACTCACTGATATCTGATGAAATCCTGACAAATTCTGAAGAATGTCAACTTCGAATTTTGGTAATTTTTTGAAAATGTATAATTTCTGTAAAAATGCATCAGAATTATACAGAATTATAGATAATTATATAGAATTTTATAGAATTATACGAAATTTTATAGAATTGTTCTAATATTTGTCAGTATCTTGTTCGGGAAAATATTTCTGTGTGAAAGAAAATAGATATTTTCAGATATTTCTCAGACTTTTTCCGACAAATTTTGTTCCTTGAAAATGTCTGAATGTTCGAATTCGGTCTCCTCATTAAAAAAATATTCAAATTTATATTTTATATAGCACGACGAGTTATAAGCGCGTTTTTTCTACAACGTTGTGACGTCATCGAAACGTAGTGCGAGAGAGATAGTTTTACAGCGCGACGATATAGCTGCATTTTTAAATATCGCTTTCCAGCTCAAATGAGGCCGAATGTGAAAATTGAAAAAAATACGAGGTAAATTTTACTCAGATTTGTCGAATCTGCAATAAAAAAAAATGAGCGAAGAAACCAAATTACTAGATAAAGTCAGAAAAAGCCCGAGTTTCAGAATTTTTTCCCGAGAAAATTTTCCATCAGGGGAAACAGCGGAAAATGAAGCGTGTCGCTAATTATACTGAGAGAAATAATTAGGTCAAAATGACAAAAAACGCCTCTAGTTAAACACTTTTAGTTATTCTAACCAAATGTGCTTAGTTAATACCACATAACCGTTTACTTATTTTAATCAAAAAGTGGTCAGTCAAATCAAACGGTTCGGTCATCGTCTCCGGGATTTTGGATAAATCGACCGAGATATTTTTCTCAGTGTAGGAATACGCCAGTAGCGCGCCCGGGAAAATGTTTCGAGCCGAGAAAGGCTTGAATTTCGAGAGAAAGCGAATCGCACCGTCCGACAGGTGGCTTCCCACGTCTCTCCGTATTGCGCAGCCGCAGCTTCCGATATCTCCGTGGATTCGCGGCGCTCTGTCCACGTTGACGAAGGGTCCGCAAAAAAAGGGCAGGGCGTACCTCCGAATGAAACATTTTCCCAAGGGCCAGGGGCCCTTCGGTTTTTCTCGCCGTCCCAAGGACGCGATATAAGCGCGCGCGCGGAATAGGATAGCGTTAGGGCCATCACGTGTTACCTTGAAAACGTACTGTCTTTGACGAGGGCTCTCTTTTGCAGAAGAAAAAGGATGTGTGGTTGGCCATTGGTAGTTTAAGACCAAGGCATGCTCAACCCAAGATTGCAATGCTTTCCTAAAACCCGATAAACGATTGGTAAGTTTGAGCCAGGTGTATGCGACGCGTCGCGACGCTAAGCTCAGCCGTCTCTCCCCGACCCCCCGACAGTAAATATCTAGCCGAGCGAAAATTGCGCCGCCAACGTCGATCCACGAATAAGTGACGATCAAGGAGAGTGTTGCCACGTGTCTATAATTCCAAATCACTCTTCTTTATAATTTATTAAGTTGTAACACCTGCGCACATGTCATCGTTACGAGATAACTAACGTTAAACGATTTGCTTTTTGTCCCCTTGTTCGCGCGTCCCCGCCACGTCGGCTGGCTGGCATGGCATTCAACTGTTTGCTGTTCGTAGGAGCAGGACTCCTCGTCCAAAGACAAGTCCTCCAAGGAGAATGGGTCTAGCCGTAAATCCTCGGGGTGAGTATCCTTCGATATGTATTTCTTGGTCGCGTATGTTCAAGTAGCTTTATGTTATTTCGCTGAATCGAGATCGAGGCGGAAGCTTGAGATTCTGTTTAAACGAAAGAGGAGGCTCGATGGCCCCGCTTTTTTAACGCGCAGGGCTGTTTGGCTCTTTAAGGAAAGGAGGATTAATTGATTTAGAGAAATTGAGGTTCAACTCTTAGTGCTACTTTTATTATGTGAATTCTTGTAAAGTTCTGCTCGCAAATATTCCAATCTTCGTTTCCTCTCAAAGCCTTCGAGTACAAAACTGCTGGGAGAGATAAATACTTTAAGGTAGTTCTATCACGTATGAGAAAGGCCCGACTAAATTAGTTTGACAAACACATGTTTTTCAATTCAAATATTCTTAGCATTTAGGCTGCATGTGGCAAGTATACTTTATCAGCGAGATTCTCAAAATTTACAACTTCAATTGGCTGGTAAGGCACTTTCATTTTTCAATATCAAATTTTTGAATCGTTTCAGAAATATATCAAACACTTTTCGTCATAAAAATCTGCGGTATATAAGTCATAGAAATATGAAAACAGCTTTTTTTTTCTACGCCTGCATTATTTTCAATTTAATTTTCCCGCCTTTAAATTTGTTTAGTAAATCAATATCAGTTCGGTGAACATGGAACTACCTTAATGCAAAAATCCTTGAGATTGCGAAAAGAGAACAGTTGACGTGTTTCGTAGAAAAGTAGATCGTAACGATACGACTTTGTGCACCTCCGTCCCTCGATACAAATTTATGTCAGACCTATAATGATTATATTTATCGCGTTACGTCGCGTTAATCGGTCGACCTCTCGACCGTTATCGGGCATCGACACAGTGCAGGCAACTCGCGTTGAGTATCCGCGATTGCGCCACTGGATCCTTCGTCATCGACGGTCTATCTCAAGTCGTATATTCTCTTTGTTATAGAATCCGTACAGTTAACGTAAATGCTGCTTATTTTGATAATGCCAAAGGTCAGATCTGAACGCGGTAAGTATAGAGGGACGTAATACTCGTAGTAAGTCTCGTATTCGCGTCTGAAATCCAGCAGCGAACGTAAGTTCAAGACGGTCGCTAAAATAGTTCCCATTGCTTAAATTCGCCGTCGAATTTGATGAAACTCGGTAGATTTGGAGTTCATCGAAAAAAAAAACTTAATAGAAGCGAGGTACGATAAAAACTTTGATGTCAAAGTTGCTTGGTGCCAATGAAACAACTTTTATTGAAAAGTTTCTTGTATCTCACTTTGCTTGCAAGACAATTTGGACAAATCGATCTTCGAAACTCGACACACTCGAAGATATCTTTTAAACGAAGCGAAATACGATAAAAGCTTTAATACAAAGGTTGCTTAGTCTATTAAATCAAACAACTTTTATTTAAAAACTTCTCTCGTATCTCGCTTTGTTTCCGAGATAAATTGGATGAATGGATTTCCAAAACTCGATACACTCGAAGTTGTCTTTTAAACGAAGCGAGATACGGCAAAAGCTTTAATACAAAAGTTGTCTAGTTTCTTAAACCAAACGAATTTTATTTAAAGATTTTTCCGGTGTGTAGCTTCGCTTGCAAGATAATTTGGACGAACCAATCTCCAAAACTGGAAACTATCTTTTAACCGAAGTGAGAAACAATGTGAAATCTTTTAGATAAAAGTTCTATGATTCTCAAAACTAAATAATTTTTGTCTAAAAGATTGTATCGTATTCCGCTTCGTTTAGAAAATAGCTTCGAGTTTTTCGAGATTGGTTCATTCAAATTATCTTATAAGCGAAGCGAGATGCAAGAAAAATATTTAAATTAAAGTTTTTTGGTTGAAAAAAATTAACAACTTTTGAATGGAAGCTTTTATCGTATCTCGCTTCGTGTAAAAGCGTTTAGGTCGGTCAATTTTGAGGTGCTGTTTTTACTATCTTAAATAAAAGTTAAATTAACCACAAAAAAATGGTTTTGTATTTTTGGATAAACTTTAAATCCATGGGGTTTCATCAAGTCGTCTGCGGATTTTAAAAATCGGAGCTACTTTAGCGACTGTCTTAAACTTATGACCGCTACTGCAAATACAAATTGATTCTACTTTGCAACAGGTTCGTCGTCGTCTTCTTCATCATTTTACCGCAAAGCTTTTCTAACTCTAATCTCGCTCTGCGCTAATTTTCGTGAGCGTACTCGACGAAAGCAGCGTCGGTACGGTGTAAATTCCTCATTTTCTCAAGCTGAGATTAAGCTGTAGTTTACTTTTAGTCGGATTTTCATCGTAAACCTAGTCTAAACCATACTTCTGCTTTCTATTTCACGAAAATCATTTAAATAATCGCACCGTAAAGTTTAATTTCCGACGATGAAGTGTTTTACGCAGCGGAATTTCTCCCTATAAACGCGTTAAAAATATCTTACGAATAACCTTTTGGCTTTTTCTTCATTTATTTCTATAAGATAACCTGGTATCAATCGGTTGGAAACAAAAGACGTTTTAGAACAGAAAAATTAGACAAATATTCCAAGACATACGCTTCAGAAACTCGAGAACTGCAAGTTTAATTCGTGCGTCATTCGTTGCTCCGGGAACCGTGCAACTTTTATACAACAGAACAGAGGGTGTGCTACGTTGGCAGGGCTATAAGTTAAATCGATAGAAGAATAGCCTTGAGCCGTAAACGTCAACGTGTAGTCGTTAGAATGATTTAAAAGTGCCTTTGAGCCTTCTATATTATTCTCAATATTGGATTTTCATTGCTCGCAAAAATAGATACACGCAAAGGGCGTCAGCTTTTTTACACAATTTCAAATAGAGAATGAGTTTCACTCTTCGATTTTAAATCTACCAATTTCGAAATACAAGAAACGATTAAAAATTATTCGCTTTAAAGGATATATACCGTTAGCTTGGTGTGAATCATTTGGCGAGATATCGTGGAAAATTCTGTTCTGCTTGCAGGTACCGAGCGGAGCTCGAATTAGTCATTTCCTCTTGTTACAAATAACGTTAATCGCGGCCTGATTTGCTCTCCCGACTCGCTCGTTTCGCTTGAAGTAATTTCGTACACAATTGCACCGCGTTTTGGATCGCGTTGGCTGTTATACAACATAAAGTCTTTCGTTATATAGAGCGAGCACAGTCGTAATTTTGAGGTCGTTAATTCCTTTCTGGATATATGTATCTCGTCAGGCACACACACACACACACATAGGAGTTATAAATATTTCTATTTAGTTCGCATCCACATATGTACGACCGTTCCTACAAGCCATTGATTTGTCGACGGATCGATCAGTAAATAATTCAGTGGCGAGGAACGTACTGACCTATACATACAGATGAGCGCAGCTGTTTTATACACGGCTTGTGTGGCGCAGCTGCATCGTGTGCATTTACTCGACTGTGCAGCCACTATATCGAGAACAGGAAATGCTTCTCATGGAAAGGGTGGGATTTTTGCGCGATAGTCTCACTTCTGATTATCTTCCAGAGAAATTGATCGATAAAGCTGCTTAACTCGAAAAGCCGCTTTAGTTCGTCGTTTCTAAGTGGACAGCGGGAAACGAAATGTCATTGCGTACGATACCTAGAATTTTACAGATTTTGACAGAAATTATCATCCGCGTTGAAAGTCTGTTACACTTTGATAATATCAATTCGATAGTCTGCCAATATTTGACATAATTTACATTATTTCATGAAACGAATTTCTTACAATTGTTGACAAGTTAAATTAAACATGCTTGAAAAAGTTTAACGGTATTTGATAATTTCTAATTAATTTCTTATAAAATTAGATAGATTCTGTAAAAGAATGTGTTTGAAAATCGCCAAAAACTGATATAATTTGCCAAAATTTGTCATGATTTTTATAGAATTTTTCATATTCCTTTAAATTTTCATAAATTGTATAAGAACTCATATTATCGTACTATTCTTGACAAAATCTGTCTATTACATTTCCTCCAGGGATTGTTTCATCAGTATCACGCGATTGGCTTTTAGAGAAGCGATATCTTAATTCAGATATACGCCGATTAGAAAGAAGTACGGCCTGCGCACACGAGCGGGCCAGATACGTGTTTCTAATCAGGGTACATCCAAGGACGATTCGCCTGGTTCACAGGCCGTCTTATACGTTTTTCCTCTCGCGCATTTAGTAACGTTAATTCGATTAAAGAGTTTGGCGTTTTTTCGACTGCTGTTCGAGATATTTTCTTGTCGATTGAAACACGTACAAAACCGCGTACGTATTGAGATTCCTAGCAAATACATAATCCTCCAGATATGTTCGATGTGCTCGACTTCGCGAGCGATAAACCGCATTAAAATTCCACACACCTGCAGGGCTCCCATTTTTTTCTCCACTAAAATCTGTAGAAAGTAATTTTTATTTGTATAAATCGTCAAAAGTAATTAATTTTAAAGTTTCCTCTGAAATAATTTCACGGTACATTCTCGCCACTAAAATGCAGCGATGGTTATGCTACTAGATTCTGTAACTCATGATGCGACGACAAGCAGTCGATATCATTGCGCGTGATTTTTACAGTATGAGAAAATGTTGTCAATGTATTTGTGCTCGTTAAAGAGTGATTTAATTTACCTTCCATATTTTACAAATTCGATATGCTCTTATGGAAAAAAGAAAATTTCGATTATAAATCTCTGTTTCTTCAAAACTGCCGAACTTACAAATATAATGGTGCTTGCTTCTTCTTATTTCTTCATAATACTTAAATGAGGAAAGATTGGTCATTGCAATAATGTTTTCATAATATTTTTCAAATAATGAGTCATTAAAATCCACTATTACTTTTTTGATTATTTGACTAGATACGGGAGCCCCGCATCTGAGTTTCGCCAACGTCAACTCGAACGCGCATCTCCCCTAACATTAAAATATTAGTCCGTATTCGAACAATAATAATCAGTCGGTATCGACGCGCCGAGCTGGGCGTATCCCGGGCGCACGTGCCCGGGTACGATAGCGATCCACACGCGACAGCGCACTGATGGCGGCTCGTGTTTCTTGCAGGAAGAGCAAACATCGCTCTCGCACCCGCTCGCGATCGCGCGATCGCCGAGACAAGGAGAAGCGCTCGGATCGCGACAGAGACAGAGACCGCGGCAGGGATAAAGATCGCGACAAGGACCGGAGCGATCGGGACCGCGATCGCGATCGCAAGCGCAAGTCGCGCTCCGGGGATCGTCGCGATCGCGACCGCGACAGGGACGGCGAGAGGGAGAAGGACCGGGGCGGCCGGGACAGAGGCGATCGCGACAGAGACAGGAGGCGAAAGAGGTCCCTCACGCCGATCACTCTGCCGAGGGCCCGTCCGCCGTTCGGCAAGGGTGTCAGCCCCCTTGGAATGTGAGTATCTCGCTCGGACGAATTTTCATTGAATTTATCCGCTGGGATTTGACCGGCAGGGTTGCTAAGAAGATTTCTTCCAGCGTCGTATTTGTTGTGATTTGATTTCAAAGTACCTACAATTGAAAGGCGCTCCTTAAATATGAATCGTGTTTTGACAAAATTTAACCTATATTATTACTAATATTACAAAAGCATCACAAGTTATATGCATATTTATGCTACGTCACAAAAAGCATTGGATAAATGTTCCTTAAGAATAATGTATTGAAAATTAATCTCTGAAATGTAATATAATATATTAGCATGATATTCCGGACCATTTATAAATGCCTTTTTTACTTTCCTGAAGTGTTTTCATGAGTCAATTAAACGGCATGGAAAGGCGCGACTGTTTCCTCTGGAAAACCTGGAGAATTCAGGAGATTTTTAATATCCAAATTTTTTGGCAACCCTGTATCGGCATTTAAAATTGCTATTTGTAAATTTACCATACGTTTTCTATAGAAAAGCATTACAAAATTGCAAGTTATATAGGCGAAGTAATGTGAATCACTGAATTATTTGAAACTTTCGACGAGAGTTTTGAATATTACAATTTTTTCTGGAGAGATGCTTCATTTTTGGTACATCCAAATTGGTTTTGTCATCAATTTAGATCAAATTTGTAGTTGTGTATGCTAATTTTAATGGACGAGCTTGTATCATAACTTCAGAACTTCAGAAACGTGATATGAAGTTTGCTACTGTAAACCGGGAAACTCAATATTACCGCGATCAAAGAAGACGCATAATTTGACTAGACCCGAGCGAGAGAATGATCATCTCTCGATCGGGGGATATATTTATGCGAGAGAAAAGCAGGTGTAAATCATTAATCTGTCGTCAAGTAAATATATTGTTCGAAAAGAAGTTTATACCACAAATACTCGCTCGTGTACTAATAAGACCCGCAAAAGCGATTCTTTTTACGAAGCGGACGATTCGAAAGTATAAAATCGATGTTAATTTTGCAATCATTTCTTACAATTCATTCGCGTGCAGTTCCAACTGCCTTATCGACGTCTTTCTATAAATCAAGTGCGCCCCGTTTTTTTTTCCGCAGCAATGACGAGTTAACGCCGGAAGAGCGCGATGCCCGCACGGTATTCTGTATGCAACTCAGCCAGCGCATCCGGGCGCGAGACTTGGAAGAGTTCTTCTCCAGCGTCGGCAAGGTCCAGGATGTCAGACTCATTACGTGCAACAAGACGAGGCGATTCAAGGGCATCTCCTACGTCGAGTTCAAAGACCCCGAGAGCGTCACTTTGGTGAGTGAAACGTACTTCGATCGAACAAGTTCCATTCTTTTTGTCCTTTAATGTTTCTAATCGTATTGAGTCGAGCGTGAAATCCAACTTTATTTCCTTTCATATTTTTAGTCGTATTGAGCTCTGATTGTTAGTACAAATCTGTGATGTGATTATTATTCTATAAAAAGCTTTCCTACGGATATTAATATAATAAAGTACTACTCAGCAAATTCTTTTGTGAACTACGTCTGTTCACAAAAGTTCAAGTGTTATGTTTAGCGCCAACGTTTTACAGTTTTACGCGCTATAATGAACGATTGCTTTCGGTTGCTATTTTAGCCACCATTACCACATCTTTCGTCACTATTACCACTATTTCAACCATGCCACTACGACCGAAAGCCCTGCCACATTAAAATTGCACGAACGTCCGATGAGGAACTTGCATGAAATTTTTGTTTCTTTGAAAATTTTACTGAACGAAGCTATCGTGTTATAAAAACCAGGGAGCACTGTATTTTTTAATAATATGTAACTATATCGGAGAAAAAGAATTAATTAATCGTGCCTCAAACGCCTAAACCACGCCCCGACCCAGAACGCAGTATGATTGGCCTAGACGCTTTTACCGTTGCGTGGCGTCACACATTCGACGATCATTGGCTAAATCTCAATTTCAACCAATGACTGTCGAGTGCTCCTAGCTACGCCCCGCCCTAGAACGCAGTATGATCGACCGATAGCGCTTTTACTGTTGCGTGACGTCACACATTGCTTCTCGCCGTTTGCGCGGCTCTTTCAAACGCTACATTTTTAACTCAAATTTGTCAGGGTATCCGACATTAAGTTAACACCATAAGTTTTATATACCGTTGAAATTGTAATTTTTTACTCTACTTTTTAAGCCAATAAACAAAAATCACGCAAGTTCCTCATTCCAATGCCTCCTTGCGACTCTTCCAGGCGCTGGGACTGTCGGGGCAAAAGTTGCTCGGCGTCCCGATCGTCGTGCAGCACACACAGGCAGAGAAGAATCGGATGGGAAATTCGATGCCCAACCTCATGCCGAAAGGTCAAACCGGGCCGATGAGGCTTTACGTCGGTTCTCTGCACTTCAACATCACGGAGGACATGCTGCGCGGGATCTTCGAGCCGTTCGGCAAGATCGACAACATCCAACTGATAATGGATCCCGAGACGGGGCGCAGCAAAGGATACGGATTCCTGACGGTGAGATTCGGCCCTTTCCTGCCCGTATCTTTCTCCGCGCTTTGAACTTCCATAACACAGCTCCAGAAAAAAAAAATCGAAAAAATGCTTCCCCTGACCAGACCAGTATATCTTTATGTTTTTGGGGTCGCTGAATTCGAATCCGGTGTCCGTTTGTCTCTACCGCGTCACATTTTTTTTAATCTCAAAAAACCAACAATATTGATCATAATTTTCAAAAAGTTAATGGACTTAAACCAAATTCGTTATAGGGGGTTTTTTGGGTCGCTGATCAGGAATCTGAAATCGGATTTCAAAAATTCAAGATGGCGGATCCAATATGGCGGACGAGATTTTTGAAAATCGACGGATTCATGCCGAATTTGGTATAAGGGGTTTTTTTTGGGTCGCTGATCATGAATCTGAAGTCAGATTTCAAAAATTCAAGATGGCGGATCCAATATGGAGGACGAGGACGGATTCATGACAAATTTGGTATTGGGGTTTTTTTTCGATCGCTGATGACGAATATGAAGTTATTTACAAAAATTCAAAATTTTCGAAAATCTCGTCCATCTTGAATTTTTGAAATCCCATTTCAGATTCGTAATCAGCGACCCAAAAAAACCCCTATAGCGAATTTGGTTTAAGTCCATTGACTTTTTGAAAATCATGATCTATTGATGGTTTTTTGAGATTAAAAAAAATGTGACGTTTTGGAGACAAACAGACACCGGATTCGGATTCAGCGACCCGAAAAGCATAAAGATATACTGGTCTGGTCAGAGAGGAAGCATTTTTTCGATTTTTTTTTGTCGAGCTGTGTAATTTAACGCTATCGCTTTTACAGTTCCGAAACGCGGACGACGCGAAGAAAGCCCTGGAACAGCTGAACGGCTTCGAGCTGGCCGGCAGACCGATGAAAGTCGGCAATGTCACCGAGCGAACCGATTTGATCCAAGGTCCGTCGCTCCTCGACACGGACGAGTTGGATCGAAGCGGTATCGATCTTGGTGCGACCGGCAGGTACGTAGATCCCTCGTACGTATTACCTTCTGTTTTTTTTTCAACTATCAGAACTCGCCATCATTTGGATTTCAAAGAAAACTCGCATTTGCATCGTACAAATCGCACTATTGCCGCCGTCAATTCAATGTCGCTCACACGAGAAACCTTCTGTTTCAGATTACAACTGATGTTTAAACTGGCGGAAGGCACGGGCCTCGAAATCCCACCCGCGGCTGCGAACGCTTTGAACATGGCGCCGGTCATGGCTGCTCCTCAGCCACCGCCGCAAGCGGCACCGCCGATAGCCACGCAGTGCTTCATGCTGTCGAACATGTTTGATCCGCAAAAGTAAGTATCACCACAAAAATAACGCGTTTCGCCTCATTCGCGAAATTTCAGTAATACCGTTTCAATTATTTGATAATATTTATTTGATCAGTATTTTCCGCGATCTCTGTCTGATACCGCATACGCGCGCACGTATCCCTGCATGCATAAAGATCGTTTTGAAGGCAATTTCATTGTAACTGCAGAAATACCCTTTAAAAGATAGTTATTGAATTATCTATAAAGGCTGCGCGTTATAAATTTCTGGAAAAATTCGAATATCATCTGGAAAAGTTGAAGGTGTTAAGGAAATTCGAAATCTAAAATTAGTGGCAACCCTGATTATTTGCCATTAAAGTAGTATGGTCACTCTCCAAAGTGATCGTTGAGTGTCCGTAAAAAAAGTCATCAAAAAACTATGATTTATAATTGAAAATTCTCTGCGAATTATAAAAAATTTATGACCATAAGAATTAGTCGAGTATTTTGATTATTTTTCACTTATTATTCAAATAATGTGCCTCCTTTGACTAGCGTCTTTATGTGTGGCAACGCATATTATCAACGGGCTCGTGGCCCAGTAGAGAAAACCACGATACACTCAAACGTTTGAGTGTATCGCGGGGAAAACGAGATCTCAAATGCACGCTTGTGAACCCACTCCACTAACGCGACGTTGCCGCATCTACTCGACGCGCTATTTCCGAACACCGAGAAGCAGAAATTAGTTATAACTAAAGTATCAAACGGTCAATAATTTTCATCAATGGGTGTAAATTTTTCTTTTTTTCCCCCGTTTTTTGGTATATTTTTTATATTTTAATCTTGGATTTTACATACAAACCCCAAGAAACGTGTCTTGCCCATAAGACTCTCGGTTATTTTCTACTCGGTAATTAATTTTTATCAGACATACTAAACGGTCAATCTACCCCAAATTGCACCAGGAGGTTTCTATTGATATTAGCTTGCATACATAATTATTTCATATTTAAATCTTGGAAATCGATTCATGACCATACTACTTTAAACACCAAACGACAAGGCATATTTAGTAGACCGGGTGCAAATTTTCTAGTATTTTCACCAGGGGGAGAAACATATGCCAGATTAAAGAAGTTATCGTACAAATTCTACGCACGCTGCTCGCATTGCGCGTCCACGTAATTGCGATAACTTGACATTTTCCTTTTCCTCCAACGACGCGTCACGCCACCGCGAACAATACTCTGGCTCGTCTACAGCCTCCCCCGCAATTTCTCCTATTTTCCAGCGAGACCAATCCCACCTGGTCGAAGGAGATTCGCGACGACGTGATCGAGGAGTGCAACAAGCACGGCGGCGTCCTGCACGTTTACGTGGACCAAGCGTCGCCGCAGGGCAACGTCTACGTGAAATGCCCGTCGATCGCCACGGCGGTGGCCGCGGTGAACTCGCTGCACGGCCGATGGTTCGCCGGGCGCGTGATAACCGCCGCGTACGTGCCCGTTGTAAATTACCACTCGCTGTTCCCCGACGCGATGACCGCTCTGCAGCTGCTCGCGCCGAGCGCGCCGCGACGAGGGATGTGATCCGTGGTCCGGCCGACGTCAACTGCTGCGCAGATCCACTTATAGTTTCCACACATTCGTAGTATTGCCACCTTTCTCACCGGAGACCCTCCGACGAATCACCGGCGCGGAACACTCGACGAGCGAGCGTTCCGGCGGCGTAAGTCCTCTTCGTTAATTTTGCAATTGACGTTGTCGGGCGCAAAGTCGCACGCCGAGAAAATTACGCGCGATACGCTCACCGCGATGGAACGGTGAGGCGTGAAATTTGATCCGTATCGTCGTTAAACGTTCGCCGATTTGTTACGTTTCTTCGTCCCGTCACCTGAGCGTAAGTCGGAAAAAGGGTCGCGGAGAGCCGATATTTTTCAAAGAAATCGTCCGAGACGCGAAGGAAGCGCGTTGAGAGAGTGAATTGGTGTTTAGTTTTTTTTGATGCGTGATTCACCGAGTACCGGTAACCGAAATTCGAATGATCGTCGAAGATCAAGATTTCTCGGAAAGTCGTTCCGCGTCGTTATCGCGGCGGCGCGTCGATTTCAACGACTTCGAAATTTCGTGGATTACAATTCAACGAGTCAGTCATCGGACGGGGTTTGATGATTTCGCAAAGGGATACGTTGAAAGCAAATCTATTTCGTTCGTCATCTCGATTCTCGCGCTCTGCGTACCCTGCTATTTGCGTCGTCGAGAAAAGATAGTCTGTATATAAGTTTTGTAAATTAACTTAAACTAGGGTAGTAGCCGTAACGTTACTTTACTGTAATTTCATATTACCAGAATATCGATGTACACTTTATGACAACTATAATACCATAAATCGAATTGATCGAAAAGAACTCGCTGCCTGGGGAAATCCGTTCTCTTTTCCTTTCCTTTATTCCCCGCGTAATGCCGATGTCGTTTGCCGCAGGCTTCGCTAATCGAGGTGGCTACAGAACTGGTAATATCAGGGAACGGGCTCGTCCCACAATTTTTTTTATTTCATATTTATAAAGTACACGACGAATTAGTAATGAAGACATTTTTTTGCGAATTTTTATCACACTCCTTTACCTGCAAAAAAAATGGGAAACTCGGACGTCAATTTGAACTTCTATATTTGCCGCGGCGGAAGTGACGTACACATTGCTAGACCAATAAGAGCAACGCTTTAACCTCTAGGCTGGTAACTGCAAGCTCTGTATACTTTGCATTTTGAGGTTATGTTTTGAATTTCCGTCGTGCTGTCGTTTACTCTGTTCTGTGGTTTTTGGTAGTACTTATTTCTAGGAGGTATGAATTTTCCGCGAAAAAAAAAAGGAAAAAGAGAGATTGGAACCCGGAGCGCCGAGTTGGTAGGCGGACGAGCAGAGTGACAGTTCACGAAGTTGGCAACAATGGCAACCGTAGAGCTTTCGGTTGGAGAATGCGCATGCTCTCTATGCCAGCAATGACTGTCATCAAAGCGCGGTAATAGCGGACGATTTCAAACACGGACACATTTTAAAGCTTTTTTATTAAATACTAGAGGGGATTAAAAAATGAACGGTTTTCACGAAACGAGTTCTTGTAGTAGCTGCAACACCGTACATATTTTTAATTCACCATTTTTAACTACGCGGGACGAGCCCATTCTGTAGCCACTCCGGATGAATAACAATATCTCGCGCGATCGATCGAAAGTGTCCAAAAGATGCTCCAACTTGAATTATGTCGAATCGCCGTGGAAAATTAAATTTCGATTTATACGACAAAGCCAAATAATCAACGTTTCCGCGTTGCGCCCGAATTTCCAAGACATTCTGGAAAATGGGGTCTCCCCGATCGTACCCGCTTTCACTCGAATCAGATCACGATCGCGCTATCCGCGTTGATCGACAGATTGCTTTTTAATGCTGCCTACGAAGATACTTTTTTTTCTTTATTACGTTTTCCACTTCAAATCGGCACAAAGTGAGATGTGATCACTGGGAAACACAACCGAGGGCAGGCCGGTGTGCGACGTGAGCTCCTCGAGGCTCGGCATCGGTATGACCTGAACGACGTCCAACTTGTCGGTCTGGTAGAATATGTAGTCCAAACAGCCGCTGAATTCCGGCGTGTAGTTCGTGTACGGCGGCGTGCCGCAGGCGCTGCCCATAGGCAAGTCGTGCGAGAGGACGACGTTCTTCACGGCCTCTTCGGGATCTGGAATGATTTAAGGGGCGTCAGTCAGCTCCAGGGATCAATTAATAAATTTTCAGTCACGATACTTTATGAAAACCCATTTCCGACGGTCAGGCTTAATGGTTTTCATATTATTTCGCTGCACAAAAATCATGAGAAATTAACTGAGAATTTTTTCGCGAACTTTTTTATCACTGTCCACCGCAATAATTAGTTTAGTTCGTTTTCTCTCTCGAAGGAACCGCGAACTTACTGCTGTTCCAATCTTTGTAGTCCTCCGGGATATTTCTCTTCGTCATCAGTTGGTAGATACCGTTGTCCGGCACGCTGTTGAAGTCTCCGCAAAGTATGATGCTCACATTGCACCCGAGATTCTGTAGATACGAGTTTTTATCAGTCGCCGCGCAGCTTTTCGTTTAAACGAGCCGAAAATCTTTCGTACTTCTTTTTTCGTCCTCGTGGCGATTTGTTGGACGTACGTCAGCACGTAGTAGCCTTGCAGCAGGCGTATGTGGTCCGCGTCGGGGCGGAAATATAAGTGCGTATTGCCGACGATCAGGATTTTGGATGGATTTTCTTTGGACCGTAAAGTCGTCACCTGAAGAAACGTATTCGTTGCCGATTCTCCGCCACGTTTATAAATATTTTACAGTGCGTTTCGCCTACCTGCACGGCGGTGTTTCTCTCTAAAAATCTCTCCTTCAGTTTCTCGTTGTCTATTTTACACCAAATGGGATAAAACATATCCACCTCTACATTCTCCCCTATGATGCTATGCTCGAAACGCAACTTGTCGAATCTCTCTTCGTTGAAGAAGGTCGCGAGACCTTCGGTCACGTCGCGACCCTTCCTATTGAATTCGCTGCCGTATTTCAGCGCGCAGAGAACTTCCTTGAGATCCGCGTCGTAGATTTTATTGTCGACTTCTTGCAGGCAAATTATGTCCGCGTTATATCCTGCGGCGAATAAATTCAGTCGACACATGTCCTATAAGGGAGAAACCTCGACTGGAAGATTCGTAAATTCATTCATCTTCGAGAGTCTATCCTGGAGGATATGTTAAATCAATCTTTATTGCATAATTAATTGCATATTTGAAATACTAATAAAGCATTTGTCCCATTACACGAAATCTTATAATATTAGAGTTATAAAACGTATCTTGAAATGACATTTTTTGAGCGGCGTACAATGTAAATAGTTCGAAAAATGTTCAATCGACGTATTTGTTGGCGAAAGAAACGAATTTTCTTTAGAAGTTCACTATATACTTAATTTTGCATTTTTTTTATCAAGTGTGCAACTTTGCTTACGCCGTTTTCGATTCGTGGATCGCTTCAAAAGATGACTAGTTTTTTCTTAAAATTTGGTTCATGTCAAGCTCATACTTGTAAGCTAAAATTTCTATTTTCAATTTTTGATTTTAGATGAAAGCTGTAGATATGTCTTTATAACTTTAATATTACATGGATTCATATAATGGGACAAATATGTTTTATTACTTTAAATATTATGTAATAAAGTATATTCGAAGTTTCCAAAAGATTATTTTAATACACCCTTCAGGATAGACTCCCGAAAATAAATGAATTTATAGGCCTCCCACATAAAAGGTTCCAACTTTATATTAGCATGATGGATTCGTAAAACGAGTTTAGAGGTCTAAAGATCTGACGATTTAGCGAAGGTAATTTGGATTTTCCGGCGTTTTCGCCTAGAATTAAATTCGTCAAAGGATTGCGAAGCTATTTTACGGCCAGGAATAAACAGCGAGGGGAGAATTGTGGCGTTGGAAGGACGGAGTTCTCTTCGAGGAGAGGAAGAGGCCGTGGGAGCACATGTTATGGCGGCTAAATAGATGCGTCACGTTACCTATTAGCTCTTTTAGTATGAGCTGCTTGCGATAGTCGATCTCTAATGCGTAATGAGGGCAGTACGGGAATAATACGTCTCTAGAGTAATCAGAGTCCGTGTAAGTGTCCGCCAATATATTATAAGACGTGACTCTGAAACTGTACAGGAATGGAGGATACATTAATCACTCGGTGTGATTGCGGGACTTAAAATCTACAGAAAGATCAAGTTAACTATCGATGAAATGATTATTGAAAAGGCTGGCTAATGAATCAGCGTTTCAAAATCAAAGATTCCGGAACACGGTCGAGTATTGGAGATCGATTCATGCGAATTACCTTAAGGATGAAACAAGATATAAAAAAAAACTTTCAAGTAAAAATTGTTTAATTTAAAAGACTAAACAACTTTTACATTCGAGCTTTTATCGTATCTCGCTTCGCTTAAAAGTTTGTTTCAAGTGATTTACCACGTTAAATAACACAGCTCCATAAAAAAAATCGAAAAAATGCTTCCTCTGACTAGACCAGTATATCTTTATGTTTTTGGGGTAGCTGAATCCGAATCCGCGGTGTCCGTTTGTTTCCATCACGTCACATTTTTTTAATCTCAAAAAACCATCAATAGATCATGATTTTCAAAAAGTTAACGGACTTGAACCAAATTCGCTATAGGGGCTTTTTTGGGTCGTTGATCACGAATCCGAAATCGGATTTCAAAAATTCAAGATGGCGAATCCAATATGGCGGACGAGATTTTCGAAAATTTTGCATTTTTGTAAATATAACTTCATATTCGTCATCAACGATCGAAAAAAACCCTCTATACCAAATTCGGCATGAATCCGTCGATTTTCAAAAATCTCGTCCGCCATATTGGATCCGCCATCTTGCATTTTTGAAATCCGATTTCAGATTCGTGATCAGCGACCCAAAAAATCCCCTTATACCAAATTCGGCATGAATCCGTCGATTTTCAAAAATCTCGTCCGCCATATTGAATTTTTGAAATCCGATTTCAGATTCCTGATCAGCGACCCAAAAAACCCCCTATAGCGAATTTGGTTTAAGTCCATTAACTTTTTGAAAATCATGATCTATTGACGGTTTTTTGAAATTAAAAAAAAAGTGACGTGATGGAGACAAACGGACACCGGATTCGGATTCAGCGACCTCAAAAATATATAGAAATAATAATTTGAATCAATTTGACTATTTTTCCAGGATTTGACCTTGAAATGACCTTGAACGTGACGCAATGGAGACAAACGGACACCGGATTCGGATACAGCGACCTCAAAAATATATAGGAATAATAATTTGAATAGATTTAACTATTTTTCCAGGATTTGACCTTGAAATGACCTTGAACGTGACGTGATGGAGACAAACGGACACCGGATTCGGATTCAGCGAACCCAAAAACATAAAGATATACTGGTCAGGTCAGAGGAAGCATTTTTTCGATTTTTTTTGTGGAGCTGTGTAATGGTTAAATTAATTCCACAAGAAGCGATTTCGTATTTTTCGATAAACTCGAAATCTACCGAGTTTCGCGCCTGCGGATTCTAAAAATGCGAACTGCCTTAGCGACCGTCTCAAACTTAAGGCCACCGGCTGTATCTCTAAATTCAAAGATCATTGAGGCTCAAATTCATTGAGAGTGAAAAGCTCACCTATCCCCGGACAATTTATCAGCCGTGAACGAGTGCCTCGTTTCGAACGGGCAGCGATCGGGTCCCGCGCCCACGGTATTCGGCGACTCGACCTCAAGTGAAGGTCCCGTCGCGCCGTCCTTGCCGGGCACGCAAACGAGCTTCAACTTCCGACCGATGTCGTCATTGGTGGGCACGTAAAAGTAGCCGCTCCCTACCTCCTCCCAATTCGTCACTTTCGACTGGTCGGCGCGATCGCTCCTGTACCACGTGAAGGTCGAGTCTGCCCTTTCGGTGTACAGCGACTCGAACTTCGCGGGATACGTGGGATACCCCGCGAGTATCGACGACGGCAGTGCCATGTGGACGATCCACGGCGCGTTATGCTTCACGACGTACGCGGCGTCGTCGATCATGAGAACCAGCCGTTCCGTGTCCTCAAAGACCGTCTCGCAGCTCGCCTCGCCGTCCACGACGGCGTCGTCCCGCATCAAGCTGATACTCAGCTTCTCGATTTGCGCCGCTGGTGCGAAAATTCTTATAATCTTTCGGAAAATTTCGGACAAATTTTCCAAGTTTTCATAAAAACCAGGTTTTTTTTTAATAGAAATCCTCGTAAAACGTGAGATTCCTCTGGGAATTTCAGTTTCAAATATTTCTCAGATGTTTAAATAAAAAAATTTCGTGATTTTTAATGTTAAAGTGTGACGTTTGTAAACCTTATCTATTAGAATTTCTGAGACAATTCCCAAGTTGAGGGAATGGAACTTTTGAAACCTTTTATCAGAAAATTTCAGATTTTCTCATAGAAATTGGAATATCAATCTTGCTCAGAGTTTCTCACAGGTTTTTACAATTGCTTGAAAAACTCAGATTGTCATGTTTTAAAAATTCTCCTGAAACTTTAGTTCTCAAAGTGCTCCATAATGTTGTATATAGTGTCTTAGTGAAAATAGTTTTGTAGGAAATATTTCCAAATTTCTCCTACAAATATTTATAATTTCTCAGAAAAGAATATGAAATACAAGCTGTCAGAGTTTCAGAGACAATTCCAGGATGAAGGAATAGAATTTTCCAAGCGTTTTATAAAAACTGGAATATCAATTTTGCTCTGAAAACTCAAATTGTCATGTTTCAAAAATTTGTCTGAAACTCCGTTTCTCAGAATGCTCCGCAGCTTTTAATAGTGCCCTACAAATTCGTAGAAACGCAGCGGAATTTGTGACAATTTCTCATAATTTTGTACTTTCGAGAGACTGTGTAAAAATTTGAGGGAACTTTGAAAAAATTCTGATAAACATTTTTACCAGAGGCACTATCGCGCTTCTTCTTTCTGGACTTCTTCTTGACCAGGCACTTGCTGATGTTGACGTCCACCCTCTTCAGGAAGTTCGACACGCTCTCGCTGGCGCTCCGCGAGAAGTTGAACTGCCGGTCCAAGTTCAGCTCGCCGTTCGTGTAACGCAGCGTCACATGGAAGGTCTCGCTTCCCCGTTCGTAGCGCAGGAACGCCTCGTTCATGTTGCACACGAGCTTCGGTTCGATGAGTTTGAAGCGAAGCTGCTGGTAGAGTCGATTGCGGCGGAGCGGCGTGGAGGTTAGATAATTCTTGCAGGCGCTCCACTGTCGCAGCACCGCCGTTGACATGACAGGATTCAACGACGATTTGCCGGCAAATGTTGCACACTCGTTCGCGCGTCTCCGGAGATTGACTGTAAGTCGGAGCCGAGCACGTGGCGATCTATTTCATCACCGCTGATTCTGCACGCATCTCACACGATCGACACTGTACTACTACTTTGCATTCTCGCAGCAGGTGTATTTTGACCGCGAAAAAACGGGGATGAGATAGTGATTCTCTCGCAGTGGGATGGATTTATTTCGTATATATTCCTCCAGATGGTGCCACCATAATCGACCTTTTTTTCGTCAACATTTTTATAAAATCCAACTGCTGAAGATCGTTATTCTTGATGCGTGATAATAAGGCTGTACAATTGGCCTTTATAACTTTTGATATGAATTTGGGGATAAATGTGAAGCACAAGGAAATCAAACATTAGGTACCCGGCCGGCTGATAATTTATACAGACGGATCAAAGGAGGCGAAAAAAAATGTCAGAATGAAATCCTTAAGCGCATTGCGTGTCTTACACAATACATATATAGGCCTTTCTGGTAAGGCACCCACTAATCTTCGAAGTTAAATCATTACACACAGCAGAACTTTACAGCCCGGAAGAGAAGTTTCCTATGTGTGATGCCCAAGTTGCCGGGGAATACCCGGAAATAAAGCTTCTGCTTTTCAACAGATTGGGAAATACTAAACAAAATCAGTGAATTTACAACCAACTCTACGAACATATATCTGTCGGAATTATCATATCGACATTCGTCCCAATTTAAGGAACACAAGAAGCGGAAGAAGCACTCCTTTAAATAAACCGCCAATCAAACTCCATTGAAGAGGGAAGCACAAAAATTCGCGACCGCAAAATACAAATGTAGCGCCTTGTGGAGATTTGGAAAAGTTGCGCAAGGGAGAACCAATCATCGACCACTCATATCAAATACCATTTTTGCGGTTGCGATTCATCACAACACAACCATTGGCTGGAATGACGGAAGTGCATAGGCCAATAATCGGTGCCACAAGCGGCGTCGACACAAAGTTATAGTAACAATAACAAGTCATAACAAGCTCATCATTGGTTTCCACCGGTAATTGCTAGAGTAGCTAAAGCAACATGAGTTTTGGTCACTACGATGATCTGAAAGGGGATGATTATGACGCGCTGCGAAACAGAAATATTGCCGCAAGAAATGCTATGGTGAGTATTGCTTAGTAACTGTCGACCGGATGATCGTAACCTATTTTTTTCATTCATCCTAAACAAGTAATCCGGCCAGAAAACTATTGTCGACGTTGGAAAGGGTGTACAAACGACTTGACTTCCTTTTACAGCTGGCAGAACTTTTCAAAGATTGTAAAAAGGAAACAAAGCACATAAAGGGAGACGGAGAAGTGAAACAAAACGGGGAAGAAATTGCAAACGAAGACATCGAGAATATTCCGCCTAGGAAGAGACGCAGGCTTAGCACCAAAGATACAAGCTACAAAAGAAATAAGAAAGTTCACACGGAGTTCCATAAAAAGTACAATACCAGATACAGTTCGAGAAATTCGGACGCTGGTAATTCCAGGGATTCTGAAAACAGCAACGGGAATGAAGCGAGTAACGATGGACCGAAATTGACAGTTATGTTCCCCTGGGCGACCTCGTTCGAGCGTAAAATTGAATTGATGCAGTTGAAAGTATTTGCGAGCGATTCGGACTCGAAGAGCGGCGACGAAGACTGCGAGGATTTTTACTCTTCGAGGCGACAAGTCGTCCAACGAGTATCGAAGTCCGCTTACGATCCCGACAACATACCGTCGCCGAACGAGATTACGGAAGAGATGCTGGAGAACGTCGCGACGAAGAGTACCGAAAAGACGTATTGCAAAGTAACGGGCACCAGTTGCCACCAGTGCAGGCAGAAAACCGTCGATACCAAGACGGTTTGCAGATCGGGCGAGTGTGTCGGTGTGAGAGGGCAATTTTGCGGACCCTGTTTGCGCGGCAGATACGGCGAAAGTGCCGTGTTGGCTCTAAAAGATCAGGTACAAGCTGTTTAACATTTCCAAGTATTCTCGCAAATTCATTCCCTATTTTTTCTTTAAGTTTTTCCTATTTCAACACAAAACTCGCAATTTTCCTCTTTTTCCCTTTATATTCGATATTTTCCTCCTAAAACCACTTATCATTCAGCTTTTCAGTTGAACATGTCTTTACATCGTTTCAAATTGCGCGAAATAAATCAAAATGGTCAAATTTTTGTTACTAAAATACAACTGCTACTTTACCTACCTGCATTGAATTAATCTTTCTTATCAGGAACTCGATTCGACAAATGGTCTCATTTCATTAAATCAAATTGTAATACTTATATTTAAGTTGCACAAATATTTTTCATTCACGTAATAAATATTGGCGTTTCATTTTATATCTCAAAAAACGTAATTTTTTGAAACCATTACACGTTTCTAATTTCCGGAAAATCTCCTTTTTTTTTTAAAGAAAATTGTCCCCTTTTGTCCCCTATTTCCCTTGAATTGAAATAAACAGGGGCTGCGAAACCTGTTATCTAGTTAATTCTAATTCGTACTTTCTCATAGCATTGGGCCTGCCCGCCGTGCAGAGGATTATGCAACTGCAGTATTTGCAGGACGAGAAACGGCCAGCGTCCGACGGGAATTTTAGCTCCCATTGTCCAGGAAGAAGGGTTTAAGTCTGTCAAAGATTATCTAGAAGCTGTTGATATCAGTGATACGTAGTGTGAACCATTTTTTTCTACTATATAGATAAGTTCGATTCAGTATTTAAAAGTACACATTCCATTTTTACATTTCTTTATAACATGCCATTGATTACGTATAAGTCTCTATAAGTGGACTGTATAATGTCGACTCGGGCATTTAATTACAAAACTCTTTTATCTTCATTTAAATCTTATAGAAAATGACTACTTTTTATACTCTCTTTATAATAAACTGCCCAAAGAAATGTTTAATAAAATGATCAAAAAACCGTTGATACTAGTGATACGTAATATTATCCCCATCACCACCACCACTTTTTTTTCTTCGTATACAGGGTGGATCTCAGAACACAGTGAGAATATACCCTTACAAAAAAAGACTACTGCCCCAACTACAGGGAAAAAATTAAAGCCAACTACTACCAAAAAATTACACCAATCTTGTATTGTATTTTCGAACCACCTGGTCCTGTAATCCCCGCAAATATTGCCATGTAGGTATGTACCGTATGTCCGCGATCAATTAGCCCATGGGTCATTCCATACCAAATCGGACACTTTTTGGAGTAACATTTCGGATTTTGCTCAAATTTGGATATATTGTAGTCTTTGTCGATGTTTAACCGTATCTCGAAGGATTTTTCAAAATTTTGAAAATTGTTGATTTTACAGCCACTTGAAAAATAACGTTGCTTTTTTTTCATTAAATTATAATTATCAAACCGGTTGTCGGTTGAGAATAATCTTTTGGGTACTAAAAGTGAAAGAGTTGAAAAACCAGAGAAAAATTGCATCGATCAAAAAAAAAATTTTTTTAATAATTTTATTTGCACTTGATTTAAACAAATGACGTATTTTCATAGCTGGCCACTTTTTAAAAATCTGAAAAAAAGCAAGCATATAGTTTGATATCCTCTCTTTAACGACAAACACACAAAAATAACGACACTTTAAAATTGACGACACAAAAATTAATTGAAGTTGACGCCGCGTCGGAATTGGCACGTCGGCCCCGCCGCCAGCCACCGGTCGGTGGGTTCGACTGGCTTGGCGACACGCTAGCGGCGGGGCCGACGCGGCGAGGCTGACGCGGCGTCAACTTCAATTAATTTTTGTGTCATCAATTTTAAAGTGTCGTTATTTTTGTTTGTTTGTCGTTAAAGAGAGGATATCAAAGTATATGCTTGCTTTTTTTCAGATTTTTAAAAAGTGGCCAGCTATTAAAATACGTCATTTGTTTAAATCAATTGCAAATAAAATTATTTTAAAAAGTTTTTTTTTGATCGATGCAATTTTTCTCTGATTTTTCAACTCTTTCACTTTTAGTATCCAAAAGATTATTCTCAGCCGACAACCGGTTTGATAATTATAATTTAATGAAAAAAAAGCAGCGTTATTATTCAAGTGGCTGTAAAATCAACAATTTTCAAAATTTTGAAAAATCCTTCGAGATACGGCTAAACATCGACAAAGACTACAATATATCCAAATTTGAGCAAAATCCGAAATGTTACTCCAAAAAGTGTCCGATTTGGTATGGAATGACCCCCGATAGAAAAATGGTGAGTTTTGCATGAGCACCTCTGTGGGTCTCCTCGTCCAATAGAATCACCGGAGAAGCGTGAATGCGCATGCGTAGTCATCGGCGGGTGTTGACGTCGTCAGCAAGTTCAGATCGATTTTCATTCAAAACGTGTGGGGCTAAAAATGCAAGCAGTAACAGTAAGGATTGACCAATCAGAAATATCATTCTTACGGAATTATGCTTAAACAGGCGTTCTGATTGGTCAATCCTTACTGTTACTGCTTACGTTTTTTCACGTGTGATGGCCTTAATTGATCGCGGACATACGGTACTCGACTGGGGCCCCTTTCTCTAACTCACTCGCAAGAGAAACGTATACGTTTCTTAGCGAGTAGACCAATCAGGACCCCCACCACAACGAAATACTTGATCCTGATTGGTCTATTGGCTAAGATGCATATACGCAACTTTGCGAGTGAGTTAGAGAAAGGTGCCCCTGGGCCCCTATTCTCGAATGTCGTGCGAGAATTGTCGTATACGAATCTTTAGTTTTAACCAATGAAATAGTGGACCGAATGGAATAGCCGAAACGAGATTGGTGAGATTCAAAGATTCGTATACGAAAGTTTCTCGCATGAGCTCGAGAATAGAGGTACCCTGATTTGTAACGCACCGATCGACGATCGATAGCATACTGCTTCCCATTGGCGGCCGACGCGTGGTGAGGGAACGCTGCGGTAGGCGACAGGTGGACCGATGCGTCAGTGGGCGATTGGTGGGGGAGGTTTCGGGTCGGGCGGTCGGTCGGTCGTCGATCCGAAAAACTATTTTATAGAATAGAGAGACATGAAGGGGTCAGAAGCAAAAGTGTCTAAGTGACATTTTTGGTGAAAATGACCTAAGTACAGATTCGTGTTCTCAGTGTTCGGTTCTGTTTGGTGCAAAAATTACCCAACTGAAAATTGTAAGATAGCGTCACCTTTTAACGGGTAGAAAAAGTTATATAAATGAACTGCTTCAATACGCCCGAACTTTGGAGGCTGTTTCTTCAGAGAATAAGCATTTTGCTATTGTTAGGCACTTTTGCTTCTGACCCCTTCATATACATCTGTAAAATCCTTCAGTTTTGATGTTCGCCAGTGATATTGATGTGAAGAATTTAAATAATGCAAGATGTTATACCACTTGTTTCTACACCGGTAAAATAGGGGTTACTGTTAACGATGTTTACACTTAATTAAGTATGTATACTTACAAAGTATAGTCGCACACGCCGCGTATGGGTGCGAGAAGGAAAGTTTGATCTATATCGGCATGTGCTTATTTCACACGAAATCGTTCTTATAGCGCGCTATCATTATACCACCCTTAAGATTGCCCTGGTACGATATATAAGAAAGAGGTTATCTATATTTTTTCAGCATTCGCGAATATTGCATCCACGAATATCGATATTTTTTAATTAGTGGTTTTCGCGCGTAGGTAAGCACGGCGAAATATTTCTATCAGAAAGCAATGGAATTCGATCCAACATTCATCATTGGAGAAACATTGTATCCATCTTTTAGTTAAATAAAAACAACAAAAATTAATTTCCTTAACAGTTTTTGACGAATGTATTATTTGTATATAAAATAACTGAAGTAAATTCTGACTCACAGAAATAGGGTTCAACATTATATGGATTTCCACCAATTTTTCGAAGTATAAAACTCAATAACCGATCTCGAAGTGCATCGTGATATTGTCGAGTTCGGTTTTAATACCCAGCGAGATTAACATTAATTGTAAAATAAATTCTTAAACTAAAGAACCGTCCATAAATCAAGTAATACAACCCGAATTTCTTACACCTCGTTTGGGTTATTATCTGTTACGGTGAAACGTGATGAGTTGGCGCGGGAAGTTAGCCCCTTGTTGCCACGAAAAGTAACGGAAACCAGGGGCCAACTTCATGGGCCAACTCACCCTGTTTTATCCTAATTTCTCCCTCTTTCTTTTACTTTCTCTCCCTGCCCCCCCTCTCTCTCTCTCTCTCTCGGGTATTTAATTGGATGTTGCGCGAGGTTTATTTGAATCGTTTATTGTTAAAAGACGCCAAGTAACATTTTCGGGCATTTTCGTGTTTTGTCGGAAATGCGCATTTAGCATATAGACGCATCATTTAGTGCAGAAAGAATGCAAGTACGCATATCCTGCATGTGTTATTTCGGTGTGTCACTCAAGCCGTTTACTTTCATTTTGGAAAATTAAACGTTTTTTGCAATTCCTGAAAAGTTTCCCAGAAGTCACTTAGCTTGTTTTAACAATATACGATTCATTTAGTCCTTTATTTGGTCTGCTTTAATCTACTTTACTTAATGTAGTTTTAGCCATTCGTGTTTTAACTTATTTGTCATCATATTCTTCGTTCAGTTTACTTGACTATTTTACTTAGTTCAGTTTTAGCAATTCTTATTTATTTCGTTTGTTATTTTATATTTTCGTTCATATCACATTCTTGATAAAAAGGTCATTTCCTCAGTTTCTGCGAGAGATTTAGATAATCCTTCGTTTGGTCTGCTTTATTCTATCTCATTATAAACGTAGCTATTTTTGTTTATTTTGTTCATTATCATATTCTTCCTTTGGATTACTTTACCCTATTCTACTTAGCTTAGTTCTAACAGTTCTTGTTCATCTTAACAAGCAGAATTAATAGCCGCAGGAAGTTGGCCCCTCGTTTCTACGAATGGTAAGAGTAACGAGGGGCCAACTTCATATTGATATCGAGATATCGACTCTATCTTCACAGAGCTCGAGAAAGGAACTCGCCATGAAAGCCCAATCGGCGGGAGCGCTTATTGCCTGTCTCTCGGTTCTGCTGTCGGTTTGTGTCGCTTGTCCGAAAGTGACGATCGAGCAAGGTGCCCTCAGCGGCAAATACTTTAAACCGCAGAACGGTCGGAATATCAGCGCCTTCCTCGGAATACCATTCGCCAAACCTCCCGTCGGGGACCTAAGGTACGTACCTATATACCTATATGTACTACATAGTCGACGGAAGATCCGAAGGACCGATTTCGAACGCTACGAATTTTTCGACGCAGATTCAGAGCACCCGTACCGGCCGAAGGATGGAAGGGGACGTTCAATGCGACAAAGGATCCCGAGCCGTGCCCTCAGCCTGATACCAGCGTACTTACAAAAATGATCGGTAATGAGGATTGTCTCAAACTGAACGTCTTCGTGCCGAAGGTAAGAACCTTATTTTATAGGTGACCTCTTTCCTCCTGATTCCATTCATACGTATACATTGAGAGAAATTGTATAGGTTGGACGGCAATACTAATAGTTTATCAATATTAGAAGTTCTAGATACCTTAGCAATATGTATTTCTATTTCAGCTGAATGTATAGTTATTTCAGCTACACGTGTATATGTAGTTATTTCAGCAATACGTATTGCTCTTGTTACTTTTTGGTATTGTTATATTACCAATATTGTCCAGTTAAGGGCCCTCTGTCAACATTACTGACCTCGATGGCCAACACAAAACTTCAAATTTCTTTGCTGCAAGCGAGTGTTTCGTGTAATCAGAGAGAGGGCACGAAAGTAGAGGATGCCCAAATTTGTGGGACCTCAAATTCTTGAATCCCCACTGTATTGGAAAAAGTTCGCGAAAAGTTCTTAGTTAATTTCTAATGATTTTTTATAGCAAAATATTTTGGAAATCATTTGGCATGATCTTTCACAGGTCGGAAATAGGTTTTCATAAAGTATTGTGACTAAACATTTATTAATTGATTATTAAAGTTAGAGCCAATAACTGTCATAACTGAGACTGTTTGAAATCGATTTGACAAGTACCACAACATTTAGCTAGATTAGACATATTGGGTACTTACAGAAAATGCGAGATAATTTCCGACCTGTAGTTCGCTGCGCACTATTGTGTGTGTTATTCCCATATAAATATTTCACCGCAATGTATTTTTATCGCACAGCGTTATTACCCAGGGCGTAGGTGATATGGGAGCTTACCATTTTTCTGACATCTAGTGAATATTTTATTTTAGATCTATCGAACGAGTGCTACATGTCACTCATCATAGATCTATCATTATACATTTTTTCTCTCATTGGAATAACCATAATATTCAGGAAGGATATATCTTTAGCGCTACTATATATGCCAATGAGAGCTTCACTATTTTACCAAGAGCGAGATCATTCCCAAGTGTCACGCGAGAAATTTCTTCTACGAATTTTTAAAGTCCCTAGAACAGACAAAGGGCCCTTAACCTTATTTAGCTTAAAGCATAGTTATCAGTGCTGGGGGAGACCGGGGCCTACATGAAGTTGGCCCTTCATTGCCGTTACTTCCCCAGACAACGACGGCTCAACTTAGCGTATCAACTTGCCCCCGTCTCCTCTATACTTATCGCTGTGCGACCTATAAATTTCTCTCAGTCTACCAGATGTCATTGGAGTCATATTTGGAATAAGGACCGATTAATCCGATCGTTTACAGAGGAGTTCGAACGTCACGAGAAAGCTGCCGGTTATGGCGTATGTTTATGGTGGCGGGTTCCTCGTAGGCACTAACAGCGAAGAGGTGTACGGTCCGAACTACTTGCTCGAGAACGACGTCATTCTCGTCACCCTGAATTATCGCCTGGGTATGCTGGGCTTCATGACGACCGGTGATTCCCATTCACCCGGTAATTACGGTGCGAAGGACGTGATCCTCGGCTTGGAGTGGATCCAGAAGAACATCGCCAAATTTGGCGGCGATCCCGATAGAGTGACTCTCTTCGGTGAGAGCGCGGGGGCGATGTTGGCTCACTTCCTGTCGTTTTCGAATCGAACCACTGGTGAGACTCATTCTGTCGACGAGCAAGGGAGACTGAGGGAAATTGACGCGCGAAGTTGGCCTCTAACTCTCATTATTTTCCATGGCAATCGGGGGCTAACCACATGTATCAACTCGCTCACCGTTTACTATACATCATCCCCTCGCGCAGGTCTCTTCCACAGAATGATAACGCAGAGCGGCGCCGCGACCGACTTCGTGAGTCACCTGCTACCCAAGGTGATATTAGATCACACCATTCCCTACGCCAGGAAATACGGCTGTCCGACAGAGGACAACGCCAAACTCGTAGCCTGCCTGCGAAACAGATCCGTTCAGGACCTCGTGATGGACGAGTTTTCTTATTACGTGCTGACGATAGAGCCCATCTCGCGCGAGGCGGTCTTATCTGAGACGCCGTTGGATCTGTTAAAGAAGAATGAAGTCAGGGATATATTGTGGATGTCCGGAATTAATAAGGACGAGGGATTGGAGTATACGGCGCGTAAGTATGCGTACGAGTAGGTCGTGGTCGTTTTGTTTCTAGATAGCCCTTTTTTTTACGAAGCAAGATGCTTTCGTAGGAATCGAATTGTTCGATCGTTGGTAAGTACGAGCAGGTAGTGGAGACTGGACCAAATTGACGTGGACGACGATATGACGCAGCTTCAACTATTTTACCTCTGGTGGACACACAGGGGGCTTTTCGGCCCTAGATAGACTGAAGTTGGCCCCTCGTCACTATGGGAGGTAGTGCGAATGAGGGGTCGATTAATATCGGTACAAAAAGAAAACGGTCCTATAATACAATGTCTATTACCGAAGTAGCAGTCGTAATCACTGTTACCTTAAAGGCGCCAATACACGGTCCGGCAGACCTGTCAGTTCTGACTGAACAGTCCGCCTGAAACGTACACACTATCCGGCGACCGGCTTTCAGGCGGACTGATCAGTCAGAACTGACAGGTCTGCCGGACCGTGTATTGGCGCCTTAACGTTATCATCATTGCAAAGTTCCTACACTTTATCGCCAACAGCGTATTTGAATGGCGATATATCCCCGGGAAAAGCTAGAGAAACGCTCCTCGAGTTGGTGGAAACAGCCTTCAAGCACAACTTCAAATACGGAAACGCTACCGAAGTATTGGAGACAATCGTGGACCGTTACTTGGGCGAAAAGAAATTGAGTGAGATCGAGGTGAGTTCAGTAGAGGAGACCGGGGAGGGTATATACGTGAAGTTGGCCCCTCGCTGACATGCAAAATAATGGGAACGAGGGGCCAACTTCCTGTACTAACCCTCCCTGGTCTCTCCTACTTAATATCTCGAAAAATATAACAGCCGTGGCGTATTTCATCGCTTTGTAAATTCGACTCTTGAGCAACTGCTGCTAAAATAATCGAAATGTAATTCTAGTTTCAAGGAGAGCCGGGAGAAGTTGACGCGCGAAATTGACCCCTCGTTTTCATTACTTTCCATAGCGTCGAGGGGCCAACTTCTCGTGTAAACTGTTTCGGTCTCCCCTATTTTAGCGTGCTATTGAACGCTATCGATACCCCTCTAGTGAAATACTCGAAATCCACTCGAATTTTTAGGAAGTTCGTCACCTGACGGATTTGTTGACGGACCTGTACTTCGTATTTCCCGCTGTTGCTACGTTGCGGAAGTCAGTGAGCATCCCGGTAGCATCGCCTGTGTACTTGTACCTCTTCGACTATCGCGGCAATCTCAATCCCACGTCCAATCTCGGCGTCAACCACGAAGACGAGCTGGCGTACATCTTCTCTCGACCGATCAGTTATTACAGCAGCCGCAACATTACCGTAAAGGACGAGGATGTGAAGATGGCTCGAACGATGACGAAATTGTGGACCTCCTTCGCGGAGCACGGGTAAAAAATCAAAATTCCACGCTCCGCGTTTTCGAAGGACGACAAAATCGAAATAAATGTCGATGCGGCGTTTCCTTTTAAGGGTCCCTACTTTAGCTGACTCTCATGAGAACAGCATTTGGCCGATGTTCATGAAGGGCGAGGAGAATTATCTTCGCATTACGGGTCATGAAGCCAAGGATCTGAAGGCGGACAAATTCTTGAAGAAGGATGCCGTTGATTTGTTGACGAAACTGTGGGATCTTATGCTGTAGAGAGATCGAAATTGATTTCGAGAGGTGCGAATAATTGTAAGCGGCGCTGCGGCAGACATTTCGGTTTGAGATTTCTCTTGCATTCATTTGTGTGCTGTAGCAATTGTAGAAGAATAAAGGGCTCGAACGATCTTTGACGAAGATTTTGATAGGACCGACGTTTTGAGCGAAATTAAAGTCGGTTTCAATAAAATTATTTATGAGCAAATCAACAGTTGTAAAACATTTAATATTGACTGTCGTACAAAATAAAGCATTTTAAAGTTCTGCAATGGCCATTCCGTTCACTCATAATCAGCATCGGCGGAAGAACCAAAAATAATGATGCTGAAAAGAGGTCCTTATACTACTTATCGAACCTCCAGCGCAGTTAGGGAAGATCGGGGTAAGTTGATACGTGAAGATTGCCCCTCACTGCCATTACTCTCCAAAGCAAACAGGGGCCAACTTCACATATCAACTTGCCCCTACGCTCCCCTGTTTGATGGATCAAACATTAAACTAACTTGAGGAGAGAGATAGAGGAAATGGATCGGAATTGTTATATTGATTTTGTCAGAATTCCGGAATTCTTACAAAAAGCGTTACGTACACGGCCTCAAAAGATTTCTTTACGTACACCCGGGGACACGGTATCCATCGCTGGTGACTTTTTTTAAACGTTATTTTTAAACGTACTAACCAATAATTAAAAATCCTCGTGCTTTCATTAACGAGAGTAGACGCCACCGTAGCTAATGAGCGCATGAGAATTAATTATTCATTGGTTAGTACGTTTAAAAATAACGTTTAAAAAAAGTCACCAGCGACAGATGCCGTGTCCCTGGGTGTACACCCGTGCTCACGAAATCTGTCGCTGGTGACTTTTTTTAAACCTTATTTTTAAACGTACTAACCAGTGAACAATTAATTCTCATGCCCTCATTAGCTACGGTGACGTCTACTCTCGTTAATGAAAGCACGAGGATTGATTAATCATTGGTTAGTACGTTTAAAAATAACATTTAAAAAAAGTCACCAGCGACAGATTCCGTGAGCCCGGGTGTACATATATACATGTGGAGGTATTTTTCAAAAAGCGTTATTTCCAAAAACTTCGTCTACTGAGGTACAGGTGGCATCACGCTCGTAGTGCAGCTGCTTTCTTGTTTTCCTGCAAAAATATGCCAAATGGAAATAACGCTTTTTGAAAAACACCTCCACACATATTATACGAGCCCCGTCCCGATTCAGTTGGCCCACCCACTAAAATAACAATTATTAAATGAATTGAATAGGCTGAAATATAATGTTTTGTAGTACACTGCATGGCACAATGTGTTTCATAATGTACAATTTTAAAATAAAATCAGAATTGAAGAAAATAACGCTTTTGGTCATATTCTATCTGCCGGCTATTTCGAGCATTTCGAGCATTATATACGAATTAATTATTTAATTAATGAATTACGAATTACGTTCCATCAATGTGGGTACTAATAATAAGTGAAAAACATGTGGAGGTGACGCACAGGATTGCGCGCGGTTGAGTGGATTTGTATAACTTGTTTCTATACCGGTAAAAAAAGGAGCTACTGTTAACGATGTTTACACTTAATTAAATATGTGTACTTACAAAGTATAGTCGTACACCACGCGTACGGGTGCGAGAAGGAAAATTTGACCTCTGTCGGCATGTGTTTATTTCACACGAAATCGTTCTTATAGCGCGCTATCATTGTACCACCCGTAAGATTGTCTTGGTACGATATATAAGAAAGAGGTTATCTATATTTTTTCAACATTCGCGAATATTGCATCCACGAATATCGATATTTTTTAATTAGTGGTATTCGCGCGTAGGTAAGCACGGCGAAATATATCTATCAGAACGCTATGGAATTCGATCCCACATTCATCATTGGAGAGAAACATTGTATCCATCTTTTATTTAAATGAAAACAACAAAAATTAATTTCCTTAACAGTTTTTGACGAATGTATTACTTGTATATAAAATAACTGAAGTAAATTCTGGCTCACAGAAATAGGGTTCAAAATTATATGGATTTCCATCAATTTTTCGAACTGTAAAACTCAATGACGGATCTCGAAATGCATCGTGATATCGTCGAGTCCGATTTTAATACCAGGCGATTAATGTTAATTTTAAAATACATTTTTTAACTAAATAACCGTCCATAAATCAAGTAATACAACTCGAATTTCTTACACTGTTTGAGTTATTAGGTATCTGTTACGGTGAAACGTGATGAGTTGGCGTGGGAAGTTGCCCCTTGTTGCCACGGAAAGTAACGGAAATCAGGGGCCAACTTCATGTGCCAACTCACCCCATTTTATCATAATTTCTCCCGCTCTCTCTTTCTCTCTCTCTCTCCCCCCTCTCTCACGGGTGTTTAACTGGATGTTTCGCGAGGTTTATTAATTCTTTATTTGGTCTGCTTTACTCTACTTTACTTAATGTAGTTTTAGCCATTCGTGTTTACCATATCTATCATCATATTCTTCGTTCAATTTACTCTTGACTCTATTTTACTTAGTTCAGTTTGAGCAATTCTTATTTATTTCGTTTGTTATTTTATATTTTCGTTCATATCACATTCTTGACAAAAAGGTCATTTCCTCAGTTTCTGCGAGCGATTTAGATAATCCTTCATTTGGTCTACTTTAGTTTACCTTATTTTGAACGTAGCTATTTTTGTTTATTTTGTTCATTATCACATTCTTCCTTTGGTTTACTTTACCCTATTCTACTTAGCTTAGTTTTAACAGTTCTTGCTTATCTTGTTTATTATTATATTCCCGTTCATTACGGTAAAACGGAGTGAATAGTCGCAGGAAGTTGGCCCCTCGTTTCTACGGAAGGTAATATTAACGAGGGGCCAACTTCATATTGATATCGAGATATCGACTCTCTATCTTCGCAGAGCTCGAGAAAGAAACTCGCCATGAAAGCCCAATCGGCCGGAGCGCTTATCGCCTGTCTCTCGGTTCTGCTGTCGGTTTGCGCCGCCGCCTGTCCGAAAGTGAAGATCGAGCAAGGTACCCTCAGAGGCAAATACCTTAAAGCGCAGAACGGTCGGAAGATCAGCGCCTTCCTCGGAATACCATTCGCCAAACCTCCCGTCGGGGACCTAAGGTACGTACCTATATACCTATATGTACTACATAGTCGACGGAAGATCCGAAGGACCGATTTCGAACGCTACGAATTTTTCGACGCAGATTCAGAGCACCCGTACCGGCCGAAGGATGGAAGGGGACGTTCAGTGCGAAGAAGAATCCCGAGCCGTGCCCTCAGCCTGATAGCAGCGGACTTACAACAATGATCGGTAATGAGGATTGCCTCAAACTGAACGTGTACGTGCCGAAGGTAAGAACCTTATTTTCTAGGTGACTTCTTTCCTCCTGATTCCATTCATACGTACACATTGAGAGAAATTTTATAGGTTGGACGGTAATACTAGTTTATTAATATAAGAAGTTATAGTTACCTTAGCAATACGTATGTCTACTTCAGCAGTACGTATAGTTATTTCAGCTACACGTATATGTCGTTATTTCAGCAATACGTATTGCTCTTGTTACTTTATGGTATTGCTATATTACCAATACTGCCTAGTTAAGGTATTCCTAGCGCGAGATGAACAATTTCAGAGAACGCTAATTTGTTTAGTAGAATGGAAATTAATATCGTAGGATTATTTTTGAAAAGTACCAGGTTCACTCACCGGGCATTTAAGATAGAATTTTGATATTTAAATTTGAAAATTTAACATGTAACCTTATAGAAGAATCCACCCTTCCACATTTTAATGCCGACATCTATATGTTAAAAAATTATATAGATTAAATAAAGCCATTTCCATATCTTCACAAAACTGCATAGAATTTGTTGAGTCCATAGAAATATAAGGTCACCGACTGTTTAACAAAAATATTGATGTTCGTAAACAGCAAAACGTAGTTTTTTGACGATAGAACATAACGTTAAATAGAATTGGCACACAAAGTTCCATCATACACGTGGTGACAGTGATGTGTGTGCATCTATGCGACACAGTTTTGTTGGCGGCAATATTTAAAATATTGCTGTACAGTGTGTAAAGAAATGATAGGTCCACTAACATTTTTAGCCATAACTCACCTACCCGTAGACGGATCGAGCCCAAATTTATGGCAAGCATAGCCTTTGACCATAGCAACAACCCCGTAAAATGTCATGTTTGTACGTTTATTTTTAGAGAAACATGGTGAAAAGTTTTCCCCTTTTCATCCATTAAAAACCGTAAATAAATTATAGGTCCACTTAGCAAAAACAATTTATAATAAAGTTAAGTATTTGTAATTAAACATTTAATATTTCAGAGGTTTTTCTTTGCTTTTAGTCAACAAATTCATACGCTTCTCGGCATTGATTTTACGAGAGTCTTTAGCTGTGCTACCGTAATTCTGTTCCATGCTTCACTTATTGCCTGTTTGAGCTCTTTTACGGCATTGAACTGTCGACAATCGGCATAAACATCACGAACTAATTGGTCCCAGAGGTTCTCGATTGAATTCAAGTTTACCCAGGGCATGGATGATACGGGAGCTTACCGTTTTTCGGACATCTAGTGAATATTTTACTTTAGACCTATTGAACGAGTGCTACATGTCACTCATAGACGTAATGATCAAATTTGTTCTCTGATTGGAATAACCATAATATTCAGGAACGATATATTTTTGGCGCTACTATGCCAATGAGTTTCACTATTTTGAAAACACCGAGATTATTCTCAACTGTCACGCGAGAAGTTTCTTCTACGAATTTTCAAAGTCCCTAGAACAGCCAGAAGGCCCTTAAACTTATTTTAGCCTAAAACATAGTTATCATAACTAGGGGAGACCGGGGAGAGTACATGAAGTTGGCCCTTCATTGCCGTTACTTTCCAAGACAACGAGGGCTCAGCTTAGCGTATCAACTTGCCCCCGTCTCTCATATACCTACTTATCGCTACGCGACCTATAAATTTCTCTCAGTGTACCAGATGTCATTGGAGTCATATCTGCAATAAGTTCACCGAGTCTATTATAATAAGTATTCGTAATACCGATTAATCTGATCGTTTACAGAGGAGTTCGAACGTCACGAGAAAGCTGCCGGTCATGGCGTGGGTTTATGGTGGCGCGTTCGTCATAGGCACTAACAGCGAAGAGGTGTACGGTCCGAAATACCTGCTCGAGAACGACGTCATTCTCGTTAGTCTGAGCTATCGCTTGGGTATCCTGGGCTTCATGACGACCGCTGATTTCCATTCGCCCGGTAATTACGGTGCGAAGGATTTGATCCTCGGCTTGGAGTGGATCCAGAAGAACATCGCCAAATTTGGCGGCGATCCCAATAGAGTGACTCTCTTTGGCGAGAGCTCGGGGGCGGTGTTGACCCACTTCCTGTCGTTTTCGAATCGAACCAAAGGTGAGAATCGCTCTGTCAACGAGCAGGGGAGACTGATGCAAATTGACGCGCGATGTTGGCCCCTAACTTTCATTACTTTCCATGGCAATCGGGGGCCAACTTCATGTATCAACTCGCTCACCGTTCACTACACCATCCCCTCGCGCAGGTCTCTTCCACAGGATGATAACGCAGAGCGGGGTCGCGACCCAGATCTTGAGTTACCTGCCACCCCAAGTGATACTAGATCACACCATTCAAAAGGCCAGGAAATACGACTGTCCGACGGGGGACAGCGTCAAACTCATATACTGCCTGCGAAACACATCCGTTCACGACCTCCTGATAAATTCGACGCTCAGTTATTCTTATTACGTGCCGACGATAGAGCCCATCTCGAGCGAGGCGGTCTTAACTGAGACGCCGTTGAATCTATTGAAGAAGAATGATGTCAGGGACGTATCGTGGATATCCGGAATTAATAGGGACGAGGGATTGGCGTTTACGGCGCGTAAGTATGCGTACGAGTAGGTCGTGGTCATTTTCTTTCTATATAGCCTCTTTTACGAAGCCAGATACTTTCGTTGGAATCGAATATTGTTCGATCGTTGGTAAGTAGGGGGACTCGACCAAATTGACGTCGGAAGTTGGTCCCTCGCAGTCATGGAGATGCAGTAGTGCAAACGAGGGGCCAATTTCTCGGCTCAACTTGCCGTAGTCTTTTCTGAGAGACAAACGACGATCTGATGCAGCTTCAACCATTTTACCGCTGGTGGAAACACAGGAGGCTTTTCCGCCGTAGGTAAACAGAAGATGGCCCCTCATCACCATGGGAGGTAGTGCAAATGAGGGGTCATCTATCATTAGTACAAACAGAAAACGGTCCTATTATATAATACAATGTCTATTACCGAAGTAGTACTCGTAATCACTGTTATCCTAAAGTTATCATCGTCGAAAAGTTCCTGTACCTCCTCAACCTCTCGAAATTGACTAAAATGCAATATCGACGACAGCGTATTTCAATGGCGTTATCTACACGGGAGACAGTAGAGAAGCGCTACTTAAGGTCGTGGAAACTTCCTTCAAGGACACTTTCAAATATGGAAACGCTACCGAAGTATTGAAGACAATCGTGGACCGTTACATGGGCAACAAGACATTGAGTAAGACCGAGGTGAGTTCAGTACTGAATATCTAGGAAAATAGGGTAAAACGGGGTGATTTGGCGAATGAAGTTGGCCCCTCGTTTCCATTACTTTCCATAGAAACGAGGGGCCAACTTCATTCGCCAAATCACTCCGTTTTACCCTAATAGAGGCGTAGAGTATTTAAACGCATTGTACATTCGACTCTTGAGCAACTGCGGCTAAAATAATCGAAATGTAATTCTAATTTCAAAGGGAGCTGGGAAAAGTTGACGCGCCAAGTTGGCCCCTCGTTTTCATTACTTTCCATAGTGTCCAGGGGTCAACTTTTGCCTCTAGTGAAATATTCGAAATCCACTCGAATTTTTAGGAACTTCGTCGCCTGACGGATTTTGCGACGGACCTGTACTTTCTATTTCCGGCCGTCGCTACGTTGCGGAAGTCAGTGAGCATCCCGGTAGCATCGCCTGTGTACTTGTACCTCTTCGACTATCGCGGCAATCTCAATCCCACGTCCAATCTCGGCGTCAGCCACGGAGACGAGCTGACGTACATCTTCTCTCGGCCGAAAAGTTTTTACAGCAGCCGCAACATTTTCGTAAAGGACGAGGATGTGAAGATGGCTCGAACGATGGCGAAATTGTGGACCTCCTTTGCGAAGGACGGGTAAAAAATCAAAATTCCACGTTTCGCGTTTTGGGTGGGGGACAAACTCGATATAAATGTCAATGCGGCGTTTCCTTTTCAGGGTCCCTACTTTAGCTGACTCTCATGAGAACAGCGTCTGGCCGCGATTCAAGAAGGGCGAGGAAAATTATCTTCGCATTACGGGTCGTAGAACCAAGGATCTGAAGGCGGAAAAATTCTTGAAGAAGGATACCGTTGATTTCTTGACGAAACTGTGGGATCTTATGGAGTAGAGGGATCGAAATTGATTTCAAGAAGAGCGAATAATTATAAGCAGCAGACATTCGAGTTCAAGAGTTCTCTGGCATTCATCTGTGTGCTGTAACAATATTGTAGAAGTAATAAAGGGCTCGAACGATCTTTGACGAAGAGTTTGATAATACCGACGCTTTGAGCGAAATTAATATCGCTATTAGCACGCGAGACATTGAAATCGTATTAAAAACTGATCTCGGTTGCGCCTGAATTCCAATAATTTTATTGAAACCCACTTCAATCGATTCCATCGAGATAAGCATTGATTGTATTATTTGTAACGAGGATAATTTAAATTGACAATGAGGAAGGATCGCTCGACGTAAAACATTTCGACGAGTTTGACTTTTATTTCGCTTCTCGATCGCTTTTTCTCGCAAGGACTTCGAGCACTGCGTACGATGCTCAGTCAGCTGATACTTTTCCACGAAACTCTGACGCGCCGCTTCGAAGACAGGTTTATAAACGAATGCAACTCTACTGCGGTGTCTCTCCAATATCGACAGTTCTCCTTGCAAATTGGGATTCACCGCCTAAGGAGAATATCGCGCGGATGAGGTGTATTAACCCTTTTAGTGCCGGACGATGATATATCGTTGCGAAAAGTGCCAACGACGACATATCGTTGCGTATGCGATGGCGCTATATTCTTCGCATTGCGAGAAAGCTCTATCTCATAATAAGTTTATAAAACGTTATATACCATCTAATTTCACTGCAAGAGAACTTAAAAAATTTTTGTTGAGTTTAACCCTTTGCACTCGAGAGGCGACTCTCAGTCGCCATGGCGTTTCGTGCGGCAACTCAAGCGACACACATTCCCTCATATTTGTGTCCATTTTCTCTATGAAAAAGCTAACCATCCTTGCCAAATTCCAGGTAAGATTCTTTCGACATTCGATAAAAAGATATAAACTTTCTATCTGTCTGAGACAGTTCTTTTGCTGCTACGAACAGCCTAGAATTCAGATATCTCCCCTTATGTATGGATTGACACAGTACTCCCTCTGTGTCCTGTGCAGCCTGAGGTATTGATAAAAATCAATGATGTCTTCCTCATCTGATTCTGAATATTCAGAATTTGACACGGTAAAAATTTAGCTGCACTGCTACACCAACTGATTAAAACTGATTCAGAATGAATCACATCCGTGTGCGCGCCGAAGTTTCATTTTGGTTGTAAACTGGTTGTAGAGTAAACTAGTTTGCAACTTTTGTCTCAAAACAGTTGCATCGTGGGCGCTGGGCCTAAGGCCCGCTGCACACATCCGTCTTTTAACCGTGCGGTACCGCTGCGGTGCCGGAATTGCGGTTGGTGATATCAGTCCCGGTGCACACGTCGTTGCGGTGCCGCTGCGTTGCCGCAGCAATTCAATGCACTCTATAGACGGGAAAGTACTGAGAAGCCGGAGGTGCGTGTGCGGTATCGTTGCGGTGTCGTGGGGAACTGCGGCGAAAGACTGCCGCAAGAGGAACGCACGGCGCCGCAACGTCACCGGAGGTGTGTGTGCAGCGCTACAATCTATCTATGGTATCACCAACCGCAATTCCGGCACCGCAGCGGTACCGCACGGTTAAAAGACGGACGTGTGCAGCGGGCCTAAGTGGGTTCTTTCTTCAAACCGATAAAAGCAACGTGAAATGTGAGCCGTGTATACTTCTGTTTTGTTTTGAGAAATGGGCATTCGTGAGAAAAAATAGTACATTTCATTCGGCTGAAATCCTCGGATTTTTAAGACTGTGTTTAAACCTAATTGAAAATCAGAGTTATCATGTTGTAGCCCGTGGTTGACTTGTTATATTGATTTCGTCAGAATTCCGGAATTCTTACAACAAGCGTTACGTACACGACCTCAAAGATTTCGTTACGTACATACATACATACATACATACGTAGCATCACAGCGCTTTAGTAAATAGGGGCCAACCCCCCCCCCCCCCCCCCCCCCCCGAATAGAATATTATCGTGGAAATTTTCAAAATGTATCGAAGAGGAAAATTCCTATTTCTCTTTTATACTATCGGAATAAACCTACCGATGGACTTCTTCTCCAGGATGTAATATATCGTACATGTATGATAACATTGACATTCATACTTTTTCTGTTATGATACGGCAAATATTTCAGAATGGCACAAAAGATTGATCCCTCGATTTCGTAGAAAGTAGTAAACTTGAACCAATCGTTCTTATTATATACTAGCAGCCCGTCCCGGCTTCGCACGGGTAGATTGTGGATTGATTTTGTCCGTCCACCATTGTTAGCTACGGAAAAATCCTAAACCCGATTATCAAAAAGAATTTTTATAGGGCCCATAGCTTTCATGGTACGAAGCCGAACTGTACTTGACCTCAATTTGACCTCCGCTGACCATAAAGGCCACATGAAAATAATGGTCTCAGCGGGAAATCATTTTATAGAAACATTTTTAATACAAAACTTTTAGTATTTTTCCCGGGCTACCCAATGGTCATATTGGATTTGACCTTGACTATGACCTTCAAGGTTATATCGAGGTCAAATTAATTTTTTTTCACGTTCAAATGTGTCCTTGACCATTTTTTTCATGTTACCTTTATTGTCAGCGGATGTCAAATTTAGGTCAAGTATAGTTCGACTTTTTGAACACCCTGTATAAGATTTACTAACTCAGAAACCATCGCGGGCATGCATCCAACCATTTTCCAAAATTTCATCGCAATCGGATGAACGGTTTAGAAAGGCATAAGAGACAGACAGACAGACAAACATTCATTTTTATATATATAGATAGGAAAACAAATTTAAGATATAACTGACAAATATAGGGTAAAACGGGGTGAGATGGCGAGTGAAGTTGGCCCCTCGTTTCTATGGAAAGTAATGGAAACGAGCGGCCAACTTCACTTACCATCTTACCCCGTTTTACTATATATGTGTGTGTAAATATTATATGTTGGAAAAATGTTTATTGACTTTACTGGGAACAAGTCAACATTTTCCTGTATTATAGGTGGCATAAAATATTACAATTCAATTAATGGAAGGGGGTTTTCCCAAGGAGAAATGGCAAGTCAAGTTGACATCCACATGACATCCCCTTAAGTCAGAGGTACATCGTTTGGACATCATCTCGACTTACCATTTCTCCTTGGGTTGTTCCAGTACATGAATGACGCGTGAATGAAATTAACGATCAATAATCTCGGTCCAGATTATCGAATTAATAAAACAATCGGCAAGTTGTGACTTTTACACACGATCCTTGCTAATACAACCTGCTAATACGCGCTGATGACGCGCAGCGAACGTGCTCATCAAAAACGCGCGTCGTCAGCTAGTTTAAAAAACGTCGTGTGCAAAGGCCCTTAAGCTAGGAATCCACTACACTCGACTCGACTCGACTCGACACGACACGACTCGACACGACACGGTGACAAAAATTTGCGTGGTGTGTCCACTGGAATCGACGCGACACGACTCGACGCTACTCGACACAACGGTAGTGCTCCGTCCTTTTAAATTTTAACGTACAAGAATACATCGTGTATGGCTCTATAATTTTTCCAATTATTGCTTCTCTGTAACATCTATACAGATAGAAATTTACTATATACCTATTTATGTTTACTTGGTCTATTCAAGGCTTTTGAGATTTCTTCTCAAGCTTCGTTGCGTATATTTTGGTCTCTATATTTCAAACTATGTATATTTTACAGCATCTCATATGCTCTAACTTTATTAATGAGATCCTCCTCCATTCCTCTGCGAAATTAATGTAAAATCTTCGAACTGTTCTTCTCGACTCTTTCCAAGCAAGACTGCCGCAATTCAACTGTTCGCTCATCGGTCCATATCTCGATGTGCACGCAAACCGTGTCCACTAGGCTCGACTCGACTCGACGCGACAAATTTCTGGCCAGCCAGAAAAGTGTCGTGTCGAGTCGAGTCGAGTCGTGTCGAGCCTAGTGGATTTCTACGCCATTTAAATACATGGAAAATCATGCGATCAGAAACGCGTCGTGTCGAGTCGCGTCGAGTCGTGTCGTGTCGAGTCGAGTCGAGTCGAGTGTAGTGGATTCCTAGCTTTACGGTTGTCAGCTTTATCGTAGCGTTCCGTACCCCGAGGTAGATATGTCGGTACCTCGTCGAACCTTTGTCTCACGGTGTACGGAATTTCGCCCGAAAGGCAGTCGGTCTTGAGCTTCAGATGCGTACAGTTGCGTATTTTTTTTCTATCCACTAAAGTAAGTAGATAACAAACCATACAATAAATGTATAATATTAATAAGCTTCACATCACGCTTCAGTTCAATACACAACCGAACTCGGCAATAATAATAACTGACCACATTCTATCATTTAAAAAAATGTTTCATATTTATCTAACAAAAGAGCACGAAAGAAAATTAACGAAAAAAGAAATGAAATCCCCCCCACCCCCTCCCCTTCAAAACATCGACGATATATGATAGCACGAATTAATAAAATAGCTCCCTTTCCAAAATAATCATGTAACAACTTACGAATCACCAAAGATAATGAAAAAATGATGATAAAAAAAAGTAATGAAATCATTACCGCCAAATTAATGAAAGCAAGTGTGTTGTCAAGGTATGTTGCGTTAATGAGAGAAATAGTAAATAATTCCATACAATGGGGGGGTTAACTGTGAATATATTCTCAGTTTCAGTGGAACTTGGTTTTTTTTCCTCTATATTATTTTTAGTCTCTGTAGCAAAGTTTACCATTGTATGGAATTATGTACTCTTTCTCTCATTAACGCAACATACCTTGACAATACACTTGCTTTCATTAAATTGGCGGTAATGATTTCATTACTTTTTTATCATAATTTTTTCATTATCTTTTTGGTGATTCGTAAGTTGTTACATGATTATTTTGGAAAGGGAGCTATTTTATTAATTCGTGCTATCATATATCGTCGATGTTTTGAAGGTTCTTGATAACGGACATAAATCGGAGGCGGTAGTAAGATGGAGTTGGTCTCTCGTTCCCATTACTCGCCGTGCCAACGAGAGGCCAACTTCCTGCTTCAATTCGCCCCGGCTATACCTAATATTCGCTCCGCATATCGATGAATAATTCACGTCATCCAATGAATATCGAACGCTCACTTAGCGATTACACCCGTTCAATCGATGTGGGTACTAACAATATGTGACAAACATGTGGAGGTGACGTGCAGGATTGCGGTTGAATGGATTTGTACCACTTGTTTCTACACTGGTAAAAAAAAAGGAGTTGCTGTTAACGATGTTTACACTGAATTAAATATGCATACTTACAAAGTATATTCGTACACGACGCGTATGGGCGCGAGAAGGAAAGTTCGATCTATCGGCATGTGTTTATTTCACACGAAATCGTTCTTATAGCGCGCTATCATTATACCACCCGCAAGATTGTCTTGGTACGATATATAAGAAAGGAGTTATCTATGTTTTTTCAGCATTTTTTAATTAGTGGTATTCGCGCGTAGGTAAGCACGGAGAAATATTTCTATCAGAAAGCGCAATGGAATTCGATCCAACATTCATCATCGGAGAGAAACATTGTATCCATCTTTTAATTAACCCTTTCGAGACTATCGCCGTACATATGTACGATTTTTATCTGGGACATAGCCGTACTGTCGCCGTACAGTTACGTTTTTGGATCTAAAAGTCACTTACCGTAGTCGTACGGTTTTTAAGCATTTTGCATTTCAGTGGGACGATTGTCATATATTTACGTCCCATGCACGCACGTCAAAGTATAGGTGACCGTACTTGTACGATTTCCCGAAGCTCTTTGACATGCCCACAACATACATGTACGTCTACAAGTTCGATTTTAATACCTGGCGATTAATATTAATTGTAAAATAAATTTTGAAACTAAATAACTGTCCGTAAATCAAGTAATACAACTCGAATTTCTTACACCGTTTCAGTTATTATCTGTTACGGTAAAACGTGACGAGTTGGCGCGGGAAGTTGGCCCTTGCTGCCACGGAAAGTAACGGAAACCAGGGGCCAACTTCATGGGCCAACTCACCCCATTTTATCCTAATTTCTCCCCTCTCCCTCTCTCTCTTTCTTTCTCTCTCCCCCCCCCTCTCTCACTGGTGTTTAATTGGATGTTTCGCGAGGTTTATTAATTCTTTATTTGGTCTGCTTTACTCTACTTCACTTAATGCAGTTTTAGCCATTCGTGTTTACCCTATCTATCATCATATTCTTCGTTCAATTTACTTGATTCTATTTTACTTAGATCAGTTTTAGCAATTCTTATTTATTTCGTTTATTTTATATTCTCGTTCACATCACATTGTTGACAAAAAGGTCATTTCATTAGTTTCTGCGAGAGATTTAGATAATCCTTCGTGTTTGGTTTTCTTTAGTCTACCTTATTTTTTAAACGTAACTATTTTTGTTTATTTTGATCATTATCACATTGTTTCTTTGGTTTACTTTACCCTATTCTACTTAACTTAGTTTTAACAGTTCTTGTTTATCTTGTTTATTAGGTATTATATTCCCGTTCATTACGGTAAAACGGAGTGAATAGCCGCAGGAAGTTGGCCCCTCGATTACTATTACCTTCCGTAGAAGGTTCCGTTCCGTTCATATTGATATCGAGATATCGACTCTATCTTCGCAGAGCTCGAGAAAGGAACTCGCCATGAAAGCCCAATCGGCGGGAGCGCTTATCGCCTGTCTCTCGATTCTGCTGTCGGTTTGCGCCGCCGCCTATCCGAAAGTGAAGATCGAGCAAGGTACCCTTAGAGGCAAATACCTTAAAGCGCAGAACGGTCGGGAGATCAGCGCCTTCCTCGGAATACCATTCGCCAAACCTCCCGTCGGGGACCTAAGGTACGTACCTACATACCTATATATGTATTACATATTCGACGGAAGGTCCTAAAGGGGAGTTTACACAGTGCGAGTTGCTGGGCTAGCCAGTAGACAGTAGCTGTACTTGGTGAGTGGGGGAAGGCAAGAGTGGCCAGTAAAATTAATTAAGTTTGAAGTTACTCGCATCCAGTAGCTGTCCATCCTTGCAGAGACAGTAACTCGGCGGATCTGTTTAAACGATAACAGTAGCTGGAATACAGTTACTGGCCTTCTCAACTGACCCGCTAGCTCGCACCGCCTAAACTCAGCTTTAGGACCGATTTCGAACGCTACGAATTTTTCGACGCAGATTCAGAGCACCCGTACCCGCCGAAGGATGGAATGGGACGTTCAATGCGACGAAGGATTCCGAGCCGTGCCCTCAGCCTGATGTCAGCGGTCTTACAAAAATGATCGGTAATGAGGATTGCCTCAAACTGAACGTGTACGTGCCGAAGGTAAAAACCTTATTTTATAGGTGATTTCTTTCCTCCTGATTCCATTCATACGTATACATTGAGAAAAATTTTATAGGTTGGACGGTAATACTAATAGTTTATTAATATAAGAAGTTCTAGTTACCTTAGCAATACGTATTTCTATTTCAGCAGTACGTATAGTTATTTCAGCTACACGTATATGTAGTTATTTCAGCAATATGTATTGCTCTTGTTACTTTTTGGTATTGTTATATTACCAATACTGTCCAGTTAAAGGCCCTCTGTCAACATTACTGCGATTGGCAGTATAGTGGGGATCTAAGAATTTGGGCGCCGTCCGGTGGAGTGTTCAAATTTCTAAACCTGCACTCGTAGGCGTGACTCATGAATGGTGGGGATACTGCACGTACTAGTGCTTAAGTATGCGCCCCCCAGTTATTTTTGGAATAGAAGTGTTTATACTGCAGTGTGCCGTCCCAACTACTCTTCCCCTCGTTTGAATGCCGACAGAGTAATCGGAGAGAGATCACGAAAGTAGTGGATGTCCAAATTTGTGAGTGCTCAAATTCTTGGATCCCAACTGTATTGGAAAAAGTTCGCGAAAAGTGCTTAGTTAATTTCTAATAATTTCTTTGTAGCAAAATGTTTTGGAAATCATTTCGCATGATCTTTCACAGATCGGAAATACGATACATTTCTTCTCTGATTGGAATAACCATAATATTCAGGAACGATAGGTACGATATATCTTTAGCGCTACTGTGCCAATGAGTTTCACTATTTTACCAACAGCGAGATCATTCCCAAGTGTGTGTCACGCGAGACGTTTCTTCTACGAATTTTTAAAGTCCCTAGAACAGACAGAGGGTCCTTAACCTTATTTAGCCTAAAGCATAGTTATCAGAGCGAGGGGAGACCAGGTCTACATGAAGTTGATCCTTTATTGCAGTTACTTTCCAAGACAACGAGGGCTCACCTTAGCGTATCAACTTGCCCCCGTCTCCTCAATAATTATCGCTGCGCGCGACCAATGAATTTATCTCCGTGTACCAGATATCATTGGAGTCATATTCGGAATAAATTCACCGAGTCAAAGTATTCGTAATACCGATTAATCCGATCGTTTACAGACGAGTTCGAACGTCACGACAAAGTTGCCGGTTATGGCATGGGTTTATGGTGGCGGGTTCCTCGTAGGAACTAACAGCGAAGAGGTGTTAGGTCCGAACTACCTGCTCGAGAACGACGTCATTCTCGTCAGCCTGAACTATCGCCTGGGTATACTGGGCTTCATGACGACAGGTGATTCCCATTCACCCGGTAATTACGGTGCGAAGGACGTTATCCTCGGCTTGGAGTGGATCCAGAAGAACATCGCCACATTTGGCGGTGATCCCGATAGAGTGACTCTCTTCGGCGAGAGCGCGGGGGCGATGATGGCCCACTTCCTGTCGTTTTCGAATCGAACCAATGGTAAGACTCGTTATGTCGACGAGCAAGGGAGACTGAGGCAAATTGACGCGCGATGTTGGCCCCCAACTTTCATTACTTTCGTTGGCAATCGGGGGCCAACCATATGTATCAACTCGCTCACCGTTCACCACATCATCCCCTCGCGCAGGTCTCTTCCACAGAATGATAACGGAGAGCGGCGCCGTGACCGACTTCGTGAGTCACCTGCCACCCAAAGTGATATTAGACCACACCATTCCCTACGCCAAGAAATACGGCTGTCCGACGGAGGACAACGCAAAACTCATAGCCTGCCTGCGAAACACATCCGTTCAGGACCTCGTGGTGGACGAATATTTTTACTACGTACTGACGATAGAGCCCATCTCGCGCGAGGCGGTCTTAACTGAGACGCCATTGAGTCTATTAAAGAAGAACGAAGTCAGGGACATATTGTGGATGTCCGGAGTTAATAAGGACGAGGGATTGCTGTATACGGCGCGTAAGTATGCGTACGAGTAGGTCGTGGACATTTTGTTTCTAGATAGCCCTTTTTACGAAGCAAGAGGTTTTCGTAGGAATCGAATTGTTCGATCGTTGGTAAGTAGTGGAGACTGGACCAAATTGACGTGGGAAGTTGGCCTCTCGCAGTCATTGAAATGCAGTAGTGCAAATGAGGGGCCAATTTCTCGGCTCAACGTGCCGTGGTCTGTTCTGAGAGATGAACGACGATCTGACGCAGCTTCAACTGTTTTACCTCTGGCGGATACACAGGGGGCTTTTCGGCCGTAGATAGACTGAAGTTGGCCCCTCGTCACCATAGGAGGTAGTGCAAATGAGGGGTCAATTAATTTTGGTACAAAAAAACGGTCCTATATAACACTATGTCTATTACCGAAGTACTATTCGTAATCACTGTTACCCTGACGTTATCATCATTGCAAAGTTCCTACACTTTATCGCCAACAGCGTATTTGAATGGCGAAATAACCCCGGGAAAAGCTAGAAAAACGCTACTCGATTTCGTGGAAACCTCCTTCGAGCACACTTTCAAATACGGAAACGCTACCCAAGTATTGGAGACAATCGTGGACCGTTATTTGGGCAACAAACAATTGAGTGAGATCGAGGTGAGTTCAGTAGGGGAAACTGGGGAGGGTTGATATATGAAGTTGGCCCTTCGTTGACGTGCAAAATAATGCGAACGAGGGGCCAACTTCCTGTACTAACCCTCCCTGGTCTCTCCTACTTAATATCTCGAAAAATATAACGGGCGCGACGTATTTCATCGCTTTGTAAATTCGACTCTTGAGCAACTGCGGCTAAAATAATCGAGATATAATTCTAGTTTCAAGGAGAGCCGGGAGAAGTTTACGCGCGAAGTTGGCCCCTCGTTTTCAGTACTTTCCATCGCGTCGAGGGGCCAACTGTTCGTGTAAATTGCTTCGGTCTCCCCTATTCTAGCGCGCTGTTGAACACTATCGATATCCCTTTAGTGAAATGCTCGAAATCCACTCGAATTTGTAGGAAGTTCATCGCCTGACGGATTTGTTGACGGATCTGTACTTCGTATTTCCGGCCGTCGCTACGTTGCGGAAATCAGTGAGCATCCCGGTAACTTCGCCCGTGTACATGTACCTCTTCGACTATCACGGCAATCTCAATCCCATGGCCAATATCGGCGTCAGCCACGGAGACGAGCTGGCGTACATCTTTTCTCGACCGAACAGTTTTTACAGCACCCGCAACATTACCGTAAAGGACGAGGATGTGAAAATGGCTCGAACGATGACGAAATTGTGGACCTCCTTTGCGGAGCATGGGTAAAAAATCAAAATTCCACGCTCCGCATTTTCAAAGGGAGACAAAGTCGAAATAAATGTCGATGCGGCGTTTCCTTTTCAGGGTTCCTACTTTAGCTGACTCTCATGAGAACAGCGTTTGGCCGATGTTCAAGAAGGACGAGGAGAATTATCTTCACATTACGGGTCATGAAGCCAAGGATCTGAAGGCGGAAAAATTCTTGAAGAAGGATACCGTTGATTTCTTGACGAAAATTTGGGACCTTATGAATTAGAGGGATCGAAATTGATTTCGAGAGGTGCGAATAATTGTAAGCAGCACTGCGGCAGACATTTAGGTTTGAAATGTCTCTTGCATTTATCTGTGCGCTTTAGCAAATGTAGAAGTAATAAAGTGTTCGAACGATCTTTGACGAAGATTTTGATAGGATCGACGTTTTGAGCGAAATTGATATCGCTATTAGCGCGCGAGACATTGAAATCGTAGTAAAAACTGCTTTCAGTTGCGTTTGAATTGCGCTATACGCGATACACCGATGTACGATGAATAACTGTTTACAGGGGTGGGAATATTTTTAAAAATAATTGTACAGAAACGTGAGAAGAAAAATAGATAGATATATATTCATTGGAACGCATAACGCTCGAACTAGTTTCCACCTTGTTAGGCGTGCCTATAGATTTCGGCGCTAAATTATGGTGATATTGAATCTGATGCGAATCCACGGAGAAAAGCTCTGTATTTTTGTACCTCTTATAATAGACTTCATTGTATGGTCCCCTCTATAAATTATCCTAGTCAATTTATCAATCGGAAGATTTATATAACGTAGGGGATATGGGGGCAAGTTGATATGTGAAGTTGGCCCCTGTTTGCTTTGGAGAGTAATGACAATGAGGGGCCAACTTCGCGTATCAACTTATCCCGGTCTTCCGTAACTGCCCTGGAGGTTCGATATGTGTAAGGACCTCTTTTCCGCATCTTTATTCTTGTTCTTCTTTTGATGCTGATTATGAACGAACGGAATGGCAATTGTAGAACTTCAAAAAGCTTTATTTTTTACGACAGTCAATATTAAATTTTTTACAACTCTTGACTAGCTCATAAATGATTTTATTGAAACCCACTTTAATCGATTCTATCGAGTTAAGATAAGATAAGAAAAGATGGAATGGACACTGTCCACTTCTATCACGGTGTGCCCCTTTTCTAACCACAACTTTTTCGGGGTATCTAAGTGTGTAATCTGACAGTGCACTTAACGAGAAATTTGTTTTTGTTCTGATAAGTACAACCGTCTGAAATAAGTATTATTTTCTCATACTTAGTTCCTATTTTTTCCAAAAAATCGATGATGCACGTTATAAACTCATTTGACGCGTTACCGCTCTATTATCTTCATGCCAAATGTAGCAATGAATATCGTTGTTGTTGTTGACAAAAACTGTGAAATTGTGAAGCCGAAATTTTTGCTCGTAGTATTGTTTGGACACAAGTAGCTTAGGACAAAGAAGAACAATCTGTTTATCCATTATGATTACAAGAGTATTGTCAGAGCAAGATGCTGTTGCATTTTGTTTCGCAACCTTAGCTTCTTCTTTTTTTTTTGATATATGGAGATTATAATCATCCTCCGTAATACTACAAGTTTCAAAGCCGACACACGTATCACATCGATCTTTACGTGGGTGGAATATGGATATTTTTTTTCTTCTAAAATCTCACTGAAACGCTTGCGTTCAATTGAATCACACTGATTTTCTAAACACCATTTTCTCTATACATCATGCATGTGTCTGTGAGATCTAAACGAATCTTCAATATAGACACTCTTGTACTAGAAGACCGGCAATAATGACTCGGCATTTTCGGGATTGAATTTAACCACTTTTCTACTGATTCAAACCTCTGGTTATTCGCGTTTTCCCTATTTTCCAATTTCCTTTTCTCCAAATGAGTTGTTGTTCTTTTTCTTTTGATTCCTACCTTACCTCCTCTTCTGTCACGTTCCCTTTTTATTATTACTGCCAACATTAACCTCATTCCATTACAATTAGATTAATGGAAGGAGTTTTTTCCAAGAAGAGATGGCAAGCCAAATTGACGTCCAAATGACATCCACATGACATCCCCTTAAGTCAGAGGTACAACGCTTGGACATCATCTCGACTTACCATTTCTCCTTGGATTCTTCCAGTACATGAATGACGCGTGAATGAAATTAACGATTCTTGATAACGGACAAATCGGAGGCAGTAGTAGGATGAAGTTGGTCTCTCATTCCCATTACTCGCCGTGCCAACGAGAGGCCAACTTCCTGCTTCAATTCGCCCCGGTTAATATTCGATCCGTATCAATGAAATATTTCACGTTATCCAATGAATATCGAACACTCACTCAGCGATTACACCCGCTCAATCGACGTGGGTACTTTGACTAAAATTGAATATCCCCTTTCGTATTTATGAAAACAAAATTCCATGTCGATATAAAAGAGTACTTTCGGCGCTAGCTAGAGGGACAGAGCAAAGTGGCAAACATGTGACGTACAGGTTTGCGTTTGAATGGATTTGTACCACTTGTTTCTACACCGGTAAAAAATGAATTCACTGTAAACGATGTTTATACTGAATTTTTTGAATATGTATACTTACAAATTATAGTCGTACACGACGCGTATGGGTGCGAGAAGGAAAGCTCGATCTCTCTCTCTATCGGCATATATTTATTTCACACGAAATCGTTCTTATAGCGCGCTATCATTGTACCACCCACAAGATTTTCTTGGTACGATATATAAGGGGTTATCTATGTTTTTTCAGCATTCGCGAATATTGTGTCCACGGTTATATCGATATTTTTAATTAGTCGTATTCGTGCGTAGGTAAGCTCGGTGAAATATTTCTATTAGAACGCAATGGAATTCGATACAACATTCATCATTGCTTCTCACATTGTATCCATCCTTTGTTTAAATAAAAACAACAAAAATTAATTTCCTTAACAGTTTTTGACGAATGTATTACTTGCATATAAAGTAACTGAAGTAAATTCTGGCTCACAGAAATAAGCTTCAAAATTATAAGGATTTCCACCAATTTTTCGATGTGTAAAACTACATGACGGATCTCGAAGTTCGATTTTAATACCTGGCGATTAACATTAATTGTGAAATAAATTTTTAAATGAAATAACCGTCCATAAATCCAGTAATACAACTCGAATTTCTTACATCGTTTGAGTTATTATCTGTTACGGTGAAACTTGATGAGTTGACGCGGGAAGTTGGCCCTTTGTTGCCACGGAAAGTAACGGAAACCAGGGGCCAACTTCCTGCGCCAACTCACCCCATTTTATCCTAATTTCTCCTCCTCCCCCTCTCTCTCTCTCTCTCGGGTGTTTAATTGGATGTTACGCGAGGTTTATTTAGTCCTTTATTTGAACAGCTTTACTCTACCTTGCTTAATGTAGTTTTAGCTATTCGTGTTTACCTTATGTGTCATCATATTCTTCGTTCAGTTTACTTGACTCTATTTTACTTAGTTCAGTTTTAACAATTCTTATATATTTCGTTTCTTATTTTATATTCTCGTTCATATCACATTTTTGACAAAAAGGTCATTTCATTAATTTCTACGAAAGATTTAGATAATCCTTCGTTTCGTCATCTTTAGTCTACTTATTTTAAACGTAGCTATTTTTGTTTACTTTGTTCTTTTTTGTTTAGTTTGTTTTATTATTATATTCCCGTTCTCTCTCATTACGGTAAAACGGAGTGAATAGCCGCAGGAAGTTGGCCCCTCGTTTCTACGGAAGGTAATAGTAACGAGGGGCCAACTTCATATTGATATCGAGATATCGACTCTATCTTTGCAGAGCTCGAGAAAGGAACTCGCCATGAAAGCTCAATCGGCGGGAGCTCTTATCGCCTGTCTCTCGGTCCTGCTGTCGATTTGCGCCGCCGCCTCACAGTGCTTCATCCAGTGGACAAAAATCAGATTGTTACTTACGCGATATAGAAAAACTAATTCGTTGAAATCATAAAGTAATGTCCCTTATACCCACACCTATCCGTTTTTGATCAACTGAACTACCGTTGCCATGCAAATAAATAAAGAAAGACGCGTCACAGCGTAAACATTCTCGTCTCAACAGAATTACGAACTTCTTTTTAGACATTATTTAAATGTGTATGTAATCTACAAGATAAGGGGATTTTTATTCACTTTATATAAATAAGAAAAGGGTTGACATATCGAAAAAAATATTCGTAAAACTTATATTTCTTGTTTTTACAAAAATGATTGCGGAGACTAATTCTCAAAAAGTTCCAAAAACCTCCTTTTAAGCTTAGCATTTTATTAAAGCTTGTACATTCCTCTTAATACCTACGTATCGTTTTATTTGCTCAGGGCTGCTCAAACCAAACTATAAATATTTTCGTTATGAGGGAGCGAAACGCCCGAATGACGAATTCTATTTGTTGTCACTAAGTCTCAAATACGAGGTTGACGGGGTTCGAGGCTGGGTGTTGGGGGGCTCGAGCTCCCAACACTTTGCCTCTCGAACCTCGTCAACCTCGTATTTGACACTTAGTGACAAAAAATAGAATTCGTCATTCGGGCGTTCATAACGAAAATATCTATAGTTTGGTTTGAGCAGCCCTAAGCAAATAAAACGATATATAGATATTAAGAGGAATGTACAAGCTTTAATAAAATACTAAACTGAAAAGGAGGTTTTTGGAATTTTTTGAGAAATAGCCTCCTCAATCATATATGTAAAAACATAAGAAATATATAAGTTTTACAAATATTTTTTTTCGGTATGTCAACCTTTTCCTTATTTATATAAAGTGAGCCCCCAAACACCCCGCCTCGAACCCCGTCAACCTCATATTTGAAACTTAGTGACAAAAAATAGAATTCATCATTCGGGCGTTTCGCGCCCTCATAACGAAATTATCTATAGTTTGTGGTTTGAGCAGCCCTGAGCAAATAAAACGATATATAGGTATTAAGAGAAATGTACAAGCTTTAATAAAATACTAAACTGAAAAGGTTTTTGGAATTTTTTGAGAAATAGCCTCCGCAATCATATGTGTAAAAACATAAGAAATATAAGTTTTACGAATATTTTTTCGGTATATGTCAACCCTTTTCTTATTTATATAAAGTGAGCCCCCAAACACCCCACCTCGAACCCCGTCAACCTCGTATTTGACATTTAGTGACGAAAAATAGAATTCGTCATTCGGGTGTTTCGCGCTCTCATAACGAAAATATCTATAGTTTGGTTTGAGCAGCCCTGTGCAAATAAAACGATATATAGGTATTAAGAGGAATGTACAAGCTTTAATATAATACTAAACTGAAAAGGAGGTTTTTGGAATTTTTTGAGAAATAGCCTCCGCAATCATATATGTAAAAACATAAGAAATATAAGTTTTACGAATATTTCTTTCGGTATGTCAACCTTTTTCTTATTTATATAAAGTTAATAAAAATACACTTACCTTGTAGATTATATACACATTTAAAGTCCCCCCCCTCCATTACAAAAAAAATCATAAGCATTTTTTAAAGTAAAAAGAAATAAATAAACAAACAAACAAAGAACTTTAGAACAAAATTTAAATGTTTATTATTTTGAATTTTGTCAAATATAACTTCATATTCGTAATCAACGACCCAACAAATCCCCCTATACCAAATTTGGCATCTATCCGTTGATTTTCGAAAATCTCGTCCGCCATATTGGATCCGTCATCTTGAATTTTTGAAATCTGACTTCAGATTCGTAATCAGCGACCCAAAAAAACCCCCTATACCAAATTTAGCATGAATTCGTCGATTTTCGAAAATCTCGTCCGCCATATTGGATCCGCCATCTTGAATTTTTGAAATCTGACTTCAGATTCGTGATGAGCGGTCCAAAAAACCTCCTTAACAATCATTTATTTACTGTTTCATTAACCGTCAAGAGAAATTTCTATTTTTGTCCACTCTCCCATATAACTGAAGCACTGTGCGCCTGTCCGAAAGTGAAGATCGAGCAAGGTACCCTCAGAGGCAAATACCTTAAAGCGCAGAACGGTCGGGAGATCAGCGCCTTCCTCGGAATACCATTTGCCAAACCTCCCGTCGGGGACCTAAGGTACGTACCTACATATCTATATATGTATTACATAGTCGACGGAAGATACGAAGGACCGATTTCGAACGCTACGAATTTTTCGACGCAGATTCAGAGCACCCGTATCGGCCGAAGGATGGAACGGGACGTTCAAAGCGACGAAGGATTCCGAGCCGTGCCCTCAGCCTGACATCAGCGATTTTACAAAAGTGATCGGTAATGAGGATTGTCTCAAACTGAACGTGTATGTGCCGAAGGTAAAAACCTTATTGTATAGGTGATTTCTTTCCTCCTGATTCCATTCATACGTATACATTGAGAGAAATTTTATAGGTTGGGCGGCAATACTAATAGTTTATCAATATAAGAAGTTCTAATTACCTTAGCAATACGTATTTCTATTTCAGCAGTACGTAGTTATTTTAGCTACACGTATATGTAGTTATTTCAGCAACACGTATTGCTCTTGTTACTTTATGGTATTGCTATATTACCAATACTGTCCAGTAAAGGTATTCCTAGAGCGAGATGGACAATTTCAGAGAATGCTAATTTTTTTAGTAGAATGGAAATTAATACCGTAGGATTATTTTTGAAAAGTCCACTTACCGGGCATTTAAGAAAGAATTTTTATTTTTAAATTTGAAAATTTAACATGTAGGGTAGGTGGGGGCAAAGCCCCGCAATTTCTATTTTTTACAGGATTGTTTGAAATGGAGGGTGTATTTTTTGTTAGTATATGGTGAAAGTCTTAGGTAGGGATGTTATCTATAACCTGGTTGCAACTCCTGTGGTGTCCGACTGTTAGTTACTATAAAATTAAACATCTAAAACAAATAAAATTTGCGGGGCTTTGCCCCACCAAATGGGGCAAAGCCCCGCAACACTAGAATGCTGATTGAAGAGGACAAAAAAAACTTTTTTACAAATACATTTATATTAACATTTGTTAATATTCTGTCCTCTTAGAAATAGAGGAACATAATATTTTATTGCTAAAAAAAACACAAAAACAAATTAATAGATGCTAAAAGTACTCAAATCCTCTGTGAAGGTGATCACATTTAGAAACCTAGCGGAGTCATCATCATAGGTTTTGACAATCTTAAAATAATATCTTTCTCAGCAATGAAGGGCTCTTCATTTGTTTGGGGCCTCTGAGGCATGCGGGGCTTTGCCTTAGAAGGGCTGCGGGGTTTTGCCTCATTTGGTATCATTTAATACCAATCATTCTTCCGATTTTTATAAACAAAGTGAAACGAAATTAAAGCATATAGAAATAAAGTTCAAAAGCCATATTATTAACTGAGCATTCGGTCTTTATAGAAATCGTAATCACATGCGAAAATTATTGTAGTGGATTAATATGATTGCTACATCAAAATAACAAGAAATATACTAACCTCATTTTATCAACTCACAGCTGACCTGCTGCCGTCAATTTTCGTAGCACACTAGACACTATCAAGACCGACCTGCCGCCTGGCGGACAGCTTTGGGATCGTTCCCGGGCTATTCAAATAACCGGTGCGTGACTTTGCCCCGTGCGGGGCTTTACCCCCACCTACCCTAACCTTGTGGAAGAATCCACCCTTCCACATTTTAATGCCGACATTTACATATATGTTTAAAACTTATACATATTAAATAAAGCCATTTCCATATCTTCACAAAACTGCATAGAATTTGTTAAGTCGATAGAAATTTAAGGTCTCCGACTGTTTAACGAAAATAATGATGTTCGTAAACAGCAAAACGTAGTTTTTTGACGATAAAACATAACGTTAAATAGAATTGGCACAACATTGCATCATACACGTGGTGACAGTGATGTGTGTGCATCTATGCGACACAGTTTTGTGGGCGGCAATATTTAAAAAATTGCTGTACAGTGTGTAAAGAAATGATAGGTCCACTAACATTTTTGGACATAACTCACCTACCCGTGGACGGATCGAGCCCAAATTTATGGCAAGCATAACCTTTGATCATAGCAACAACGCCGTAAAATTTCATGTTTGTACGTTTATTTTTAGAAACACGGTGAAAAGTTTTCCCCTTTTTATCCATTACGAACCGTAAATAAATGATAGGGCCACTTAGTAAAAACAATTTATAATAACGTTAAGTATTTGAAATTAAACATTTAATATTTCAGAGGTTTTCCTTTGCTCTTAGTCAACAAAAGCATACGCTTCGGCATTGAGTTTGCGAGACTCTGTTCCATGCTTCACTTATTGCCTGTTTGAGCTCTTTTTTTGACGGTATAAATAAATTTAAAGAAAAGTGAAAAAAAAACTGTCCACAGCAAGAATCGAACCCGAGCCTACCGCGTAGTAAGACTTGCCCTTAGCCACTGCGCCACTGCGCCGTTGTGGGAACTGCCGCTTAAAATCAGAACACTCTCTACCATCCGGTCCGGAAGCGTAAAAATTAAAAACCTTGTTTATAAATAAACGAGGCCACATTGGCAGCAACCGCTTTAGGGAGTTGTTTGTGTCCCTTTTGGCTACCGTTTAACCAAAACGCTGTTCAAATCGGTGACCCATGAGTGGGACCCTCCCCTTGTTAGTGTGCCAGATGTCATTAGAGTCATATTTGGAATGAGTTCACCGAGTCAAAGCACTCGTAATACCGATTAATCCGATCGTTTACAGAGGAGTTCGAACGTCACGAATAAGCTGCCGGTCATGGCGTGGGTTTACGGTGGTGCGTTCGTCTTAGGCACTAACAGCGAAGAGGTGTACGGTCCAAACTACTTGCTCGAGAACGACGTCATTCTCGTCAGTCTGAGCTATCGCCTGGGTATGCTGGGCTTCATGACGACCGGTGATTCCCATTCGCCCGGTAATTACGGTGCGAAGGACGTGATCCTCGGCTTGGAGTGGATCCAGAAGAACATCGCCAAATTTGGCGGCGATCCCGATAGAGTGACTCTCTTTGGCGAGAGCGCGGGGGCGATGTTGGCCCACTTCCTGTCGTTTTCGAATCGAACCAAAGGTGAGACTCGCGCTGTCGATGACCAAGGGAGACTGAGGCAAATTAACGCGCGAAGATGGCCGCTAACTTTCATTACCTTCCATGGCAATCGGGGGCCAACCTCATGTATCAACTCATTCACCGTTCACTACATCATCCCCTCGCGCAGGTCTCTTCCACAGGATGATAACGGAAAGCGGGGTCGCGACCGACATCTTGAGTTACCTGCCACCCCAAGTGATACTAGATTACACCATTCAAAAGGCCAGGAAATACGACTGTCCGACGGGGGACAGCGTCAAACTCGTATACTGCCTGCGAAACACATCCGTTCACGACCTCGTGATGAATTCGACGCTCAGTTATTCTTATTACGTGCCGACGATAGAGCCCATCTCGACCGAGGCGGTCTTAACTGAGACGCCGTTGAGTCTATTGAAGAAGAATGATGTCAGGGACGTATCGTGGATATCCGGAATTAATAGGGATGAGGGATTGCTGTTTACGACGCGTAAGTATGCGTACGAGTAGGTCATGGTCATTTTGTTTCTATATAGCCTCTTTTACGAAGCTAGATGCTTTCGTTGGAATCGAATTGTTCGATCGTTGATAAGTAGGGGGATTCGACCAAATTGACGTCCGAAGTTGGTCCCTCGCAGTCATGGAAATGCAATAGTGCAAACGAGGGGCCAATTTTTCGACTTAATTTGCCGTAGTCTTTGCTGAGAGACAAACGACGATCTGATGCAGCTTCAACTATTTTACCTTTGGTGGAAACACAGGGGGCTTTTCGACCGTAGATAAACTGACGATGGCCCCTCATCACCACCATGGGAAGTAGTGCAAATGAGGGGCTATCTATGGTTGGTACAAAAAGAAAACGGTCCTATACCTAATACAATGTCTATTACCGAAGTAGTACTTGTAATCACTGTTATCCTAACGTTATCATCGTCGAAAAGTTCCTACACCTTCTTAACCTCTCGAAAGTGACTAAAATGCAATATCGCCGACAGCGTATTTCAATGGCGTTCCCTACACGGGAGAGAGTAGAAAAGCGCTACTTGAGATCGTGGAAACCTCCTTGAAGAACACTTTCAAATACGGAAATGCTACCGAAGTATTGGAGACAATCGTGGACCGTTACTTGGGCAACAAGACATTGAGTACGACCGAGGTGAGTTCAGTACTGAATATCTAGGAAAATATAAGAGGCGTGGAGTATTTCAACGCATTGTACATTCGACTCTTGAGCAACTGCGGCGAAAATAATCGAAATGTAATTCTAGTTTCAAGGAGAACCGGGAGAAGGTGACGCGCGAAGTTGGCCCCTCGTTTTCATTACTTTCCATAGCGTCGGGGAGCCAACTTCTCGTGTAAACTTCTTCGGTCTACCCTATTTTGGCACGCTATTGAACGCTATCGATATCCCTCTAGTGAAATAGTCGAAATCCACTCGAATTTTTAGGAACTTCGTCGCTTAACGGATTTGTTGACGGACCTGTACTTCGTATTTCCGGCCGTCGCTACGTTGCGGAAATCAGTGAGCATCCCGGTAGCATCGCCCGTGTACATGTACCTCTTCGACTATCGCGGCAATCTCAATCCCATGTCCAAAGTCGGCGTCAGCCACGGAGACGAGCTGGCGTACATCTTCCCTCGACGGAACAGTTTTTACAGCAGCCTCAACATTACCGTAAAGGACGAGGATGTGAAGATGGCTCGAACTATGGCGAAATTGTGGACCACCTTTGCGAAGGACGGGTAAAAAATCAAAATTCCACGCTGCGCGTTTCCGAAGGGGGACAAACTCGAAATAAATGTCGATGCGGCGTTTACTTTTCAGGGTCCCTACTTTAGCTGACTCTCATGAGAATAGCGTTTGGCCGATGTTCAAGAAGGGTGAGGAGAATTATCTTCGCATTACGGGTCATGAAGCCAAGGATCTGAAGGCGGAAAAATTCTTGAAGAAGGATACCGTTGATTTCTTGACGAAACTGTGGGATCTTATGGAGTAGAGGGATCCAAATTGATTTCGAGAGTAGCGAATAATTGTAAGCAGCAGACAATTGAGTTCAAGATTTCGCTGGCATTCATCTGTGCACTGTAACAATTGTAGAAGTAATAAAGTGTTCGAACGATCTTTGACGAAGATTTTGATAGGACCGACGCTTTGAGAGAAATTAATATCGCTATTAGCACGCGAGATATTGAAATTGCAGTAAAAATTAATGTCAGTTGCGTCTGAATTCCGCTACACGCGATATACCGATGTCCGATGAATAACTGTTATAACAGGTGTAAGAATATTTTGTGAAATAATTGTAGGCTAAAACCGGGTGATTTGGCGAATGAAGTTGGCCCCTCGTTTCCATTACTTTCCATAGAAACGAGGGGCCAACTTCATTCGCCCAATCACCTCGTTTTACCCTACAGGAAGGTGAGAAAGAAAATAGATACATATTCATTGGAATGCATACCGGTCGAACTGGTTTGCACCTTGTTTTAGGTGTGTTTATAGATTTCGGCGCTAAATTATGGAGATATTGAATCTGATGCGCATCCGCGGAGAAGACCTCCGTATTTTTATATCTCTTATAATAAGCTTCATTGTATGGTCTCCTTTATAAATATTCCGAGTCAACTTATCAATCGGAAGAATTATATAGCGTAGGGGAGATCGGAGCAAGTTGATATGTCAATTTGGCCCCTGTTTGCTTTGGAGAGTAATGGCAGTGAGGGGCCACCTTCGCGTATCAACTTATCCCGGTGTTCCCTAACTGCGCTGGAGGTTCGATAAGTTTAAGGATCTCTTTCCAGCATCTCTATTTTTGGTTCTTGCGCCGATGCTGATTATGAGCGAACGGAATGGCCATTGTAAAACTTTGAAAAACTTTATTTTGTACATGAATGGAATTAACGATTCTTGATAACGGATATAAATCGGAGGCGGTAGTAGGATGAAGTTGGTCTCTCGTTCCCATTACTTACTCGCCGTGCCAACGAGAGGCCAACTTCCTGCTTCAATTCGTCCCGGTTATAATTTCGATCCGCATCGATGAAATATTTCACATCGTCGAGTGAATATCGAACGCTCACTCAGCAATTACACCCGCTCAATTGTGATGTGGGTACTTTGACTAAAATTGAATATCTCCTAAATATGAAAACAAAATTCTATGGCGATATAAAAGAGGCGATTGTTACAGGAATAGAGCAAAGTGGCAAACATGTGGTGACGTACAGGATTGCGGTTGAATGGATTTGTACCACTTGTTTCTACACCGGTAAAAAAAGAATTTACTGTCAAACATTTTTACACTCAATTAAATATGTATATTTACAAAGTAAAGTCGTACACGACGCGTATGGGTGCGAGAAGGAAAACTCGATCTCTCTCTCTCTCTCTCTCTTTATCGGCATATATTTATTTCACACGAAATCGTTCTTATAGCGCGCTATCATTGTACCACCCACAAGATTTTCTTGGTACGATATATAAGGGGTTATCTATGCTTTTTCAGCATTCGCGAATATTGTGTCCACGGTTATCGATATTTTTAATTAGTGGTATTCGCGCGTAGGTAAGAACGGCGCCCCCCCGTGGTCGGCCACCTTGTCGTGGTGGGGGGGCTTACGATCGGCGGCCGTGGCTCCCGACGGTGCCTGTAGGGCGGGAGTAACGTCGGGGTCCACGGCTGCCGGTCAACTAAGAGCCGACCGATCCCCTCTGGGGATCATCCAGGTGGCGGGATGCCACCGGTGTCTTCCCGACCTTACGGGGAAGCTCAAGGTCAAGGTGTGGGCAACCGTGCCGAGGACCCGCGTGGCACCAGAGGGTGGTGTCATTAACGGTGCCTTCGGGGCACCAGGCCGAACCCCGTCGTATTGTAGGCCTTACACTGGCAACCCGGCTCTGCCAGTGCGGACCGACTTTCCGAGGAGAATCGTGGGAATAAGATGGATAAAACTACCAAAACCAAACATGACGAACGTATGGAGGCTTCTGGTGAGGAGAACGACCAGAGCGACTCAAGGGCTGCCTGCTCGCAGCGCCCCCCCTCTGCTGAATGCGAGAGCGAAGAGAAGAACGACAGGCCTATACCTGGTCCCCTGGACTCTGCGTTGGGAGACCTGGATAATGAGTCTGGGCAGACCAATATGGATCTGGAGACGGAAACTGCCCCTCCGCCCCCCCAGGGTGGTGCGGGTGCGTATCCCAAATCGGAGATCGGTTCTGGGAGAGGGTCTGCCGAGAGTGGCGGACAGTCGTCCAGTCCTATCTGCCGAGGTCTGGGTCGTAGACAGAAGGTCGCGAGGAAACTCGAGTTGACAGACGAATCCGACAGCGAAGTGGCCTCTGCTACTGGCTCCGATTCTACCTTCAGAAGACGGACTCGAGCCACAGGGCTTGACTCCTCGGTGTCATCTTTGGCAGATGAGGAAACTCTAAGGTCAAAGAAAAATAAAGAGAAACAGAAGCAGAAGAATGTGGCTGCAAGGGCTCCTGCCCCCCACAATTCGACCCTATCTGAACATGATAGGGCTGAAGTAGACATCCTCAAGGACTATGACATGACGGCCATGGGCGAGACCTTTCAGGTCTGGCTGGCCCAGATTGAGAATGCTCGCTTCCGAACAACGACCATTAAGGGAGAGCTCAGTGGCATCATCCGGACTAGGGTGCTCATGCTCACCGAGGGTATCCGCATGATGGTCGCTAAGGCCAACGATAAGGGTGACCCTGCCTTCCTGAGGTCCAGGATGGTGGAGCTCTCTAATGAGGTGAACACCCAAAAGGGAGTGATCAAACGCCTGAGAGAGGAGCTTGCGGGGGTGAGGGTTTCACCCTCTCTCCGTTCTCCCCCTAGCAAGAAGGCCAAAAGGTCCAACGATATGGCCGGGTCGTCTGGTCCCTCGTCGACGCCGGACCCTCCCAGTGGATCAACCTTTGTTGCTCCCCCCTCCGATAACCCTCCTCGGAAACCCCCCACTTCTTCTGGGGGCCTTGGAGGTTCTTTTAAGCTCTCTTCTAAATTTCGACCCCCTCCAAATATTGGAAAGAATACTTACCTGATGACTGCCAGCCAGGGGCCTTCCACTTCGGAATCCACTAACCTGGCAGATAAGAATCAGGAAATGGATGCAATCAAAAAGCAGCTTCGTGAGCTATCGCAGCGTTGTTTGATGCTCAGTGGCGATGTCACTGCGGGGACACCTCCAGGTACAGCTGGAGCCCTGGGCGCTGGCCCTTCTTGCCCCTCATCTGGGGGTGCGACGATGGCTGGCCCCTTCGGCCCTAGAATTATAGAGCAGAGGGTTGTTTCCAACCCCTTCACCTTGCAGGAGGTGGACTTCCCTTCTCTCAGAGGGGGTGCTGCTTTTGCTAGTAGCGCTGCCTCTGTTAGGGGGGACGGTGAGTGGCAAACGGTAAAAAAGAACCGGAAGAGGAAAAAAGCTGGTTCCCTCTTTAATATTGGCTCCGGTAGCCAACCCGGAAGGGGCACATCACGCCCGATGAACCCTATTGGTCCAATCTTGGCTGGGGGCAAACGACCTGGGACTAAACCCCCTGGTACCAAGCCTCCCGCGCCCAAGAGACGTATCCCGAAGACGGCAGCGATTACCATAACTGCCAACTCTGGTGGCGCCCCCTCTAAGGAGATAATGAAAGAGGTGAAAAGCAAAATCAACTTAACCCTTATGTGCACACCCGGATACCCGGGTGCCCACCTCGTCATATTTTTGCTCGTAACTCGGAGAAAAATTGAAATACCGGCCTGGGCCTCAAGATCCCCATTATTTGACTCTTTTTGAAGATAAACACACACTCATAAATTTTTTTCAAATTTTTTGAGATATAAATAAACGGCGTTGAAGTACATGTGCTTAGCGGACACACCTGGGTACCTGGGTACCCACTAGATTAAGAATGGCATTTCGAATCGGGAATCAATTAATATCATCCATGAATCTTTCATTGAGGTAACAGGGGTTAATGAATAAATAATTACAATAATTTTCAAGGTATATTAGAGTATATTTACATTCCTCCAGCGCAATCGATACATCTGATCGTCGATGAACAATGCTCATCGCAAACAGGTTTCTCGCAAACCGAACAAGATTTTCGTGTTTTCTGGCGTCTTTTGATCGTTTCTTTGTAGCATATATGACAAGAACCTATAATTTTCTTCCTGCCTGTACTGTCTCGAGGTTGAGCTTGCCTCTCAGGAATAGTGGAAGGACCAGCCTGTGGCCCGATCACGCTTTCAATCGCAATTTTCGTGTTGAAGTTGCGCATTATTTGGCCATTCGCAGAATGATCCTCAATAAAGGGTTTCGCTAGTTCTTCGCCTAGTTGACGCAAGAATATACGTCGCTGATTACTTTTCTTTCGAATCATTTTGTTGTTCTCATAATATATTATATACGAAGCAAGAGCGCCTACGTTTAGGATATTGAAAAACATAGCAAGCGGCCATCTCTGAGTGCGCCTGTGCGTGGTGTATCGAGTAACCATTTGATCCATAGTATCTACACCAGTTTTATATCTATTATAATAAGAGATCATGTGAGGTTTTCTCTTTCTATCGGCATTCACAGCAGCATCAGAGTGCATTGTCGATAGTAATATTACAGCTTTGTTCTTCTTGGGCAAAATTGACCGCGCGCTACCTGTGTAGCGCTCGGAGACCCTACTTCTATTTCCTTTCATGGGAGCTGTAGTGGGCTAGGGAACTTGGAAATGGCTTAAATAGTTTCTATTAATGTTTATTTAATGAAGTAAATTGATTCCAAACGATTCCGTTCATATGAAAATCCAGGAATCGAGAAAAACCAGTGGTGGGCACCCGGGTACCCCGGGTGTGTAACGACGTGGTAAAAGTTGGGTGTGCACATAAGGGTTAAGCGACCTTGGCATTACCGATCCCAGGATGCGCCCTGCTATCACTGGCGGTATGCTCCTCACCATATCTGGTGAGGATGCTAAGAATAAGGCCACTCAACTGGCGAGTAGACTTGAGGAGGTGCTCCAAGGTCAGGCGAAGGTGGCCTTGCCTGCGAAGACTGGAGAGATCAGGATCTTCGGCCTGGAGATCTCGGTCACTCAGGACGAGGTCGCCTGTGCTCTCTCTGCCCTCGGAGAATGCCCTCTGGGCTCCATTAAGGTGGGCCGTATCACGCCAATGCGTAATACGATGGGGTCAGTCTGGGCCAGGCTTCCCTTAGAGGCCGCGATGAAGGTCGGTAAGGCTGGTAGAATACTGGTTGGATGGTCCTCTGCGAGGGTCGAGTTGCTCAAGGACCGCCCCTTGCACTGCTTCAAGTGCTGGGAGTTTGGTCACGTTCAGGCCAAATGTACCAGCGGAGTGGTCAGGTCCGGTTCTTGTTATAGGTGCGGGGCCGCAGGGCACTCCTCCTCTTTTTGTGAGGCGGAACCCTGCTGTGTTATTTGCCAGGCTGCGGGGGCGGATTGTAAACATCAGTATGGCGGTCCGCGATGTCCTGCGGTTCCTAAGAAAGGAGAGAAGCAGGTACGGAGGCCTGCAACGACTCGATCTGATAATGGCCAGGTTCCTCCAGATCAACCTGAACCGTAGCTCGGGGGCGCAGGATCTGTGCTTCCAGAACATGGCTGACTGGGGGACCGAGGTCGCGATCATCTCTGAGCCGCATGGGATTCCCCCCTCGTCCCTGTGGCTTGGAGATCGCACCGGTCTTGCTGCCATTGTGTGGCGTGGATCTCCGGATATGCCGTTGGTGCTGAGACACCGAGGCAGGGGTTTTGTGGCGGCGACTAGAGGTCGTGTATTCATTGTGTCTTGCTACTTTTCGCCGAACATCGCCATCGGGGACTTCGAATCGGCACTGGACGAGCTTCATGCTCTCCTGAGGCGTTTTTGGGGTCTTCCCATGGTGATAGCGGGGGACTTCAACTGTCGCTCGCAGCTCTGGGGATGTTCGGACACGAACACCAGGGGAGATAGACTCGCTGACTTTATGGCAGAGTTTGATCTCAGGCTGGCCAATGTGGGCTCAGTTGCCACGTGCGTGAGACACATGGGCTCGTCAGTAGTAGATCTCACCTGGGTTACCCGAGGTCTGGTGAGGCGTATTCGGGAGTGGAAGGTCCTCGATGGCGGTGTCTGGGAATCTCTCTCGGACCATGAATACATCACCTTTAGGTTGCTGGATGCCCGGGGCGATGCCTCGGCGGGTGGTATTAGAGGGGACCTTGGACCCCGTTGGTCCAAGGCCTCCTTTGATGGGGACAGGCTGGAGGCCGCGCTCATTACTGCGTCCTGGTGTAGTCCTTTTTCTCGGGAGCGCCCCGATGAAACGGTGGATGCGGTGGCTGACCGACTGGTTGAGGTAATGACGCTGGCCTGCGACTTCGCTGCTCGTCGCGTCAAAGAGAGGAGGAACAACCGGTCGGTCTTTTGGTGGAGTCAGGAACTGGCGGAACTCCGACGTGCTTGCACGGCGGCCCGTCGGAGGGTCACCAGGTGCAGGAGACGGTTTAACGATAGAGACCAGGAACCCCTGGCCTCCCTCCTGAGGGATCTCAGGGATTGCCGACGCCGGCTTCGAGCCGAAATACGCCGAGCCAGGGCCCGGGCGTGGGAGGAAGTCATTAATGATTTGGAACGTGACCCGTGGGGTCGGGCGTACCGTATTGCGCTAAAACGACACCGGGGTGCCACCCCTTCGGCCTCCGAAACCACCCCCCTGCACGAGATCGACGATGCCCTGGACGAGCTGTTTCCGGCTGGTGCCGCGATCTCGCAACGGGTTAGTGAGGTGCAGCCCCTGACGGACGGAAATCCTGTCGGGGAGGAGAACATTAGCATTCCGATGAAGGACCTGGCCAACTCTTTGGTCAAGAAAAAGAAAAGGGCTTCGGCCCCTGGACCTGATGGGATCAGGGCGTCCTGGTGGTAGAGGGCCACCCCTGATCTCCACCGCGCACTTGCTGACTTGTTCGAGAGGTGTCTGAGGCTCGGCAGGTTCCCTGCCCGATGGAAGCAGGCGAATTTGGTCCTAATCCCTAAGAAGGCTAACTACGAGATGGATGAGGAGCGGAAATTCCGTCCCATCTGCCTCATAGATGACGCAGGCAAGGCCCTTGAGAGGATAATAGCTGGGAAAATCCTGGATGCCCTAGCTGAGACTCCGGGAGGCGGTCTCTCGGACTCTCAATATGGATTCCGGGCCAAGAGGTCCACGGTGGATGCCATGGCGCGGCTGAAGGAGTTCGTGGGGGCTGCTGGTGCGGTTGGCCGGGTTGTGGTCGCCACCAGCATTGACATCACGAACGCCTTCAACTCCGTTCCGTGGGAAGCCATTACAGGGCAGATGAGACGGAAGGGACTGCCCCAGTACCTGATAGACATTGTGGCGGACTACCTGTGCGGTCGCTCCGTCCGCTTTAGAGGTTGCGACAACCAAATACATGTCAAGGCGGTTAGGGCGGGTGTTCCCCAGGGCTCTGTCCTGGGCCCCCTGCTCTGGAATATCGCCTTTGATTATGTATTAGAAGTGGAGATAAGACCTGGTTGTGACGTGATTGCGTATGCTGATGACACCGTGGTGCTTAGCTCCGGTCGGTGTATTGCGCAAGCCGCGTCCCTCGCGACTGAGCAGGTGGGCGCCGTGGTCTTCAGGATCAGGGAGCTTGGACTCAGGGTTGCTGCCGCCAAAACGGTGGCCATGGCATTTGGGAAACCTGCAGAGGTGCAGGGTGGTACGGTGATGGTTGGTGGGGAGATGGTTAGAGTTGGAGGCACGGCCAAGTATCTGGGGGTCGTGTTCGACAGCTCCCTCTCCTTCCGCCAGCACTTTGGTGCGTGTGCTGAGAAGGCATCGGCAGTGGTTAGGGCTTTGCTCTGCCTTATGCCCAATCTCAGAGGACCGGGCGAGATCAAGCGTCGCCTATACGCGCTAGTGGTGAGCTCGGTGATGCTGTACGGCTCACCGATTTGGAGTCACCGGCTGGCGCTTTCAACGTACCGCCGGCCATTGCTGGCCATACAACGAAGGATAGCCCTCCGGGTGATATCGGCATACAGGTCGGTGTCGCTCGAGGCGGCCCTCCTGCTGGCTCGAGTCACCCCCATTCACATCTGGGCGGAAAAACTGAGGAGGACTTACGAACGGATTCAGTTCCTTCGGGGTAGGGAGGAGGACTCCCCGGAAGGTGTATGGGAGGTGAAGAAGGCTTCGAACCGCATCGCCATGAGCCAGTGGAAACTCGCTGCTCAGGCTGATGCGGCTCCGGGCCGAATAGTGCGTGAGATGATTGTCCCCGTGTTCGACGAGTGGATGACAAGACGGAGAGGAGGCCTTGGGTTCCACATAACCCAACTTATGACGGGGCACGGCTGCTTTGGTGACTTCCTGTACAGGATTGGGAAGGAACCAACCCCGGAATGTCACCATTGCGGCGAAGAGGTCGATAGTGCCCACCATACGTTGGTGGAGTGTGCGGCTTGGAGACGAGAAAGGGAGGCCTTGGTCTCCACTGTTGGTCGGGATCTTGGGTGGGGGACTATTCTCCCACTCATGATCTCGAATCCGCTGGCATGGAAGGCTGTCGTGGACTTTGCCACCACAGTCCTTAAACAGAAAGAGGTGGCGGAACGGGAGAGAGAGGCGGCCGGACGTGGCAGATTCTAATGCTACTGTGCCGTCGGAATATGTCGGGTAGTGCCTCCCCCCTTAAGTTAAGTTAGGTTAAGTTAAGTAAAATGGCATGGAGTAGATGGTGGGTCTTGCTTGCATGACCCAAGCCCCCGCACGACCTTGGGTTGCGGGCGTCCGTCGCCAGACCTGCGGGGTGTGTGCCTGCGTGGGGTGGTGGCGGGCGTCGGCACCCTGGGAGTGTGTGTGCATGAAATCCCCTCTTCCCCCATCCTCTTTCCTGGAGGAAGAGTTATATCGTGTGTGAATGAAACACCCTCTCTCTTAAGAGGTGTCTCTTTGAGTAGTCGGCTAGTCCCCATGTCTTGGGATCATCTCTATCCCCCTTTCTCTATTTTTCTCCTAAATTCTATCCACCTGTAATTTTTCCTATTTCATCTCAAGATGTGTGTATGTGGCACTCGTCCGTACGAGTGCGCCCTCTGGGTTGTCAGCCTGGAGGCGTGGTGAGAGGAGAGTATGAGATAGAGGACGACCATTTTTTGTCGCCCATCCTCGGTGTGACATACGGATGTTAGTCGCTTTACGTGGTGTTTTTTTCCCGGTGTCACACCAATGGGGTGAGCCGTCGGAGGTTAGGTTTTAGTGGGTATGGGGCCCCGCATTGCAGTTAGCGGGTAACCCGAGTCCCACACTACCCGGACACTGAACTCTCGTCCGGGTGTGCGTAAACGCATTTCCTCCTCCGTAAAAAAAAAAAAAAAGGTAAGAACGGCGAAATATATATATCAGAACGGGCTATGGAATTCGATCCCACATTCATCATTGGAGAAACATTGTATCCATCTTTTATTTAAATAAAAACAACAAAAATTAATTTGCTTAATAGTTTTTGACGAATGTACTATTTGTATATAAAATAACTGAAGTAAATTCTGACTCACAGAAATAGGGTTTAAAATTATATGGATTTTCACCAATTCTTCGAAGAGTAAAACTCAATGACCGATCTCGAAGTGCATCGTGTTATTGTCGAGTTCGATTTTAATACCCGGCGATTAATTTAATTGTTAAATAAATTTTGAAATTAAATAACCGTCCATAAATCAAGTAATACAACTCGAATTTCTTACACCGTTGGAGTTATTATCTGTTACGGTAAAACGTGATGAGTTGGCATGGGAAGTTGGCCGCTTGTTGCCATGGAAAGTAACGGAAACCAGGGGCAAACTTCATGTGCCAACTCACCCCATTTTATTCTAATTTCTCCCCCTCTCTCTTTCTCTCTTTCTCTCCCCCTTCTCTCTTCCTCTCTCTCTCGGGTGTTTAATTGGACGTTGCGCGAGGTTTATTTAGTAGTTTAACTGATCTGCTTTACTCTACTTTACTTAATGTAGTTTTAGCCATTCGTGTTTTACCTTATTTGTTATCATATTCTTCCTTCAGTTTACTTGATTCTATTTTATTTCGTTCAGTTTTAGCAATTCTTATTTATTTCGTTTGTTATTTTATATTTTCGTTCATATCACATTCTTGACAAAAAGGTCACTTCCTCAGTTTCTGCGAGCGATTTAGATAATCCTTCGTTTCGTCTACTTTAGTTTACCTTATATTGAACGTAGCTATTTTTGTTTATTTTGTTTATTATCACATTCTTCCTTTGGATTACTTTACCCTATTCTACTTAGCTTAGTTCTAACAGTTCTTGTTTATCTTGTTTATTATTATATTCCCGTTCATTATAGTAAAACGGAATGAATAGCCGCAGGAAGTTGGCCCCTCGTTTATACGAAAGGTAATAGTAACGAGGGGCCAACTTCATATTGATATCGCGATATCGACTCTACCTTCGCAGAGCTCGGGAAAGGAACTCGCCATGAAAGCTCAATCGGCGGGAACGCTTATCGCCTGTTTCTCGGTTCTGCTGTCGGTTTGCGCTGCCGCCTGTCCGAAAGTGAAGATCGAGCAAGGTACCCTCAGAGGCAAATACCTTAAAGCGCAGAACGGTCGGAAGATCAGCGCCTTCCTCGGAGTACCATTCGCCAAACCTCCCGTCGGGGATCTAAGGTACGTACCTACATACCTATATAGATAGTCGAGAGAAGACTCGAAGGACCGGTTTTGAACGCTACGATTTTTTTGACACAGGTTCAGAGCACCTGTACCGGCCGAAGGATGGACGGGGACGTTCCGAGCGACGAAGGATTCCCAGCCGTGCCCTCAGCCTGACCCATACGATCTTATGAAGATAATCGGTAATGAGGATTGTCTCAAACTGAACGTGTACGTGCCGAAGGTAAGAATGTTATCTTATAGGTGACTTCTTTACTCTTGATTCCATTCATACGTATACATTGAGAGAAATTTTATAGGTTGGAGGGCAATACTAATAGTTTATCAATATAAGAAGCTCTAGTTACCTTAGCAATACGTATTTCTATTTCAGCTGAATCTATAGTTATTTCAGCAATACGTATTGCTCTTGTTACTTTTTGGTATTGTTATATTACCAATACTGTCCAGTTAAGGGCCCTCTGTCATCATTACTGCGACTGGCAGTACAGTGGGGATCCAAGAATTTGGGCGCCGTCGGTTGGAGAGAGAGAGAGTGCTCAAATTTCTAAACCTGCACTCGTAGGCGTGACTCATGAATGATGAGGATACTGCACATATACTTTAAGTGTACGCCCTCCAGATTTCTTCGGAATAGAAGCGTGTATACTGCAGTGGGGGCCGTCCCAACTATTGTGCCCCTTGTTTGAATGCCGACAGAGTAACCGGAGAGAGGGCACGAAAGTAGAGGATGCCCAAATTTGTGGGTGTTCAAATTCTTGGACCTCCACTGTATTGGAAAAATTTCGCGAAAAGTTCTTAGTTAATTTCTAATGATTTTTTATAGCAAAATATTTTGGAAAACATTTGGCATGATCTTTCACTGGTCGGAAATAGGTTTTCATAAAGTATTGTGACTAAAAATTATGACGTAGCGGTTCGGTGAGGGCCCTCGGTGCCCTCCGCTACGCCACTATTAAGCGGCTACGATGCCGCGCGCGCGACTATGAAACGATGGGCGCCAGGCGGGTCACGATCCCGCCACTGAGGGAGACGAACGCGGTCCCTGATAACGGACGAGAACCGGGAGATCGGAAACGGTTCGACCTCCGTCGGGCTCAGCTACCTCTAGCGTATGGTAGAGGGGCGGTTCGAGGTGCGCGGGCTGGGACCCGGGAGGACGGATTCGCGGACGGGTTCACGCAAAAAGAATCTCGACTTCGTTTAAAGAAAACAAGAGAAACGTTTATTCGGCCGGGGACTAATCGGAGGTCCCCGGGCGACGCTCGCAGTCGCAAGCCACAAGAAAAAGCGGAGTGATGCCGCACAACGTCGCGGACACCACCCGATTCGTCGACGAGACGAAAGGCGCTAACGATGCGCTATCGGCGCGGAGACACTGACAAAAACGCGCGCTCTCGGACGGCGGGCGCGGGATGAAATCGTGCGCTCTCGGACGGCGAGCGCTAGGCGGAAACGTGCGCTCTCGGACGGCGAGCGCGAGACGGAAACGTGCGCTCTAGGACGGCGAGCGCGAGACGGAAATGGGCGCGAACACGGCGAACAGGTGCGCGCCGGCTCGACGGAGGCCCACGGCGGGTCGGAGGTCGAACGTTCGGGAAAGGAGGAGCGTACCGGTGGCGTCGAGGTCTTCAATGGCCCCCTCGTCGTCCTCCTTGGTCGTCTGGTTGGCGGCCCCTCACGACACCTCTGATCCTTCAGGTTTCGGCGAAGGATCCTCTCGGAATCGGGGCTGACCACGATGACTCCTTGGAGACGCTCCGTTTCTCCCTCGACTCTCTCTCTCGACCACTTCTATCACTAGACTCGTACTCGTCACTCTCTCGCAGGCTCGCTGAACTCGTTAAGCGATCGTGCCCGTATCGTGACTCGAGCAGAACTAACTCGCCTCCGGATCGATACCGGTTCGCGCACGCTACCTGGGCCCGTCCGAATTCGTACCGTCGCCGCGATCGCGCTCGCGGCGTTTCGCGCGGCCCTTTCGACGGCCGATTCGCACGCGTTATCTCGAAGGGGCCGATTGCACCCTTTTTGTGTGACGCGGAGCGCTTCTCCACGTCACAAAATGTATTAATTGATTATTAAAGTTAGAGTCAATAACTGTCATAAATGAGACTGTTTGAAATTGGTTTGACAACTTTTAGCTAGATTAAACATATTGTGTACTTAGAGAAAATGCGAGATAATTTCCGACTTGTAGTTCGCTGCGTACTATTGATTCCCATATATTTCACCGTGGTTTTTTTTGTATCGCACAGCGTTATTACTCAGGGCGCAGATGATACGGGAGCTTACAATTTTTCTGACTTCTAGTTAACATCTTATTTTAGATCTATCGCACGAGTGCTACATGTCACTCATAGATGTAATGATGACGTAATTTTTTCTCTGTTTGGAATAACCATAATTTTCAGGAACGACATATCTTTAGCGCTACTATACCAATGAGTTCAACTATATTACCAAGAGCGAGATCATTCCCAAGTGTCACGCGAGAAATTTCTTCTACGAATTTTTAAAGTCCCTAGAACAGACAGAGGGTCCTTAACCTTATTTCGCCTAAAGCATAGTTATCAGAGTTAGGGGAGACCAGGTCTACATGAAGCTGATCCTTCATTCCAGTTACTTTCCAAGACAACCAGGGCTCAACTTAACGTATCAGCTTGCCCCCGTCTCCCCTATACTTATCGCTGTGTGACCTATAAATTTCTCTCATTGTCAGTGTACCAGATGTCATTAGAGTCATATTTGGAATAAGTTTACCGAGTCAAAGTACTCGTAATACCGATTAATCCGAGCGTTTACAGAGGAGTTCGAAAGTCACGAGAAAGCTGCCGGTTATGGCATGGGTCTACGGTGGCGCGTTCGTCACAGGCTCTAACAGCGAAGAGGTGTACGGTCCAAACTACCTGCTCGAGAACAACGTCATTCTTGTCAGTCTGAGCTATCGCCTGGGTATGCTGGGCTTCATGACGACCGGTGATTCCCATTCGCCCGGTAATTACGGTGCGAAGGACGTAATCCTCGGCTTGGAGTGGATTCAGAAAAACATCGCCAAATTTGGCGGCGATCCCAATAGAGTGACTCTCTTCGGCGAGAGAGCGGGGGCGGTTTTGACCCACTTCCTGTCGTTTTCGAATCGAACCAATGGTGAGACTCGCTCTGTCAACGAGCAGGGGAAACTGATGCAAATTGACGCTCGATGTTGGCCCCTAATTTTCATTTCATTCTATGGCAATCGGGGGCCAACTTCATGTATCAACTTGATCACCGTTCACTACATCATCTTCTCGTGCAGGTCTCTTCCACAGAATGATAACGCAGAGCGGCGTTGCGATCGACATCTTGAGTTACCTGCCACCCAAGGTGATACTAGACCACACCATTCCCTACGCCAGGAAATACGGCTGTCCGACGGAGGACAACGCCAAACTCATAGCCTGCATGCGAAACACATCCGTTCACGACCTCGCGATGGACGGTTATTTTTATTACGTGCCGACGATAGAACCCATCTCGTGCGAGGCGGTCTTATCTGAGACGCCGTTGAATCTATTGAAGAAGAATGATGTGAGGGATGTATCGTGGATATCCGGAATTACTAAGGACGAGGGATTGCTGTTAACGGCGCGTAAGTATGCGTACGAGTAGGTCGTGGTCATTTTGTTTCTAGACAGCCCTTTTTACGAAGCAAGATGGTTTCATTGGAATCGAATTGTTCGATCGTTAGTAAGTAGTTGAGACCGGACCAAATTGACGTGGGAAGTTGGCCCCTCGCAGCTATGGAAATGCAATAGTGCAAATGAGGGGCCAATTTCTCAGCCCAACTTTCCGTGGTCTCTTCTGAGAGACGAACCACGATCTGACGCAGTTTCAACTATTTTACCTCTGGTGGAAACACAGGGGGCTTTTCGGCTGTAGATATACAGAAGTTGGCCCCTCATCACCGTAGGGGCCACCTAATATTGGTATAAGAAGAAAAAGGTCCCATAATACAGTGTCCATTGTAGCACCCGTAATCACTAACGTTATCATCGTGACAAAGTTTCTGTACTTCGTTGACTTCTTGAAAGTGACTAAAATGCAATATCACCGACAGCGTATTACAATGGCGTTACCTACACGGGAGACAGTAGAGAAGCGCTACTCCAATTCGTGGAAACCTCCTTCAAGAACACTTTCAAATACGGAAATGCTACCGAAGTATTGGAGATAATCGTGGACCGTTATTTGGGCAACAAGAAATTGAGTAATTCCGAGGTGAGTTTAGTACTTAATATCTAGTAAAATATGTAACAGGCGTGGCATATTTAATCGTTTTGTAAATTCAACTCTTGAGCAACTACGGCTAAGATAATCGAAATGTAATTTTAGTTTTAAATAGAGCCGGGAGAAGTTGACGCGCGAAGTTGGCCCTTCATTTTCATTACTTTCCGTAGCGTCGAAGGGCCAACTTCTCGTATAAACTGCTTCGGTCTCCCCTATTTTAGCGTGCTATTGAACGCTATCGATACCCTTCTAGTGAAATACTCGGAATTCACTCGATTTTTTAGGAAGTTCGTCGCATGACGGATTTGATGACGGACCTGTACTTCCTATTTCCGGCCGTCGCTACCTTGCGGAAATCAGTGAGCATCCCAGTAGCATCGCCCGCATACATGTACATCTTCGACTATCGCGGCAATCTCAATTCCATGTCCAATGTCGGCGTCAGCCACGGAGACGAGCTGGCGTACATCTTCTCTCGGCCGAACAGTTTTTACAGCAGCCGCAACATTACCGTAAAGGACGAGGATGTGAAGATGGCTCGAACGATGACGAAATTGTGGACCTCCTTCGCGAAGCACGGGTAAAAAATCAAAATTCCACGCTCCGCGTTTTCGAAGGCGGACAAACTCGAAATAAATGACGATGCGGCGTTTCCTTTTCAGGGTTCCTACTTTAGCTGACTCTCATAAGAAACCCAGCGTTTGGCCTATTTTCAAGAAGGGCGAGGAGAATTATCTTCGCATTACGGGTCATAAAGCAAAGGATCTGAAGGCGGAAAAATTCTTGAAGAAGGGTACCGTTGATTTCTTGACGGAATTATGGGATTTTATGAAGTAGAGGGATCGAAACCGATTTCGAGAGGAGCGAATAATTGTAAGTGGCAGACATTTGGATTGGAGATTTCTCTTGCATTCACCTGTGCGCTGTAGCAATTGAAACGATCTCATCGATGCACGTTCGCGTTCAACGAAGGAGCGAGACAAACGAGATCGATTTACCTGGTGATATGTCGCTCGTTGGATTATTATTACTTCGGAGGAGGGGAACTTGAACCAGGCTGCCGCTTCTGTCCACCCCATGCATTGATAGTCATTTATGATCAACTGTGATCCACGGTTGTCTCGTAATTTCCGGGGTATCGAGTCAACGCATGACGCGGGGAAGTTGATTTTGGCGTGATCAAGATAATATCGAATAGAGTTCGGAAATAGCGCGTAAAATGGAATAAAATATTATAATTCGATAAACGGAAGGTGTTCTTGTTCCAGTATGCGAATGGCTTTTGAATGAAATTAATAATTCTTGATAAGAGACATGAGTCGGTATTAACGATTTGACGTCACTTGTTTCTACACCTTTGAATAAAGACTCATTAAGGTGCGTCTCTCCGCGTCTGCAATTACTCATTTTTACCAAGTGAAATTATTGATGTGTAAACATCTATGCTATGGCTCTACGGTGGGACCTTCCTGGGAAATCGAGCGTCAGACGTAAGCCGTGTACATGTGACTGCGTCAGTGTGTGTGTGGCGCTACTGCGCATACTATTCGCGCAAGCTGGATTATCTCAACGGGAATGTTTAATACAAAACTTTAAGGATTTTCCCGTGGCTACCCAGTGGTCGTATTGGATTTGACCTTGACCGTGACCTTTAAGGTAATATCAAATGCCTTCCTAAACCGTTCATCCGATTGCGATGAAACTTTGGGGAATGGTTGGACGCATGCCCGCGAAGGTTTTTGAGTTAGTAAATCTTATACAGGGTGTTCAAAAAGTACCGGTACGGCTGATTATTATGCCTTCCTAAACCGTTCATCCGATTGCGATGAAACTTTGGGGAATGGTTGGACGCATGCCCGCGAAGGTTTCTGAGTTAGTAAATCTTATAAAAGGTGTTCAAAAAGTACCGGTACTAATGATTATTATGCCTTCCTAAACCGTTCATCTGATTGCGATGAAAAGTTGGGAAATGATTGGACGCATGCCCGCGAAGGTTTCTGAGTTAGTAAATCTTATACAGGGTGTTCAAAAAGTACCGGTACGGATGATTATTATGCCTTCCTAAACCGTTCATCCGATTGCGATGAAACTTTGGGGAATGGTTGGACGCATGCCCGCGAAGGTTTCTGAGTTAGTAAATCTTATAAAAGGTGTTCAAAAAGTACCGGTACTAATGATTATTATGCCTTCCTAAACCGTTCATCTGATTGCGATGAAAAGTTGGGAAATGATTGGACGCATGCCCGCGAAGGTTTCTGAGTTAGTAAATCTTATACAGGGTGTTCAAAAAGTACCGGTACGGATGATTATTATGCCTTCCTAAACCGTTCATCCGATTGCGATGAAAATTTGGGGAACAGTTGGACGCATATCCGCGAAGGTTTCTGAGTTAGTAAATCTTATACAGGGTGTTCAAAAAGTCGAACTATACTTGACCTAAATTTGACCTCCGCTGACAATAAAGGTAACATGAAAAAAATGGTCAAGAACACATTCGAACGTGAAAAAAAATTAATTTGACCTTGATATAACCTTGAAGGTCATGGTCAAGGTCAAATCCAATATGACCATTGCGTAGCCCGGGAAAAATACTAAAAGTTTTGTATTAAAAATGTATTTAAACAATGGTGGACGTCATATTCTCCAATTAAACTCGGACCGCAGATAATTGTAAGATGTTTACACATCCTCCGTGAGTACAACGGCACTCACACCTTTTTTTTTTCGAAATCTATATTATATTTCCTGAAATATAATAGAATCGGCATAGGCTACGGCTCAAATTAATAAAAATATTGTTATTATAACAATATCGCCACCATCGTGTATCGGATTGTTTGTGCTAGCTGTAATTTTCTTATTTTCCGATTTCGCAACCCTTGCATGGTGGTTGTGATTTCAGGAAATAATTTCGGTCTGTCAGTATATGAAAAGTGTCTTCACTTTATGATTTTCGTTTAAATTACGGAGAAAGAAGTGAAACAAATTTTAGTTGCCCTTTGATTTCCACATTTGCCGAGAAAGGGACACGCAAATCACCCCTACACCGGCTTAACGTGCTTGAATTAGCTCCGCGTTCGACGCCTGTTTAATCTAATCGAAATCTTGTTAGCCGTCGCTTTAAGTTCACCCGAGAAGTTAGCCCCTCTTTCTCGTTATATAACACGGCGACGAGAGGCCAACTTCCCAAGCCGATCAGCTCTGCTCTCCGCATCACTTCAGGTGGGGAACGAATATTTCGAGATGTAGCGAAACTGTCGAATCAGAATCAATCGCGGTATCGTGTTTCCGCATTGCTTCCAATTTTGTACCTATATCCAATTTACGTGGCTGAAATAGTACTTCCTATGATAGTCACAAGGGTAGAGAAAAGTGGCAAACACACGCGGAGAAAAATGACGTTTAAATGACGAGCACTGGATGACCGAGTTCTGGCACTATACTCGTATATACATATTATTCATGTACATATATCTTTTGTATGGCATTGTAGTGACACTCAAAATTGTGAAAAATAGTGCAATGCAGAATAATATTTTATTCTCCGTGTATAACAAGTATCAATGCAATCTATACATACGATACCTATAAAAGAGCATACCCAGGAAAAAGTGTTTGTACTTATATAATTATATATGATCATATATATGATTACATATGTAATTGGATATAATCAGATCCGAAATTTGTCTCCATCTGATTATACCGATAAGGGGAAAATTATATGTAATCATATATTACAATCATATATCACCAGATATCATTATACATATTTGAATCTGAACAAAGTCGAAAATTTTGAATCTGTTTATATCTAATTAGGTACTTATATTATATTATATTATTATGTGTAAACATTTTTTTTTTTCAGGTGTCCTGACTGACTGTTCGATTCGTCAACGCCGAGCCGAAACCACTGAAGCTAATTATTTAATATTTGAACTGTAGGTTTATTTTGTGACGTAAGCACCCCTAAGAAAAGATTTTATGAAAATCTTTCTCTGGGATGGTAAAATAGGGGATGTAAATTTGTATGAAGATCCGTCATTTTTTAAGTTAGATCCATGGAAATTGGTATTTGGCTTTTCGGTTAGAAATTTAAAAAAGACGTGTTCCAGGATTTTTGGAAATTTATCCTTTAAGAGGGTAAAATGCGGGGATGAAAACTTGTATAAAAATTCAGTTATTTCTGGAGTTAAAATCATGAAAATTGCTATCTCTATTTATTTCGAGATCCATGCGGATAAAGTTGCGGACGGGAAGCTAGTATCGCATATTTTCATATAATTTATGACAAGGCTGTATTGTAATAACCCCTATTGCATGAAGAAGCAATTCGAACTTGAGCTCATTGATTTTGGCCATTGCGATAACGGATGTGTGAGCTGGTGCATTGTCTTGATGAAACAACACTTTGTTCACTACTGATGGCTGCCAAACAAATACTAAACAACGTAGTGTATATAAATATATATATAACATATATGTATATAAATACCACATTCAATTTTCGTCATTTCGACTTCATTTTTCTCCGTGCACAGAGGTGACATACCGATCGCGGTGGAATGAATATGTACCGCTTGTATCTGCATTGCAAAAAAAAGATCCACTTCAAACGCGAAGTTTACATTAAATTAATTATGTATGCGTGATATAAAGTACAACGAATAAGTTATAAGTCTTACATAATACACATGGGTGCGAAAAGGAATGTCCGATCTATCTGCATGTGTTTATTTCGCCCATTCGCTGCCACTCCCGCGTTTACGCGGGCTCGGATGGACGATAACAGCGCCTATTTGTGACATTGTGTCGGACAGAGCTGCGTGGCATCATGACAGGACTTGTTGCGCTAAATGTAGACGATCACGGTACTGACACGTACAAGTACAATCGCACGAGTCAAGTCGCCACAGCACGAATACAAATGAGCGAGTGACGCGGTGCAGGTGCGTAGTGAGGAGAGGGTAGTGCGAGTGAACGTCGAGACAAGATCCGACAGGATCCACCAATGTCCCGTGACCGTGGCTATAATGCGACTGCGTCGACTTGCGCACTTCGACGCGTGACATAAATGAAAGTGTGGACGTCTCCTGGTCACGCTGATAATAGTGGACATCTTTTGAAAAGATCGACTCTCGTTGGATCGGCTCGTGACACGTGTCATTAATGCGTGACAGTACACGTACCAGCGTCCACATTTATAGCTCGTTACACCGTACAATATTCGTGCGTTATTCCATGCTCGGCAGTTTCATGGCCGTTTCTCCGGTGGCTCAGGATGGGTCATATCGTGACAGTACGTCGTGACAATTGTTCGAGTGACAAATACCGTCCACATTATCGGTATTGACACGCGTTACTGACACTGTCACAGAACTTTGTCATGATTAAATGTCACAAATGTAGACCCACCTTTACCCGCGTTTTCGCGGGCGACTCCTATCATGTTTTAACGGTTTTGCTTCAGACTGGCCATAAATTTCGTAATGTAAAATGGCATTGGCAGCGAACGTGTTAATGCAAAATAATCTTTATAGCGCGCTTTACGTGTATAATAATTCTTGCGAGGTTGTTTGGGTCTAATATAAAAGAAAGAATTATTTTTCCAGTGCTCGCGTGGATATTGGATCCATCGATACCGATATTTATTAGTTAAGAATATCAGTGCGCAGGTATGGTTAAATATTTCTTTAAAAATGCAATTGAACTTTGTCACACATTTATTATTGGAGAAATATTATATTTGTCTTTTACGTAAATAAAAAAATATTAAAAATTGATTCTTTCAACAGTTTCTGATGAATACACTATTTATACACAATATAAGTGAAATTGCGATTAAAATTATACGAGTTATCATTGCTTTTTCAAAATGAAAGATACAACGACCACATTGCCACACTCTAGTGCTAGCAGTACACGCTCGCTGAGGAGACCCGAGGCCAGGCGAGAGCGAGAGTTTACCTGGTGTTCTCGCCTCGTCCAAGGGCCTCTCGCCTCGTCCTCGGAGCACTCGGTCTAGAAGCGGTCTCCAACACGAATCAGAGGAAGCGAGAGCGTAAGTGGGGGATATATACGGTGCTCTCGGTCTCGCGTCTCGGGGCGTCTCGCCTTGGCATGTCTCGCGCTCGGGTCTCCTCGGCGAGCGTATACCGCTAGTATGAGAGTGCATCATGAAATCGTAAAGTTGGATTACAACACAGAGAGATTGGTAACTATTATTAACTCTTTAAGGCGCAAAACTTTCTTTCTTTAAAATGTCTACTTTTTTGGGTTATACAGTTTATTATTCATAAGATAAACGCATTGTTGGAAAAAAAAAGTTATAAGTCATCCTTACAGGGACCACCGATATATAAAGGGTTAATTATCAAATATAAAAAAAAATAATATCGAATCTCCATAACGCTGAAACATCGACACATCAACTAATGGAACTCGACTTCTTTACATAGTTTGATTTATTATCTTTTGGGGAAAAACGTTGTGAGTTGACGCGTGAAGTTGGCCCCTCTCCGTAAGTAAAGTAATGGAAATGAGGGGCTAACTACTTGTGCCAACTTAAGCCAGGGAAACACTAGCGTTAAGGTATTCCTAGCGTGAGATGAACAATTTCAGAGAATGCTAATTTTTTTTTTGTAGAATGGAAACTAATATCGTAAGATTATTTTTGAAAAGTATCAGGTCCGGTCACCGGGCATTTAAGAAAGAATTTTGATTTGTAAATTTGAAAATTTAACATGTAACCTTATGGAAGAATCCACACTTCCACATTTTAATGCCGACATCCACATGTTTAAGAATTATACACATTAGGGGTAAAGCCATTTCCATATCTTCACAAAACTGCATAGCATTTTTTAATTCAAACCCCAAAAAATGTGATTTGCTCATAAGGCTCTGGGTTATTTCCTAATTCGTAATTAATTTTTATCAAAGATACTAAACGGTCAATCTACCACAAATTGCACCAGGAGGTTTCTATTGGTATTAACTTGCATAACAAATTATTTCATATTTTAATCTTGCTAATCGATTCGTGACCATACTACTTTAAGTTAACTTTCTTCTAATTCTTAGTAGACCTAGTCTCAAATCCAATTAAGTTACTTCTTCTTCTTCTTCTTTTCTCTTAATATCGGAAAATCAATCTTTTATTATTATATTCTCGTTCACACTATTTTCTTTTTTATTACGGTAAAACGAGGTGGTGAGTTACCGCAGGAAGTTGGCCCCTTGCTTCTATGGAAAATAATAGGAACGAGGGGCCAACTTCATATTGATATCGGCATATCGGCTGTATCTTCGCAGAGTTCAAGAAAGGAACTCGCCATGACGGCCCAATCGGCGGGAGTGTTTGTCACTGGTCTTTCAATTTTGCTGTCCTTTTGCACCGCCAGTCCGGAAGTGGAGATCGAGCAAGGTGTCCTCACAGGAGTATACCTTAAATCGCAGGTCGGTCGGAGTATTAGCGCCTTCCTCGGAATACCATTCGCGAAGCCTCCCGTCGGAGACTTGAGGTTCGTACCTATGTAGATAACCGACGGAAGACCCGAAGGATCGATTTCGAACGCTACGAATTTTTCGACGCAGATTCAGAGCATCCGTACCGGCCGAAGGATGGAAGGGGACGTTCAATGCGACGAAGGATCCCGAGCCATGCCCTCAGCTAGACAACAACGATCCTACGAAGGTGATCGGTAATGAGGATTGCCTCAAACTGAACGTCTTCGTGCCGGAGGTAAGAACTTTGTTTTATAGGTAACTTCTTTCCCTCTGGTTCCATTCATAGACATTGAGAGAAATTGTATAGGTTGGACGGTATTGCTAGTAGTTCATTAATATAAGAACAAGTTCTAGTTACCTTAGCAATACGTATTTTTATTTCAAAACTCTACGTAGATATAGTTCTTCCAACTACACGTATCTGTATGTAGTTATTTCAGCAATACGTATTACGCTTGTCACCTTTTGGATTGCTTTATTACCTATACTGTCTAATTAAGAGCCTTCTGTCAACACATTACTGTGACTTGCAGTATTAGAACGATTTCATGAAAAGTTCTCAGTTAATTTCTAATAATTGTTTTGCAGCTAAATGATTTGGAAATCATTCGGCATGATCTTCCACAAGTCAGAAATAGGTCTTCATAAAGTATTACAATGAAAAACTTATTAATTGATTATTGAAATTGGAGCCGATAACTGGTCAGAACTGAAAATGTTTGAAATCGATTTGACAGGCACAAAAACTGTTGGCTAGATTAGACATATTGTGTACTTACGGAGAATGCGTGGTTCGCTGTGCACTATTGATTGCAATATATTTCACTGCGATGTCTTGTTATCAGGGGAGATCGGGGTAAGTTGATACATGAAGTTCGCCTCTCGTTGCCATTACTTTCCATGAAAACGAGGGGCCAGCTTTGCGTATTAACTTGTACCGGTCTCCGCTACACAGAGTTATTACTGAGGGCGTGAATGATATGGTGGCAGATCGTTTATCCGACATATAGTGAATATTTTGTTTTAGACCATTCGCACGAGTGCTGCATCTGAATTATTGACGCAATGATCAAGTTTTTCTCTGATTTTAATAACGATAATATATTTAAGAATGATATACTCCTGAGCCTTACTATGGCAATGAGTTTGACTATTTTATCAACAGCGAGATCATTCTCAAGTGTTGCGCGAGAAGTTTCTTCTACTGATTCTCAAAATCCCTGCAACTCACAGAGGGCCCTTAATCTCATTTAACCTTAAGGTAGGGGAGACCGGGGTAAATTTATACGCGAAGTTGAGCCCATCGTTAACCTTGGAAAGTAATGGCGATGAGCGATCAACTTCACGTATCAATTTGGGACGGCCTCCCCTTGGCTTATTGCTGCGTGACCTATATATTTCTCTTAGCGTACCAGATGTTGACGGAGTCATACTTGGAATAAGTTCACCGAGTCAACGTACACGTAATAACGATTAATCCGATCGTTTACAGAGGAGTTCGAACGCCACGAGAAAGCTGCCGGTTATGGCGTATGTCTACGGTGGCAGGTTCGTCAGAGGCATTAACAGCAAAGAGATATTCGGTCCGAACTACCTGCTCGACAACGACGTCATTCTCGTCAGCCTGAGCTATCGCGAGGGTATACTGGGCTTCATGACGACCGGTGATTCCCATTCGCCCGGTAATTACGGTGCGAAGGACGTGATCCTCGGCTTGGAGTGGATCCAGAAGAACATCGCCAAATTTGGCGGTGATCCCAATAGAGTGACTCTCTTCGGCCAGAGCGCAGGGGCGATGTTGATCCACTTCCTGTCATTTTCGAATCGAACCAAGGGTGAGACTCGCTCGGTCGATAACCAAGGGATACTGAGGCAAATTAACGCGCAAAAAGTTTGCCCCTAACTTTCATTACCTTCCATGGCAATCGGGGAGCAACCTTATGTATCAACTCACTCACTCTTCACTACCTCATCCCCTCGCGCAGGTCTCTTCGACAGAATGATAACGCAGAGCGGCCTCGCGACCGACATCTTGAGTTTCCTGCCACCCAAAGTGATACTGGATTACACCATTCCCTACGCCAGGAAATACGGCTGTCCGACGGAGGACAACGCCAAACTCATAGCTTGCCTGCGAAACACATCCGTTCACGACTTCGTGATAGATTCGACGCTCGTTTATTCTTATTACGTGCCGACGATAGAGCCCATCTCGCGCGAGGCGGTCTTATCTGAGACGCCGTTGAATCTATTAAAGAAAAATGATGTCAGGGACGTATTGTGGATATGCGGAATTAATATGGACGAGGGATTGCTGTTTACGGCGCGTAAGTATGCGTACGAGTAGGTCGTGGTCATTTTGTTTCTAGATAGCCTCTTTTACGAAGCCAGATGCTTTCGTTGGAATCGAATTGTTCGATCGTTGGTAAGTTGTTGAGACCGGATGCAGCTTCAACCATTTTACCTGTGATGGAAACACAGGGGGCTTTTCGGCCGTAGACACCCCCCCCCCCCCCCGTTCACTGAAGTTGGCCCCTCGTCACCATGGGAAGTAGGGCAAATGAGGGGCCATCTATGATTGGTACAAAAAGAAAACGGTCCTATAATACAATGTCTATTACCGAAGTAGTACTCGTAATAACTGTTATCCTAACGTTATCATCGTCGAAAAATTCCTATACCTCCTCAACCTCTCGAAAGTGACTAAAATGCAATATCGCCGACAGCGTATTTCAATGGAGTTACCTATACGGGAGACAGTAGAGAAACGCTACTCGAGATGGTGAAAACCTCTTTAAAGAACACTTTCAAATACGGAAATGCTACCGAAGTATCGGAGACAATCGTGGACCGTTACTTGGGGAACAAGACATTGAGTAAGACCGAGGTGAGTTCAGTACTTAGTATCTAGGAAAATATAATAGACGTGGAGCATTTCATTACTTTGTAAATTCGACTCTTGAGCAACTGCGACTAAAATAATCGAAATATAATTCTAGTTTCAAGGACAACCGGGAAAAGTTGACGCGCGAAGTTGGCCCCTCGTTTTCATTACTTTCCATAGCGCCGAGGAGCCAACTACTCGTGTAAACTTCTTCGGTCTTCCCTATTTTAGCACGCTATTGAACGCCATCGATACCCCTCTAGTGAAATACTCAAAATCCACTCGAATTTTTAGGAACTTCGTCGCCTGACGGATTTGATGACGGACCTGTAGTTCATATTTCCGGCCGTCGCTACGTTGCGGAAGTCAGTCAGCATCCCGGTAGCATCACCCGTGTACATGTACCTCTTCGACTATCGCGGCAATCTCAACCCCATGTCCAATGTCGGCGTCAGCCACGGAGACGAGCTGGCGTACATCTTCTCTCCGTCGAACAGTTATTACAGTAGCCGCAACATTACCGTAAAGGACGAGGATGTGAAGATGGCTCGAACGATGACGAAATTGTGGATCTCCTTCGCGAAGCACGGGTAAACAATCAAAATTCCACGCTCCGCGTTTTCGAAGGGAGACAAAATCGAAATAAATGCCGATGCGGTGTTTCCTTTTCAGCGTCCCTACTTTAGCTGACTCTCATGAGAACAGTGTTTGGCCGATGTTCAAGAAGGGCGAGGAGAATTATCTTCGCATTACGGGTCATGAAACCAAGGATCTGAAGGCGGAAAAATTCTTGAAGAAGGATACCGTTGATTTTTTGACGAAACTGTGGGATCTTATGGAGTAGAGGGATCGAAATTGATTTCGAGGGGAGCGAATAATTGTAAGCAGCAAGACATTCGAGTTCAAGATTTCGCTGGCATTCATCTGTGCGCTGTAACAATAGTAGAAGTAATAAAGTGCTCGAACGATCTTTGACGAAGATTTTGATAGGACCGACGCTTTGAGCGAAATTAATATCGCCATTAGCACGCGAGACATTGAAATTGTAGTAAAAATTGATGCCAGTTGTGCCTGAATTCCACTACACGCGATACACCGATGTACGATGAATAACTGTTCAGTGGAGTGAGAATATTTTTTTGAAATAATTGTACATGATGGTGAGAAGGAAAATAGATACCTATATATATATATTCATTGGAATGCATACCGGTCGAACGGGTTTCCACCTTGTTACATAGGTGTGTCTATAGATTTCGGCGCTAAATTATGGAGATATTGAATCTGATGCGCATCCGCGGAGAAAAAAGTTCCGTATTTTTATATCTCTTTTGATAAACTTCATATTGTATGGTTTCCTTTATAAATTTTCCGAGTCAACTTATCAATCGGAAGAATTATATAGCGTAGGGGGGAGATTGCGGCAAGTTGATATGTGAATTTGGCCCCTGTTTTTAATTTGGAGAGTAATGACAGTGAGGGGCCAACTTCGCGTATCGCGGTCCCTCTATAGCGCCGCTTCGAAGACATGTTTATAGGCGAATGCAACTCTACTGCGGTGTCTCTTCAATATCGACAGTTCTCCTTGCAAATTGGGATTCACCGCCTAAGGGGAATACCACGTGGACCTGGGACATGATATTAATGATTTCGTGGAGTTTACCTATATAATACAATGACTATCGAATGTTCACTCAGCGATTGCACAAATCCAATCAATGTCCTTTGAATAAAATTGAATGTTTCCTAAATATAAAAAAATTCCGGGTCGATAATAGCTACGATGTTGGAATAAATTGTATCTAATTCGATGGATTTAAAATGAGCTGTTAAAAGCGGGCTTGGGAGTCAGCAGAGAGGAATTCTGATTTCCAGCCCACATAGGAGCTAGTTCTCCCCCAATTGCAAGAGTTCCGTACAGTTTCACATTTTCTAACCAGTGTTGTTTACGGAAAATTACTACTACTCGTATGTTTGGAAATTTTTTTCACCGGCTTCTCCGCAATTACTCATTTTCACGAAGTGAAATTATTTTTTTCGAAATCTACGTGCTATATTATATTTCCTGAAATATAATGGAATCGGCTTAGGCTACGACGCAAATTAATAAAAATATTGTTATTATAACAATATCGCCACCATCGTGTATCGGATTGTTTGCTAGCAGTAATTTTCTTATTTTCCGGTTTCGCAACCCTTGCATGGTGGTTGTGATTTCAGGAAATAATTTCGGTCTGTCAGTATATGAAAAGTGTCTTCACTTTATGATTTTCGTTTAAATTACGGAGAAAGAAGTGAAACAAATTTTAATTGCCCTTTGAGTTCCACATTTGCCGAGAAAGGGACACGCAAATCACCCCTACACCGGCTTAACGTGCTTGATTAGCTCCGCGTTCGACGTCTGTTTAATCTAATCGAAATCTTGTTAGCCGTCGCATTAAGTTCACCCGAGAAGTTGGCCTCTCTTTCTCGTTATATAACACGGCGACGGGAGGCCAACTTGCCAAGCCGATCAGCTCTGCTCCCCGCATCACTTCAGGCGGAGAACGAATATTTCGCGATGTAGCGAAACTGTCGAATCAGAATCAATCGCGATATCGTGTTTCCATACAGCTCCCAATTCTGTATATCCGTATATTCATTTGAATATATAGGGACCCAAGTAGTGGGAAAATTACGTTGCAATCTTGCTGGAAATTTATAATACTTCATTCTCAAATTGCCTAATTTACGTGGCTGATATAGTAGGTACTTCTAAAAATAGTCACAAGGGTAGAGGAAAGTGGTAAACACACACGGAGAAAAATGACGTTTAAATGACGAGCACTGGATGACCGAGTTCTGGCACTATACTCGTATATACATATTATACATATACATATATCTTTTGTATGGCATTGCAGTGACACTCAAAATTGTGAAAAATAGTGTCATGCAGAGAATAGCATTTTACTCTCCGTGTATAACAAGTACCCCAATACAATCTATACATACGATACCTATAAAAGAACACCCAGGAAAAAATGTTTGTACTTATATAATTATATATGATCATATGTGTAATTGGATATAATCAGATCCGAAATTTGTCTCCATCTGATTATATCTATATGGAAAATTATATATAATCATATATCACCAGATATCATTATATATATTTGAATCTGAACAAAGTCGAAAATTTTGAATCTGTTTATATCTAATCTTGTCTGATCATTCATAATTATATATATTATTAAGTATAGTTCTTCATATATAATCAGATGGAAACAAATTTCGGATCTGATTATATCCAATTAGGTATATTATATTATGAGATTATGTGTAAAAATTTTTTTTCCAGGTGTCCTGACTGACTGACCAATTTGTCAACGCCGAGCCGAAACCACTGAAGCTAATTACTTAATATTTGGACTGTAGGTTTATTTTGTGACGTAAGCACCCCTAAGAAAGGATTTTATGGAAATCTTTCTCTGAGATGGTAAAATAGGGGATGTAAATTTCTATGAAAATCCGTCATTTTTTAAGTTAGAGCCATGGAAATTGGTATTTGGCTTTTCGGTTAGAAATTAAAAAGACATGTCCCAGGATTTTTGAAAATTTATCCTTTAAGGGGGTAAAATCGGGGGTGGAAAACTTGTACGAATATTCCGTTATTTCTGTCGTTAAAACCATGAAAATTACTATCTTTATTTATTTCGAGATCCATGCGGACGAAGTTGCGGACGAAATTGCGGACGGGAAGCTAGTATCGCATATTTTCAGATACTTTACATACGGGGCTGTACCGTAATAAATGCTAATGGTTCCACCGTATCGCATGAGGAAGCAATTCGAACTTGAGCTCATTGATTTTGGCCATTGCGATAACGGATGTGTGAACTGGTGCATTGTCTTGGTAAAACAATACTGTTCACTATTGATGGCTGCCAAACAAATACTAAATAACGTAGCGTCTTCAAACTTGAAACATACGCTCTATAAGGTGGTAATTTTTTTAAACAACTACCGCCATTTTTATACGTCAGTCGGGTACTTCTGGAACTACCCCCGTTGTACGACGATACTTTTTTTTTCCACTTGTGGGTATATATGTATATCCGATCCGATACACGATGGTGGCGATATTGTTATAATAACAATATTTTTATTAATTTGAGTCGTAGCCGAAGCCGATTCTATTATATTTCAGGAAATACAATATAGATTTCGAAACAAATAATTTCACTTTGTGAAAATGAGTAATTGCGGACGCGGAAAGACGCACCTCAATGAGTCTTTATTCAAAGGTGTAAAAACAACTGACGTCAAATCGTTAATACCGACTCATGCCTCTTATCAAGAAATATTAATTTCATTCAAAAGTCATTCACATACTGGAACAAGAACACCTTCCGTTTTTCGAATTATAATATTATATATATTAAAATATTATATATTTAAAATATTATATACATAAATATTATATTATATTTATTATAATATGATCACGCCAAAATCAACTTCCCCGCGTCACACGTCGACTCGATACCCCGGAAATCACAAGACAACAGTGGATCAGTTGATCATAAATGACTATCAATGCGTGGGGTGGACAGAAGCGGCAGCCTGCTTCAAGTTTCCCTCCTCCGAAGTAATAATCCGTGGAGTGACATATCACCAGGTAAATCGATCTCGTTTGTCTCGCTCCTTCGTTGAACGCGAACGTGCATCGATGAGATAGTTTCAATTGCTACAGCGCACAGGTGAATGCAAGAGAAATCTCAAACCCAAATGTCTGCCACTTACAATCATTCGCTCCTCCCGAAATCGGTTTCGATCCTTCTACTTCATAAGATCCCACAGTTCCGTCAAGAAATCAACGGTACCCTTCTTCAAGAATTTTTCCGCCTTCAGATCCCTTGCTTTATGACCCGTAATGCGAAGATAATTCTCCTCGCCCTTCTTGAAAATAGGCCAAACGCAGGGTTTCTTATGAGAGTCAGCTAAAGTAGGGACCCTGAAAAGGAAACGCCGCAGCATCATTTATTTCGAGTTTGTCCGCCTTCGAAAACGCGGAGCGTGGAATTTTGATTTTTTACCCGTGCTTCGCGAAGGAGGTCCACAATTTCGTCATTGTTCGAGCCATCTTCACATCCTCGTCCTTTACAGTAATGTTGCGGCTGCTGTAAAAACTGTTCGGCCGAGAGAAGATGTACGCCAGATCGTCTCCGTGCCTGACGCCGACATTGGACATGGGATTGAGATTGCCGCGATAGTCGAAGAGGTACATGTACACGGGTGATGCTACCGGGATGCTGACTGACTTCCGCAACGTAGCGACGGCCGGAAATAGGAAGTACAGGTCCGTCATCAAATCCGTCAGTCGACGAACTTCCTAAAAAAATTGAGTGGATTTCAAGTATTTCAGTAGAGGGGTATCGATAGCGTTCAATAGCACGCTAAAATAGGGGAGACCGAAAAAGTTTACACGAGAAGTTGGCCCCTCGACGCTATGAAAAGTAATGAAAATGAGGGGCCAACTTCGAGCGTCAACTTCTCCCGGCTCTATTTAAAACTAAAATTACATTTCGATTATCTTAGCCGCAGTTGCTCAAGAGTTGAATTTACAAAACGATTAAATATGCCACGCCTATTACATTTTACTAGATATCAAGTACTAAACTCACCTCGGTCTTACTCAATTTCTTGTTGCCCAAATAACGGTCCACGATTATCTCCAATACTTCGGTAGCATTTCCGTATTTGAAAGTGTTCTTGAAGGACGTTTCCACGAAATGGAGTAGCGCTTCTCTACTGTCTTCCGTGTAGGTAACGCCATTGTAATACGCTGTCGGTGATATTGCATTTTAGTCACTTTCGAGAGGTCAAGCAAGTATAGAAACTTTGTAACGATGATAACGTCTGGGTAATAGTGATTACGAGTGCTACTTCGGAAGTAGGCACTGTATTATGGGACCTTTTCCTTTTGTACCGATATTAGGTGGTCCCTCATTTGCACTATATCCCACGGTGATGAGGGGCCAACTTCAATATATATACGGCCGGAAAGCCCCCTGTGTTTCCTCCATGGGTAAAATATAATAGTTGAAACTGCGTCAGATCGTCGTTCGTCTCTGAGAAAAGACCACGGGAAGTTGAACCGAGAAATTGGCTCCTCTTTTGCACTATTGCATTTCCATAGCTGCGAGGGGCCAACTTCCCACGTCAATTTGGTCCGGTCTCAACTACTTACGAACGATCAAACAATTCGATACCAACGAAACCATCTTGCTTCGTAAAAAGGGTTGTCTAGAAACAAAATGACCACGACCTACTCGTATGCATACTTACGTGCCGTAAACATCAGTCCGTCGTCCTTAGTAATTCCGGATATCCACAATACGTCCCTGACATCATTCTTCTTCAATAGATTCAACGGCGTCTCAGTTAAGACCGCCTCGCGCGAGATGGGTTCTATCGTCGGCACGTAATAAAAATAACCGTCATTCAGGTCCATCGCGAGGTCGTGAACGGATGTGTTCCGCAGGCAGTTTACGAGTTTGGCGTTGTCTTCCGTCGGACAGCCGTATTTCCTGGCGTAGGGAATGGTGTGGTCTAATATCACCTTGGGTGGCAGGAAAGTCATGAAGTTGGTCGCAACGCCGCTCTGTGTTATCATCCTGTGGAAGAGACCTGCGCGAGGGGATGATGTAGTGAACTGTGAGCGAGTTAATATATGTGGTTGGCCCCCGATTACCATGGAAAGTAATGAATGTCAGAGGCCAAGTTCGCGCGTCAATTTGCCTCAGTCTCCCTTACTCGTTGACAGAGCGAGTCTCACCATTGGTTCTATTCGAAAACGACAGGAAGTGGATCAACATCGCCCCCGCACTCACGCCGAAGAGAGTCACTCTATTGGGATCGCCGCCAAATTTGGCGATGTTTTTCTGAATCCACTCCAAGCCGAGGATCACGTCTTTCGCACCGTAATTACCGGGCGAATGGGAATCACCGGTCGTCATGAAGCCCAGCATACCCAGCCGATAGCTCAGGCTGACGAGAATGACGTCGTTCTCGAGCAGGTAGTTCGGACCGTACATGTCTTCGCTGTTAGTGCCTCTGAAGAACGCGCCGCCGTAGACCCAAGCCATAACCGGCAGCTTTCCCGTGACATTCGAACTCCTCTGTAAACGATCGGATTAATCGGTATTACGTGTACGTTTATTCGGTGAACTGATTCCAAATATGACTCCGACGACATCTGGTACGCTGTGAGAAATATGTGTTATATATAGGTCACGCAGCAGTAAGCCTAGGGGAGACCGTGCCAAATTGATACGTGAAGTTGACCCCTCATCGCAATTATTTTCCAAGGTAACGATGGGCCTAACTTCGCGTATCAAATTACCCCGGTCTCCCCTACCTTAAGGCTAAATGAGATTGAGGGCCCTCTGTGAGTCCCGCGACTTTGAAAATCCATAGAAGAAACTTCTGTCGCAACACTTGAGAATGATTTCGCTGGTGGTAAAATAGTCAAACTCATTGCCATAGTAAGGCTGAAGAGTATATCATTCTTAAATATTATCGTTAGTAAAATCAGAGAAAAACTTGATCATTACGTCTATAAGTGACATGCAGCACTCGTGCGAATGGTCTAAAACAAAATATTCACTATAATATGTCATATAAACGATCTGACACCGTATCATTCACGCCATCAGTAACAACGCTGTGTAGGGGAGACCGGGACAAGTTGATAGACAAAGCTGGCCCCTCATTTCCATGGAAAGTAATGGCAACGAGAGGCGAATTTCATGTATCAACTTACCCCGGTCTCTGTGAAAATCTATTTCCGACTTGTGGAAGACAATGCCGAATGCAAAAAATTATTAGAAATAAACTCAGAACTTTTCATGAAATCTTTCTAATACTGCAAGTCACAGTAATGTGTTGACAGAAGGCTCTTAATTAGACAGTATAGTTAATAAAGCAATCCAAAAGGTAACAAGAGTAATGCGTATTGCTGAAATAACTATATATAGATACGTGTAGTTTTGAAATAACTACACCTACGTACAGTTGAAATAGGAATACGTATTGCTAAGGTAACTAGAACTTGTTCTTATATTAATGAACTACTAGCAATACCGTCCAACCTATACAATATCTCTCAATGTCTATGAATGGAACCAGGAGGAAAGAAGTTACCTATAAAACAAGGTTCTTACCTCCGGCACGAAGACGTTCAGTTTGAGGCAATCCTCGTTACCGATCACCTTCGTAGGATCGTTGCGGTCAGGCTGAGGGCACTGCTCGGAATTCTTCGTTGCACGGAACGTTCCTTTCCATTTTTCGGCCGGCACTGGTGCTCTGAATCTGCGCCAAAAAAATCGTAGCGTTTTCGAAATCTTTCCTTCGGGTCTTCCGTCGGCTATCTACATATCGTATGTAGTTACGCACCTCAAGTCTCCAACGGGAGGCTTCGCGAATGGTATTCCGCGGAAGGCGCTAATACTCCGACCGACCTGCGATTTAAGGTATACTCCTGTGAGGATACCTTGCTCGATCTCCACTTCCGGACTGGCGGTGCAAAAGGACAGCAGAATTGAGAGACCAGTGACAAACACTCCCGCTGATAGGGCCTCCATGGCGAGTTCCTTTCTTCAGCTCTGCGAAGGTACAGCCGATATGCCGATATCAATATGAAGTTGGCCCCTCGTTCCTATTATTTTCCGTAGAAGCAAGGGGCCAATTTTCTGCGGTAACTCACCACCCCGTTTAGCCGCAATAAACGAGAAAATGGTGTAAACGAGAATATAATAATAAAAGATTGATTTTCCGATATTAAGAGAAAAGAAGAAGAAGAAGAAGAAGAAGAAGAAGTAACTTAATTGGATTTGAGACTAGGTCTACTAAGAATTAGAAGAAAGTTAACTTAAAGTAGTATGGTCACGAATCGATTAGCAAGATTAAAATATGAAATAATTTTGTATGCAAGTTAATATCAATAGAAACCTCCTGGCGCAGTTTGTGGTAGATTGACCGTTTAGTATGTTTGATAAAAATTAATTACCAATTAGGAAATAACCTAGTCTTATGTGCAAATCACATTTTGTGGGGTTTGACTCAAAAAATTCTATGCAGTTTTGTGAAGATATGGAAATGGCTTTATATTGAATGTGTATAATTTTGAAACGTGTGGATGTCGGCATTAAAATGTGGAAGAGTGGATTTTTCCATAAGGTTACATGTTAAATTCTCAAATTTAAGATCAAAATTCTTTCTTAAATGCCCGGTGACCGGACCTGATACTTTTCAAAAATAATCTTACGATATTTATTTCCATTCTACAAACAAAATTAGCATTCTCTGAAATTGTTCATCTCGCGCTAGGAATACCTTAACGCTAGTGTTTTCCTGGCTTAAGTTGGCACAAGAAGTTAGCCCCTCATTTCCATTACTTTGCGTGACGCAGAGGGGCCAACTTCACGCGTCAACTTACAACGTTTTACCCCAAAAGATAATAAATTAAACTATGTAAAGAAGTCGAGTTCCATTACTTGATTTGTGGATGTTTCAGCGTTATGGAGATTCGTTATTATTTTTTAAAAATATTTTTGATCATTAATACCAATCTCTCTGTGTGGCAATCTAACTTTTCGATTTTACGATGCACTCCTAGAGTTTGGCAATGGTCGTTGGATTTTGCATTTGAAAAAAAGCAATGATAACTCGTATACTTTTAATCGCAATTTTATTTATATTTCGTATAAATAGTGTATTCATCAGAAACTATTGAAAGAATCGATTTTTAATATTTTTTTTTTATTTACGTAAAAGATAGATCTTATTATTTTCTCCAATAATAAATGTGTGACAAAGTTCAATTGCATTTTTAAAGAAATATTTAACCATACCTACGCACGAATATTTTTAACTAATAAATATCGGTATCGGTGGATCCAATATCCGCGAGCACTGGAAAAATAAAAATTTTTCTCTTTCTTTTATATTAGACCAAAACAACCTCGCAAGAAGTATTATACACGGAAAGCGCGCTATAAAGATTATTCCGCATTAAATAAACATGCCGATAGATCGGACATTCCTCTTCGCACCCATATCCATGTATTATGTAAAACTTATAACTTATTCGTTGTACTTTATATCACGCATACATAATTAATTCAATATAAACTTCGTTTAAAGTGGATCTTTTTTTTGCAATGGAGATACAAGCGGTACAAACATATTCATTCCACCGCGATCGGTATGTAAATACCACATTCAATTCTCGTCATTTCGACTTCATTTTTTTCCGTGCACAGAGATGACATACCAGATCGCAGTTGAATTAATATGTACCATTTGTATCTAGATTGCAAAAAAAACATCCACGTTAAACGAAGTTTACATTAAATTAATTATGTTTGCGTGATATAATATACAACGACTAAGTTATAAGTCTTATATAACTAATATGGGTACGAAAAGGAACGTGCGATCTATCGGCATGTGTTTATTTAATGCGAAATAATCTTTAGATCGCGCATTCCGTGTATTACTTGCGAGGTTGTTTTGGTTTGATATAAAAGAAGGAGACAAATTTATATTCTTCCCCAGTGCACGCGGATATTGAGTCCACCGATACCGATATTTATTAGTTAAGAATATTCGTGCGTAGGTATGGTTAAGTATTTCTTTAAAAATGCAATTGAACTTTGTCATGCATTCATTATTGGAGGGGAATATTATATCTATCGTTTATTTAAATAAAAAAATATTAAAAATTGATTCTATCAACAGTGTCTGGTGAATACACTATTTATATAAAATATAAGTAAAATTGCGATTAAAATTATACGAATATATCACTGCTTTTCCAAATGCAAGATCCAACGACCACTGCTAAACTCTAGGAGTGCATCGTGAAATCATAAAGATGGATTACAACACAGATATATTGGTATTAATAATTATCAAATATTAAAAAAAAATACTATCGAATCTCCATAACGCTGAAACATCCAGAAATCAAGTAATGGAACTCGACTTCTTTACATAGTTTGATTTATTAGCTTTTGGGGTAAATCGTTGTAAGTTGACGCGTGAAGTGGGCCCCTCTCCGTCACGCAAAGTAATGGAAATGAGGGGCTAACTTCTTGTGCCAACTTAAGCCAGGAAAACACTAGCGTTAAGGTATTCCTAGCGCGAGATGAACAATTTCAGAGAATGCTAATTTTGTTTGTAGAATGGAAATAAATATCGTAAGATTATTTTTGAAAAGTATCATGTCCGGTCACCGGGTATTTAAGAAAGAATTTTGATTTTTAAATTTGAAAATTTAAGATGTAACCTTATGGAAGAATCCACTCTTCCACATTTTAATGCCGACATCCACATGTTTAAGAATTATACACATTAGGGGTAAAGCCATTTCCATATCTTCACAAAACTGCATAGAATTTTTTGAGTCAAACCCCACAAAATGTGATTTGCTCATATGACTCTAGGTTATTTCCTAATTGGTAATTAATTTGTATCAAACATACTAACGGTCAATCTACCACAAATTGCGCCAGGAGGTTTCTATTGATATTAACTTGCATACAAAATTATTTCATATTTTAATCTTGCTAATCCATTCGTGACCATACTACTTTAAGTTAACTTTCTTCTAATTCTTAGTAGACCTAGTCTCAAATCCAATTAAGTTACTTCTTCTTCTTCTTTTCTCTTAATATCGGAAAATCAATCTTTTATTATTATATTCTCGTTTACACTATTTTCTTTTTTACTACGATAAAACGAGGTGGTGAGTTACCGCAGGAAGTTGGCCCCTTGCTTCTATGGAAAATAATACAAACGAGGGGCCAACTTCATATTGATATCGGCATATCGGCTGTATCTTCGCAGAGCTCAAGTAAGGAACTCGCCATGAAGGCCCTATCAGCGGGAGTGTTTGTTACTGGTCTTTCAATTTTGCTGTCCTCTTGCACCGCCAGTCCGGAAGTGGAGATCGAGCAAGGTGTCCTCACAGGAGTATACCTTAAATCGCAGGTCGGTCGGAGTATTAGCGCCTTCCTGGGAATACCATTCGCGAAGCCTCCCGTCGGAGACTTGAGGTACGTACCTACGTACGATATGTAGATAACCGATGGAAGACTCAAAGGAACGATTTCGAACGCTACGAATTTTTTGACGCAGATTCAGAGCACCTGTACCGGCCGAAAAATGGAAAGGAACGTTCCGCGCGACGAAGAATTCCGAGCCGTGCCCTCAGCCTGACACCACCGATGTTACAAAAGTGTTCGGTAATGAGGATTGTCTCAAACTGAACGTCTTCGTGCCGGAGGTAAGAACCTTGTTTTATAGGTAACTTCTTTCCTTCTGCTTCCATTCATATACATTGAGAGAAATTATATAGGTTGGACGGTATTGCTAGTAGTTTATTAATATAAGAACAAGTTCTAGTTACCTAAGCAATACGTGTTTCCATTTCAGCTGTGTGTAGGTAGGTATAGTTATTTCAACTACACGTATCTATATGTAGTTATTTCAGCAATCTGTATTACTCTTGTTACCTTTTGGATTGCCTCATTACCTATACTGTCTAATTACTCACACTCACACTCACAGAGGGCCCTTAATTTCATGTAGCCTCAAGGTAGGGGAGACCGTGGTAAGTTTATACGCAAAGTTGGGCCCATCGTTACCTTGGAAAGTAATGGCGATGAGGGGTCAACTTCACGTATCAATGTGGCACGGTCTCCCCTAGGCTTATTGCTGCGTGCGAGCTCCTCTATATATGTACATATATTTCTCTCGGTGTACCAGATGTCGTCGGAGTCATATTTGGAATCAGTTCACCGAGTCAACGTACACGTAATACCGATTAATCCGATCGTTTACAGAGGAGTTCGAACGTCACGAGAGAGCTGCCGGTTATGGCTTGGGTCTACGGTGGCGGGTTCAAAAGAGGCACTAACAGCGAAGAGGTGTACGGTCCGAACTACCTGCTCGACCACGACGTCATTCTCGTCAGTCTGAGCTATCGCTTGGGTATCCTGGGCTTCATGACGACCGGTGATTCCAATTCACCCGGTAATTACGGTGCGAAGGATCTGATCCTCGGCTTGGAGTGGATCCAGAAGAACATCGCTAAATTTGGCGGCGATCCCAATAGAGTGACTCTCTTCGGCCAGAGCGCGGGGGCGTGGTTGAGCCACTTCGTGTCGTTTTCGAATAGAACCAATGGTGAGACTTGCTCTGTCAACGAGCAAGGGAGACTGGGGCAAATTGACGCGCGAACTTGGCCTCTAACTTTCATTACTTCGTGGGCCAACCACGTGTATCAACTCGCTCACAGTTCACTGCATCATCCCCTCGCGCAGGTCTCTTCGACAGGATGATAACACAGAGCGGCGTCGCGACTAACTTCTTGACTTATCTGCTACCCGAGGTGATAATAAACCACACCATTCCCTACGCCAGGAAATACGGCTGTCCGACGGAAGACAACGCCAAACTCGTAACCTGCCTGCGAAACGTATCCGTTCACGACCTCGCTATGGACCTGAATGACGGTTATTATTATTACGTGCCGACGATAGAGCCCATCTCGAGCGAGGCTGTCTTATCTGAGACGCCGTTGGATCTGTTAAAGAAGAACGATGTCAGGGACATATTGTGGATATCCGGAATTAATAAGGACGAGGGATTGCTGTATACGACGCGTAAGTATGCGTACGAGCAGGTCATGGTTCTTTTTACGAAGCCAGATGCTTTCGTTGGAATCGAATTGTTCGATCGTTGGTAAGTAGGGGAGACCGGACCAAATTGACGTGGGAAGTTGGCTCCTCGCAGCCATGGACATGCAATAGTGCGAATGAGGGGCCAGTTTCTCGGCCCAACTTGCCGTGGTCTTTTCTGAGAGACGAACGACGATCTGACGCAGTTTAAACCACGTAAAATGGGGTGAAATTGTGCCACCTGTGGTGAGAATGTGCCACAAGGATTTTCTACATATTTTTGAATTTCACGGCTCGAACTTGGTATTGTGTCAGATGTATCGGTATTTACTTCATTAGTAAATACCGGTACATGTGACAATGCCAAGTTCGAGCCACCAAATTCAAAGATATGTAGAAAATCCTTGAAACATATTCTCACCACAGGTGGCACAATTTCACCCCATTTTACGGCATTTTACCTCTGGTGGAAACACTGGGGGCCTTTCGGCCGTAGATATACTGAAGTTGGCCCCTCGTCATCGTGAGATGTAGTGCAAATGAGGGGCCATATAATTTGGTACAAAAAGAAACAGGTCCCATAATACAGTGTCTATTACCGAAGTAGCACTCGTGATCACTATTACCCTAACGTTATCATCGTCACAAAGTGTCTACACTTCTTCGACCTCTCGAAATTAACTAAAATGCAACATCGCCGACAGCGTATTTCAATGGCGATACCGACAAGGGAAACGGCAGAGAAACGATACTCAAGATGGTGGAAAATTCCTTCAAGTACACTTTCAAATATGGAAACGTTACCGAAGTATTGGAGACAATCGTGGACCGTTACTTGGGCAACAAGACATTGAGTAAGATCGAGGTGAGTTCGGTACATAATATCTAGGAAAATGTAACAGGCTTCGCGTATTTCATCGTTTTGTAAATTCAACTCTTAAACAACTGCAGCTAAAATAAACGAAATGTAATTCTAGTTTCAAGGAGAGCCGGGAGAAGTTGACGCGCGAAATTGGCCCTTCGTTTTCATTACTTTCCATAGCATCGAGGGGCCAACTACTCGTGTAAACTGCTTCGGTCTCCCTTATTCTAGCGCACTATTGAACGCTATCGATACCCCTTCTAGTGAAATACTCGAAATCTACTCGATTTTTTAGGAAGCTCGTCGCCTGACAGATTTGGTGACGGACCTGTACTTCCTATTTCCGGCCGTCGCTACGTTGCGGAAGTCAGTGAGCATCCCGGTAGCATCGCCTGTGTACTTGTACTTCTACGACTATCGCGGCAATCTCAATCCCACGTCCAATCTCGGCGTCAACCACGGAGACGAGCTGGCGTACATCTTTTCTCGATCGAACAGTTATTACAGCAGCCGCAACATTACCGTGAAGGACGAGGATGTGATGATGGCTCGAACGATGACGAAATTGTGGACCTCCTTCGTGGAGCACGGGTAAAAAATCAAAATGGCACGCTCCGCGTTTTCGAAGGGAGAGAAACTCGAAATAAATGTCGATGAGACGTTTCCTTTTCAGGGTCCCTACTTTAGGTGACTCTCATGAGGACAGCGTTTGGCCGATGTTCAAGAAGGGCGAGGAGAATTATCTTCACATTACGGGTCATGAAGTCAAGGATCTCAAGGCGGAAAAATTCTTGAAGAAGGATACCGTTGATTTCTTGACGAAACTGTGGGATCTTATGAAATAGAGGGATCGAAACCGATTTCGAGAGGAGCGAATAATTCGACGCTCGCAAATAAGAAGATCGTATCTCAATAATGACAGTTTCTCAGAAAGTAGGTTTGAAGTCGTGTAGGTTTTATCAGAAATTCCATATTAATTAGATACGATTAATCTACTTTTTAAAAAAATACACACATTTGCAAAAATAATTTAAAAATCATGATTTTAATTGAAAGAGGAGAATTTCTTATATTGAAAAGTGATAGAAAAGTGAAAGAGCGTAATAATACAGTTTACGTATGGATACTTCTGCAAGCATGTTTGATGACGCGTTCTTTCATATTTGCAGGAGTGGCTGCTATAAGCTATACCTGCCTGGTGATACCTGCACCCTTTTTTTTTTCAAGGTGCCCCATATACAAAAGAAGCCCCTGTAGATATAAAAGAACGCATTATAAACATGCCAGTAGAAGTATCGATACGGAAACTGTATTACGCTCTCACGCGTCTTTTATTAAACGTCTTCAGAAGTATAATGCATTGAAGTGAAAGGACATCATTTTGAGCACTTGTTACATTAATTTGACGAGAAGACATTGCCAATTAATTAGCATTACATTTACTTACAGTTACTTTGAATTTTATGTTTATGTCTCTGTATTTTCTTCAATTATTGCGAAAAATTATTTAAGAAAATAATAACCATTCAGAGATAAGTTATTTGTCTTTACGTATAGGTGAAGAATTTGTTGAAAGAAATATAGGTTTCCATCTAACGAAAAAACGTTGATCTTAAAATGGCCTTGAAAACGTCTACAAAGTGAAACATGCCCGTGCTCTTTCCCCCTCTGAAGCAAATAACTTTTATAAGAAATACTTTTTTCTAAAATGCGTTATTTTACAAATATTCGTGTGTGGGTCTCAATTTAAACGCCTCTTTCTCTGTAGAGCATTATTGCACTGGAGGTTCGATGAGTTTAAGGACTCCTCCTCGGCATCCTCTATTTTGATCCTTGCATCAATGCTAATAATTGTGAGTGAATCGAGTTGCCATTGTAGAGCTTCGAAAAACTTTATTTCGAAGCACTCTATATATTATCATATTTTTCACATATTTTTACAAACGTTCATCAGCTCATAGATATTTTTAGCGAAACCCACTTCAATCGATCCTATCGAAATAAGAATTGATTGTAATAATTATAACAAGATAATTTAAATAGACAACAACGAGGACCATTCAACATAAAACTTTTCAATGAGTTTGAATTTTCTTTCGCTTCCCCATCTCTTTTTCTCGCGATGACTTCGATCGCTCCGCATTGCGCTCGGTTAATCGATACTTCTCCACGACCCTTTGGCGTGCCGCTTTGAGGTCAGGTTTATAGGCGAACGCAACTCGGCTACGATATTTCTCCGGCATCGGCAGCTTTCCTCGCAAATTGGGATTCACCATCTAAGGGGATATAGGAGTGTCGTGCGAATGAGGCCCGTTAGGAGGGAGACCGGAGCGAGTTGATACTTGAAGTTGGCCCCCCATTTCCATTACTTTTCACGGCAATGAGGGGCCAACTTCGCTTATCAACTTGCCTCAGTTTTCCTTATGTAGCTCGAACCGATCCCATAGATGCGTATTTGCGCTCGACGAAGGAATGAAACGAGCGAGATCGATTTACCTTGCGATACATCACTCGATGGACTATTATTTTCGAGGAAGTCAACTTGAACCAGGCCGCCACCTCTGCCCACCACGCGCGTTGATAGTCATTGGTGATCAACTGCTCCATGGTCGGCTTGCAAGTTCTGGGGTATCGAGTCGACGCGTTACACAGGAAAGTTGACTTTGGCACGACCGAGATAATATCGGACAGAGTCCGAGAATAGTGGCGAATTAAATCGGGAATGAAGAAGTTAGACTTTGTAGTCTCTAAAAGTGGGCTAGATGCTCCAGATGAAGAGCAACTTCGAAATTGATCACCTCGAAAACGATTGTAGATATCGAAAAAAAGCTCAGAAGAGAAATGTTTGTACATATTTTTACTATAAAAAGCTTAATAAGAAAACATTGTCTCGGATAGCGTTACATATTCTTACAATGAGCCTGTATGCCAAGCAATGAGTTTTTCCGGATGACAACACTTTGTATTTCATTATGCTTTATCACGAGTACGATCATCATTCTCACGAAAAGACGGTTAGGAACAAACATTGACACAGGGACGATCAATTTTCCGAAAGCCACTGCAGAGCTGGACGCCTTATTTGAAAAGTAGTGCAACTCCAAATTGGATACGGAAATTTAATTATAGCCTATACTCAAATACCGATCGATCCACTCACTTATCGTAAGACGGCTTGAATATCTTGGCCGTGGCATAATCGGACGAGATGATATTGTCCGGGCGCTTCATACTTACAGCGGGTGTCCACCCTTCGGTTTTCACGCTAATTCTTTTGCTCATATTATTGATGGGCAAACTAACGCGATGCCCTTGCGAAATGCGAGTAACTGGTCGATTTGACAGTTTGTCAAAATGCTCCAGAAAAGTGAAGGCGCGCGTCACAGGGGACGACGGCATGAAACTAGTTTCAAATGATTACGAGAGAGAAAAAGCGCAATGATTTCGCGTGTGAAGTACCAAAAGGTCGTAAGCGTCAAAAATGGCATTTAGTGTCGAAAGGGCGTATAATTTTTTTTTCTATAATATCATTCGTCTGGGACATCATTAATACGCGTGAATAAGCTATTTTTTAAAGTTTGCAATTTAGTGCAAAGCCTTTAATAAGCTTCACTTTTTTTTTACTCTCTTCATCCTTATTCCTAATCAGTTTACACAAGTTTCTCCAAAATTACCAAACAATGTTAGAAAAAACCTTGTACTATTATTACCTGACCTACAATGTCCGTCGCTCATAGAAACCTTTCCACGAATAAAGTTCAGTAAATAATAACCCGTCTAATAAGCGGCCCACGTGTACCCGCGCGAATATGAAATTAATACGTCGTAAACCGAGCTTACAACTCCTACAGACTGCTTCGTAAAGCTGCTCCTCGAACGACGAGCATCGGCATTAACCATACAAAAAAATACACGTCAGCTACGCGCCCGTCACTCACGCTAAAGATCAATTCAGTTCCCTGAAATAACCCTGGATAGCTTCCTTCGACACAACCGTACAATAGCTTCTCCATTCCAAGCTCGTCACTCGGTCAAAAAGGTCAATTTCGATCACTGGTGACTTTGTTCGAGGTTCAAAGTGGCTTGGCATTTTGAACGGAATTCAATTTTACTTTCATTTCATATAATCGTGTTTAAAAGTGAATTGACTCGAGGATTTGGTGCTTCAGACGATTCCACAGCGGAAAAAGAAGAAAAGAAGAAGAAGAAGAAGAAGAAGAAGAAGAAGAAAATAGTTTCCACGGACGAATTATGCCGCCCATTTCACGAGAAACAGCTTGGTCCTTACGAGCGATTCAATTCCAACTGATGATCTTCAAGATCTTGGGCATCGCTCCGTTCTCTGTTCATGTTAGGGCAACAAGAAAAAATGGAAAAGCGAAATCACTGGTCTTCAGTTACTCCAAGATCGGTGCCATCTACAATCTCCTTCTGGTTTGCTGCTTAATTTGCAACAGTGTTATAGTCCTGCCAAAATTGAAAAACGTAGCGCAAGCTTTATCTGAAACTGCCCTCTCCTACTATATTTTTATGTTCAAAGTTATGTCGCCTTCTTACTTGATGTGTATAGTGGCATTAACTTTTCTCTATGGTCAGAAGTCCATTCTACGGATAGCCGATGAAATATCGAACGTGGACCGCGTCTTGATCAAGTACGAAACTTCCATTACGGAAACCACTCTTCCATTCTGCGCATTTTATTTTTTCTCGCAGTTAACGTATTGGGTTCTTTGTATTGCCGCGGTGTCCCGCTTTGATAAATTCGATTTAAATATCACAATCGCTTCAACAATCCCCGTGTTCCTTATTCAAGAGGTCTTCATGCAATACACCATAACGGTGAGGTTGGTCAAGAGAAGGTTTCAAGTGGTGAACCACATCCTATTGAGTGCAAAGAAGATCAACTCGATCGAGGAACCAGCTGTGACATCGAGACATATTTTAGGCAACTGTCCTACAGTTACTCAGCTAAGGGTCCTCAAGAATGTGCATCACTCGCTGTGCAAGACCTGCGACGAAATTCAGAAGTTTTACTCTCTGCCAATTCTCATGTGCACTTATTTCACTTACTTTATGTTGATTCGCTTTACCTACGACATTATCTCCTCGCTCATCGAAATGATTAAAATCGACAATATTGCGCTTAGCAATGCGCAACAACTCGTCATGGTGTTTCTCTTTATCGGTCATGTCATTAACCTGTCCATCGATATTTCGAAGCTTACTGTGGAGGTAAGCTGGTGTTGTGAGTTAAATCGGAACTACGATTCTATTCCGCCACATCTGAAGTGTGATTGAAACGACTTGTTGCCGTAACATGTTTCTTTCCAGGCGAGCAGAACGGGCCAAGTGGTACATGAATTACTAAGTCGCATGCTAGCGCGGGATGTCTCTCTACAGGTACCTATATTGCGTATACAGGCGAAGATAGAGTAAAATGTGATAAAGTGAGGCGAAACGGAAGGCGAGCCTCGTACACTTACCATGCCTCGTGTTACGACCTAATTAAACACAGTCTGAAAAACCTCGGATTACCGCCTAATGAGATAAGATATTATTAATTTAAAAAACTGAACTCCTTGTATTGACTATGAAAACTCCAGTATGAAAACATTTATCGTATCTCGGCTTACTCAAGAATGGTCTCTTATTTCTTGATGAAATTCCACTTCAGTGTACATTTATGATATGAAAGAAGAAAACTTCTGAAACTAAAGATAAAAAACTTAGGAAGAGACTAATAATTATGGAAACAGATTAAAAAGCAGATAGCAAAAGTGAATTTTTTAAATTTCAGCTAAATCAATTCTCACTTCAGCTTCTTCATCACAGGCTTCAATTCAACTGTTGCGGATTCTTCTCTCTAAATCAAGAATTCACATGTTCGGTGAGTATCGATAAAATGTACTAATTTTAAAAATCGAACACATTTAAGTTCAATGCATTCAATTTTTCCTTTCACAGTTCTTGAACACTGTAATAAAATACTTGCTGATAATCATTCAATTCACTTGGAAAGGTGAGCCGAACTAGGATTTACGGAAGTAGACGTTTCACTGATTGACAGCTCATCTAGGAAAAACGGCGAAGGTGGAACGATTTTTAAGGAAGAATGCCTGTGACTTCTGAGGGAGTCCGTTGAGTAGTTCACTATAGTGGGATTTTTGTCTACTGTAAGAAAGGCGAGTAATTGTTAAGCACACTTGACCCCGTTGTAGTGATAGCAAGCGGCAAAAATTCTAGTTCGATATTTCTTTGGTATTCGTCTGCACTGTAATATTATGTATGTAAACAAAGCGCTCGAACGATCAATAATAAAGATATCGATGGCAGCTATATTTTGATGGAAATTGTGATAAATAGCGACTCCAGAATTTCTTCTTTCGTTTCGTTTAAATCGGATAACAAAATCAAATATTTTGTTTTGTTGAGTTCTAAATATTATTGAAAAAAATAATTCAAAAATGTTTTCACATTTTGCTCAATGCTATTAAAATATTAATTCTTTTTCAACGGAAAAACAGGGTAGCACAATACAAACATAACCAAACATTTAATATTATAAATGTCACTAAATAAATGTCACTAAAAAACCAAAACTGTCATTTGAATGAAATACCCACTCGTTCACAACACTGTAAAACTTTTCACAAAAATAATTTGTTTCCTATAAACGGAGCACTAAAATACAGCGGCAACTCATCACAATATTTACGAGCGTTATAATGAGTCATAGCATCGTGGTGCGTCATACCAGATACATACTGGTACGTATAGTCACCGACCATAAACATAGACTTGCGAAATAATACGATATGGATCCGGAGGCGTGATTATTAGAGATGATATAGGGATACACGTACGCTTCACGTTAAACGTATTGCTGCACAAGATGGAACCGCATCGAAGAGCGTATTCGCAATGGACCATATCAACTTCGGTTCCCCTCGCTATAAGGAACCGGAGTGGTGATAAGAAAGTAGGAGATGGCGAAATAATAGACATCCTACTATATCAATGTTTGTCGAGTCTAACCGAAATAAAGGGTGCCAAACCTCCGGAGAGATCAAAGAAGATTGACGTGGGAAGTTGGTCAACTGGAAGAAGGCTTCTAGCGAAAGATGACGTATTTGAACCACTTGTTTATACACTTCCAAATTTGTACTCTCTCTTTAGTTAATGTATAGCTCAGAATCAAGCTGTATAAATGTGCAAACTATAAGACCCTATTCGATCTATCGAACATACTGAATTAATGTGAAATTATCTTTATAACGTCATTAATATTGTGTACTGCTACGAAGTTGTTTTGACTAGATATCGATATAAGACACAGAGTATCCTAGTTGTTCAAGTGTTCGCGGACAGCACATCAATCGACATCGAATTTTTAAATAATCAGAAAAGAAATTCGCCATGAAAGCTCAACCTGCGGGAGCGTTTATCGCTGGTCTCTCAATTATGCTGTCGGTTTGCGCCGCCAATCCGAAAGTAACGATCGAGCAGGGTACCCTCAAAGGCAAGTACCTTAAACCGCAGGTCGGTCGGAAGATCAGCGCTTTCCTCGGAATACCATTCGCCAAGCCTCCCGTTGGAAACCTGAGGTACGCACCTACTTAGATAGCCGACGGAAGATCTGAAGGACCGATTTCGAACTCTACGGATTTTGCGACGTAGATTCAGAGCACCCGTGCCGGCCGAACGATGGAAGGGGATATTCCGCGCGACGAAGAGTTCCGAGCCGTGCCCTCAGCCCAACCGCGATATTACGGAAGTAATCGGTAACGAGGATTGCCTCAAACTGAATATCTTCGTGCCGAAGGTAAGTCGAAGAACGCCGCTTCATCGACGACTCCTTTCTTTCTGAAGCCACCCGTATACCAAATGTCGTTCAAGTCAAATTTGAGATAGGTTTCTAGAGCTCATAGGATCAACGTATTCCTACTATCGATTAATTTGATCGGTTACAGAGATGTTCAAAGTCCAAGAAACGGCTGCCCGTCATGGTGTGGCTTCACAGTGGCGCGTTCATGATAGGCTCCAATAGCGAAGAGATGTACGGTCCACACTACCTTCTTCAGCACAACGTAATTCTCGTCAGCTTGAACTATCGGTTGGGTATGCTGGGCTTCATGACGACCGGCGATTCCAACGCGCCCGGCAATTACGGCTTGAAAGATCAGATCCTCGGCTTGCAATGGGTCCAGAAGAACATAGCTAAATTCGGTGGTGATCCCGATAACGTGACACTCTTCGGCGAGAACGGGGGAGGCATGTCGGCCCATATACTGTCTTTTTCGGATCGATCTAAAGGTGAGGCTTGTTCCGTCGATGAGCAGGAGAGACTATGGTGAGTCGACGCGCGAAGAAGGCTCCTCATTCTCATTACTTTCCACGGTAATGAGGGGTCAACTTCACGTATCGACTAGCTCCCCGTTCGCTATAGCTTTCCCTCGCGCAGGTCTCTTCCACAGGTTGATAACGCAGAGTGGCATCGCGAGCACTATCATCTCTCACATGCTTCCCAATCTGATAAGAAATAACACCGTCTTCTACGCTAAGAAATACGGCTGTCCGAATGTGGAGGACAACGCCAAACTCGTGGCCTGGCTGCGAAACCAGACACTTCGCAGGCTTGTCTTGGATTCTTTGGAAGCACCCACTTATTACCGTCCGACGGTAGAGTCCGAATCGGACGAGGCGGTGCTAACTGATACACCGTTTAATCTCGTGAAGAAGGGTAAGGTACGAGATATACCTTGGATATCCGGAATCACTGAGAACGAGGGAATGTTACTTACAGCAGGTAAATATATGGCACGCGTGGAAAAGCAAGATCGAATCGATTGATCGGATGCGAGAAGTTAACCCCTCGTTGCCGTGTCACAAGGGAACAACTTCCCTCGCCGATCTCTCCCGATTCCTGTGTGACTGAGCTATACCGTATGTCTGACGGCAAGCGCAACACCACTTCGGCAGTTTTTACCGACGGTGGTCGAATCTTGCATTAGATCCAATGCAATTTTCGACCACCGTCGGTAAAAACTGCCGAAGTGGTGTTGCGCTTGCCGTCAGACATACGGTATATTGATTGATTATGAAAAAAAGGACTCGCAATACAGTGTTACGCCCCAACGTAATCATCGCTACGTAGCATTTTTGCAACTCTATCCTCTCGAACGTGTGGTATCTTTTTCCGATAGCATACTACATTAAAAAAAGCTGCTCGGCGCTGGTCAAGGGACAGGTGTTTGGGACCGTATCCACCTACGTCAAATACGCGATGAAAGACAGAAATATATCCGAAGTGATAAAGAGAGTCAAAGAGCGTTACTTCGGCAATGAGACCTTGAGTATCACCGAGGTGAGTGCAGTTTGTTTAAGAACACCTAGGAACATGTGACAGATAAAAGGACGATCTTCGCGTAATTTATCACTTCGTACACCTAGTGTCAATGATTTTGATCGACTCGCTTCGGGTGACAGTGCTTCAATCCAGTCGATCATAGCTAAAAGATTCGAGTGAATCTTAGTGTTTTCCCATGAAGGCTCAACCTGTTTCGTGCTTCATGGAAAAACAAGGCGATCCGCTCGTATCATTCTATTATGATAGACTCAATGACTTATCTTCACTCAAAGTGGGCCAATCCTAATCATTAACGCTAAAATTATATTTAATTTTGCGCAGTTTTGGTTATGACAATTTAGATGTCACTCCTAGTCTCAGGGGAGCCTGGGTAAGTTTTGCGCGTGAAGTTGGCCCATCGCTTTCATTAGTTTCTACGGCAACGAGAGGCCACTTTCACGTGTGAAAGTTGCTGCGGTCTCCCCAACTCTAGTGCATCGCATGATAGATGACCGGGGCAAGGTAATACAAAAAATTGGCCTCTCGTTTCCATTGTCTTTCACGGGAACGAGGCGTTAACTTCAGATGTTAATTTGTCTCAGTCTCCTCTACGGACGGGTTTGAGATATTTTACGCCTTTAATAGTTTTGTAAACGGAGCTCAGCAAGTTGATACATGAAGCTCACCCCTCATTGCCATTACTTCCCATAGTAACGAGGGGCCAACTTCACATATCAACTTGCCCCCGCTCTCCTTCATATAGGTTTTACATTTCATGCGAGATTCCTCTCCAATTTTCAGCAATTAGATCGTTCGACAGATATTGGAACGGACGTGTTGTTCCTATACCCGGTCGTTGCTACGTTTAAAAAGTTGCTGACCACTTCGGTAAAATCACCCTTGTATCTGTACCTCTTCGGCTATCGTGGCAGTCTCAACCGTATGACCCAATTCGGCGTTAACCACGGGGACGAGTTGGCCTACATTTTCTCTCGACCGGACGGTTATTACAGTAGCCGCAACGTGACCATGAAGAATGCGGATTTGAAGATGATTCGAACGATGACGCAATTGTGGACCTCCTTCGCGACGCACGGGTAAAAAATTGAGTCCGCGCGCCCCACGTTTTCCAAGGAAGATACAAGTAGCGGAGAATAATTGTTGATACATCACTTCCAGGGTTCCCACTCTGGCAAACCGCCGTAATGGAAAGAACGTCTGGCCGTCGTTCGAAGCGAAACGCGAAAGTTATCTTCACATTATGGGCAAACCATGCAAAACGGTGAAGGCGAAGCGATCTTTAGGGAGGAATAACTATGACTTGTGGGACAGTCTATTGGGTAGTTTATTTTCATAGCAGGATTTTTTTCGATTGCGATAAGAGCGAGTACTTGTTAGGTGTAATCTAGCTCATTGCAGCGTTTTATCGGCTTGCGCTGTAGTATTATGGATCTAAACTAGGGGCTAAGATGATCGCGCCTATATTCCGCTACATGCGATACACCGGGGCACGAGGAGCAATGGTTGACAGGGACAGCAATATTTTTAATAATTGTACGCGAAGATGCAAAGGAAAATTTGATAGTTTTCGTACAGACGAAAGAGGTACAGGATATCTTTTATAATACACAGTTGATGAACTGGTTGCTGCTTCGGGAGACACGGTTTGACTTGTAGGTAGTCCGTTGAGAAATTAAATTGAGCTCTCACGGTTATTAGGGTAAAACGGGGTGATTTGGTGAATGAAGTTGGCCCCTCGTTTCTATGGAAAGTAATGGAAACGAGGGGCCAACTTTATTAGTCAAATCACTCCATTTTACCCTATGGAGAGGAGCTCGGTATTTTTGTACTGCATTGTATGGATTCCTCCATGAGTTTCCTTACTTCACTCATCGATCGGATATTGTGCAACTGTTACCGACGATTCACAATGACTTCAAATTTTTTTTTGGTACTCGTATCTTTATCATTGGCCCTTGCATCAACGTCAAGCGAATCGAAATAGCCATTACTAAATTTTAGAAAATTGAACGCGTCTAATTAGGATCCTGCTGCACGTGACATTTTACGTATTCTTCACAATTGTTAATTAGCTGATAGAAGTCGGCATAAGAAACCACCTGATACCTTTCTACGACTATCTGGTCCGTCGCTTCGAGATAAGGCTTATTAGCGAACGCAACTTTGCTGCGATATCTCTCCGGCATCGGCAGTTATATCTTCATAAATTGGGATTAACCGCCCGAGGAAAGTACTACGCTAACGAGGCGCGTTAGGAGGGACACTGGAGCGAGTTGATGCGCGAAGTTGGCCCCTCGTCTCCTTCACTTTCCACGGCAGTAAGGGGCCAATTTCACGTATCAACTTGTTCCTGTCTCCCCTACAGTGCCTCGACGCACGTTCTCGCTCGATGAAGGAACGAAATGAATGAGATTGATTCTCCTGACGATACATAACCTAAATGACTATGACTCAGGAAGAGGTCAAATTCAATCAGATTCGCAACCTCTGCCCCACTATAGGCGTGGTCGTCTTGCAATTTCTAAAGTATCGAATTGAGGCGTTACGCGGCAAGGTTGATTTTGGCGCGATCGAGATTATAGTGGACGAAGTCCGGAAATAGCGTCGAATTAAATCTATCTCGAATTGGATCGTTGCGGTAATCGAAATCGAGGGTGCCAAATCTCCGGAGAGATCAAGGAAGAGTGACGTGGGAAATTGGTAAACTGGAAGAATGCTTCTGATCTATCGATAGATGACGTATTTGAACCACCTGTTTCCACACTTATCTCTCCAAATGACTATCAAGCTGTATAAATGTGCCAAATATGAGACCCTGTTCGATCTACCGAACATACTGAATTAATGTGAAATTATTTTCATAACGTCATTAATTATGTACTGCTACGAGGTTATTTCGACGCGATATAGATATAAGACACAGAGCATTCTGGTTGTTCCAGTGCTTGGGGACATCACATCAATCGATATTGATTTTTTAAATAATTAACAAAAAAAGTTCACCATGAAAGTTCAATCTGCGGGAGCGTTTATCACTGGTCTTTCGATTCTGCTGTCGGTTTGCGCCGCCAGCCCGAACGTGACGATCGAGCAGGGTACCCTCAGAGGCAAGTACCTTAAACCGCAGGTCGGTCGGAAGATCAGCGCTTTCCTCGGAATACCATTCGCCAAGCCTCCCGTCGGAAACTTGAGGTATGAACCTACTTAGATAGCCGACGAAAGATCTACAGGACCGATTTCGAACTCTACGGATTTTGCGACGCAGATTCAGAGCACCCGTGCCGGCCGAAGGATGGAAGGGGATATTCCGCGCGACGAAGAGTTCCGAGCCGTGCCCTCAGCCCAACCTCGATATTACGGACGTAATCGGTAACGAGGATTGCCTCAAACTGAACATCTTCGTGCCGAAGGTAAGTCGAAGAACGCCGCTTCATCGACGACTTCTCTCTTTCTGAAGCCACTCGTATACCAAATGTCGTTCAAGTCAACTTCCAGATAGGTTTCTAGAGGTCATCGAATCAACGTATTCGTACTACCGATTAATCCGATCATTTACAGAGATGTTCAAAGTCCACGAAACGGCTGCCTGTCATGGTGTGGATTCATAGTGGCTCCTTCGCCATAAGCTCCAACAGCGAAGAGATGTACGGCCCACATTACCTTCTTCAGCATGACGTCATTCTCGTCAGCTTGAACTATCGGTTGGGTATGCTGGGTTTCATGACGACCGGCGATTCCCACGCGCCCGGCAATTACGGCTTGAAGGATCAGATCCTCGGCTTGCAATGGGTCCAGAAGAACATAGCTAAATTCGGTGGTGATCCCGATAACGTGACACTCTTCGGCGAAGACGGGGGAGGCATGTCGGCTCACATGCTGTCTCTTTCGGATCGATCTAAAGGTGAGGCTTGCTCCGTCGATGAGCAGGAGAGACCATGGTGAGTCGACGCGCGAAGAAGATCCCTAATTCTCATTACTTTCCACGGTAATAAGGGGCCAACTTCGCATCTCGACTCGCTCCCCGCGTTCGCTATATCTTTCCCTCGCGCAGGTCTCTTCCACAGGATGATAACGCAGAGTGGCATCGCGAGCTCTATCGTCTCTCACATACCTCCCGATGTGATAAGGAATGACACCGTCTTCTACGCTAAGAAATTCGGCTGTCCGAACATAGAGGACAACGCCAGACTCATGGCCTGCCTGCGAAACCAAACCGCTCGCAATCTCGTCTTGGATTGGTTGCATATACCCACTTATTATCGTCCGACGGTAGAGCCCGTATCGGACGAGGCGGTGCTAACCGATACACCGTTTAATCTCGTGAAGAAGGGTAAGGTACGAGACATACCTTGGATATCCGGAGTCACTGAGAACGAGGGAATGATACTTACAGCACGTAAGTATATGGCACGCGTGGAAAAGCAAGATCGAATCGATTGGTCGTTTGATTGATCGGATGCGAGAAGTTAACCCCTCGATAGTCACGAGGGAACAACTTCCCTCGCCGATCTCTTCCGATTCCTGGCCGAGCTGTATATTGGTTGATCATTAAAGAAAGGACTCGCAATACAGTGTTACGCCCCAATGTAATCATCGCTACGCAGCATTTCTACAATTCTATCCTCTCGAATGTGTGGTATCTTTTTCTGATAGCATACTACATTAAAAAAAACTGCTCGGCGCTGGTCATGGACAGGCGTTAGGGGCCGTATCCACCTACGTCAAATTCGCTATGAGAGACAAAAATACATCCGAAGTGATGGAGAGAGTCATAGAGCGTTTCTTTGGTAACGAGACCTTGAGTATCACCGAGGTGAGTGCAGCATGCTTAAGAACACCTGGGAATATGTGACCGATAATGTCGATCTTCGCGTAATTTATCACTTCGTACACGGTAAACGCGGAGCGGAGCAAGTTCATACGCGAAATTGGCCCCTTGCTGCCATTGCTTCACATGGTAACGAGGGGCCAACTTCACATATGAACTTGCCCCCACTCTCCTCCACATAGATTTTACATTTCACGCGAGATTCCTCTCCAATTTTCAGCAACTGGATCGTTCGACAGATATGGTAACGGACGTGTTGTACCTATACCCGGTCGTTGCTACGTTTAAAAAGTTGCTGACCACTTCGGTAAAATCACCCTTGTATCTGTACCTCTTCGGCTATCGTGGCAGTCTCAACCGTATGACCCAATTCGGCGTTAACCACGGGGACGAGTTGGCCTACATTTTCTCTCGACCGGACGGTTATTACAGTAACCGCAACGTGACCATGAAGGATACGGATCTGAAGATGATTCGAACGATGACGCAATTGTGGACCTCCTTCGCGACGAACGGGTAAAAAATCGAGTCCGCGCGCCCTACGTTTTCCAAGGAAAATACAAGTAGTGGAGAATAATTGTTGATACATCACTTCCAGGGTTCCCACTCTGGCAAATCGTCGCAATGGAAATAACGTCTGGCCGTCGTTCGAAGCGGAACGCGAAAGTTATCTTCACATTACGGGCCAACCATACGAAATGGTGAAGGCGAAGCGATCTTTAGGGAGGAATAACTACGACTTTTGGGACAGTCTATTGGGTAGTTTATTTTCATAGCAGGATTTTTGTCGATTAAGAGCGAGTAGTTAGGTGTAATCTACCTCGTTGTAGCGTTTTATCGGTTTGCGGTTTAATATTACGGATATAAACTAGGAGCTGAGATAATCGCGCCTTTATTCCGCTATATGCGATACACCGGGGCACGAGGAGCAATGGTTGACAGGGGCAGCAATATTTTTAATAATTGTACGCGAAGATGCAAAGGAAAATTTGATAGTTTTCGTACAGGCGAAAGAGGTACAGGATATCTTTTAGAATACACAGTAGACGGAAGTGGTTGCCGCTTCGTGAGACACGGTTTGATTTGTAGGTAGTCCGTTGAGAAATGAAATTGAGCTCTCACGGTTATTAGGGTAAAACGGGGTGATTTGGTGAATGAAGTTGGCCCCTCGTTTCTATGGAAAGTAATGGCAACGAGGGGCCAACTTCATCGGTCGACTTATCCTTGTCTCTTCGACGATAATCGGTCTGACGGATAGACAGTTAGGTAGGAATATCTGCAGAAGAACCATCGATTTTCCGAAAGCTACTGACAAAAATAGCCGTTTTATTTGAGGAACAATGTAACTCCAAATTGCTGTGGAAGTTTAGCTATAGCCTATATCAATATCCGAGCCAAATTTCTAATCTCGATCGATCTACTCACTTGACGTAAGAAGTCTTGAATGTCTTTGACGTAGTCCACCCTTCGGCTTTGACGTTAATCCCTTTGCTCGTATTACCGATAGCCAAATTAATGCGATACTCGCTTGCGAAACGAGTAATTGGTCGATTTGACAGTTTATCGAAACGCTCCAGAACAGCGAAGGCGCGTGTCAGAGGGGCCCCGACGGCGTAAAACTAGTTTCGAGTGACTGTGCGAGAGAGTAATGGACAGAGGCCTCGTGTGCGGTGATGTGACGCGTGACACACGTGACGCGTCATGTAGCTTTCGTCGTGGTACTCTCCCGATACACGCGTCGCGCGTTTCAATCACGACGTCGTAATTACGATATCTGTATCTCGGGGAAAGGATGGCAGTTGCGAAATTGTAGGGGACTAACCCTTCGAAAATTCGGTGAAAGCGTAAATCGGAGAAAATGAAAAAAGGAAACGAAAGAGAAAGACTCGAGGTATTTTTACACTCTGGTATATCGATGAAAAATGAGTAATTGTTTACATTTACACGAAAATTATATTTTGCTTACGCGTGGAATTTTGTCAAAATTAGTAGTAATATTGTAACATTAATTCTGTCGTACGCTGTAAAAAAATGTGTATTGAATTTAATATATTATACATAACTGTATACATACAAAGTTTTTATGCAAAACATGATTATGAAAATTATAAAACTCTCTTATGAAATTCATATTTCATTTAATATAATTTAATTCATAGAGTAACTCATTTCATACTTTATATTGTAAAAAGTTTTTGGCGTGCATTACTCCATTTATATTCACTTACGTTAGATTGCGTTTCGATCCTTTTACAATTTAATTTATATTTAATTTCCATAGTTATCATGCAGTTATTAGATAAAAAATTTTGCATAGAATTCTATTGAAAATATAATTATAATTGTAGATATATCATGATTTTCTTCCAAATACTTATATGTTTATCATTATTTAGATGAACAGACAAAGCGGAATACGATGGAAAATATTATTTAGTTGTGAAATATGACTTTTCATATCCAATGCTCTTTTACAATTTATTGGCATACTATGTAGTACACTTTTACTATACGATTGAGTACTGCAGCAGCACAAAGGCCTGCGTTTCGTTAGAAACAATGGAAAGTTTTTTGCAAGCAGCCCGGTAATTTCGAACGTATTTGATATTTTATAATTGCACTTAATAGCGAATTAATTCTACATCCCCGGATCCAATCTGTGATCCGTTTACTGCGGATCGCAATTACTCATAGTCGCGACGAGCGCTTAAAGTAATCGTCGGGCTCCGTGTACTATCTCGTTACTATTTTTCAACCGAACCGTATGATTATTTATTATATATCGCGATCCTTTCACATCTGTAGCACGGTAAGAATACAGGAACAGCGTATACAGTATCGAAAGACAGTAAGATATTTTATTTAAAATTTAACTCTTCAAGAGAACTTTGAGAACTTTAAGTGTTCTTAATTTATAGTCGACGTTAATGAATATCACTACACAAAGCACTGGATATACGTTATATTGTATATACTACATTTCTATGACAATAATATTGTATAAAACTTATATTTTTCATAACATTTCTCTAAACTATCAAACAAATTTTAAACATTGTGCTCATTAAAACTTGTTCAGATAACGAAAGATTTATTTTTAAAAATCCCTTGAGCCAATCTGAGGTACCTAGTCTCTTTCTTTGCTTTCCATGAAGAAGGTAAGACTTTTTTTAAGTTTTACAACGTACTGATATGCTAGTTCTCTCACCAGCTTAGTATTCACTCCTTGATACATTATTGCTGAGGTCTTTAAATAATTTGTAAACGAACATTTTTCGTACATTTTTGCTGCGGCCCATTTATAAGTACGACAACAAAATTGGAACCTGTGTGTGTGTGATCTGTACATTTAAAATATCAAATAAAAGCTACCTGACATTTCACATTATTGTTATTGAAAAAGTATCTGTCCAAATGCAGTAATAAAGATGCCAATCAATAGTGATGGAACTTCAAAAACGTTTTGGAAAAGCACTAAGAATGATACTTTACAGCATGAGAAATTTCAATCGCCTGTTCGGAAACGACATCGGCTTGAAGTTTGACATGCTTGAACATATATTATTGTTACAACGAAACAATAATACTTTCGTTGTGCAGAGATCTTTCGACTTTTAGATAATTGCTATGCCCCTTTTAAGACCCACCATCCCATTCATCCCACCTCTCCCTGAACCCTCGCCTTACCAAAATAATTTAAAAACTTTGGATCCAAAAACAGGGTCAATTCTGATCCTGAACTGACTGAAAGACACAAAAACATTTCTTTTCGATAATATTCAATAGCGAATCATGGCAATCATAATTAAACAAGTTGTCATAATATCACGTTTAATATTTTATTACAAAAAGACAACAATAAAGTAACTAAAATAATATAAATAAATGTGATAAACGCATCAAAAAATAATTGTTTTTCAAAAATCCATTTTAGAGACATGATTCTTATTGTAAATCATGAGAACTCACGGAAGATTACTGAAAAAAAAGTGACAGAGCCAAGAAATATCCTTGAAAATTTACGTTTCGGGTCCTCACTGACCCGATTACAGTAAGGCGAGGGTTAACGCGTGCCGCGTAAATTGTTTTTTTGTCACTCAGTGTCAAATACTCGGTTTCATGATCGTCCTCGATGCATGTGAAATCATCTTTCACACACCAATTCGTGAAAAGTTGCGCAGTGCGTGAAATATCCTGCGCAGTGCGTGAAATCGTCAACCTCGTATTTGACACTTAGTGACAAAATAGTTATTTTCGTTATTAGGGCGTGAAGCGCTGTTTCTAACGAGAGTGAAGTTTGCCGCACGAGCGAAGCGAGTACGGCAATCACACTCGTTAGAACGGCGCGAAACAACCGAATAACGAATTCTATTTTTTGTCACTAAGTGTCAAACACGAGATTGACGATTTCACGCACTGCGCAGGTTATTTCACGCACCGCGCAACTTTTCACGAATTGGTGTGTGAAAGATGATTTCACATGCGTCGAGGACGCCCATGAAACCGAGTATTTGACACTGAGTGACAAAAAATAAAATTCGTTATTCGGTTGTTTCGCGCCGTTCTAACGAGTGTGATTGCCGTATTCGCTTCGCTCGTGCGGCAAACTTCACACTCGTTAAAAACAGCGCTTCACGCCCTAATAACGAAAATAACTATCATCGAACAGCAGTCCCACGTGCGCAGTTCTCGCGTAGACAACATGGCCGTCGGGGCGGCATTAAATGGCGCGTATACGAACAGGAACGCGCGCGGTTTTTAATATTCAAATTACCAAACTCGATATGGTCTCGGTTTAAATCGAAATGTAACTAATCTCTGGTAGCAGCGCGTGCTGACGATATCCGCGAGGGATCGCCGTGATCCTGAAGCGCGACGCCACTATTGTTAGCTCGATTATAATTGCGATCGTGATTTCATTCCGGCAATGCGCGCGCGCGTGCGGGAACTCCATTAAAATTTCACGGGACCATTATTGTTATTTCTCTATCGGGTTGGCGCGGGTTAATGTCGTTCGAGTTCCGGTTCGTGAAAAGGGGGATCGTACCACGCGGGAATTAAAAACGCGGGTGTCGACATTGCCGGATTGCACCACGGCGTAAGAGGAGAACTGGTTGTTCGAAACGGACTTTTCTTCGGCGTTGCGACAGTCGACGCTCCAAATGGACTCGGGCCGAAGATATTATTCGCCCGGATGGAGCGGTGCGCTCGTGTCGAAGCGGAGTATAAATGTAAATGATGCAGATGATATCTTCGACTTTTACGACATTGCGAGTGCGGCGGCGTATCGCGACTTCGCGCGTCGCAAGATGAACGAGGAGCTCGTTAGATGGGTAATATTGATGTGGGGTAAAGGTTGGGATAAACGCTTCGGCAGAAGCGGAGATTCGAGATCGATTATCTTGAAAATTATTGGATATATCGAAAAAAAAGTTTAAATGAAAAATGTTTGTTCGTGTTTTGACTATGAAAAAGTTTCTTATAATATTTCATGTATCTTGACCGCCCTTCGAGATAATCGCGTTTAAAGTTGAACGGAAACTGGGACATTTGTTGTTCCACTTTTACCCTCATATCGTTACGAGAATTTGGACGACTCTTTGTTAGTAATTTGTGATTTCAAGTATTTGTAAAAATTGTATGTGGTAGTTTTTTCTGTTATCAATCTACAATTAGTTAATTGTGTATAAAGTCGATTTTAGTGTTTTGTGATCTGATCTTGGTTGACCGTATTCATTGTTAAATAATGGTGTATTTAAAGCAAAGGTATGACATTATTTTGAAAATGAACTCTAGTCGGGGAGACCGGGGTAAGTTGATATATCGTCGGGTTATAAGCAAAATACACTAAGTCAAAATATGCACTTTTGAATAATTGGACTTGAAAGATTCTTTTTCTCAATGGAAATACGATTATTGCAAAACGAAACACTAGAAAAATTCTCGGATGACTTACTGGATTTTGCCATAAAGAGAATACATCAAATGTGACCACATGGCATAAATAACTCAAAATTCGAAAAAACTGACTTAATGTGTTTTGCTTGTAACCCGACGATATGAAGTTGGCCTCTCATTGCTATTACTTTCCAAGGCAACGAGGGGCCAACTTCGCGTGTCAACGTGCCTGCCTCCCCTAACATGGTGCAATTTTTAATTTCAATGACTAACTTTTCCGATTCTTTTGTTAAATCACTGTTTTAGTACATTAACCAATGACATAACTTCTTATGATCCCTATTCCTCAGAACCCACTCGACTGTCAACTTTTTGTCAGTGAGGGGATCGTAGAAAACCACACCATTGATCAGCAAACAAACTCTAAACAGAATTGGGCTTCTCCTACTTCAGCCCTATTTACCTGATTACATCCTGTATATTGAAAATAAATCATCACTTTTTAAGAAGTCTTTAATTCTAAGAACGTCTTCCCTTAATACAAATATTTCGTACAAAAATAAATTTTTTTTTCTTCCCCTCGACTGATTAAACAAACTTTCAGTGGATTCAATAAATAAGTCAACTTTAATTTCCTACTTTAAAAGACACATAAAACGTTTGACTCGATATTTAAAACGAATATACATACAAGTCTCACATTTAATGAAATTTCGAGTCAGCTTTCTCTGAAGCGCGTGGGTGGCTGGTCTGGTGACGTGGAACGTCACATGGACGCATACAATTATACTGAAATGCTCTCTGAAGTTCCGACCGATAAAGTGGGCATGACAATAAAAAATCAATATATCGACAACGATGAAGCATACATAAAAAAGATGTTCAAAACGAGTTCTTCCGGGGACCACCTTGCAATCACGTCGAATATCGAGACAACACAGGAAGACTACATCGACTGCCGCTCGATAAAGGCAAATTCTGTAGTAAATCAACTATTACAAATGAGCTACCTAATCCTCCGTAGGACAGCTGAGCCGTTTGTCACGTCGTATTAGTGTCAAGCGTGCGATAACTCTGTCCCACTGCGTGCAAGGTAATGTCACGTAGCACATAAACATCATAGTCATGGTAATGCCTGCTAATAACTAACAACGTGTCACGGCCCAATATTATCGATCTTCTCGAGTAATCAATTTCCCAATTCAATGACATCCCTCCGATTAGGTAGTTTGGATGTTGTTCAACCTCGAAACTAATCCATGCAATGGAGGAGTTATCAATCATTCCAAGGTCAAGTTATGCATGTGGGAAAATATGCAGAACTAGAAGTTCCTGCGCACAGCATGCGCAAGTTAAGATTATTCAATTCAATTACCTATATTAAAACATTTTTTTTCGATTTTCTCCTTTTTGTCTGTCAACGACTATCGATTGAACAATTTTCTAACATGTACAACAAATGGGTCTGTTTGTTCTTCTATCCATCCGTGCATTTAAGATTGATAAAATAAAAGAAATTTAATAAAGTAACAAATAATGTGCGTAGCATATGCAAATCTAGATTTGTGTGAAAACCAATTTTGTTAAAAAATTCTATTTAAACATTTCTTTTTTAATTTTCGGAGATCACTGTAATAGAATCAAATGAGTTAATTCTTGGAAAAGCTACATAAAGCTCCGTCCATTCAAGAAAAATTAATAAAAAAAACGAAAAAAATGAAAATAAAATTAAAAATTTAAAATAGTCTTTCAGCCTGTCTATTAGGTATGTCCGTTGGTAACTTCCTAAATTCACCCACTGATTCGTCATTCCATTCAATCATTCTTTGAAAGGTAAGAAAAAAATTATTATTCATTGCAGCCATACAATGTATTAGTATAAATCTTCCCAAAAATATACTGCGTAATTTTGAAAATATCATCTCAATTGAATACATGACTTTTAAGTGATTGATTCACAATATAAAGGCTTAGAAAAATATGTATATAAATAATTTTTTGACTTTTCGTTATATGGAAGGTAGAGCGAAACGAAACAAATTAAGGCCCCTGGCTACCACTGTCTCGCATAAGAATCAAGGGCCAACTCAGGATTCCATTAAGCTCAATTTTTTTTCTAATGTCGTTTGGAAATATTTTAAATTGTAAACGCGTACAATTTCGTGCACTAGTTTCCCTCTGCAATTTTACGACGCCGTACTGAAACATTGTCTCGTGAAAATTGAATAATACGAATTTTACAGTCTTGCGATTTAAAAAGGAGCATTCTCGAAGCTGCGCCGGACTAATTGCGAGTGATTCTTTCTTTTTTTTTCAGTAAAACCACGAAAGAGATTTTCGGATTTACGACACCCGACTGATCATACCTGGACGCCGTGCCCGATAAAAAAGTAACGTTATACTTTCTTCGACTTTCTTCCCCGGTCTATGGTTACCATAAATCTCCGATAGTTCTCGAGCGTGACGAATTAGCAATTATTGTCATTCGAGTAGAGTGGGACAATAATTGTAGAAATTACGAGGAATTCTTTGCGTTTATGGCTATCGATTTCTTTTTCTTCTTTTTTTGCTATATTATTTAGACTGAGAGATTTTCCGAACTGTACGTGTCGAAAAGTCGAAAGACGTCTTAATTTATATTTAGTCTTTTCAAATTTTTCTGGTCCCTATTTTTATTCGCTATTAAATATAATATCTCATATTGATTTTATCGAAATTTTCGACCAGTCTGTATAGCTGTTAATTTTCATGATTACTTTAAAGTAATCACAGGGATCGACAATTATACATACTGATCGAAAATTTCGATAAAATCAATACGAGATACTATAATTAATAACGAATGAAAATAGGAATCAGAGAAGACTGTACTTTAAAGCAATTATAAAGATCGACAACTATACACATTGAATGAGAATTTCAATAAAGTCAATACGAGATACTGTAATTAATAATGAATAAAAATAGGAATCCGAAAAATTATGATTTAAGAAAATAAATTACTTTAAAGTAAACGTAAAGATAAAAAACTACGAATAGGGTAAAACAGGGTGATTTGGCGAATGAAGTTGGCCCCTCGTTTCTACGGAAAGTAATGGAAACGGGGGGCCAACTTCATTCGCCAAATCACCCCGTTTTACCCTACTGATTGAAGATTGAAGAAAAAACGAACATTTTTTTAATAAAAAATGAAAAACTTCTCGTCTATCGTCCGACTAGAATGTACTCAATCGAGATGCATTCTTTGGCGCTCGATCCTAGAACCGCGATACCGCGCAGCGAATAATCAAAATACGAAACCGTTAATCGTCGCCTATAAACGATCCGATAGAACGAAACGTTTAATAGTTTCAAACGTAAAATGCAATAAAAAGAAATGGCCGAGGCATTGACATACCTGAAAGGTGGACGTAACGACATAATGGAGGCCAATAACCCAGGCCTTGACTGTGACCGGAGTTACGGACGCGATTTCTGATTTTATCAATTAGATATTTCGACACGCAAATAGCGAATAGACTGTCGTGTAGCACGTAACAGGTAGTTCGACTCAGAAAGTATGTACAGTCGATGCATAAAGTACGCAACGATAACTTTGCCGTGTATTCGAAAGGCATTCGTCGATTCGAGATCGTCAAAAAATCGCGAAACTATAATTTTGAACTTTTTTTTGGGTTACTTGCATCGAAAGGTCGTGTATCAAATATTTGGCGAGAGTCGATCACCGAATTTATAAGAAAGAAAAAATAATAAAAGTTAATTGCATCCGGCCGATCGTGAAATGTCGATTCTGAAAAAGTTGCTAACTCCTGCCGTTTTCCCGCTTCCGCGGTGTCGCGCGATTGTCGATCGGCCGGCGTTGATAAAGTCAAAGTTTAACGGCCGTTGCGATCGTATCTTATACATTGGCTATACTCGATGATAATAACCTGCATTGCACACGATACCTCGTGAGAATGAAAATTAGACTAGTACTGTCGACGAACAGCCTCGTATTATCGTGTTTAAATTGACATGAGTGACATTTATACAAGTGGTGTATGACACTGATTATTCCAATTATATTTGGGAGGTACGAAAAAGACTTATTTTAGATCTTGATCACTGCATAAATGTCTTGCTATATAGTCTACGTGGAAGAACGAAAATATAAAGGTTTTTCGATATTTTTAATCGCGATAAGAAGCAGATGAATTTCACTTTCATCGACACTTTGTATAGTGATTATTTTTGGTGAACATCTAATGCTTTGTATTACGACAATAATATACGATTAAGTTGCCCTAATAATTTATATAACTAGTAGAAGAGATCGGAGCAAGATTGGCCCCTCGTTCCTATTACTTTCCACGACAACGAGGGGCAAACTAATAAAAAAAATCGCAGACGTGTGAAGGAAATTATTAAACACGAAGCGCGTTAGACAGTCACACAAAAAAAAAGTGGGGTATATACTTTTGATGTGATATATGTTATCCGTAGTAATTTTGCACCTGATCACGAATCCGGTGTCAAAATTTGGCCATCACGTCATGTTTTTTTTAATCTCAAAAAACCAGCCAGAGACCGTGATTTTCAAAAAGTTAATGGACTTAAACCAAATTCGGTACAGCGGGGTTTTTTGAGTCGCTGATCACGAATCTGAAGTCGTTTTTCAAAAATTCAAGATGGCGAATCCAATATGGCGGACGAGATTTTCGAAAATCGACGGATTCATGCCAAATGCGGTACAGGGATTTCTTTTCGTTCGCTGATGACGAATATGATGTTATATTTACAAAAATTCAAAATTTTCGGAAATCTCGTCCGTCATATTGGATCCGCCATCTTGAATTTTTTAAATCTGACTTCAGATTCATGATCAGCGACCAAAAAAACCCCCTTATACCAAATTCGGCATGAATCCGTCGATCTTCAAAAATCTCGTCCGCCATATTGGATCCGCCATCTTGAATTTTTGAAATCCGACTTCAGATACATGATCAGCGACTAAAAAAATCCCCTATAGCGAATTTAGTTTAAGTCCATTAACTTTTTGAAAATCATGGTCTCTGGCTGGTTTTTTGAGATTAAAAAAAAATGTGACGTGATGGCCAAATTTTGACACCGGATTCATGATCAGGAGGCAAAATTGCTACGGATAACATATATCACATCAAATGCATACCCCACTTTTCTTTTTGTGTGACTGTGTTATTAATAACTACTAAACTTATCTCCACACGTCTTGCCTATCTAAAACGAAGCCTATTAATTTACGTCTAGCGGAGGCAGGTGGTCGACATCCCGTAGAGGTGTTACACCGTGCTGGACGTTGGACAACGCGTACTTCCCACGTTTTTCGTTCGCCTCGCCCGGTTTGCCGTGAATAATTGTTTATTGGAATTTTTTATAACGTCATTGTGTGATTACTCATCCTCTCCATTTTTTTGCGATATAGCATGGACCACGGTAATTACTCGCAAAGAGTGAAAAAAGGAGTATCGAACCTTTCGAAAGACGGAAGAAATAGTCTTACAGCGCGTAACGAGAACTAATAAAATGTTTGTTGTCTTTCCTCCAAGGGCTGAGGAGCCGCGGTGATGGCGGCTGTTAATGTTTTCTGGAGCTATAAAAGATTCGTTTAAAAGCCCATACGCGATCCAGTTATACCGCGGCATCGCTACAGTTCCTGGGGATCAGGTCCCGTTACCGGTCGCCGAATAAAAGCAAGAGCCACCGAGATCTGTCCGTTCCTTTTGCTCCTTCCAGCTCATATGAAACGGGACTTGGTAAGCGGGAAATAATAATTTAATTCGGCTGCGGCGCAATTAGCTGCTCCAGCTTTTCTCTTTTCGTCATGAGATTCCTCGCCGCGCTATTGGTTGCGATGCCACGGGTTGACGGGAAGAAGCTGAGAGCATGGAGCGAAGGAATGCGGAAAGGGAAAGTTAATTGTAACCGGTTTCGTTTATCGCGTTCCCCTGCTGGAGTCAAATTCGAATTTTCATCGTTAGAGAAAAAGTGTAATATCTTAGAGTGCATTAAATGCGTATATTTTTATAAACTGACAATGAGAAAAAAATTTGGTCGATCGAAATGATCTTCTTAAGAGCATATTTGTTCAATTAGAATGAATATTGATCGGACATTTATAAATATTATTGATTCAATTCAATATTATTTGCTCTCAGGACTTTTCAAAAATACGTTAACTTCGATGATGCAAATTTTGTTCCCAGGGTATAAATTGGCGACAATTTGATATGGACACAAAGCTGAATATTTTATTTATTAATTATTATAAATCAAAAATCAGAAACATAAGTCTTTTACTTATAGACGGATTGTGAGATAAACAACAATTAGCGTCAAACAAATATTCATTGAACCAAAAGCATGGTTTAAAACATTTTTAAGAATATATATAGATTCTTGGCCGAAGAATATCCATTTTTGATTAAAAGATGTCTTTGTCGGGCAAGAAATTTTTCCTCCGCGAAAAAGACAATTGCTCGAATTTGTTAAATATTTTCTTGCACGAAGAAAATTATGGCTTGATTCTGTAATTATTATTATATTATGTTTTTGATTAAAGAAAGCATTTTTTCGGCATCAGAAATTACTTCTGTCAGTTTACTGCTTGCATGTTTTGTTTTGCATTAAATTTTGATGCATTTTGCTCGGTGCAGTTATAAAATGGAATCTAATGAATGAAAAATAGTTGTACCTTTAAAGAGATGAAACAACACGCTAAAAGTTTACTTTTTATAAAACAAAAAATTGTCACGAACACTCGGACGCTCCGAATAAAAATTCTTCTAAAGTGTCATGAGAGAGAGAGGAGGGCAATTTTGTAATACGATACGCCTAATTTATTATAGAAGCATTCTCTGATTTCATATATAAAAAAAATCATTCCGTACATCCCACCGATCGATCCCTCTATCAAATAAGTCACTCGGCTCGTAATCAAAAAAATAACTTAATTTAGAGAGAAAAGAAAAAAGACGAAGTCCACAGCCGTTCGTACGATAAAACAAACTCGACGTGACGCAGCGAATTCAAATTTTTTCTTCTCTCCTCGGCACCTACATACTTCGCGCTGTGATAGCGCGATAAAATCGGATCGCAGACATGCGATTCACATGTGTCGTCGTGTAACAACGCGGATATAATAGAGACCCGTGGGATGCGCTGGGCTAATTGCAGGTAAATTGACGGCAGTTATTTTCAGCTTAGATATTTGTACATACGGTGGTACCGTACAGTGTGTACATATGAATGTTTTTCTAAATTATAGGTTCGCTGTGATCTACGTCCGTATGATTATCGCGTTGAAGGCTAGTATAATAAGTAGGAATGTAAAGCCGTATATCAACATTGAGAAAGAAATTTGCTTGATCGAAGTAAACGTGCTTTTGAATAGTCTCAAGAGCACATTTATTCGATTAGAATGAATATTAATTGGATGTATGTAAATACTATTGATTTATTTTAATATTATTATATTAAATGTGCTCTTAAAACTATCTAAGAGTACATATATTTCAATTTAAGCAAACATTTTTTCTCAGTGTAATGGGTCTATTCTTGATAAAAAAAGTACTATTTTGACAGTTTCATTTATCGAGCAATTTCGGTTTGCAGATATTCTGTAATTATTTTTGCAACTTTTAAAAATTGATTTTCGAACTTGCATTCTTTTCTTTAAATTAAGGTTGAATCACGTATACCATCTAAGTAAAAAGTAAAGTGTACTCAGGAGGAAAAAATTTTCCCTTCCTGTCTCCAATATTTTTCAGTTAGAGAAAAAGTAATAATCATATTATTTCGATAATCGAACATTGCGAAAATGTCATAATTTTTTGTGAAAATAGTATCTTTATATAACTTACAGACGCTAAAATTGAGCATATATAAAATTCTTTTAAAGCAGTTAAAAGTACAAAAAAAAGTCCGATCCAATATCAAAAAGGTTAAATATTGTATTGCATTAGTAATTGAACAAGCCCAGACAAAAGTAAACAACATCTTTGAGGTTGCATCGATAAACCGTAAAGACCAATTATTAAAAACATATACTCAAAATAGACGTAATAAGTGATTCTTTTTTAATACAAAAACGTAGTTTATCGGTATATCTTTCAACGAAAACAGTTTTCGACAGTTTGGTGAACAAGTCATACACTTTTGTAACTGTTAAGAGTGAAAAATCGAAACTCCCACAAGACAAAATGTAAAAACACCAAACTTGTGGACTGGATATTTCTCCGAATATTTTTAGCGAAATCATCTGAAATTTTATCCGCGCACTGCTGATGGATTTAAACGTCGCTCATTCAAAGTTCAAACGCATAGCGAAATTTGCCATTATACGTGATTCAACTTTACGTGTTGAGGTATATTTTTGAAAAAGTGTAAAAATAGTTGCCAGCGAGCACTAACGGATTAACAAGTCGATAAGAAGACGCGATAGGAAGAAGCACGTATGTACTGTACATATATTCGAAGCGCAAAGCCGAAGAAGCTACTGGACAAATACAGTTGTACTGCTATACTCGTCGCAGTTTGCCCGAGCGCGCGCTTCTTCGAGCAAATATGCCCAAATCCACTCGGACGGCGCGCGACATTGATATTCCGAGCACGACCGGATTTGGTATACAGCCACGCTAGAAGCTCTATGAATAAGCGCATACGTCGATGCCAGGTACATAGACCAGTTGACATTATCCCGCGGACAGTGGACTTTCGTGACGAGCACGACAGTGAGGTTTCTTCGGGAGAAATTATTCGTTGTTCGCTCGACCGTTTGGAGTGTGTACGATTTTTCCGGCGAGTATCGTGACGTTTGAGGTGGCCTTCTGACACTGTCGTCTTACGAAAGTATTGTTAATAATCTATAAACCAATTTCTATGGTCAATATTATTGTTAGAATCTACATTTTAATTTTTTAATTATTGATTGATAAATTTGACGAAGTTCAACACCATCGGTTTTAATATTTGTATTGTCGTTAATTTTGTCAATATAAAAACTTTCTAATATCTTTCTCTTTGCCTTTCTCTATATATGTATATCGTTAAAAATAAATTGTAGATTAGTTTAAAATTACAAAACTAAAATGCTCATCATAAAATGTAACAAGTCTTACAATAATTATCTAAATAAAATAAAAGAACTAAATAAACTTACACGTTTTATGTACGTACACAACGTTTACCTAATACTAAACTCATGTACCTCCTCCCATGCGTATGTAGCCATGATACGTAAAGAAAAAAATTTCATTCAATACTTTTTTCATCTCAAGAGGTGTAGACAAATTTGCCATCCTTTTGTCATACTCACGTAACGACAACGATAAGATCTTAAAGTAGCTTCAACGTGACGATTAAAGGTACATCGGAGGCTGTCGTCCGAGCGATCTTCGATGCTATACGAACGGGATTCTTGAGAAGTACTATTAAGATAGATGTTATAGACTGACCCCGTGGTGAAGCATGTATCCTTAAAACTGCCTAGTCATCGTGACGATGAGAGTTGGGTCTTTCACCGTCCTACACTATCCCCACTGCCATTAAATCCGTGTCTTCTCTACACTCGACACTCATTATTATATCAAATTCGATCCGCTAATTTAACAATTTCGTATACAATACAACGTCGAACAGCTCAAGATACGAGAGAGGAAATAAGTTGTAATTATTGTCCGCATTCATGCGTTGAGAAAAAGATGTACTTGATCGAAATAAACGTGTTTTTGAATAGTTCTAAAAGCATATTTATTTGATTAGAATGAATATCATTTGAACGTATGTAAATGTCATTGATTTAATTGAATATTATTTGGATCAAATCAAACAATATGTCATTATATCACATCACATCACATCATAGAAAAAAATTTGCACAATTGAAATAAACATGCTTTTGAATAGTCCTAAGAGTATATTTATTGAACTCGAATAAATGCCGATTTTATTCTAATATTATAATATTCGCTTAAATCAATAATATTTATATCCAACTGATATTCATTCGATTCGAATAAGTATGTTCTTAGGACTATCAAAAAGAAAAAATGTTTATTTCAATTAAGCCAATTTGGTTTTCAGTGTAGTACATTCGAAGGTACATATTTTGAATATCAAGATCCCTCCTGCGTTGAAAAGGTCTTTCAACTAATCAGTGGGATGTTGATTCTTTACTGTAAATATATATATTTATATTCATATTCATAATTTATAATACTTATATTTATATTTATATATGTGTGTATATGTATACGAGTATATGTAGAATCTGCGTTAACTTTTCAACGTATCTTGACACGACAGTGTCTGATCTCTGTGTATGACTTCTACTGTTATCTTTGTGCAGCTGTAGAGCGTACTGTGTGAAGTAGGTAAATCTCTTCCGCATATGGGACTCTACAGCAGATTCTATCTGTACTTGGATGGATTATCTTGCCGGATGCCCTGAAGGTACCAACGCGTACAGTTTACGGCATATTGTGCGCGGATTGGTGGAATTTCTGTCTTGTTTCTGGGAAAAACACGGTAGAAACGTGCATTCGAAGGGAGTGAATTAATATTAACAAGATATTTTTGTATTGTAATTGAATAAATATCAAGATACTCTTTAATTTAGCAAGATTTAGAAAAAAAGAATAAGAAAATTGATGTTATTGAGATATTTTTGTATAATAATTGAATAAATATGAAGATGTTCTTTAATTCAGCAAGATTAAAAAAAGGAATAAATGAAAGACAAAGAAAGGGCAAATTTTGTATACTCTCTGAATGAAAATTATATTACTTTACACAAATAATATATGCAGATAAGTATGAGATGAGGTTTTACGTATCACCGTTTATTTGGTGCGAGACTTAATTTACGTAACAGGTACGTTCAGAGTGAATTTTTTGTTACACACTTCTCTGGCACGCATTTACATTCCATCTCACAAATTGATTGCGCAAGCGTTTTATTTCAATATTCTCGGGAAGTAATTATGGGGAATTACGCGGGAAAGTATTACGGATTGATCGTTGGTAGATGCCCTTTCCCAGTAAACGAATACCCCGGAAAGTGTCTTCCTAAAGTCTTTTTTGTCGCCAAGCAAAAAATATGTATGTATTGTAGGCATAATATTGTAAAGTCTATATTTAACACGAGGCTTTGCCGAATCTCTTACGATAAATATAATGAACCTATAAATGGAATTTCTTTCTATATATTTTTGAAAGTAAAATTTGTAATTTATGTGTAGTACACGTACGTTTTAATTTTCAGAATGAAACTGTCATAGATTCTATACTGAAAGCCGAGAAATAAATCTTGACTAAATGTAATTTTGACAAGCTTCCTCTCAAAATCTTCTACATTTTTGTTTCCAAAAAAATCCTATCTGTGAAAATCTCTGCTAAACATACTCATAATACTGATATATATTTTAGAAATGAAATAATTTTTGAATTACTATGCGTACTGTATGGTTCTTTCTGTAGTTGGTATGGAATTTTTTGTATAGTCCCTTCATAAATTTACAGTAAAACCTCCCTAAAACAGCCGCCTTCTACTTTTCTGCCCCCACTGCAGTTCCTTACAGCGAGGGGAATCCCTTCTCCTACGCTTGGTGCCTCGCGCGCCAATAATATCCCTGCCATTCACTAGCCACGCCTCCAGATGAAACCTCTGTAAAGTAGCAGTCCATCCCTGGATATTTACTTTAGAGAGGTTCGACTGTAATACGTGTAATGCTTCCAATTTGATGTTCCCAAGGTATGCACTTTAGAACGGCCGATTTATGGCTCGTTTTACGGATCCACCGCGTTGATCTTTTTCTTCCACAGACTGGAATGTCTTAGACTATCGGTTGGGAATACTCCATAAGGTAAGCGCTGTAACGGTATACACTTTAAAAAGTATACGACTTGTTGAACTAGAAAGCGAGTGTTTTTTGCGGAACGCAATTGCAGCCCCGCGAGCATATGAGATCGCACAACGGCTGCAGTTTTATAGGCGTGCTAACAATGCAGGTCGATCAGAGAAATGTATTTGATAAGGGGCGTGGCAATTTCAACAACGTTGTTTATTCTGTCTGGGCTTTTTATGAACGCGTTCGATTACTAATAAAATATAATACTGATACTTTTTCACATTGGATTGAACTTTTTTTAACTTTTGATTGCTTTAAAAGAATTTTAATCGTGCTCAGTTTTAGCCTTTGTAGGTCAATATAAAGATACTATTTTCGCAAACTTATGATGTTTGCGATATTCATAACTTGTAAAAACGTTTCTCGAATAATTTTCAGTGATTTCATCGCATAACACGATTATTACTTTTTCTTTATCCGAAAAATATTGCAAAAAACAGGAAACATTTTTTCATCCGAGTATAATTTACTTTTGATTTGGATGGTACACGTGACTCAACTTTAATTTTTAAATGAAATATCTGTAATTTACATTGCGAAATAACCTTTATCGTTGATGTCTACTCTGCTTTTGAGAAAACTGAATTGAGGATATTTGTTTCGCGTTTGTTCCAGATATTTATAGTTTGGCCAGTTAATTTCTTATCCTTGGATTGTGCAAAATCGAATAAGATCATTAAGGATTATTCTCTTTTTATAAAAAACTACCACGAGAAAGTCCGTTTCCCCCACAGCAATGCTCCTAATTGTACTCAATTGAAAAAAAAAAAAAAAAAAGATTTCACCACGACCAGACGAAACGGTTTCTATCGCAATACGTCGAATTTAGGCTAGCAGGGCCAACGGGCGCGGCGGCGTAGCACAAAATGTGGGTAAAACGGTACAGGCACGAAATAATATTTGTTCGGTAATAATATCGGAAAACAAGTCGCGGCACACACCGACTGATTAACAGCGTCAGCGTCGTTTCGCGGGTTTATACGATCAGCTATGTGCGTCTATTTGCAGAAAATCTCGGCGTATATAGAGACCGCGCAACCTTGGTTAACCTTACTCGAGCTAGAAACTTGCAATTAGCGATACACAGCGTTCGAGGATGCGCACTTCTGCCTACATAAGGTTCGTTACGCTCTGCGCTGCAATTTTCGAGTGACCCGATATAAAGGTGTAGGACTGCAGTGAGGAAAAATTTGTTCGATAGAAATAAATGTATTTTTGGATAGTCCTAATAGCACATTTATTCGATTAGAATGAATATCGATTGGGCGTATATAATATTATCGATCTAATTAATTATTATTTGGATCAAATCAGTATTTATTTAAACCAAGTAGGAAAACAGGGTGAGTGGGCGAATGAAGTTGGCCCCTCGTTTCCATTACTTTCCATATAAACGAGGGGCCAACTTCACTCGCCAACTCGCCCCGTTTTACCACGAAAAGTGTCTTAACAAATTTTTTTAAATACTAATTTTTGGTTGAAGAATATATATTCTTGATTCAAGAATAACTTTATTGGGACGAGAAGTTTTTCCCGTGTGAAAAAAAAACAATTACTCGAGCCTGTCAAATATTTTCTTGCACGAAAAAAACATGGTTTGATCCTGGAGTTACATCGTATTTTTGATTAAAGAACAAATTTTTGTTGACACCAGCAACTGTTTCTGTAAATGTGTTCTTAGAGCTATCCAAAAGCATGTTTATTTCGATAAGGTAACATTTTTTCTCAGTGCAGGTATCTATCTATAAAGGCGAGTCGTATAGATTCTTTATAGAAATGTTATATCGATCGACGATTTATGATCGACCATATTTGATCGTATCATCGACTCATCGATCATTTTTAGATGATGGTAGTTCGTTTCGCAATTAATCTTTGGTAAAGGTCGATGACTTGAGATATGTCGTAGTCTTATTAATATATCTCAATATGTGTATATAGTGTAAGAAAAAATTATATTAATTTTAATACAATTCTATGTATAAAGTTTTATCCAGTGTAGGTGACTATAAATATAATTTCCTTACGAAATTTATGTCCAATTTTTATCGAACTTTATACTGTTAAAAATTTCGTTTGAAATTTAAAAAAAGTATTAAAAAATTTCAATTTTTCACTAAGAAAACGTTCATTTTTAACTGGGGTGTAGGGTACACCCCAGGTGAGCGCTTATGTTTCAAAAACCCACGTGAGTAACGAAGGATTAAAAGTGGGGATGAAACGCGTGTAACGCGAGTACCATTATCGCAAAGCAGTCGCATCGGCGCTCGGATCCGAGAGTCGACCGTTACTCCTGCGAAGAATAACGACGTGACGGAGGCGCACGGCTGTACCTACTCGTACACCCGGGCGGCTCTCGCACGCCGTTTACCGCGGTGAGACGTGGGCAAGGCGCAAGGTTGTCGCGGCCGAGCGAACGCGTTCATTTTTGGTTTGTTTGGAATTCGAGGACGCGACTCGCGATCGGACGTCGCGTATATCGTTCAATCGTGTCAGCTCCGACGGGATGCTGAAATTCGGGGGGAGGCTTCAAATTCGAGTCGTTATTGGGCGTTTTCATTGGCTCGTTGGTAATGAAGACCGTAATTAAAATCTGGATAATTATCACATAAATGTTTCTGGAATATTTAACGACATCGAGACGTCGGGAGAATATTTTTTAACGCTTTATTTATGCCTATCGAGTTTATATACGGGGGACGACAAGTCGTCGAATCAAAAAATCGTTCCTTTATTTGATTCAAAAATAGCGATCCACCGCAAAATTTGTAATTTTAATATGTATTAGGTACATTTGTCGAATGGAATAAATATTTTTCAAGCAAACTATTAATAAAAACGATTGTTCAATTCAATGATTTCTTTCTCTGTATGAGACAATCACGTGATATTTTCTTAACACTTATTTAAGGTAATAGTGGAATAAACACATCGGTAAAAGATCACGCCTATTTGTTCGTATCCTTCTGAAGTGTCGATAAATTTATTTCGTAAAATTCCGGTTCATATTTGATTTGCCCTCGCATGTCAAAAACGGAATGAAGTTATTTTGCACTGATCAATTTGAACACTTGGCAAATAGGTACTGAATTTAGGTGATAGAGCCAAGTGACGTCTTTTTCGCAGTAATCGTCGTCGCTGTCACTGCTTGGAAATACATTATATTCCGCACACGAAACTCACCACTTTTAGGCGTTCCTGTTGCATTTATGTAGACAGCCACGCGTAACGCGTTTCGCAGAGCCGATCCCGATCCGATCCATTCTCTCGATCTCGCATACATTGTGCACACACGGCGCGATACCGATCGGGGAGATACGAAACGCGCGGCGTCTGTCGCATACGCGTGTAGTCATCCTTCTGCATTTACGAGGATTACGTGTGAAGCGAGCTGACAATAACGTATTATTTATAGCCACTGTCAGGGTAAGTATAAACAGAGAACAGCTTTTTCTGGGAATCTTAATAATGGCGAATTTTATAAAATCCCTATTTGTGTCGATTTTGAAGTCGTGTAAAGTGGTACCTGCGAAACTCAAAATTCACGTACATCATGAGCCAATTTGGGTTTCTCATTAAAAAAAGATTCATATTTTTATATTCAATTTTCAATCTGTATACATATTTAATATCACGCGAAAGAGAAAATATCCGAAAAAATAATTACTCGCTGAGTATAAGCTTACAATATGATGGCGTAACTGCATTTCAAAATGCCGTGTTTAAACTCAAATAAGAACGAAAATGGACGAAATCAAAAATACGGGGTAAATAATTTTGTCCAAATTGTTTTGTCTGCGATAAAAAAAATTTGTGAGGAAATCGAAGTCGGCATAATTTTTAGCGGTGTACTATTCAGTTGAACGAAGTAGAATAGCACTCAATAAAAAAGAGAGCAACTTAAATTTTCTAACGAACACCGAAAACCATTGAACTGCTAAGTAAAACACGTAATCGAAGCAGTTGATGGATTGAAATTCTAAGAATGCAGTTAAAAATCCAAATACGTATTTTCATTTTTTGGACAATTATATATTATTTCAGAGCACTTGTATTTATATTAAGTGGAATTTATTGTGTTATATTATGGAATTCCAGATATAATTATGTAATCAACCAGAATAAAATGATGTAATCGAATCAATTGATGGATGACAATTGCGAAAAAGTTCCAGTTTTAGAAGTAAACGTAATTCGAATTTGAAAAATTATTAAAAAATTGCAATGCGTCGATATTTGGAATTTTAGAGAGATTCGAAAATCGTAAAACTGGGATATATTTTTATTAGAAATCTCCAAAAATGCACTTTAAAAAATAAAAACGTATTTTAATTTTTTTTACAATTGTATTTTCAGCACTGATCTTTATACGAAATGGAAGTTACTGTATCGCGTTATGGAATTCCAGGTACAATTGGATATTGAAACGAATTTAAAACGCGGGTCCATTTTTGTGTTGCATTTTTCGAAAAAGAAATTAATATCAGCGCAATTGCATGACTCGTTCGTCTCCCATTCGTCACCGCGCCCTCCTCTGCTGTCGTCATCAACCGAATAATCGCGAGGAATCTAATTAACTTCGAACCGCCAGGCCGGAGAATAAAATGAATCACGAGGCGTGATTCATCGAGGGAATCGGGATTATATTCACCCATCACACACGGGAACGCGACTTATTTACTAATCCTGTCGCGCGAATCGTCTTGAAATTCCGCGCTAAATACAATCCTCTACGATGGAATTGCACAAAGATGAGGAACTTGCATGATTTTTTTTATTGGCTTATAAAATAGAGTAAAAAATTGCAATTTCAACGATACATAAACTTATGGTGTTAACATATCGGATACCTTCACAAATTTGAGTTAAAAATGTTGCGTTTGAAAGAGCCGCGCAAACGGCGAGAAGCAATGCGTGACGTCACGCAACAGTAAAAGCGCTATCGGCCAATCATACTGCGTTCTAGGGCGGGGCGTAGTTAGGAGCACTCGACAGTCATTGGTTGAAATTGAGATTTAGCCAATGATCATCGAACGTGTGACGTCACGGAACAGTAAAAGCGTCTAGGCCAATCATGCTGCGTTCTCGGTCGGGGCGTGGTTTAGGCGTTGAGGCACGATTAATTAATTCTTTTTCCCTAATATAGTTACATCTTATTAAAAAATACAGTGCTCCCTGGTTTTTATAACACGATAGCTTCGTTCAGTAAAATTTTTAAGGAAAACAAAATTTCATGCAAGTTCCTCATTTTAAGGCGTAATACGTTTTCAGCGAATCCGGATGATGAGTTATAGGAGCTATAAACGCCTCGTGGTTCTTATTCTCGTATAACTCGTGATTCGCACCTCGTTTTCTTTCCGTGTAGATAAGCAGGTAGCCATCATTAGCGCCGGGCCGTCGTATCGCATGCAACTAGCGCGAGTGCGTTCTACGAGACTCGGCTGCACGCGCTTTACTGCTCGTAGCCCATCACTGCGTCTCGAAGTCGAACGGCACGCGTGTCTCCCTACATACATATGTATATGAATTATGTGCATGGCTTGAAAGTAGGACCAAGCTCGATCACATCGATCGCCACGAATGAGTAGGTAGCTTGCACATCGCAAGTTGGTCGTATATTTTCGAAATTTATATCCATAGTAAATTGATAAATGTTTTACGAGCGATGGTACAAATGTTTCGAATGTTGTTTATTGGTTTTTGTAACTGCACTGTTATTACTATTTAGAAATTTACTCAGCAATATGTATCCGACTAATATATTAATACATAATATATAATATAATATAATATAATACAATACAACACAACACAATACAATATAATATCATATTTCTAGAAGGTGATTTTTCGTGACAAAGCCTTTTTGTTCCTTCATATGAAACTAAAAACGACAAATGAGGTACCATTTAAAAGAAGTACTCCGGTTTTGACGAATTTTTTATTTACAATTGACCATTGTATTATTTGTTTAAAAATCCAAGGTAAAAATTGACTTTTGGCAAAGATAACGCATCAACTACAATCGCTCTATAGCTTTTGAACCTACGTTCCTCATTTTCACTCATCTGCGAAATTTCCGCATGGGCCTGCTATTATAATATAATATAATATAATATTAATCATTATAAATAATAATATGACGTATGTATTATTTGTAAATACATTATTTATTATTAGTGTAATTAATTATTAATTATCAATTATTATTTTTCGTTATTAATTATTAATTTATTATTTTCGATCAATTTGAATGTTTCGATAAAAAAAATACATGCAGTTATATAACTGCATAATTATTACTATTGGAAGATAATTTTACTTTTCCACAGTAACAATGATATGAGTAAGTCCGTTGTATATTGAAACTGTCTAAAGTCGCCCCTTGTGACAGGACAGCCACTTCAGCTCGATCGGAATAAACGTGTTTTTGAATAGTCCTAAAAGCACATTTATTCAATTCGAATGAATGTTGATTTGATCCAAATAATATTCGATTAAATCAATAATATTTATATACGTCCAATTAATATTCATTCCAACCGAATAAAATGTCCTCTTTGGACTATTCAAAAACACGTTTAATCGATTCGAGTACATTTTTTCTCCGTATATAGATAAAAGCTCCCTACGCTCCAATTCACTTTCTCGAATTCGCGGTGCGCAGCGACGGGACGTCCGAAACGAGATATCCGTTTAGCCCCGCGAGTAATTAACGCGATAAATCTCCGGACAGGCTAAAATGGGAAATTAAATCTCTTCGTCCCCCTCGCGCATCTGCTAAATAGAACCCTCGAAGTCTTTCCGGTTCCGCGACGCTGCTATTATATATCTACATGCACCGTTTACCCGGGTCGAAAAACCTCTACTCGTACAAAAAAGAAACACGCTTCCCGCACGCAGTCCATCAGCGCTCTCTCGAAATCGCATCGCGAAGGTGACACTTCCGTCGACAAATAAACGACAAATTTTCCGGCCCATTATACACGTCAACCGCGACCATCATCTCGACCCTGACGCGCGAGAGACGCAAAAATCGCGCGCCAATTTAACGCTCCCGCGCCGAACCGTGGAGCCGTACGCGCGCGGTTACGGCCCCGCGCACGCACGCCCCGGACAACTGCGGAAGTGGAAATTCGGCGTGCGCGCAAGCCGCTGCCGCCGCCGCCGCCGGAGCGGGGCACGCGCAACGGAAGCCGCGCACGCGGCCGGTGGCTGCGGCGACAATCGCCGCGAATGGCGTTGCGTGCGACGAAGGAGGAGTCGTCTGCGGCGTAGGGAGAGAAAGAGAGGCGCGCGGGTATCGCCTCGCGTAACGTCGAGATAACCGCGCACGCTTCTCGGCGGCAGACGTTGAGGCTTCGCTCGGCGTGGAGAGGGGGGAGGAGGCCCAATATGGGAGGAGTTCTTTCGAGTTCTCTCACTCTCTGGAGGGAGGGAGAGCGAGAGAGAGAGAGAGTGAGGCTGCAAGGAGCAGAGCAGTGGTCTGCTCACCTGAGTAGAGGTGTTCGGGTGGCAGTTGCCCTGCCGAGTCGCTCCGCGACGGCTCACCGGGAACTCTTCGGCATCACACAACTAACCACCTCCGTGTAACGCAGATTCGTCCGCGCGGCACCACTCGCATACAGACAGACGCACAGCGACAGAGATCTGCCCATGCCGCCGCGAAGTGACACACTCGCCGTCACGCGTGTCCGAGAACCCGCGCGGGATCGCCGATCGAGGGAAACACTTTGTTGACACTCCGTTGCGCGCGCCCGCAGCTATCGCACGGCCGGGCGAATCCCGGGTCACGTGCTTCGGCGTTTGTTTCGTCTCGTCGAATTTAGGGGGGGTACCGGAGAGAGGGAGAGGGAGAGGGCGCGCGCGTGGCGAGGAACGGTGAGACGGAAGTCGCGGGGAAGTGGAAGGGCCCCCCTCCCCGCCGCCCTGTTGACGGGGGAAGTGCGCGCGGTTCCCCCAGCAGCCGGGGGAAGCCCCGGCCCGCGTGCGGCAGCTTCTGAAATGTCTGCGATCGGACCGTCGCGTAGCCGCTACCCGTCGACCCGTCGGAGTAGTTGTAGTCGCGCGGATACATTGTCGGGAGCAACGGGCGACCCGCGGTCCACGGCCGCGGTCGCGACGACCGGCGAAGAGCGACGCGGGCACGCGTGACCGTCGGACTGGCTACGCGGAAGGTTGTGCTGTGCCGGATGCGCGAAGTGCGGGAAAAAAGATCGATAACAGTTGCACTTCGTAACGTAATAATGTCGAGTAAACGAATGAGAATGACGCGTTTAACGATCCCGAAGCTTAGAACGGGGAAACAGTGAAAATAAGGAAAACTCCTCAGAGCAGCATCTCGCGGCGGTGATCCGCGCCACGAGTGACCAGATTTTCCGGCGTCCCGACCGAGATAATACGACTTATCCGCTCGGATACGCGACACGATTGCGGTTTCTGCCGTCCTTCCACCGCATCTGGCGGCGAGGAAAAAGGCTTTTTGCACGCCCGTCTCACCGCAGTGGTCGTCGAATCGATTGCTCGGACGCGCGGGGGCCGGCGCCGAGTGCCAAAGCTCGGCGGAAGTACGCGCGACTTGTGTTCGTTACATCAGCCGCCCCCCCCCCCCCCCGCAAATGGTGAGGAATCGCGACTTCTGGGACTCGGCGATGGGAGAGGTGATAAGGGTGTCGGGACGGGTGCCGGACATCGGAGAGTTTCTGAGGGAGGCTATGCTGTCGCAGCGGTTCGCGGACGTCGCTTTGTGCTGCCCCGGCGGGCAGAGGTTCCTGGCTCACCGACTGGTCCTCTCGGCGGCGAGCCCCTACTTGCAGGTGAGTCCTGTTTCGCATACGGCGGCACTTGTCCCACGGAAATGTTATGTATTTGAGATATGACAAAAAAAAGTAAATATATGCAACGAGTATTTAATATATATACACACATATATGCACACGTCGCTTTTTCTATACTTCGCAAGTAGGATAAACCACCCAGTTATTGGACACTTGTGCCCATAATTATGAAAGTGGTCTGTCAAAATTAAAAAAAAATGAGTTTATCAGTTATTTCACACCATATTATTTTAAACTAAATTAATAACTGATAAACTCATTTTTTTTAAATTTTGACTTAGACCACTTTCATAATTATGGGCACACTTAAGCATATTACAACATTTGAGAACGTGTTAAAAAGATATTTTTCTACCTAGAGATATGAGTGGTGGCTTGTTTTAATTGAAAATATATTGGCTTTACATTCTAATACTCAAACTAAATGTATTTTAAAATATTGGTTGTGTGTGTGCATTAGAAATTTGGAAATATATATTTGCTCAATATATATAGACTCAAAATATATTTAAAATATATCAAAATATATTTCAGGTATTGCGAAGTATACAAAGATCAGCAAAACGTATATATTTGTAATACTTTTTCTATATCTCAAAAATATATAACTTTTTCGTGGTTATATCCATAACGAAAAGAAGTGGAATAAAAACTCGATTTTAGGATTTATACAAATTTTGTACGAAAGCTTTTATCGTATCTCGCTTCGTATAAAAGATGCTTCGGAGGGGTAAAACTTTAAAGGGTTGATTATAATCAAACTCAAGCTTTAATTTTTTCATGAACTTCTAATCTGCCGAGTTTCGTCGAGATCAGAGGTCGACCCTTAAGATGAGAACCTTTTTTTCGGAATGCCCCATAATACATAATAAAAGTAGTAATAATTATAATTAATAAAAATTAGCAATATAAACTCGATAAAAATAATTTTCTCTGTTTCTCCTTTCCGGAGAAGAACTAAACGCAGCATCTCTCGATTACCAATCAAGTGCTATTCCTTCTAACGAGAAGATTGACGTGGAATCCGTGGAATCTCTTGCTACGTCTTACTATGTCGGACTGCTCGAAAAGAACGATGACGACGATGAAAAGTACGAGTTATTCCTTTTCTTCGGCCCGAATGAGATGAGATAGAAAGGTGGAAGGGGGTGTGAGAGGGGGATCACGGTGGGGGGCACAGTGATGGAACTGGAGCGCTTTAAATTACACGCCGTTTAAATAGAATAAAAGTTACATCTTAATTGTCAAGGATATAATATACACTGAGAGAAATAATTGCTAGTATCAAACAAATATTCCGTTTACCAAGATATCATACGATTTTAACCCTTTCGCTCACGGTGTCCACAAATGTGGACATGTAGATTAATGTATATATAAGGTCATAAATTAGAATTTTGTTACCGTTTGTTCACAAGAAGTACATTCGTGGACATTGTAACGAACGTATAAGACATATATAGCCATAAAAATTAAAAATTAAATTTATAAATAAACAAAAAAAATTAAATTTATGAAAAGAAAAATTTTTTTTTTATCAGAAAAATTAAAATTTAAAGCATCGAACAGCTGGAATATACATTATCAATTGTATAGCTGTAAAAATAAAAATTCGTAAGTGAAAGGGTTAACAATTTAAAAAAATACAAATTCTTGATCGACAAATATAGGTATATTCTTGATTAAAGAATATCTTCGTTGGGACGAGAAATTCTTTCTGCGCGAAAAAAAGAACAATTACTCAAGCCTATTAAATATTTCCTCGCACGAAGAAAACCATGGCTTGATTCTGGAATTACATCATTTTTTTGATTGAGGATAATATTTTGCTGGCAGTAGCAATTATTTCTCTCGGTGTAGTATGATTATTCAACGAGCAATCAAGCGATCGAATGAAATTTTTTGGGATGCTTCATTGTGATATGACGTGACAAAATCTCGAAATTATTATTAACGTATTCGGGGCAATGACGAAGTACTTATTAATGCTTTGAGAATTGATGAGAAACACGACGATGTGCTCGTAGATAACGGATTTTTTGCTTTGGTGCCAAAATTGAATATGTTATCGCAGCTGCCTGGTTTGTAGGTGTGAAAATGTGTGAATTAACGTCGTTTGAGGGCATTGTGTAATTATCGCACCTTACGCGAACGGAAAATATGTAAACGGAAGCGAACCGACTTCTTCGACGACGATTGATTGTATCAGATTTTTGTTTACATTTGTCGTATCGCCGTACCGCGCGTGCCTCTAGGTTCCGTGTTTATGGTAAATTGCTCATAGCACGTAAACACCAAAAATCTTCAAGAAAGATGACCAAAGTTGCCGACGCTTTCTCGAAACTAAACAATATTTGGAAATGTCAGTTGGGAAAATTATTTTGCGAGTTTAACAGGACAAGGTTGTTAGGATTAGCATATGTAAATTTGTAAATATTCCGTCAATCAGGTAGATGTGCATTTTTGTAAGACGTTTACTCAGTTTTTGGGTCGACTCTTAGATTTTTCCATCGTCATGTTTAATGAAATTAGCGTAAAAGAAACTGAAAGTTCGAGATTATGAGAATATTGCAGTAGTAAAAGGTCGAAAGGACGTTGAGATCAATTATATTCAAAGGGATGAGGAAAAGGTCAAAAAGTTTTAGGTAGGCCTAAAGAAGTCTAAATAACGTTACATTGTTACAATATTTTTTGTTTCGATTCTACATAAATATCTTGTGTCTTGTTCCTTCAATTTTGACATTATGTAAAGTTTAATTAAAAAATAATGTTTCGAAATAATACCGTGATAATTTTACTTCAAAGTTTATAATTACGTAGATATTCTTAATCGACTACAATCTTTTATTGGTATCTTTCGGTAGTCTTGAAATCGTTGAAAAATGCAATGTCATCATTTGCTATATATATGTATAATTGATTTTAGAATATACAAAATATTTCTATTTTTAAAGAGAATTTAAGCACGCGTCAATTGTGTAAATGGAAAGCATGGATGTATAAGTGCATAGGTATTAGAAGAGGCTGCAAAATTATTTTTATCGATCGGTTAATGGGAATCGACATAAGAGGGAGATTCAATTATCGGTTGAGATTGACGAGAAAGAGGAACGGAGGAGGTGGCATATCGTAAGGTCGCCGAAGCCAATTAAATTTTAAACGAAGGTACAAGATCAACAGACGTTAGATTCGATCGAGCAGTAAGTACGAAATTCCATATAAATTTGAATATTTTGAAAGAACATCGAATCTATCCTATCGAAATTTTGCGATTGAATCAGAAGTTCACGAAAAAATATATGTTAATTTATCAAACTCTTCAAAGTGCAATTTAGAAAATAAATTAAATATCTTATCTTTTTTTCTGGTATTTTAATCTAGTGTAAAATTATATCTCCTTCCTTACTTTTTTTTTTGAAATTAGGTCGTTTAAAGAATATCTTGAAAATTAAATCCGTCTAAAAAAATCACGAGTCTTATTTTCGATAAAGATTATTTATATAACGTCTTTTTCAAAAAAAAAAGATGAACTTTATAGAAATTGCAGTGCTCAGAGGATAAATGCTTTCAAAAAATATTTGCGTTGCGAATGCGAATCGACAAAAAAAAACGTGTAAAGGCCAGTTCCGATCTTATTTATTTAATATCAACGACTACGAAATTACCGTGGCTCCTCGATTAGTCGTCTCGATCTGACCATTAATCGGAATCGGCATAAAAGTCATCGGCGGACGTATAATTGATACGTCCCGCACACGCGAACGATATTGCGAAGTTTTCGAAAATCCATCCCGAGAAACAGGAATCTCGCCTAATGGGATACGCTATGAGTAGTTAAGCGAACGGAAACCTAGTACCGTATTATGTGCTACTCGTTCGCGATCGCGTATTCCTATAACAGATCTCTACAGTGAGATAATCACGGGTCGCGGAGTCTCTGTCACGAACGTTCGTCGCGACCCGACAGGGACCAACGGTTCGATAAACTCTTCCCACGTTCGCAGAATTCGTCGAGGATTTGCTTTGCAAATCCTATGTACGAGTGGGCAACGCGATCACCTCGAATTGCGTTTATCGGGTTCAGAGGGTGACCTTATAGAGGTTCGTGTAATTGGACGATTAGAGTTTTTGGGCTACATTTGCGTTGGAGATTCGACAGCCGTAGCTACTGCTTGGCAGCTAAAAGTAGCTATTCTAGCCCAAGTAAAAAAAATTGAATATCGATTTGATTAAAATTTGATCAAGCATGGATAATTGTTGATAGGATCTAAAAATTATCCCAAAAATAAGAATATCGCGATCTTAATACATTTTTTATTTCATTTATATCCATTTTTTATCACATTTTAATCTATTTTCAATAATTGTAAAATGATACTTGAATGGTATTTCACCAATTTAAAATTGTATTTTGAAATTAAAAGTAGATCAAAATGTGATGAAAAATAGGACCGCATCAAGATCACAATATTCTTATTTTTGGATTATTTTTGGATCACATTGACGGTGATCTATTATTGATATCATATTTTGATTAAAATGGCGTCATATTTTTTTACTTGGGAGCATGTACGCACTTATAAATGAAATAAATCGTCGCGTCGATTATTAGGGTCGAGATGAAAAATGTTTAAGTGAAAATACGTAAATAGAAGTGCAAATATTATCGGTTATTAATTTTCTCTCCTTGAGAAAGTTTTATTAGTAGATAATAGAATTAACAGAATGACTTTTATCGAATTTGGTAAATCGATAAATATAAGCGTTGAGATCCTTAAGTTGAATTTTTGTGATGATTCGCCATCTTGTATAAGAAATATAAAATAAATTTATAGGTGGGGAATTATTACAAAAATTTAACTGAAGGGTCCTAACACATCGATGGCTTTACCAAATTTTCTCAAAATCGATAGAATCTTCTTAAACTTAACTTTAATCACTTTTCTATAATGCATCATATCTCGACTAGAGTAGTGCATCAAAATCTTTTACGGTCAAAAAATGAGGAATTTATTAGACTACATAATATCTTAGGCCTCCTCTGAAAGACACGACATGTTGTGTAACAATTTGAGCGACGTATTTTCTGGAACTTTAGCAATATTTTCCAAAGATTTCCAGCAAATTTTGAATCTCTAAAAACAGTTGCATTCATATAAAGAGGACACGAAATGAAAGCGCCGTCTATTTGTAAATCTCAAAAACAGGACCAGAAACGAACGAAAGCAAAAGTAGCCAAAATTCCTCGAGACGCGGAATTCTCCAGCGCCATTCAGGATCGGAGGCGAAGGCGGTAAAAGTCAATGCACGCGACTTTATCTCGTTCGCTCGCCATTATTCCTCGGATCGTAAAGCCAAGCAGCTGCGAACGTAATAGTCATACGTGCAGGAGTTCCGCAACGCGTGCAGTGGCACAGAATTATTTTCCTCGATTGCAGAGAGACAGCGCACGGCAGTAGCGGTTCCTGCAAGCTCAGCTCGACCGCGTGCTCGCGCAGCAGAAACGTGCATTTTGAGCTAACACTATCGATGCAGCCGCTCTCGAATAACCCGGCTATCGCCCCGAGCTCGCAAGCCGGGTTAAATGCAGGTAAATCGTCTGAAGAAAGTCGGCGAGTCGAACGCGTTCGTCCGCGTGCGAATGCAATCCGGTACGGTCGGTCGCGAGGGGGAATAACGTTTGTCGCGTCAGTCGTGAGTCAACCGTTACGAGCCAGTCGCGTGCGGGCATCTTAATGCGGCGGGCCGCCGCTGCTCGTCGATCGGGCGCTCGCGTCGTCCGAGACGATCCTCGCGAGTGCATCGACCATGTCCGACGTACAAATAGTCCAGGCGTCAAGGGTTTTATTGACTCAAAAATTCCTAAGGGAGATTTCTTTTCTTCTATCGCTTCTTTTCATGTTTAAGTAGACAAATATCAAAAATGGGCATCAACATTCGGCCCGCAACATATTGTTTAAACAAATGGAAGGGGAAATTTTATAGTTTTTGTAGATATCTGCGAAAATATTCATTTTACGGAAAAATTATGAGGAACTAAATTGTTCAATGCTAAATTCTCCACAAAAAAGGTGTCTACATTTTTTTCAATCGGAGCTATAGTTTTAAAAATATAACCCTGCGAAAGAGGCATGCGAAAGAGGAAATTTGTAGCGCAAGTTTCGGTGCCCACGCGGCGCTAGAGTTACTGAGTCGGACGAGCGGCCTTTCGCAGGGTTATATCTTTGAAACTATTGCTCCGATTGAAAAAAATGTAGATACTTTTTTTGTGGAAAATTTAGTGCCGAACAATTTAGTTCCTTACCATTTTTTCGTAGAACGAATATTTTCGGAGATATGTGCAAAAACACTAAAATCTACCCTTTCATTTCTATAAACAATATGTTCCGGACCGAATTTTGATTCCCATTTTTGATATCTGTCTACTTGAACGTGAAAAGAGAGAAGCGACAGAAAAAAAATCTCCCCTAGGAATTATTCGAACCCCATCGACTGATTTTAAACCTCTGACGCCTGGACTAAAAAGAACCCGGTGCGCGGTTGTGTGCGAGTGGCGAGAGGCGAGCACGCGCGGCTGCGCCGCACGCTCGAAACGCATTCGCGATACGAAGGTAAGATTGCGGCGCGCGCATGCGGAGATTTCTATACGCCGAGACGCAGTTTACGATAGCGCGGCACTTGACGAGGTTGCGCGGGTCGCGGCTGATGCATCTTTAGATGTAGGTTCGTTTATTGCATCTGCGTCTGATAAATTGCAGCGCGGATGCGAAGTTTGGGTTACGCGTAGGGAAATGTGGGCGAATTGGGGGCATTTAACCCTTCGTTGCATACTGTTGCATATTTGCAACATGTTTTCAAATTCATGTATATTCACAATAGGCAAAGTTTCTAACGGCATATGGCGAACTTCCACAACATAAAGTTACAAGATATGACAGAAAACAGAAAAAAAATATTTCAATAAATTGTCCCAATGTAATTATCCAATATAATAAACATATGGGTGGAGTCCTATAGAGTCCAAGTTTCCTACTTACAAAGGGTTTACCCATTTGAAATGTGACAAATGTGGACAAAAATTGTTTTAGATTATTTCATTCTTAGGTTGCCTGTAATGTTGCAAATATGCAAATTAGTTTTGTTAACAGTTGCATTTTGTTTTTTTGTTTCAATAGGCGTTAAAATTTTATAAACGTTTTTTATAATATTTTTTTACTAATCAGAAATATAATCGAACACAAAAAATAATTTTTCATTTATTTTTAAAAAATCGTGCAACAAAGGGTTAAGGCAAATAAACTACCACTGGAGGGTCTTAACCCCGCCAGTTTACAAACTACTTTGAAGATATTCCCGACAAAGTCGATCGAGTTCATTCCGTTGATTGGATATTGTTTGTAATCTTTGTTTCCTCTTTTTACATTAAAGAATATTGAATTTCGAGAAATTTCTGTCCAAAAATACAAGAGGCCCGAATATTTAAAGTAACCTTGTATAATGCTGAGAGAAATAATTGCTAGTGTCAAAAAAAATGTCTCTCGAGTGATATGATCTTAACATTTGTTCGGAATACAGATTCTTAGAAAGAGTCTTATGTATTCTTGATTTAAGAATTAACCAATTTATTGATTTAAGAAAAAACCAATTACTCGAAAATATATCAAATATTTTCCTGGACGAAGAAAAATATTTTTTTCATTGAAGAAAATATTTTCTTGGCACCAGCAATACATTATTTCTCTTAGTGCACTAGATCGCAACAGGGATGATAATCGTAGAAGTATATTAATTTGTGGAATAAAATGAAAATACTTGCAAAGAAGTTTTAATGAAACGAAATTACCACGATACCATTTTACGCAATTATATTTCGACGTGAGATAATGGACAGATTGTAAATTTCGTTTTAATTTACGTTACTATCGTTTATTACAGGTTTCTTGCCCCTTTTGCTTCATAAATAGAATGAGGTCACGTTCTTCGCGAATAGAAATATGTGGCAGTCTTTGCAAATGAAGCGCAGAAAGGTCGGATTTTCTCCGGAAATATGCACCGGTACCATAATTATGATAATCATTCCCGTACAATGGATGATGAATATCAAATACGCGAGAATGATTATCATAATTGTGGTATCGACGTGCATTCGCGGAGAACGTGACTCTGCATTACCGTATCTGGATAATAAAGATTATCATATCCTCCTCTCCATACGCGATATGTCGTCGTCATGCTTTTCACTAGTATAAAAATATTGGATTGTTTCCTGGCTAAGATCAATCATTAGTCACCTCATTAGCTTCGTCCAGTTAATTTTGCGAAAACTCCAAAAATTGAAAATAAGTACTTCTCACGTTTTCGTATTTGTATAAAAATCCCTTTATATCAGAGTCTCGTATTTCCTCTTCTATGCTCTTCTCTCTCTCTCTCTTTCTCTCCTTTTCTCTCATCTTTTCTCGACTTTATTGCTTCTGCTCGCAGAGGTCCACGCGAGAGCGTGGGAGCTGTATTTACGACGTGTCAAATAATCCCGTAAACCGAATGGTCCTAATCTTCTCTACTTCAAAACCGCCGCAATTTTTGTAAACACAGTTGAAAATTGGATAACGTTTATTCATAGGGAACCAAGCGCCAGTTTGACGTTTCGAGAAAAAAACATGTAACTTTAATACCTTACTATAAATCTTCGACTTAATATTTTTTAGTGTTCTTTTCATTTCTTAATAGATATTAATAGATCTATGATTAACTTAAAATTGTAATATTGTAGAATATTTTTTAATTCCAATTATACATGTTTTAAAAAAAATAAATTTGGTGGTTGCATCTGTTTATATATATTATATATATTGGTTTTACATTTATTTCAACAGCATCAAAGACAGTTTTGGTTAATGGTTTCTTTATAGGATTAAAAATGAAATGAATAAATAAATGGTCCCTTTTATATAAATTTAAAAACACATTTTATTACAAAAAAACTGCTCAAAAGAAGTACAAAAATATAAGACTACGCAGAAAAATTAATTTATTTTACTTATCTTCCTCTATTTCAAAGTCTAAATCTTGGCCAAACCCATCAATATCATCCAAAAATTCTCCAATTTTATTAATTTCTGCTGTAACATGGCAGCACTAACTCATTCCTCGAATTTTGAAGCTTGGTTTCCTATGAATAAACGTTATCTCCAATTTAGTGAGTTAGATTTACAATGTAGATTTGATGAATCATACATTTTAATAGAAAAACAAAATTTCCAACAGTATAAAAAAACAAAAACTACAATTCCAGCCAGTCAGAATAGTTTTTCTGCTTACGCACATTCCAGTCACTCGTTTATCCATCGCCACCCAGTATATCCAATGTCGAGTGCACTTCCCATCCGGCGACTCTCCCCCCAAAGAAAGCAAAGCGGAAATTCTGCCGCGACGACCTCGACAGCCGCGAGGAAAACCGTTAGTCGCGGATCGTCGCGGAAAAAGCGGGTGTAAGCAATCGATAAATCAATCTCGCCGGTTGATCTCGGAACCGGGTTAACGGCGACTAATTATGCGTGCGCGCGCGCAGCCTCGACTGCCGAGCCGTACCGCGGCAATGCACCATATCCATTCATATTAGCTTCGCGGGAAAATCTGCCCAACGATGAATGGGCCTTCAAATTATTCATCCGCCGAATAGCCGCGCTACACGGCGCGGCACGGCAGACGGCTGCGCTTTATGGACGGCAGTTCGTTTTGCGCCTCGTGATTTCATTGTTCGCCGGGGCGATAATGCGAGCCAGAGGTGACCGACGACAGCGCGCCGCGACGACGTTACGGAGGCTGCGTGGTTACCTCAGGCGGCCGATCAACGTGTGAGCGCGTGCGGCGTTGCGGGTCTTGTACAGGAGGGGGGGTATGCGCGTCGTCGGACGGACGGGTTGCCGAAGGCGCGCAGCTGTCGCGATACCGATCGACGTAGGTATCAAGCGCGCGTTACAGCGCGCTTATCGATAATTCTGATGCGCTATTTGCGCGGCGAGGTGTGACCGCTGCCAATTCCGTTGTCACGAGTTGGCGTGAATTTTAAGGTTTCTCGAGCGGTACAGGGGCTTTTTCCCTGCTAAAAGTTAGTCCACTGAAGTACACACTCTAAAGTATGTTCTTCGTGCGATGTGGCGACAACGTTTGACGTACAGTAGCATGTGTGTATCTGTGAGTTAAAAAATGGAGCCCAAAACATCTGGTCATGCATCTGTACGTCCACATTGACTTATCAAAGGTTAAATTTATAAAGAACAGTTAATAAAAAAATAACGGGATTCTTAATGACCATGAAAATTGGTATAGATGATTTAAATTCATTAAACATGCTGTTCAAAAAATTTCAGAATTTTTTCACTATTATTCTCAGAAATATCGGGGTTACCCATAAGAACGTGTTATTTTGTTATTCAAAAATCTTTGCAACGAGCTTCTTAAAAGACTTGAAAAATTAACTGAATTTTTGTTTACTTCAATCTACCGAATGTAATCATTTTCTAGCATTTCTCACTATTTTTAGTATAACGCTCGAGAAACCTTAATTTAAATATTATGACGCTAATGTGGTCCATTTTTTTCTCGTTTGTGTCAACTTTTGCTCATATTTTGATGTAGGTACTTTCCATTTGAAAATGAGAGTAACCGTTTTAAATTGATGAAATACCGTTTAAATATAATTTTCAAATTGAAAGTAGATTAAAATGTGATAAAGTATGGATGGAAATGAGATAAAAAATGTATCACAGTAAGATTAAAATGTTCTTTTCTTCGGATTATTTTTGTATCACATCGAGCATAACCAATTTTTCATCAAATTGGCATCAAACCTTTTTACTCAGCCAAGCAAAAAATCTGAATAGCTGTACGTGTTATGAAAATTTAATTCTTTTTTAATTTTTGACATCTGAATTTTTCAAAATTATTACAGTTATGCGCTATACCTACAATATTATGAGCATAAATGATTTTAATTCAATAAATGTAACACATATTTTTGGTACAATGACGATTTAGGAATATGTGTGCGATATGTGGTAATTTGTTTTGTCTTCCGCATCGGTACATTTTTCTGACCGTGTATCTTCCCATACAAAGCTCAAGCCTAAAGAACTGGCAAGGAAGTTGTTGGCGAAGAATGCAAATGGCTCTTTCTTTTGTAGAGCGCCGCTGCTGTGTAATTTCGAGAGAAGAAGTGGTCGAGCCGTAATATTATGTTTCACCAAAGCCAACGACGAGGTCGTAATAACAAGTGTACTGTAATAAATCTGGTCTTACCGAGACTCGTGCAAGTATTACTTTGTAACACATTAATGTTTCGTGTCGATTTCGATGGACTAGCATCAAATCATTGCTGGTAGCATCATACTAGTTTTTGTATTATATGGAGGTTTCTGAATTCTTTCGAGTTTTTTATTTGTATCCCAAATATATTAAGTGACATGCAAGAAAACTTACGGAGAAGTCTCCAACTTCATTACTTTCTGCTCAATCTGAGATCTTATTTTGGATTCAATTTTTTACACGAAACGGTAACTGTTTGAATAAAAAATGTACGTCGAAAGATTCGTTTTGGGTGATTTAAATAATTTAATGATGATCGAAGGAAAACATAACCGTTTACGCCTCTTTAGATTTGCAATCTATTCAATAATTGAGCTCATTTTTTTTGGAAATAATCAAATTTGTTTTCAACTGGTTTTGATTCATAGATAAAATTCGAAATGAATTTGTTCATTTGGTTTGAGAAGAAAACCAATTTTCATCTGTGCAGAATTTCTTTCTGTTTAGTTTGTATTCAGTATTAAGGTAACATTTTTTTGGATAAATGCTCGAAATTTCAAAAGTAGCTTTTCTACAGTAAAAATAAGCACACATTTTTTATTTGAATTTTGTTTGCTAACTAAATGTTTTTAAAGTAACTGATTTTGAGCTTTCACTTCAACGGAGGCTTTTATTCTTACTTTTACCTTATACTCTAAAACTTATTAGATTTATTAGAATAATTATTTTCGGAGATTGTTGGAATTCATATGGAATGCCCTCCTCTCCCTCCATATATGTATATTACCTCGTAATACGCGTTAGTAGTCTTCTATTTGCGTGGTGCTATCCTTGAGATGTCAATACGTCATCGGTGTCACTTGAGCCAAAGAGTTCCGCCTTGAAACTAAGATTCTACGAGTAGCTTATATTCTTGCAGTTGTCGGAACTAATTAAATCACATTAAAAGATCACCTTGCGAAAAGGAACCGTAATATTTAGCATTTTGAAATTTTGTATTTTTACATTTACTCGATGAATACATCTGGCACATAACGTTGATCTATATATATGTACGTCAAAAAATGAATTATAGAATGATCGACACCCTTATTAAACGACTATATTTTCTATAATAGATATGATCTTTGCTCCTTTTCTTTTCAACTTGTCGAAGTCGTTTAAACATTCAAAAATTTTACGTCAAAACGGTTATTATATAAAAAACAATTCAGCAATATGCAATTTTATGGGATACCTTTGTTTTTACTTTGATACAGTTTAATTAAAATTAACATTAATCAATAAAATGACAATAGTAAATGTATCTAAAGTAAAAATACCCCTAAAATCGAAAGGCATCACTAATTAGAATATTCTATTGAATGTATGAAGTGAGTATGACAGATAATTAAAAATAATTGGAAATTAAGTCTTCCAGATGAACGAATAAGCAGTTTACGCGTATCTTCTTACTCACTTTCGATCTGTAAGCCATATACCACATTAACTGCACAACACCGTTCAATATTTATCCAACCATTACATTTCGCTGGTAATCCTCTACTTTCTGTGTCGCAAAAACGTGGCGTCCACAGAGATTCGCAGTTCGATTATCGTAATTCGAGTACAATTAATCTTGATTACCGGCCGGCGTTGTTTGATCGTACATTCGGGTCGTTTGTCAACGCTGACGAGCAAGCTATTAGGATATGGATGGTCCTCGAGATCCAAGCAACTCGAGTGCTGCCACTTGACTTTTTTGTCGGGAATCGTGTAAATATCTTCAATGCGCATAAGCCATCGTTGGTCACTTGTTTCTTCCTTTTTTTTTGACCGTCCAAATAAGACGGATGATTGAGACGCGTGCGACGATCATGCAAATTATTCGAATTACTCTATCTACGCGTCAAGTGAAAACAAATGTTAATATTTAATTTAATTTAATTTAATTTTCAATAGGTATCTAATAATCAGGCCAAACGTATATTGATTCTTGTTGTTGATTGGCCTGATTATCACCTATTGAAAATTAAATTAAATTAATGTTATTATAACTATTATGAAAAAAATTAAAAATCACATTTTGTTCCTTTCTGTATTGTACGGTAAAAGATAAAAAGGGTAAGTTTAAAGTCGATTATCTTGAAATCAATAAATTGCAGATATCGAAGAAAAGCAAAATCAAAAAAGGTTTATGTTTATTTTTACTATAAAAAAAAAACAATTTTACATTTTTCATATATATATCCACTGCCTTTTAAGATAATCGCGTTCAAAGGTAAACAGAATCTTTGGCGTCTATTCAACTTTTACACTATAACTTTCGAAACGAGAATTCGGTTCTCTCACTAATTTTTTATTATTGGAGATTTGAACATTTTGGACAAAGTTAGTTATTTCCAATAGAGTAGAGAGAAATGCACTTATAACCTTGCAAATCATTATTTTTTTGGATATTTCCTTTTTCGTGTGACAAAATGAATTTAAAAAATATGAATATTTTTTTGTAATAATCATCCATTTTAAATGTTATTTTTTTGAGCTGCGTCACTTTTCAAGTGGCAGATATGGGGAATAGGCATCTAAAATATACAATTTTCGTAAAAGTATTATAATATTTGGTTTCCTCATGGATATTAAAAAAATGGATTCCAATAAAAAGTATCCTTCACGTCTTACTGCCGAAGTTGCATGCGTCATTAATAGTGCTCATTAATTTAAAAACTATATGTTCCCATATCGGGATCGAATACATTAAGTGCGTTCAATGAAGCGTGAGAGACTGGCGATAACCCAAAGAGAGTACCTAGTTGAAATAATCGAGATACCGTGTATCGCGAAAATACAGAAAAAAAAGAAGGATAATGAGAAATTGATAGGCATTGCTGTTTCAAAAGTCAAATTAATCGTTATTAATTGGGACGCGAAGAATTTTTATTGCGTGTTTAGAAAGACGTGGGTTAGTATGTTGTTGCACAATTTTTCTCTGTAATTAGATCGAATGAATGTCTGAGTTTTCGGCGCGAATCAACTTGGTTTCGATGTTCTAATTTTACCGGTAAATCGCTCGTTATCGACAAGTTTATTGGGGTCGTCGTCCACAATTTAGGCGAAAAGACACCCAAGGCCCTGGTCACGTGGATACAAGGCTCTAAGGACCGGCGAAACGGAGCAAATTTTACGGTGAATTTTACGTTCGGGTACTTACGTTTCGCTCCGACCGATAAATTAAGGGACATTAACAAAGTTCCAAGGACCGCGGTAATCCTGATTAGGCTCTTCGAGAAAAGAAACTCGTTAAATAAAATCAGAAAAGTGCTTCAATTGAACAGATTGGCCATACGATATTTTCAAAAATTCATTTTCAATGTCAATGATTCTAAAATAGACTTTTCAACGTAAATTTATATAGTATCTCCCAGTCATAAATCATCGTATATTCTCATAATATCCAAAGGTAAATATTTACGCATCCGTTTATGATTTCTAAAATTTGTTTTCAAAATCAATGATTCTATAATATACTTCTCGACGTAAATTTATAGACTTAGGGTAAAACGGGGTGAGTTGGCGAATGAAGATGGCCCCTCGTTTCCATTACCTTCCAGAGAAACGAGGGGCCAACTTCACTCGCCAACTCACCCCGTTTTACCCTACTCGTATATTTTTTCAGCGATAAATCGTCGTATATTCTCGTAATATCCAAATGTAAAAACATGTATGCATATATTTGTAATTTCCAAAATTCCTTTCCAAAGTCAATGGTTCTAGAATATACTTCTCGACACACACACACACGTAAGTTTATATATTTTTCTTCGATGATAAATCATCGCATATTCTCGTATTATTCAAAGACAAACGTTTGCACAGCTGTTTATCGAGCAAGGGCACTCGTCAAATTCTTTTCAGTCGCAAGAGTCGACAACACCATTACCCCATAAAATCCCCGTACGGTCTACGGTTCGACATTAAATTATTATAGTAAGTGCCGGCGATGTACCTCGCGTTTGGAGAGACGAGCGTTATTTGATCTCTCTCTTTCTCTCTCCTTCGACCCAAATTTAGAAGCAAGCTGAGCATTATACAGAGTCACGGCTGGTAATACCGCCGGCCAATCATTCGTTTACGAGCTCTGCTGTTAGGACGTTGTACGATTGACGCGCAGCCCACCGTCCGTGTACATAGTTATTAAGCAATCTTTCTCATTTCCAAAGCGCTCGCTTCCTAAGTGAATCGAAAAGATGAGAGAGTCGGGTCGATCCTTCCGTCGATTTGAGCGCCGTACAATCTCCGCAGAAAATTCCATTTTTATTCAAAATATAGACCGGATAAATTCATCTGAGATTTTGCGGGAAAAAACAGTTCTGGATGAGATCGATTCGAGGTTACATGGCGTCTGCTACACTAGCGTCACCGCACCCGGAAAAATTAATTTGTTAGTGCAAGATTAGATACCTATTTAATTTACCGCAACAAATATTTGGATTAAAATAGCGATAATAGATTTCTAAAAAAATTGATTTCTTATGGTTACGAAAAAAAGAAAGAAAAGCAATGATTTTCCATTGTAACCAAGGGAACCTGTCAATCATTTATAATACATCCCAACAGCGAAAGATCTTTGTTACCATGTCAAAAAATGCTGCTATGATAATTGACTTTTGATATTGTTACTAAAGCAAAATTAATTTTCTCCGTGCATATCGACGCTCGCAAATAAGAACATCGTTATCTCAATAATGACAGTTTCTCAGAAAGTAGGTTTAAAGTCGATAATATTTATGTCAAATTTCCATATTAATTAGATACGCTTAAATACTGCTTTTTAAAAAAATCCACATATTTGCAAAAATAATTTAGAAATTATAGTTTTAATTGAAAGAGGAGAATTTCTTATATTGAAAAGTGACGTTAACTCATTTTGGCCAAAAATTGGGATACGAGATGTTCTTATTTGTCGATATATCCGACAGCAACTTCCGTTTTGTGGGTAGTCCTGCTTTCTGCCAGGACTGTACTACTTACGCGGTAGAGTGAACGGACGGTGGTGACTTCTCAGGCATGAAGCATCGCGGCTATCGACAATACCTGCATCCCAAGAGACCTTGACAATGGGAAATTGACTCTCGGCCCTCGTGGCAATGATGGCGAGTGGATCTTAGAATATCGGCTGCTGATTTTCATGGATTTCAGTAGTTTTGAAAAGTTAGAGGAGGAATATTGCCACTTATTTTGCTATCTTTATCTCCACACACGATATGATTAAAATATGATAAAGAATAGATCATTCTCGTTGTGATCCAAAAATGATCCGAAGAATACGAATATTATGATCTCACTGTGGTACATTTTTTATCATATTTTTTTATCTGACGGTTAATCGACTCCCCTGAAATCCATTTTTGGTCGCATCTTGATCCTCTTTTGATCTAAAAATGATCACGTTTTGATTTAATTTCAATTTGAAAATAATATCCTTTTTCGATTACTTTGAGATTCAATTTTTATCGAATTTTAATCCATTTTTCATCATATTTTAATCCAGGGTTTTTATTTCAAATATGTTTTGATCCTCTCAGGATTCATGACTGATCAACTTTTAATCACACTTTTATTTGACAATTGACCAATCCTCTAAAAAAATCAATTTCTAATCGCATTTTATATTTTTTTTTAAATATAATTGCATGCTTCTATTTTTTACCGTGCGATCGAAAACATTAATTGCTTTATCAAGCAAATATTCATTTGCCACGTCGGGATAGGGAATTGGAGGCAATACTCGCGCTCGAGGTAAGCATGGAAACCGGTCGGACGACAGCCTAGTTACAAACTTCCGAACCTGGCATTAAATTCCGAGATAAGGAACTACTCGCGCTGCAATCGATCAAAGGTGTACTCGGCTCTGCTGTGTTTAGAGGAAATACGGCTGGCGAGCAATCCCGTGGAAGTATCAATTGTGAGCGAACGTCAAACGATACGTTGCATCGGTTGGCTATTAAGTCCTACCTCGAGCGAACGCTCGCGATCCAACTATATGATAACTCACGGGCAGGCCACGGAGAACGTATCAAGAAATTACAATTCGAAGGATTTTCCGCAATTACGAGTGTGCGTTTATCTAATTTCACGTCCTCTTTTTATTTTTCAATTACGCGCGACCGGTTATCGATTTGAAGTTTTTATTTTTACAATTAGTACGTGGCTACGCGTTCATCTATACCTATACTCTCTTGGCTTCCTCTCTTGTTCCTTTTGCTCGAGTATTATTAAATTATGACACCTGCAGACGCGTTAATAAATGATCGAGAAACATAAGGTTTCATCGACGCGTGAATTGATTTATGCGATAATTATTATTCCATTGATAGCTTCCGTATATTTATTAGATTCGTCCATCTGGCGGATTGTCGATTTAAAAGCTTCCATTTTTAGAAATATGTATATAGGGTAAAACACGGGGTGAGTTGGCGAATGAAGTTGGCCCCTCGTTTCTATGGAAAGTGATGAAAACGAGGGGCCATCACCCCGTTTTACCCTTTTATAAAATTTTCCAAAAATTACTGGACACAAATTCGAAAAAAATATCCTGGAATTTAATTGTTCGACGCAGAAAGAGGCATTTGACGGTACTTTTTCAGAAACGCGGTAAACGTAGAAAGAGAGACACGGACCTTGTGCGAAAAATAACTCATAACCTCTGACATCGCTCGCTCCAAGTTCGGTCAAGATACTCTCTCGCGCAGCAACGCACGTGCGTATAGCGGTACTCCGTCCTATCTGATCTCGGAGGACCCAGCAGTGACTCGCGTCGGGTTAATTCACAAGTATCTATCTTCCGCTCAGTCAATGAGGTAATTAATTTATGGAAATTATGAATGCCCGGGAAATACATGACGTCCTCTCCAATTTGATAGACGGTAACCGACGCGTTCTATAGGCGACCTTTGACCTTTTACGCTAATAATCTTCCCAACACCGAATCGTATCGTCTTTATTCGACGCAAATAAGGTGCGTACAAACGAGATCGGGAGCCAATCGGCGCGAGAGTCTCTATAAAAGCTCATACGGTCAAACGGAGTGATTTGGCGAATGAAGTTGGCCCCTCGTTTCTATGGAAAGTAATGGAAACGAGGGGCCAACTTCATTCGCGAAACCACCTCGTTTTACCCTAACTGACGAATGAAAACGAATTATCGAATGACGAAAAAGCCAAATTCTCACATTTCACCCTGGCTATCCACGAATTGATTTACAGGAAAATCTTGTCGTCTGTTTTTGCGGAAAAGCAATTTCAATTTCTCTATTGCGGCCGAGCCGAGAAAGATATCTCGCACGCGATATCACGATTGGATCGTTATCTCGGTACCACCCGAGGAGCGAGATTTATCGGATAATTAACTCAACTATTCGCGAAACGGCGGTATCGGCGGTAAACGTACACTAGACGTTTCAGGGCAATCCCGATAAGAGATTTGCATCGGGATAATAAATAATCGCCGTCCCGTTGGAGATAGATTTCCACTTGAAATATTATGTGGACGTACTTTCACAGCTACACGTAAAGAGGCGACCATTTAATGAGAATAGGGATTATGAAAATTTTTATATAGTTTTTATAAATAACCATTTAATGAGAATAAGGATCCTGAAAATTTTTATATACATTTTTAAATAACCATTTAATGAGAATAGGGATCCTGACAATTTTTATATACATTTTTAAATAACCATTTAATGAAAATAGGGATCCTGAAGCCAGTGGGTCTAATGGGAACACTTACTTACGCGTAGCCGGTATGTAATACGAAGGCTCTCTACGCCACCGCGCAGATCTTTCTTTCGATAATGACGCCGCCGTGATAAATTATCCAATTCGGACCATATCAGCCGCGCCGCCGTGTATATACCTTCGTCCTTTTTTCTTTCACACCGCGTTGCGATACCGGAGGTCCGAAGGGAAGGGGATAATAATGATTTGGCTACCGAGTTCAGCGAACCGAGCATCGCCGGTAATCCGTTTAACGTGAAAGACGAATTTGCGTCGTAGGGTCTTGAAGTTAGAACTTTAGGATAAGTTTTTAAATACTTTGGATTAAGGAACAATGTTTTCTTGAAGACAATAGTAAGGATATTTTGATCATCCTGACGCTTATTTGAGGCTTCACAGATCCTATTTATTTTATTTTAGGGGAAATAGGGGAAATTGTGGCCAAGAAGAAAATTTTGAATTAAAAAAGGTCTTCTGGAAAGTGGAAATGTGGTGTCTTAAAAAAATAACAATTTTTAAGATATACAATAGAACACCAATATTTACTAAGTCGATGGAGGATGGTTTGTAACTTAAAAATTTACATTTTATGTTGTGTAATTTACTCGTAAATCTGAGTATCGCAATCTGATGAGGAAAAGAGACCATTTATCAAATCTAGTTTCCAGTAGGAAACATTAATTGAACTAGGTTAAATTTAATAGTTTAAACGAAATATTGATGTATGTATTATAGATAAAGAAAGGATTATAGTACCATTTTAGTAAAAAAATCGACTATTTTGTCTCCTTTCATGTAATCTGAAATGATTAAAAGACACGCTAAGCTGAGAAATTGAATAATAGGTAGTTTTAGGGGAAAAATATCGAGTTATTGAGGAAAAACATTTACAATTAGCACAGAAGCCAGAAATAATATCTGCATTATTAATTTGATTTTAAATACCTATTGATTTACATTCTTTATCATGTATCATCATAATCATCGAATCATAACATTAACCGGTTTTCTAACTATGTTCGACAGTTAAAAAAATTTGAAATCCTTTTAAATACCTAAGACCAAAATTAAAAAACTCACATTCTACAAATAATTCTCGCCTCCCCTGAGAATCTATCGATTTCTATAAATGTCATAACGTCGAAAGTCTTCTAGCGATTGTAACAAAAAAAAAGACATATAAGAAATAAAATTCAGTCCCATCATGACGAACACCGATGCTTGCATATAAAGGCTAGGTGTACACAGAGCTCGACCAAGAATTGACATAGCCGTATACGTAGTCCGGCAAGTGGGACGAATATCGTGGTTTATCGTTCAGAAATCGGCACGGCCAAACAAATTTGGATGTGAGGGACCCTAGCGGACTCCGATGGCGGCTTCGAGTAAAGGGAAGGACGTATTTGCCGTACTTTCAGCACATCGAACAGAGACGAATTCAAAGTTCGACGATCCGTTGGTCAAACAAAAATTCCCTCCCCTCCCCGCCACCCCCCGCCACTCCCATTACACGCGCGCGTTCCGCTTCACGGAAACGGAAGACTCGATATTATATGGGCGTTTCAAACGGTGCCGCCGAGTCTCCAATTCGAGCTGAGACTTGAGTGGAATTTTAAATATTTTTTTTCTTGCAAATTCTAGTTTACGATCTATAACTTTCCAAGCAGAAGCTCAGGCAAGAAGTAGGTACCTATTGAAAAATGTATGAAGTCGCGGGGATTTTCGTATCCAAACCCAATTGTTACTTTCGACTTTTTTTTTTTATTTTCACCTTGACCATCCGTCCGAGCGAGGACTCGCTAGCGTTTCGAAACGGCGATTAATCAGGTACCATTATACGAAACGTTCGTTCCTTCGTGAAGTCATTCACTACATTCACGAGTCATTCTATTTTTAGGATTTACTTTCTATTTTTCATTTTGGTGATATACAGTAATGAGATGCACATAATGTTTATAATTTATGGGAAAATACGGGGATACTCTGTGTAATTAAACAAAAAATCGCCATTGGGCACGTAGCTCTCGAGTGATTGGTGAATAAATAAATGTTGTCTTACAATTGGAGAATTTTCGTAGATAGATAGATAGACAAAAAAATACAGTTGTTTAATAGAAATTTAAAAATAAAATAAGTATATTTGCCGAGCAAAAGTATGGAGCTTATTTTAAAAACACGTTATTTTTTTAACTCTCACACAGAGAAAAAAATTTACTTGATCGAAATGAACGTGTTTTTAAATAGTCCTAAGAGCATATTTATTCGATTAGAATTAATATCAATTTAATCCAAATAGTTAATTAAATCGATAAATCCAAACTCTCGTTCAAACTCAAATACATAGAAATGGCACGCCGTTTTGCTTTTTAATCGCAGAAAAAAATTTCGTTAAATATAAATTATGATTCATAAAAATGAATTAAAATCATGTCCCGACATAATAATAATTCAGTGAATTAAAATTATGTTGGGGCATAATTTTAGTTCCGAACTTTTATTATACCACGATACAATAATAATTCGGTGAATTTTTATTATGTCCTGACATAATTTTAATTCATCGAATGATTATTGTCGGGGCGTAATTTTAATTGATTGCAATAATATTATATTATGCCGGGAAATAATAAAAATTAATAAAATTTGTGACTACGAATAATAATAATAATAATTGAGCGCAATTCCTATGTAATGATATTCTGTGTACTTGGCATTAATTTCATGGTCGCACATAATTTTAACTAATTTTATTGTGCTGTGACATAATAAGAATATTTCCAAACTATTTCTTATTTCCCTTTAAGTAAATGGAGAATCCGCTTTTCACACTTTACATTCAAAACGATTACCGTTAAAAAGCAAAATATGCGGCGTCCTTACGTTTCCGAAATTCGTTTCCTCTCCCGACCCGAGAGTCTCACTCCGCTTTCTTTTAACCTTTACCACCGAGTCGAGTGCGGCAGAGACTCGTTACCCATGTATTTCGAACGGAACAATACATTCCCCGAGCCTGCAGATTTATGGCCGCCGATAAGATCTGCCTCACCGCGTCTTCTGCGATGCATACAGATGTCACGGACAAGCGCCCTTCGCGCACCGAGCTCCGGTCTCCCCGAGGAGAGTTCGGTTCGCCGGTACACGGCACGGATTTCTTCGCGCCACGACTGGGCGTGGTGGTGGGTGCCGGGCGTAGCGCAGCGTTCGCTCCATTGCATCCGGATTTCTCGTTACCGCAACTCGACCGACAGTTTGAGGGATTTCGACGAAATAACGCGATACGAGGGAGGGATCGTTTATTTGGGGTCGCGTATCGGGATCACCGCGTTTCCACATGCAGCAATTTTACCGTTGAGCGGGTGAAAGGCGGTAGATCGTTAGTGTCAGCGCTGGGGTTAGTGTTGGTATCTATAGAGTGATAATGATAGGACTTTCGTTTGTAACTGATACACTCACGAGGCGGGTTATCCGGGTTGATTCATTTACAGATTTTTCGAGGGATACCGGCGTAGGATTCTATGCGAATTTAACCCCTTCAGAGACCTGGTGTACACGAGAATGTACATTGGATTTTAGCTATTTTATTAAAAAATGTTACGCAAAAATACAACTTTGTAGTGTTTGCACATAAATATAAGAAAATTTAAAACAACGATTTCAAAAATATGTTAAAATATAATAATACCCCAAAGGCTAAAACATCGTTAACAATTTTGTTTACTCCGCGAAAAAAAATCAGGTCTGAAGGGGTTAAGGGGTAAACGAATCATGAGGTTTTCAGTTTTTCGCATATAACTTTTGAACGAAGTACGATAGAAAAGACTTTGAAAATGGGTGATAAGCTCCTCTTTTGATGAATTATTTTCGAATGCTCATCTCTTTTTTTCTATGTAACTCCTTTTTGAAAAAAAAAACTTTATGTACCTCCAGTTTTTTTTTGTAAAGAATCTCATTTCAATATCTTCTAAAATATACCAAAAAATCAACCTAGGCTCAAGGTGTACACCTTCCAATTTCAGTGAGTTATCGAATAGTTCAACTAGAAGTAGATAATGTTTCTATTTTTGAAAGAATTAAGAAGGAAGGGTGATATTTCGAGATAAATTGTGGCATTTTCTTCGTTGACGTTTGTAATAGTTTTGCATGAGGCATCGCCATGTTCGAAGAGTCCAAAAATATTATTCCTAAGACGTGTCATATCCCGGATGGAAAAGTTATGGATTTCAGATAATATAATACAAAAAAAGTATTTCAAACATATACATTTTTGCCGCTGTTTTTGTACTTCGTGAGTACTGGAAATATATTTTTGATATACATTATAAATATATCTTTAATATACGAAGAAAAATACATGTTTCTTATATAAAATATTGGCTAGATTTTAGAAGATTAAAAATATATTTCTTATCAGTAACACTCGAAATATATTTTAAATATACTTAATATATTTTGAATACTTGATACATATGTTAAACAATTTTTGTTTATATTTCAATCATATAACTCTTCCATGAAAGATGTCGATGTTTGATAATATAATGAGAATTCAAACTAATCGTCTCAGAAATGTTGCAATAAAAAAATGATCCAGGTACATCTGAATACATTTCTCGACACATTTCACGATTCCAGGAGGTCCTCCTCGCCCACAGCAAGGCAGCGACTCACTGCGAGCCCATCACGGTGATCCTGGCGGAGGTGGAGGGCCCCGAGTTGGCCGCCATCTTGGGCCTCGTCTACACGGGAAGTGCCACGGTGCCGCGGGCCCGATTGGACGCCTTCCTCCGAGCGGCCCGGGCCCTGCACATCCGACTACCGCCGCTGCCGGAAATGATGACCTCCTGGCGGGACGAGCGACCCGGCGAAGACGTCGAGAGGGACACCAAAATGGACGCCACTTCCTATCATCAGTGCGAACAGCGTCCAACGAGTCCCTTCGGAACGTCTCTCGATAACTTTCCACCCATCAAAGAAGATCCCTATCGAACCCAACCCACGTGCACGCCCGACGCCGCCGCCGCCATTACGCGTCCCCATTCGGTCGGCTTGGAACCCTTTTGCGCCCCCCCAAACCTCTTCGAGGTGAAGTCACTGCACCCGGAAATCTTCACCGGTGGAGAATTGGTCGGCAGAACCATCGAATCGTCATCGTCGTTCGTCGAAGTCTTCTCGAGAAACGTTGACAGTCGTCCAGTGCCCGCCGAGGGCGCTGCCTGTCCCGCGAGCACGAGGCGCCCTCTGGGCTACGGCGGCAGTCCGGAATTTCGGCGCCACGAGTACCGGGGCCGTCCGCGTCCGGTCGAGGAGGTCTCGTCGCTGGTTAACAGACTGGACGAGTTCGGGGGCTTCCCCGGGGGAAGCGCTTTCGAGTCGAGGGTCCCCTCGCTGTGTCCGGTGTTCGCCGCGCCATCTTCCGGCTCGCCGGAGAAACGTGACTTCGGGCAGACCGGGGAGGATCTGAGTTGCGGCGAGAGTTGTTGTCGGTGGAAGCCACCCAGGAGGCACGTGGCTAATCGTGCCACCGCGTCGCCGTGGCGACAACTGGCCAGGCCTCATCACTCGCCGAAGATTCAGCCGATCGTTTTGCAGAGTCACCTGGACGCGCGGGTGAGTCTGCGTTTTTCTTCTCGTTTCACAACAATTATTACACGTGGTGGGGAAGAGTTGCCTAATTTGTACGATTCGAGTAGGACCCTCGGAGGACGTGCTAAACCTTGGAATCGAGGGGCCTCCTCTAATGGAGATATGTTATTATTTTTTAGTCAGTTAGTACAAAGTGAGATTGGGAGTGAAGTATGCCTCCTCGCACTGCGGAATAAATAAGTCCTTCCAGGTTCGATGTGACTACATGTATAGAGATAGTTTGAATAGTTTCTGTTCAAACTTTGAACGGGATTATTTCGAAACGCAGTGGAGATACGTAAAAAATGAAAAGTAGCTTTATCATAGTAGAAATATAGACGAACGTTTTTCGTTTAAACTTCTTCTTCTTATCTCCAATCGTTTTTGACATAATCAATTTTGAACTTGTACCTTGATTAACGCATTTGTCCCATTTTTACCCTACGTATTTATGTATCAAGTTTCTGTTCAACTTTGAGTGAGATTATCTCGAAACGCAGTGGAGATACGTAAAAAATGAAAAGTAGCTCTATGATAGTAAAAATATAGACGAACATTTCTTCTTCAAACTTCTTCTCGATATCTTCAGTCGTTTTTGAGATAATCAATATTGAACTTGCACCTTGACTGAGGTATTTACTTTACTTTTATCCAACATATGTATCGAGATAATAATAATCGAGTTTGCAATTACTACTTACTAGCACGCATCAAACAAATAAAAATAATACCATAATATAATTCTTCCTATTATTGACGATTAATTGCTTTAATTCCGAGCACCGATCGGACCAGAAAAACCAGGACATGGTTACCGTCTATGAATCCTTGTGCAGATGCATATCAAGTAGTTCTCCGTGATAAATGTACTTCAAGTAGATGGCTTTCCATTGTTTTTCGATCTGTTATCGCACTATTTCCAAAAATCGTAAGTCATAGAGGGGAAAATCATAAAAATGCAACTCCACAATCGCGTAGCCACAACAACGCGTGTCTCGACGACTACCGATCGTTCGTCGACTAGCGGAGTGCGCATGCGCGAATAAAGAACGATCGGAGTGTGTTATCCAATCAATGACAACGGGTCGCGATACGTGCCTCGATAAAGAGTACGAGACGGTACTCATCGCGGCTATTATCACGACCTACGGGCAGGGAATAAATTACAATAATTCACGAGGGTCGATCAAGTTGTTCGGGCAGACGAACGACCGATCGCTGTTACCGAGACGGTCATTGGTGAGACGCGTGCGACGGAGAGGTTAAGCGAGGCACGTGTACATGAGCGCGCGCGCGCACCGTACATAAGGGCGCGCGTGTACCGTGTCGCGACGTGGAACTGGAATTCTCCGACCGATTTCTCATCCGACTTCGAACCGAACCGGCTAACCTTCCGATGGAAACGCGGAATGCGTTTGTCATAACGGATCGATCCACGCTGGAGCGATAAGTTCGCTTATAGCACCGTGGGATACAGTAGCAGGCAGAAGTTTACGACGACTGGTTTTTGCGATGACAAGTTATATTGATCAACTGATGGCACATGTTAAAGCAGCGAGTAGCCTTCCTCGGAGCCAATAGAAAGCCAACATCACTTGTTATTTCACAACGAACAGATAAATAAAAATAAAAATCGTAATAAAAATCTATCGTCTTGAACTTATGTTTGATACTGTACATGTTTATATTTGTTTCTGCGGACTTGGCGTGGATTTCACGCTGTGTTTGTACAACAGTTGTGGAAGAAAACTGAACTTTTTTTTCCGAGAAAACAGTCATCTCTTGTGACCTCCACCTTACATCGGCTGTATCATTCTAGGGTTACATTTGCCGCTGTGTTCCTGAGATCCTGGGACGTTTAGAAACAACTTTGTCGAGTTAGACTCTCGATTTTCGAGTTTTGACGTCATTTATCACAATATACAAGCGCTCGGAACTTATCTGCATATGTATAAGAGTTTCGTTTAAAACCGTGGCACTAAATGCGAAAAGTCAAATTTTCAATCTCAAGTAACCAAGAGCGCCTTGTTCTCCGGAGCTACTATGTACCTACACAGTCGTCGTCCCGCTCTAATCTAATTAGTTGCCGCTCGCCTGGCAGCCTCTCCGAAAGGATGCACACGATCTATACCGACAGATTTCTCCTTTCCTTTCTCTCTAATAAGCGTTAGATAAAAACATCTCCCTTGCTTAAGGTTTCTCGAGCGGTGCAGGGGCTTTTTCCCTGCTAAAAGTTAGTCCACTGAAGTACAGTAACACTCTAAAGTGTGTTCTTCGTGCGATGTGGCAACAATGTTTGACGTACAGTAGTATGTTGTGTATCTGTGAATTAAAAAATGGAGCCCAAAACATCTGGTCATGCATCTGTACGTCATGCAACGTTGCCACATTGACTTATCAAAGGTTAAATTTATAAAGAACAATTAATAAAAAATAACGGGCTTCTCAATGAACGTGAACATTGGTATAGATGATTTTAGTTCATTAAACTTGCTGTTCAAAAAATTTCAGAATTTGTTCACTATTTTTCTCGGAAATATCGCGGTTTATTGGTTATAATCCATAAGAACACATGTTATTTTGTTATTCAAAAATCTTTGCAACGAGTTTCTTAAAAGACTTGAAAATTTGACTGAATATTTTTTTTACTTCAACCTACCGAATGCAATCATTTTCAAGCATTTCTCACTATTTTTAGTATAACGCTCGAGAAACCTGCTGCATATACATAGTATGTGCTTGAGGCCGATGCAGTCCGGGCGAGACGGCCGTGACGCCGCCGGAAGTTTCGGTGTATGTACTCGGCACGTCCGTTTAGCGGAATTATCACGGCGGCGATCGCGAGTTGCCGGGCCGCGATAAGGGCGTAAGTACGGACCGTTCCGCGTGTGGCCTCGCCATTGACCGTGCATTCGAAACTGGTTTATCTAATGTAAGGTTCAGCGTTGGCAGACAAATCTGGCTCGTAATACGGCAACACCGATCGTGTACCTAATGTCCCAACCGGTGGAGCGATCATTATGGCATCGAGTAAACCGCTAGCACACGCGGGTCCTTTCCTCTCCGCGCGTTTCTATCTTTTATAGCCCTAATTTATTATCCGTTCGCATTCCGTTACTTTACTTACATCTTTATCCCGCGCCATCGGACATTGCTGTAACACAGTTCGCGGTCATTTATATTCGGGGTGAGTCGAATAATTGGATTGGGAATTTCGTTTCGTAGGGAGAAAAAAAAACGTTTCCCGGTGCTTCGCCTTGGGGTAATCGCCATTCGGTTGATTTCTGGTCATTGAGGTTGATAGTGGGAGATATACGAGCATGCTCAGATAATAATCTTCGAATTACATTTTGAGAATAGTCGAATCAAGAGTATTATTTAACTCTTGGAGAAAATACCTGTTTTTTTCGATCGCGGAGAATAATACTTTGGATTAGTTGGGCTCTGCGCATTTTTGTATTGTCTACCATTTCACATTAACTGATCCGAGCAGCTCGAAAAAATTCTCCGATATGGTATAAACATTGTAAAATTAATAGACCAAGGAAGAAGTTTCGTTAGATTCATTTAAAAGTTTTAAAATATAGGTGTATTTAAAAAAAGTATTTTTGCGGAAATCAAAATTTTATTGAAAAAAATGGTATTGTTTTCAATTTTTAATATTTCCGATTAAAAATGCATCTTCGTATTCTTAAGACGTGTTAAAATTTAGGAAAAAATGGTCCTTTAAAGGGCTATAATATACCCCTATAAAAATAAGGAAAAGCAGGGTGAATTATGACTATTTGTTTTTGGTGGAAACATTTTTCTTAAGAAAAAATCATACACATCTTAAATTATATAGGCACTTTTATTTAACAGTTCTGTAAGTTTCATTTTGAAATAAGTCAAATTGAGGATATGACAGTCATGTACGTAACGCGGTTTCGTTGAAGACAGTTTTCACGGTGCCCCACGAATATCTTCATTGGTATTAATCAGAAGCAAAAAAAATAAAATTTCGTTCTCAATTAGATAAAAAAAACTAGCCCTTGACGTAGCCGATTTTAATAATGTCGATTAGCTAATAATTAATTATTGCTATATCTTTTAATTGAAATGGTCTTTTTTTTTAATTTTGTCAATCGACCATAGACTTTTTTTTAACTCTGAAGCATGAAAAATTGAAACTCCCATGAGGCACAATGTAGAAATAACAAATTCCGAGCGGCTATTTCTCCGAACATTTTTAGTGAAGCCGTCTGAAATTCAAATCAAGTACTGTGCGGACGCATTTAAATGTCACACATTAAAGTTTCAGGTAGATGGTGAAATTTTTAATTATACCTACGCGATTCACACACACACACACACACACACAACGCTAACTCCCACGATCGGTCGTAGTGATAGAGGATTATTATAGCTAATTCTTATCCTTATGGAATCGTCAAGAGAAAATATGTGAAGTATCACTGGGCCTAATGACTTTCCCACTGGCATTCCCAGCAACTATGTTTGGCAGAACCGCCATCGTCATTAATCTAAGACCGAAGCACCGACGTCCGAACCGGTAAAATGATTATTAGACCATCGACTAAAACGGCAAGTCGCATGGTAACTTCCTTTCGGCGCGTTCATTTCTCACACGGCATTAATTTTCGTTACTTTACTTATTGTTTCTGCATTATTATAAAACTTAAGTATTTGAGAAAATATGCGAATAAATAATGATTCGGAGAATCTGGAGTAAAACCAGATGCTTAGGTTGCACTATAACGAGAGGTCGTTTATTTAAAATTTCCAATTTTACCCCATCTTCCCTTCAGTTAAACTTCCACAAGTCCTGCACTTTATTCAGACTTTCAACCCCCATAATTTCACGGCTTCCTGTTAAACCCGTTAAAATCATCGAAATCATTGCTCAGATGAGAGTTTCTCTAAACATTACAAGTAGGTACGACTGTAGTATGCATAAGACGTACTACGCGCACCTACATTGTATGTGACGCACGTGGCGATAAGCTAAAACCGACGTAATGCGCCGACGGACCGGTTAGGCCACCGAGCATAGCCACGAAAAGTATTTACACGGATGTCGGCGTAGGGCTAAACGTGTGCCATCGGAATACCGCGAGACATTAACGCTTACCCGGTTTTAGAGGAGACCGCGACTCGCACCTCCGACGTCTTCGTCATTCTCGGGAGCCAGTGGTAGCGGTGCGCGTCGAGCTCGAAGCTCATTTGCGTCGCACGGTACACGGGGAGCCCGGATCTCGCGTGCCAAGGCTCACTTTGTTGCCGAATATCTACGGGGCGCCTACGACCGTCCCCATCTCGCGGCGTATCGCATTCGTATAGACAGTGTCGTTGTTTACGATTTGAACGGTCTCGCTTTTTCTAAATGTCCTATCCTCGCGTCGAGTTCGTGATTCTTAATTATCGTCGTGGGTTTTCGTAAACGGTCGTAAATAAAGTATCCCACGCCATATCCTCTGTCCGGTGTGTAACGGGTTGACGACTTTCCGGTTTGGTCGCGGTCGGATTGTCTGTTAACGTCGTCGACGAGCCTTTGCTGCTATTAATATCGGTACTCCGTCGCTCTGCGGAATTGCCGGACTGTTATTACCGACGCATCTTTCTCGGGATCGGCAGATATTAAGGACTTTTAATACTCGATGAACATTTGTCGTGTTATTATTTATTGTCATGTTTCTACGGTTAATATTGGACTCCGGTTGGATGTGGAAAGTAATAATTGCTCGTTTTATTATATTATGCAAGACCGTAATATCAAATCTATAGTCTATTTAAATATTATTATGATGTCATATCTGTACCTATCTGTTATAATAATAATAATTAAATAGATGATAGACTTGATATCACGACTTTGTTATGATAATAATAATAATAATTATTGTATTGTTATATTAATGTTGTTGTTGCTGTTGTTAAGTGACAATAAAAAGACAAATTGGTAACTCATTTTATTGAACGTATCGTCCATTTTATTAAACGAAAAATCATAATGAGAGCAAAAAATATACAGTCGTGGCAACTATTTTGGTGATATCTATTCGAGTTCGATAATTAGCGTTAGTTTTTCTTTATAGTTATAATCATTTTTTAAATTATGGCAACTATATATATGAAAACTACTACTAATTACCAAAATCGAACAGTTGTCAGAAAAATAGCTGTCACAGCTATGTTTGATTCTTTCGATGTAGCTTTTATGGATGTATACCTAATGGCAGGCTTAATTGGACGATTAGAATTAGAGACGATAAGAATCACCGTCACGCGAAGGTGCGAGAGAAACGCATAGGGGAAGGCACTAGTTTGGTATGCATCTCCTTTATCTACATCCATTACATTACAATATATTAGTCGATGAATAGTCGGTCTCGTTAGCAGCCATTAGCCGTCTTTTCCCAGTGATTACGGGTCGACATATAGATAGTGCTATATCGATTAGGATCGATCTAGTTCTCGTGCTTTTTCGTGCTTTTTATTGCCGCTCATAGAATAGCCTTCGTAGATGATATATAAGTATTTGCGCGGTTATCGGTACTGGTAATGCTTTCGTACGACCTGTTTTATGATCAAGATACTTTTTGCATTTTTTTTCATATTTGCAACGAAACGAAAGTCTGAGTTTTTGATCGATTTCCTTAGCACTACGATTCTCGTTGCAACGATTTCTCAAATTTCGATATCAGTTCAATTCCGGTCGAACGACTTTCGCACTATAACTCGTTCTTAATCAAGAACTCTTCACTCTCACGAACCGGAAATTGCCTTTTTCTTCCCACTTAAAATTCAACGTGCGCGTCTTCTTATTTGTAACTCATTATTCAACGGATTCTTCCTGACTACTCTCTTGGAAAATTTTTCTTTGCGACTTTCTTTGCCGATCGATGCGCATCGATTGACAGAGTACTCGCGCTAATTTGCTACTTACATAAATCTCATGCTTCAATACTAGGACGTAAACATTGTTACTCTCAATATTTGAAAAACAATTCACAAGAAATATTTTCTTATTAGGTCAGGAGAAGACAGGGCAGAAATCATACACTTTTCATCATAATGCATTCGAATCCTGAGATAACGAATTCTAATTTGTCTTTTTTCTCTATAAAATCATTATAAAAAATCATGAGACGGACAGACAGAAATTAGTAGTATCCAAAGGACACTAAGAAAAAATATTCTAAATGTTTAAAGTTAAACGAGTATAATTCTTTATTACTATTAAGATATTACAAATTTAATTGCTACATTTAAAAATTCTTTTAAGATTTTATAAAATATTCCTGCTCCGGATTTCGGTGAAACTCAGCCTATGATCTTTGGGGTGATTTTCGAGGCGCTTAAACGACTCGCCGGGTATAATATATATTATATTTATTATGTCTTTATATATTATACCCGGCGAGTCGTTGCGCCTCGAAAACCATGAGGCACCAACTCCTGGTGGAGCATAGGGCGCTTGCCTGCGCGGCCGCCCGGGCTGGCTCACCCCATACCGTAGCCTCGCTCGCCACGAGATTCCTACTGTGACGTCATTCGGCTCGCCTCGCCATCACTCGTCTCATATCGGCTCGCAACGAGGTAAGCGATACCGAAGCGAGGCAGGTGACGTCACAGGTCTCTCGCGGCGAGCGTGGCGACGGTATGGGGTGAGCCAGCCCGGGCGGCCGCGCAGGCAAGCGCCCTATGGTCCACCATGGGTTGGTGCCTCATGGTTTTCGAGGCGCTTAAACGACTCGCCGGGTATAATATATAAAGACATAATAAATATAATATATATTATACCCGGCGAGTCGTTTAAGCGCCTCGAAAATCACCCCAAAGATCATAGGCTGAGTTTCACCGAAATCCGGAGCAGCAATAAAATTTGTCCGTCATGAGTGAAGTACTCTGTATTTTCATATAATTTATGTAATTCCAGTAAAAGCTAGATTATACGTTTTAATCCTCAACTGACATCGATGAACACGACTATTAAAAATCGAGCGCACGACAACGATTCTCCTCCTCACAATCATGCGAATTATTATGCAACTGGAAGGAAGAAATATTTCACTAATATGAAGAAAGATCAAATTGAGGTAAATAAATAATTACTTGCGACTCTAAAAGTAATTTTTAGTAGATCCAACTAATACTTTTTCTTCGTGCAGCTGAGAATCGCTTTGAATAATTTGGAGCGATAATCAGAGTTAAGTTAATCTCATTGGATTCTCTGATTAAACTATCTAAGTTTGTTGGTTATAATAGTCATCGCGGAAATATGCAGTAAAATAAGGTCGCGATGGATTTACTAAGGAGCTTAACCTTCAATTGGCGTCGTGGAATCCCTGAGATCGTGATTCAAACGATCGTCAACGTTATACAAAGTGTACAGCGTCAGTTGGGGATTAAAACGTATAATCTAGCTTTTACTGGAATTACGTAAGTTATATAAAAATACAGAGTACTTCACTCATTGCGGAAAAATGTTATCGCTGCTCTGGATTTCGGTGAAACTTAGCCTATGGTCTTTGGGGTGATTTTCGAGACGGCTAATCTGTCTCTCATTACAAGCGTATCGTAGAACGGACCGTCCCGAAAAGGAGGTGCGGGAAAATCCCGACACGCGCGCGCGCGCGCGGCGTAATGTTACACTGATTTATAGCAGGTTGCTCTCACGGGTAGCCGAAGAGAGACGAGTGTCTGCTTTGCGGTAAAGAGCGGTCAACATCGCGAACCGTCCGAACCTGATCTCTTCGCGCGGGTCACGGTACATAACAGTTAGATAGATCGACGGGGCATCCCCTCCGCGCCGCGTTCTATTCGCTGTACTGCGAGTATCCCATAGCAATTGGAAACGCGTTTAACCTGAATCTCGTTGCTCTTCCCAGGGGGCGCGCGTGAATCGAATACTGCGCGGGCAATACAAAAAGTACTGCAGGTTCTCGTGATCTGTATACGAAATGAGAAGCGAGATGGATAAATTTTACATGCTTTTATGATTTATCGTCGATTTTTCATTGCACTGACGCGTCAGTCGCGTTCTTATGGAAGAAACTCAGTGGAAAGAGATTTTGAGGATTTTATTATTGTATGAGAAAGTTTATAATTCGTGAAAAATGAACAAGTGGCGAAGGTCTTTATGAAAAACAAAATTGTCTCGAGGTTTTTACTTGTTTTTGATGTGTGAAAATAAAAAACTTTCACTAATGGAAGAGATGTGCGAATTTATAACAATTTTCATTATTTAAGTCTTGAAGACGACTAACTTTATCATCGAAGTATGGAATATTTTATACATCCAGTCCCGGAAGACAAAATATATCTATAGAATCAATCCTATTGAATTTGTATGCGATCTGTAACAATTGAAATACAGATCGATAGCTAATTTGTTTTATCGCCATTTATGATACACGATTTTCACCATTATTTTATCATACCTGTTAGATGTACAACTTTGCTTCCGCCGTTTTTCTCGTAAGTCGTCTATAGGAAAACGGCGGAAGCAAAGTTGGACACCTGACATTCGGGACAAGAGAATATTCAAGTCATTACGCATGCAATAAATGAATGAGTGTAAACGCATTAATTTTTTTCTTTAAATTTCCCTCAGTGTTTGGTATAGGTATAGTAAGGACGTACAAATTAAGCTCCTCGATTAATTGAATACAAGAGAAGAAAGGTTCTCTCGAAAAAAAAACGCTTCCGTGATTTTAAGACAAAAATGCCGAACACGCTAGCTTTCGTGATACCGCGGATCCACTATTTTGGGAGCTAATGCCTCGCACTCTTAATTCAGTAGTGTATCATTATCTACTTACAGTAGAAACCTTTCGCTGTACCCTACTATATCACACACACGCACCAATTTTAACGGTACCTAACGTGAAATGTAGGGCCGCGTGAGTGGCCAAAAATCATTCTCCCTCTCCTCACCTTTTTCCCCCTTCTTCTTCCCCGACCTAAAGTCGCGAGAAACCTTATTGCCGTTTGTCGGCAAGCCGCGAGAGGCGTTAAAAGACCAGTAATATAAATAAGCGCGCGCGGCCGAATAACGGTCCGTGGGCCGGTTTTACTAAAGAAATTTTCAGAGAAAATAAATTGCCTTCGTGATTGAAAACCCCCCAGAAATCCAGTGGTTGTTTTCATCGATAAATTAACCCTCAATTCGGTCTTTACGTAAAAATATATACTTATTTTTAAATTCAATTTGCAATCTCTATACGTATATTCAATATCACACGGAAAAGAAAATAATTATTCGCAAAGTTTTACAAGTTTGTTTCTCTTTACGACATTGTGACGTTATCAAAAAAACCAGAGAGATGCGCTTAAGCCAAGCAATGAGTGCGAAAGAGATAAACTTACAGTACGATGACGCAGCAGCATTTTTAAACATCGTTTTTCAGCTTAAATAATGCCGAAAATGAAAAATGAAAAAATACAGGTTAACTGATTTTATTCGTATTTTTCAAACCAGCAATAAAAAAATGGTATTATATCATAGACTTCTGGTTGTTCTATTATATTTACGAATCTCCAAAACTTAGAATACGTACACTAAGAAAAAAATTTGTTTGATCAAAATAAACGTATTTTTGAATAGTCCTAAGAGCATATTTATTCGATTCGAATAAATACTGATTTGATGCGAATAATGTTCAACCAAATCAATGACATTTGTGTACTTCCGATCGATATTCATTCTAATCGAATAAATATACCCTTAGGACTATCCAAAAAATAATACGTTTATTTCGATGAAGCAAGTTTTTTTTCAGTATAGTTTAGGGTGGAAAAGTACAATTGAAAAACTTCGTCAGTGATGAAAAATTCCCAATGTTGGAAGAGAAACGAGCCCGGATCCTTGTTTTAAGCATGCGAAACATTTGTAATTAATAACTATTTTTGTCTCACATGTGTGTGTGTGTGTGTGTGTTTTTTGCCTCGACCTATAAATCCTCGCGAGATGCCTTTTAAGTACGCGCGTGCAAAAAAAAAAGCGTGGAAACGCTGAATTTGAATGCCCGATGACTGGAGGATTCGTCTTATGAAATATTGTTGGCCACAATTCGTTCGTAAGCTCGACGTGGTCTATTAATAATATGATGTGAGAGGGAGAACTCGTTTAGTTAATCTTAATTTTACGAATATGCACACTTCAAAAGTGAAGAAAAATTATTTAGTTGAGGCTTCGACAAAATTATTCTTTCCACATATTTTATAACGTGAAATATTTTTAGATTCGTTATGACTTAATTTTTTTTTTAAACACGTGACAAAGTAACCCCAAATTAAGGTGATCAAAGAGAAATATATTCGAGTTCGCGCGTCGACTGGCGAGAAACAATTAAATTCATGGACATTAATTATACCCGATCCGACAAGGCGTGTAACTAATTTAGATGGCGAACGATTTCAAATTAAGGAAGCCGATCGTTATTAATCGCTAACCTTTACCGGCGGCTTTGTGGACCACGCGCCTTTCGGCCATAGAGTCATTAGATTATAGGATATTAGTCAAATCGGTCGAAATATTCCTCACTTTTTTTACTTATAAATTCAGCCAAAATGAAGACTCGAAGAACATTTTAATCGAGTCTACATGATTTATTTAAAATGTGATTTCATAAAAAAATATATTATAAGGAACTCCATAGTGTACGATATTTATTGTTAACATTTACTTTACAGAATATTACTTTGGCTGTATTACAGTATATTTTCCCATGAATTTAAGACCTTATAAGGACTCCATATAACAAAACATATTGTTCAGAATTATATAACACGTCATATATTTTGAGCAATCATATATGTTACTATATAATATAATCACGAAAGTCAATCTTTAAAAAAATTTGACATCCATCACAGGTTGATAGCTGATTAATGCGATTTAATAATACCTAATTATATCTTCTATCAAATAAAATTTTAACGAGTCATCACCTGGCAACACTTCACAGTCGTAGGTACATATGTCGTGGGTGTCACGATCCAAAAAAATCTAAGCCATAATAAAAAAAATAGTTGGTAAACACCTACAGTTAATTTAATTTATCTCGTCGCGAACCGGTTTGAAACGTCACTTCAGAAATGAAGAAGTATCCGTGAAATTTGTTTAGCTAATTAATGAGAATTCCTGAGACCACCGTGCATCGTGCCGGCCTCCCGTCCGGCTTAACAACTCCAAAGGTGGAACTCGTTTAACCAATCGGATTAACTCCGAGAACGACGTGCTATCGACACCTCGCGACACGTGTTTAATATACATATATGTATGTATAGCATGTAACGTGTGTAAGATTACGATAATGGGCGTAGTCTCGTTTCGTTTTATAAATCAATAATATAATCACGGTTCATGCATTTCATATTTGAAACTTGGGCCAATTTTAGTGGTGTTAATATTTAACGAGATAAACAGTCGATACTTAAGTTGTGTGGGCAAATTTTTCAGTCGTCATTGAAACTACTACAGAGTATCTAAAATATGATTCGTAAGGCAAATAACACATTTGCGAGAAAAGGTAAAATTATATAATTCATGTCTTAATCCCTTTGTGACCCGTTATCTTCAGTAATATATTATTTAGGGAAAAGGTCAAATTTATAATCCATTTCTTAATCTCTTTGTGACCTATTATACTTATTATCGGTAATATATAATATTATGTGAGAGAAAGGAGAAATTATAATTTATATCTTAATTCCTTTGCGACCCATTATGCTTATTATTATTAATATATTATTTAAGGGAAAGGAAACATTATAATTATTATCAGTAATACACCGAGATAAATTTACAGGTCGTACTGCAATTAGTATAGCTATGATAGTTATGCTTTAAGGCGAAATGGGGTTAATTAGATACACGTAGTATAGGTAAATACAGCAATACACCAAATACTAGCAAGAGCAATACATACTGCCAAAGTAACTATTCTTATATTAATAAACTACTAGCATTGCCGTACAATCTATAAACATTCTCTCAGTGTATATTACGCAAATTCGATGTAACTTTTTATACCAAATCCAACTCGTCATGTTTATCGAAGAAGTCTTTGATCAAATTAAGACTGAACGTGGATTAAAAAAAGAGTAATAAAAATCTGTGAAAAAAAAAAATTTTAAACATCCTATCCGATAATAAATCTTTCCTTCGTGTAAATTTGCATTCGATCTGTTCTTTTCTAGGCACATAATCCGCATTTTTTTAATTACCTACGCGCTTCTCATTTGCATTGCCACGGCAGATTGGCTCTACGAATTTCTCACGCGCGCGCGATATATACCTATATATAGATTCTACAAATTTAGTCTCTTCGTGTTTACGTCGCTGCGCGGCCTCAACCCAAAGCATCGACGGTCATTAAATAACCATTTTACCGGCGATCGAGGGATTCCAATTATTCAAATAACCGCGAGATCCAGTAGCATCAGTCAGTTCGTTGCCCATGATCAGCGATTATCATGCGCACTCGCTCGCGGTATTTAAACGCTAAAATTGGCGAGGTGACACGCCATGAGCTCGCCGAGGTGTGACACACGAAACGCTCGAGCGAACAGGTGATTTTCGCACGAGTGGGTGCCGATATTTGCGAAACGTTGGAATAACTTTGATTGGCGAGTCCCATGAGAGAACAGGAAGCGGTATGTCAGAATCGTACATACGTGAAGCTATAAAATTACTTTCTGGTACAGTCACGAAGACTTGAAAGTAAACACGTTGTAGGTACGCGTGCAGTGTCTAATTGCGTAATATCATAAAACAGCCGATAGCCAAACTGCAATATACGAGCTATTAAAACGAATGGCATCGATTTATCGTTATAGCGCGATTAGGAACGTTCAAAAAAGTTCGAGAAACGCTCTCATTTAATTCCCAATTACTTCTATCCAGCGAAATTAACTGTAAACCGTTTAACACGATCGATAACACACCGGAAATGGGTTTCAGCAAAGTATCATGACTATAGAAATTTATCAATCAACTATCAACACGTTGACTGTCCCCATGAGGAATTTGCTCCATCCCCCGACGTCCAAAAATGAAATCATCATGCCTACGGCAATGGCAAATGAATCACATATGTCTCATGGACGTATAGCGATGTTTCCGTATGAATCATATGTGACTCATGGGACACAGTCAACGCGTTAAATCATAAAATGACAGGATCTCTCAACGTGTATGAATATCCTTTTTTTCTGCATTACAGGAGATACCCCCGCGTCATTCCTCGCTAGATCAGCCGTCCAGAACAGCGAGGAATCAATTCCCAAGACCGACGCCGGAGTCCTTTCGCGACTACGAAGTTCCTACGTGCGCCGCGGAGGCGAGACTCCCGCGGGAAAGCGACGTCTCGCGAGTCAAGGAGAGAAGATTACCGGAGCTCTGCAAGGCGCAAGTGGTCTTCCCCCCCTGCGCGCAATCGATCACGTGCCCCACTCCCGTAGATCTCGGGCCGACCCGAGGTTTCCACCGCAGCGCCACCGCGCACGTCCCGCGGTGCAGCGGTGGCGCTGTCGTCGAGCGCGCGCCTCTCGACTCAACGGCGCCGCCCCCCGCGATACCGCAACAATGCGCACCACCGTCGTGCGTCAAGCCCGAACTGTCGCATCCCGTGAGCAGGCTCTGCGACTCGGCATCGTCGAACGAGCCGATCGTTCCCGATGACTCGTCGGAAGCGTCGATCGTCGACGCAAAAATCGGCAAGTCCGAGGCCGCCGAGGTGGCGCCACCGTCGACGGAGGAGAAAACGCCGCTTCGTCCCGCCGCGCGCAGCGACAGTAACAACAACGACGCTTCCGGCAACGAGACGTCGTCCGGCGCTCGCGTGGGCAGCGCCAATCCGGACGACCACAGGTGCGACCAGTGCGGAAAGACGTTCGTTACCAGAGCGTCGTTAAAGGTGAGGCTATGTCGTGTTTCGCTGGGCTTTATATCTTCTGGGCGGGGGGCGGAATAACAAATTGGCGCGTGAGGATCGGGAATGTTAATTTACGATGTCGTTTCGGGAATAACATTCGTCGATACGACACGGTCGAATCGGCAGGTTTGGAGAGATTTGTTTTATTGGGTTCGATGCCACAGTCGTGCCGCAGTCGTGGAGTCGGTTTCTGAACGCCTCGCGTTGCATTCCACGCTTGTGAGATCGGTTGAGAAATGTCGGTGGAAATAATTTATAAGGGACCCATTTGCAGCGGTGTGATTTATGCCTTCAGAGGACGGGCTAGTTAGGAATTCTTCGAATTGTTATTAAAATGTGAACATGGGCGCTTTCTTTATTTTTTTTCTCACGATAGCTGATGTGCGTTTATGTGTATTTCCTAAGCGAAGGTGCTAAGGAAGTATGGCTATTTGTCATGTTGCAAAGTAAAAGATATTCTCGACGGAATTCGATATTAACCCTTTGAGGGACACATTTTTCTGCGGAACGGATATTCTAAATGAAGAGTGATTTATATGTTTTGAGGGTCACTGATTATGATTTTGGAGTTAAACTTACAATATTCAAATTATAGAGTTCGAAAAGTACGATTTTGGCAAATCAATTATTATCATTTTGCCAAAACTAGCGTACCAACAAATTCTGAACAAAATGCATGTTATACTTTAATGTGCAAAGAATATGTAAGATAAATTTCAGACCTCTACAACTGCACATTTAAGTATATCTGATTTTATAATGAGAAAGTAGACGTGTTCTCGTATAGACTATTTATTAATAACTGCTAAACAACAAATGAAAGTAATTTTTCATAGAAATTACATACCATCCAATCCTCGGGACTCCTGAAAATCATGCTTTCTCTTGAAAAAAAAAAGACTGCTCGCAGACGTCTATAATTATTGTTCACATAGAGTCTCACATCGACATCCTCTGAGATATATCGGAAAAACTAATTCAAGTTCAGCAACCCTCCTCGCAAGCGGATGATATCAACCTGGGGGCATCCGAAACCTGTTTCAGGTCCACTCGCGAACGCACTCCGGCGAGAAGCCGTTCCGCTGCGCCGACTGCGGCAAGCAGTTCTCCCAGCTGCGGAACTACAAGTACCACCGCAGCGTCCACGAGGGCACGCGCGAATTCGCGGCCACCTGCCCGGAGTGCGGCAAGTACTTCAACGACCGGGGCTACCTGAGCTCGCACATGAAGATCCACCGGAACCGCAAGGAGTACGCGTGCGGCGAGTGCGGCAAGAGCTTCAACCAGCGCGTGGCGTACAACATGCACGTGCGGATTCACACGGGCGTGAAGCCGCACCAGTGCGAGCAGTGCGGCAAGGCGTTCTCCCGGAAGATGCTGCTGAAGCAGCACCTGAGGACGCACTCCGGCGAGCGGCCCTACCAGTGCCAGGTGTGCCACAAGGCGTTCGCCGACCGTTCGAACATGACCCTGCACACGAGGCTGCACTCCGGCCTGAAGCCCTACCAGTGCACCCTGTGCTCCAAGGCCTTCACGAAGAAGCACCACCTCAAGACCCACCTGAACTATCACACCGGCACGAAACCCTATTCCTGCCCGAACTGCGGACTGCGATTCTCGCAGAGCAGCAACATGAGGACGCACTACAAGAAGTGCGCGGTGAACAATCCCAACGGCGTTCAGGCGAGCCGCAACGAGGACGCGGCCGGGGGACGGTCCGCGAGCGGACGCTTCGGAAACTTTGCAGAGGGCGCGTCGAGCGTGGGCTCCGGCGGAGCAGTACCCAGGACTCCCACCGCGGCGCTGACGCCGCCCAACTCCGACCAGGAGTCGAGCATACTGACGCCCATTCCGCGGAGCGTCGGCGGGGAGGGCGCTGGTGCGTAGCCAGCGCTCGTTTCGATAGGGTTGACATGAGAGGGGGAGGATAACGGACGGACGATAAGTAGCGCCGTACTCGTGTGCCTTGAATTCCGATTGACGGAAGTGATATAGTAGGAATTGCAATATATAACCGAGGAAAATATAGTTTTCGGTTCCGGACGCACGTCCGGTCATTTTTATCAGATCCGAGAACTGATCTACGATCTCGCGTATAGTGCAGATTATTAGCGAAGAGGCCGACAAATGTGTGTGAAAGAAATGTGCGTAGCAAATATAGTAATATATTTTAGAAACAGTGCCTATATGTATTTAAATCTATACATTTTTGAGAAATTTAAAAAATATATGAATATTAATATATTTCCGTCGAGCGGAGAGAGCTCGATGTTCCAGAATAAAAGAGATTAGATAATAGCGTCGATATATCGATCGGGTTTGCTTTAAGAACATTTTTATACCCTTTTACGAATTTCTTCCCCCACCCTTCCTTTGTTAGCCAGCTAACTGCGAATATTATGTAAAATACTAATGCTGTTGAGGGGAGTACAGCCAAGAGTTGCAGGTAAGACAATTTCTTTGAGTAAATAAAATTAATTTATTAGTTTTTTTCGAAACTATGCAATAATGGCCGAAATCTTTGAATAAAACTTCTTGTAATGAACATAAAATTCAAAATAATACGGTGGCTATGCGTGTCCAATGATTCAATTTTATTTTTATTTCTGGATTTCGATTTCTTTTTACTGTATAGGTACTTATTCGGGGGTCGATACACAGTATCATTTATATAGGGTAAAACGGGTGAGTTGGTGAATGAAGTTGGCCCCTCGTTTCCATTACTTTCCATAGAAACGAGGGGCCAACTTCATTCACTAAAGGGAGAAAGTCGGAAAATTTACTCCCGCGTCGCATCTATGAATGGAAACCTTTTTGGTTTATCAATCGGTAAAGAATTTCTTAATTTGCAAAATTTAAAATGCCTAGCTTTAAAAATTGCCGATAATATTAAAGAAGTTTCCTACCCGTGCATATTTCATGCGATGAAAAAGAAATTTGCTACATTACGCGATTATTTAAACGTATCTATTCAAACGTACGTCGTTCTCAGCGATCAAAGTTTAATTGGTATTTTCCACCTTTCCTCCTTTCACTTTTCGACATCCTTCAGCGTACCAACGGAACGAGTCTTGCAAATGACGATAACGTTTCCTTATGCGCATCTTTAATAAGTCGATAGGAAAACTTTGAAACGTCACCGTGGAATAAAATAAATAGGTGAGTACGGAAATTTAAAAATATCTTTCCTTTTTCCAAGAAATATCATGGAAGAAATTCCCCGATGCGGTTAAATAAAAAACATCGTCATAAATCATAAAAGCTAATATATTTCGAATCCTGCATTCCTCTTTCTTCCTTTCACTTTTCTCTATATCCTTCGACGCACCTTCAACGTGTAATGGGAATAATGATATAACATTTGCTAATTCTTTCATCACAACGTAAAATTGAAAATTGACCGAGAAGATAAATAATAAGGTATATTTTCAGGCATAGTTGAAAATACAAAGGGAAAATCATTGAATTAATGAATCATTTCTTTTAATAGCGTGGGAAAATTGTTTTCTTCAAGGAATATTTGTTCATCTCAAAAAATGTAAGATTAAAATAATAAATCGATCATTCGAAGTAAATCACTATATCTTGAATTAAAAGTAGTTAACACAGAAAAGTAAGTGATTAAATTGAAGAAAACGGTTTCATCCAATAATATCTAAGAAATCATTTCTTTGACTGAACGAATGTTTATTAGATATAAAAAGTATAACATTAAAATAACATATAGAATATTCGAGGTAAAGGACTATTTTTTTGTATCGAATAAATATTATCGTTTAATCGCTATTTCCAGACTCAAACATTATTTACACGAATGAAAAAGTTATTAAATTAAAGAAAATCTTTCCTTTCAACATTAATATCTGAGAAATAATTTCTTTAAATGAGAAAAATATTTATTTTATCCAAAAAGTATAATATTGAAATAACGAATAAATTACTATATTTGCATTGAATAAATATTCTTGACCAATGACTGTTTCTTGCTTCAAAGATTTCTTACACAAATAAAAAAGTCATTAAATCAAAGAAGTTGTTTTCAATAGAGTAATACCTAAGAAATAATTCTCTCAATTGAAAGAATATTTATTCAATTCAAAAGGTATTATAATATTAAAATAAAGAATCGAATATTCGATATAAATCACTATATTTCGTATCGAATATCAAATACGCGCCATCTCTTCGATATCATCTTAAAGCAACGGCTCTTGAATTCAATGACTTTCTTCTCTCATGCGTCAGTGCCGTATTATTTATCTCTCGCGAACGCGATACTGGACACGCGTCCCCAGTGCTGTATTATATATCCCTCGCGAACGCGATAGAAAAAGAATCCTTTCCGCAAATTACACCCGGAGGCGCGCCGTCCCATCGAGAAATAGGTAGTAGTAATAACCGCGAGAGTCGAACGGCAGCGATACGCAACGCTTCAGCGATCCAAGTCTACATTCCCATCCTCCGCCCTTCCTTTCACGTTCGAGCATCATCCGCGCGATGCAGCCAGACGAGCGTTGCTACGGACGATGCGCGGGGCAGCGGCACGGCAAACGAAGCGAGCGCCCGCGTTCTATACGTACGATAATAAATTGCCGGTACGTGATAGTTGCGTCTATCTCTGAACGCGGTGTGCCGTACTGCGAGTGCCTTCGGAAGCGAATTGTGGAACGAAGCCTATCCGCGGTGCCGCCGGTATCAGATTACGGAAACGATTCGAGATGAGCGCGCCGCGGCGGCGGGAAAACAATTACGATTAAAGTGTAGAGCCGAGGATTAACGGCTAGCGTCTAACCCTCGTCTCGAGGAAGGATGCCGGGGAGAGATAGGAGCCGCCGAGAAATCCCAAAACGACTCTCAGGAGTCGCGAGCGAACCGGAGCTACGGTCGGTTCTTTCGAAAGCTGTACGGAATTGCTGTAGCGGCTGACAGTTTGCTCTCTTGCTTTTCTTTTCCCAATTTGCGTTTTTTTTTCGTTTTTATATTTATGGCAGGAGTTTTCGGCAAAAAAGGGCCGAGATTCGAAGACATAAGTAGGGAGAAGTGCCGAATGTAAGTAATGAGAAAAAAATTTGCTCGATCAAAATGAACGTATTTTTGTATTTTTGAATAGTCTTAAGAGAGCAAGTTTATTTAGTTAGAACAGATAGCGATTAGATGTATGCAAATATTATTGATTTAATTGAATATTATTTTGATCAAATTAATTTTCATTCGAATCGAATAAATGTACTTTTAGGATAGGACGTTTATTCCGATGAAGAAAATTTCTTTTAGAGAAGAATTAGTTCATTATATTATATTCGAAATGCATGCATTGAGCTTTGAATAGCATTATCTAATAAATTTTTTTTTAGTAAAAATGTTTATATTTCCTCACATATGACGATATAATCAGATTAGAAACTTTTCTCTATTTGATTATTTATGAAAAATTATATACAATAGTATCTATATGATTAGATACGATAATATATATAGTCAAATTTGTACAAAATTTAAAAGTTCTGATCCGGTTATACAAAATCGTACATAATTTATATACAGGGTGGGTTTTCTAAGACCCGAAGTCCCGTTTACTTCCGTTACTTATCACTTTACGAAAAAATCTTTCCAATGAAAGTGGTTTGGTTTCACGAGTGGCATATGATACATACAAAGGTTTTTTTAGATAGTATGAGTTATTTATGAGATGTGGAGATAATTTTCATTTCTCTTTTAATAGAGACTGATTTTTTACTTTTACAAAAGTTGCATAGCTCGTTTAGACTAATAAAAAAGTTTCAGGTAAAATGCCTATCCGTTAAACCCCCCCCCCCCCCCGTTTCTGAGATATTTCCGCTCAAAGTAAGAGTAAGAACGATAAATTAATCAGACAAATTTCAGATTCGATTATGCGATCGTGCATAAACCTTCTCACATAAGGACAAATATATCGAAATTCATTGTTGAAAATTGAAAGTAGTCTTCATCTCTCTCAAACAAAATATATCGTAGAAAATCTCTTAAGCTCCGCTTATAAACTTTAAAACCCAATCCTCTCCTGTTTAAAAACCCATCTATTTATTCGACTCAAATAAAACGAAAAAAGAATAAATAAAACTATAACGCCATCAAATTTTTTTCCACAAATCTGCTCCAATTTTATCCTACGACATATCCACAGCGATTTAAATCGCCGATCACTGCGCGCTAATTCTGCAAAATTGTCATTAAGCAACCGATCGCACCGAATACGGACTATACAGTCGCGTCGCGGCGGGGATGACGTCCGAGTAAAAGGAGTCCCGCTCACGTGCGAAAGGCAAACAGGATCGTTTGCGCTGATCGGTGACAAGTTTTTTCATTTGCTCGGGGTTCGCTGTTAAGCGTAATCGGCGGGTCGATCTTCGTCCCGGTTCCTGATGCGAGGCGTGGTATCGGTATGCGCGAGGACACGCGTGCGTGGCGCTGCGCCGCCTCGCTGATTAATTGCAGCGACCGCGAATTAATAGCGCCACGTCGCGCCGTGGTATTATTTCGAGATACAGGGGGAGGGGAGGAGGGCACAAAGGCCGATTCCCCGGCAAAAAACCGGCTCTCCGATATATCCGATATAATTTAGACGAACCCCAGTTTCCGTTTAATTTTGAACGCGATTATCTCGAAATGCAGTGGAGATATGTGAAACATTAAGAGCACCTTTTTTATAGTTGGAAAATGGATAAACATTTTTTATTTAAACCTTTTTTCGATATCTCGAATCGTTTTCGAGATAATCGACTTGTAATTTGCACTTTGACTGGAACGCGTCTACCCTACTTTTACTTTATATTATTATTATTATTATATAATCAAAATATATTAAAAAATATTGGCTTCATTAGAATACTCAAAATATATTCGATATATATCATTTCAAATATATTTTAAGTGTATTAATAAAACAATATATAAAAGATACATTGAGTATTAGGTATACAACTTTGCTTCCGCCTTTTTCCTAACGTAATAGATAGCAGAAAACACCGGAAGCAAAGTTGTACACCCATTACTTGCGAAGCATATAAAAAGCGGCAAAAACTCTTATATGTTCTAAATACTCGTTACATATATATTAAAAATGTTGTTCTATATAACCGAAATATGTAACTTTTACGTGGGAGAGGGAAGTCGTTTATTTGTCTCTCCACCCGGACGCGATATTGCGATTCCTCCAGACGATGGCGCGGATTTTCATAATTATTTTTCGATTTTAATTTAGATACGCTGCGCGCGCGGGCGGAATTAGAGACAAAACACCTTTTGCTGCGGTCGTTCGTCACGCGGGACGTTCCGGGTTAGGCGCTGTAGGCCCACGTGGATGCGCGTGTGTGCTAAAACTGGTCCCCGCTGTTTTAATTCGCTCGATTACCACAACGCCATTAGTGTTAAGAAGGCGTACGTAATTACGTTACTGAAAACTGCATTGAGCTTCGGAGTAGATTTCTAAAAAGCAAAAACAATAGAAGAGAATCAAGTATGCCCCTGGAAACCACTCTCGATCGTTATATACAGGGGCCAAATAAAGTGTTAGGCAGGCATTAAAAAAAAAGACATCTCATTCAAAAACTGGCTCGGAGACCATTCGCAATGCTATACATCTACCGCGAATGAGAAATAAGAGAGATGTATGCATTAGGTGTCGACTCTTCACTGAATAACAATGCGCTACTATAAAAAGAGACTAACAATGTGGCGTGACCTATTGTACCGAGTGTACAGAGACGTACTCGTGCGTAGAGGCGGACTCCAGTGTGTCTTTTTTACCTGAACATATAGGTTTTTTCTCACGAGTGCTTAATTGAGAGGCGTGGGCATCGTTCCGTATCGCTTGGCATCTATTACATGAATATTTATGTACGTCAAGCGTAAGCAACCGGGTTACTACAATACACCTTGCAATTAACTCATACTTCGATAGTCGTAATGTCACGATGCGCTTATCCGACTCTACTCTTTTTGCTGTATTCCGAAATTTCAACATTTCTATTTCAATTTGACAGGAAGGCACGATATAGGGTAAAACGGGGTGAGTTGGCGAATGAAGTTGGCCCCTCGTTTCTATGGAAAGTAATGGAAACGAGGGGCCAACTTCATTCGCTAACTCACCCTGTTTTACCCTACAAGAAATTCGAAATAAAATGTAAGTACTCATTGTCTTTTACACCGACGGATGTTGTAAAACTGACTTTTTGATATCAATTTCTCCGATAAACTCCAAAATAGGTACGAGCTTAAGAAAGAACAATATCGTTATCTGGCTTTATTTTCAAATTTGAAGATTTCTACTCTGGTTTAGCAAAAAGGTGTAATATGAAAAAGATCTTTAACAAAGTGTAAATACTCCTATCGAAGGATTTCGTCAGAAATGATTATTTCGAGTCATGTGGAACCAGTATCTTAATACAGCCGAAATTCAAAAGCAAATTAGCAAATTAACGAAATAATTACGTAGCTTCAGCAGATGATTGAACATTGTAATTATATTTCGAGCATTAATTTTTGTGAAATGGTAATCGAAAAAAAATGTTAAGAAGTCCGAAAATGATTTCCATGCTATTTAACACTTAAAATGTAGGTCAGATTTTGGAGCAAATTGCGTGGATCTTGGTACATCGAGGATTACGCAAGGTTTAATTAGACGAATGGTCGTTTCAAATTTACCGTTTTATACACAATTCGCGCGTTAACGAGTGAATTACGATTTCGTAAGGTCTAGCGTAGACACAGCTCTCATTATTAACGATTGTAACGAGTAAATAGCGAGACGATCGATAAAACATACGAGTGTAAGTGCAAATCGCGTTGACGAATAATTTGCAAATTTAGTCATTGCACGGAATGAACGACAGAAAATACAATTGACATACAGACAGTCATAAAATAATATATTTCTAATTTTTAAAGTAGTCCAATGATTTTTGGACGAGCTCAAAAGTATATCAATTAAAAATGATTTTGCAGCCTAAAAGCATATTTTGATTAAATAGGCATTCCATTTTTTTACTCGGTCTAAGTCATATAATCACGTCTCAGAGCATCTCTCCGAATTCAATTCCAGAAATTCGATTTTTTATCCAGTGGAAATGCTGACTTGATCTTAATCGATCAAAGGAAGAGCTGCTCTGTAATTGGCTGAAAGCTATTCGCTTGCAGTATTTTCACTGATGAAATGAATTAATGATATCTACGCGAATTGGAGTGTGCAGTAAAACCTCTTTAAAGTAACCATCCCTTACGTTCCTGCCCCCACTCATGCTCCCTGCAGCCACGTGCTGGACGCTACCCAATACGAAGTGCTCGCGTATCCTTATCATTCACTAGCCACGCCTCTCAATGCAACCTCTGTAAAGTAGCAGTCCTGGCTGATTTAGAGAGGCTTCACCGTATCATTCGAATAATATCTCCGAAAACAAGCTTGAAGAGAAAAACACTGAAACGTATTTGCAATTAAATTCAAGGTCAAATGGTCGAACTCGACCGTTCAAGCGTCATTTAACGTCAGAAACGTCAGGCTTGTGTGGCTCGGATAATTACATTAATGTTTTATAGCCAAGCTGCTTAAGCATCCCATAAAGATAATTATGCAAAACTGAGGTTAGACTTCACTTAACGCACAGAATACCGGGATAATGGGGCCTAAAGTGACAATCCACTCGCATTTCGTATGGCAAGGCTACCCGTACGTCCCACGCCAGAGCCATATAAGTTGAGGTGGCGAAAATCTATATTTACCGCCCGTCTATTCGGTAGTCGTAGATGTCTGGTCGCGAACAACTTTGTCGCATTGCTAAATTGGGCGTTTTTTAAATCGCCCGTATCATAGTGACGCGCGAGTAGGTTTAAACGATGCATCATCGGGTGGAGCATCTCGACGTTTTACGAGAAATTATGGGATAATAAATTTCTCAAGGTTCCAAGACATTTCGTTTTGAGTCTAGATATTTTTTTGGAAAGAACCAAACGATTTAGCGAAGAACTAATACAATATTTATAAATTTTAAAAATAAGTTTTATTAGACCGTCCCTTTCAATGGGACCGATTTAACCCTTCGTTGCTCACGCGGGGTGTAGGCTAGACCCCAGCCTCCTTTTTTTTGCATGCCGCGCCTAGAGTTTTTTTTTCGAGGTCGGCACTTTCGTAAGCGTAAGACACAAAACCGATTTGTCTCTTCGACAGAATGCTGCAAAGATTTAAATAGTGATTTTTTTAACAATCTGTAATTAATTTAATATTTAACATTTTTCTATAAAACTTGTTCCAATTTGTTAGTTTGTCCTTCGTTAATAAAACGAGAGTGTGGTAACTATCCTCAGTCTATTATTTATACTATTTTTTTATAAAAATCTGAAAACCGAGACCTCATGTACCGAGACTTCGAGTTTTGTTTTCATGATTCGAAAATTACGAAATTTATTTATTTTTTAATGCTAAGATCATTAGGCAGCATCTCAAGCTTTAAAATAAGAAAAAAGTATTTAAAAATTTCCATTTTTCACTAAGAAAACGTTAATTCTTAACTGGGGTGTAGGGTACACCCCAGGTGATCTTTTATGTTTCAAAAACCCACGTGAGTAGAGAAGGGTTAGACCGTCCCTTTCAATAGGACCGATTTAAGGGAGAGATAAAATGCGCTTTTTAACCAATGAAAAATAAGACAACTCCCTATCCCAAAAAGCGTACCGGCCGCAAAGATTACCAAGCGACGAGTCTACCAGTGCATCACACCACACGCGTGCGCAAACGAACTGTGCGTCGAGAGAGTTACAGCCCGTTCACACGATACGGTTTTTTCGTTCACACGATGCGGTTTTTCACCGTTTCGGTAATTTTACCGAACAGCCCGTTCAGACTATACGGTTTTTCACCGTTTCGGTAAAATTCTACCGAATCGGTCAGCCCCCTGACACTATACCTATCTCGCCTACGGCTCTGGCAAGTGTTTCGCACACGTCGAGTGGACGTGTCAACCAATCGCCCGGGCGTCGAAACAGTGCCGCTCGAGCGAATGCAAAGGATACTCAAAAACAATTTTTATTACATTACTTTGCAATGTTATTAGATCGTTTATAACGTTTTATAAATTTATTTTCAGATAGAGCTTTTCGTAATGCGAAGAACATGGCGCCATCGCATACGCAACGATATATCGTCGCTGGCACTTTTCGCAAGTGCAGAGAACGACGATATATCGTCGTCCGGTACTAAAAGGGTTAAAATCATTGTTTATTGTCGCGCCATCACCCGGCCATGCATGAGCCCTATCAGTACGAAAACTATCCTGTCTGAACACTTCGATGCATAAACATTGCCACTAGCAACCGATTTGATTATTTTCCCGAATCGGGCCATTCGGTTTTCAGTGACAAGACCGAATGTCAGTCGCGACCGAATCGGTGAAATTGCCGTATGCGTTTCGAAGATGTACCGTGTGAACGCGCCCATTTAAATGTATGCGCCACTGCAGCACACGGTAAAAAACCGATTCGGTGAATTTACCGAAACGGGAAAAAACCGTATCGTGTGAACACGACCCCCGAAAACCGAACGCCAGTCTCGACCGAATCGGTGAAATTGCCGTATGAGTTTCGAAGACGTACCGTGTGAACACGCCCATTTAAATGTATGCGCCACTGCAGCACACGGTAAAAAAACGGATTCGGTAAAATACCGAAACGGGAAAAAACCGTATCGTGTGAACGGGCTGTTAGTCGCTCGATGGCCAGCATCGTGCGAGCAGCCGACGCCGCCGCGGCGATAGCCAGGCCCGTTCATAACCTACCCGACGTCTCGGAACCGCATTCAATCAAGGCTGCCGAGCTCTCTATCTATGCGAACCAAAATATTAGATAATGCCCGTTAGAGAGAACTGGTTATCCCACTCTTGCGCAACTTTGCACCCCGTGTGCGCGCGCTACGCTTTCAAGGCCACGGCGAATTCGTGGTCGATCGCTCGCGGAGAAAGGCGATGTTTATCGGCATTGTGTGTCGCGCGGATTTGTAGGATGCACCTCGAGTAGGCGGTCGTGTTTATTTTCGTCTCGAGCGTGGGCCGCGCCGTGCATCCTCGCTCGCCGTCGAATCCCACTCGGAAATCGGCGCGCAACAGGTTGTACTATACTTGCGATCAGAAAATCTACACGATGCGAGACAACTATCGAGCGATGTTCGCGGTTGTTTCGCTCGATCGTAACCACTGTCATTAGTCGCGTACGCTCTCGAGATCGAAACCGATTCGCTGACGGAGAAAGGAGAAATTATTACCCCCCCCCCCCCCGTTTCTCTCTCTCTCTGGGCGCATCTCGGAAGTAGGTGGCCGTATCACTTTCGATTTCTGCATATGTGTATAGGCGCGGTTGGCGAACCGTTGTGTATCGGTTAAGCTTGGACCCGATGTTGGAAACGGCATGTTTATATTTCGGGTGGGGTAGAACCGGATATTCCGGATGACCCTTCGTCTCGATGATTTACAGTGGAAAGCAGGGGCCAAGTCGAGCACCCGGATTCGGTTCGCTCTTCCCCTACCCGCGAGACACGACCGTATCATATATATACGTATGGTCATTGGATCGACTTACGTTAAGGTTTCTCGAGCGGTACAGGGGCTTTTTCCCTGCTAAAAGTTAGTCCACTGCAGTACAGTAACACTCTAAAGTATGTTCTTCGTGCGATGTAGCGACAATGCTTGACGTACAGCAGTATGTGTGTATCTGTGAGTTCAAAAATGGAGCCCAAAACATCTGGTCATGCATCTGTACGTCATGCAACGTTGCCACATTGACTTATCAAAGGTTAAATTTATAAAGAACAATTAATAAAAAAAAATAACGGGCTTCTTATAATGAACGTGAAAATCGGTATAGATGATTTTAGTTCATTAAACTTGCTGTTCAAAAAATTTCCGAATTTTTTCACTATTTTTCTCAAAAATATCGCGGTTTGTTGGTTATAACTCATAAGAACACATGTTATTTTGTTATTCAAAAATCTTTGTGACGAGCTTCTTAAAAGACTTGAAAATTTGACTGAATTTTTTTTTACTTCAATCTACCGAATGCAATTATTTTCAAGCATTTCTCACTGTTTTTAGTATAACGCTCGAGAAACCTTAAGCGAGACCGAAGCTCTTCGACGTTTAATGGACGTTCGACAACTCTGGCTGGACGTATAGGTGGTTCGCATGTGCGAGAGAGAGAGAGAGAGAGAGAGAGAGAGAGAGAGAGAGAGAGAGAGAGAGAGAGAGAATACAAATTTCACTTACACTCTCGGGGATCGCCGAGAGAAACCCATCTCCGTAACCGTACGATTGCGGCTATGAAACGCAATATCGTTCCGTTACAGAGTGACGCGTTACGCAACGCGGTACAAATATTGCGTCGGAGATCTTATTACGAGTGCACCAGGTCCCTCAGTGCTCCTCCTGCTTTTTCAATATACCGTGTAAGACACTTTTTTTTTTCACGAGGATAGAGTATTAGAACCCCTGACATTTACCCGATTGCATATGTATAATTTGCGAGAAAAGTTTGTCTTAAATTGAACTTAAAGTTCTTATTCAATACGTAATCATGAAAATTAATATACTCTCTTATGAAGTCCTTATTAAATTTTATATACCTAATATAATTTTATATAATACTCGATAAATATCCAATACAAATTTCACGGGGAGAGTATGTTAATTTTCATAATCACGTGCTGGATGAAAACTTTGTGTACAATTATTATAGGGTAAAGCGGGGTGATTTGGCAAATGAAGCTGGCCCCTCGTTTCCATTACTTTCCATAGAAACGAGGGGCCAACTTCATTCGCCAAATCACCCCGTTTTACCCTATTAAATTTACTAGAAATTTTTCTAAATTTCATGTAATTCTATACAAAACTAAGCTAATATTTAATAGAAATGTCATGACGGAGTATATTAATTTTTATAATCACACGAATAAAAGTTTTATATAGATACAATTATATTAATTTGAATACAATCGTTTCTTACAAAGCAGTTACAAAGCATTCTGATAACAGAATTGGCAAACCGAATTGACAATTTCTAGAAGAAATCCGTTCGACGATTTGTTAGTCTCAAAAAAAAAAAAAGAAAAGTTCATCCAGTCTAGTTCTATATTTTCATCTCCACGTGCAGGTGTATATGTAAATAATGTCCTTCGTCGGAATGAAAAAAATTGCACATCGGGAGATGGCGACGTTAACTTTTTCAGGCACTCCTCCTGCGATCGCAAAAACCATTCTAGACGACTATCGCTCGCGATAAGTCGGCGCAGCAGCCGTGGATAAGTCATTGATAAATGATCCGGCGAGCGAGCAAATAAACGAATCGACATCGTTTCGAACAAATCGATCAAACCTGTCTGCCCGTATTACGAATAATTCCCTCGACCGTGTGCACCGGAAAGTGACCCCGTGGACTCTCCCTTTCGATGCCAATTCATTTTTCATGCAGAGGGTCGAAGGATCGTTTTCTACTCCGAGCGTGCCACTTGCACTTTCGACCGTGGAAGCCGCAGGCGCTCTCCCAAAATACGTCCATCAATTATCTCCGATGCAAATGCTATTCTAATGAATTGTCGATACCGATAAAATCGTCTGGCGCTGCTCGACTCGAATTTAAATAGACGGCTGGCCTCGAAGACTTCTCGAATGTCTAGAAGTTCCTCGCGGACTTTCAATTAGTTCAAACAAAAATAGAACGTTTTTCGAAAGCCGGAATAATTTGAGATTCGCCTTCGATCAAATTGTAAGCAGCAGAATTATAGTGAAAATTATGATTCATTGTTTGAACGTAATTGATAAAAATGTTGGTTGCTTTAATCTTCGGTGGTTTTTAAACAATTTAGCGCCAAAAGAGCGTATTTACCAATTGTGCAATTAGTTCAAATAAAAATAAAGCGTTTGTAGAAAGCCGAAATAATTTTGCATTCGCGTTCGATCAAATTGTAGGCAAAAAATAATTAACTATCTAAATTGATTTTATCTTCAATGATTTTTAAACAAAATTTAATGCCAAAAAAGCGTATTCGTAAATTTTTCTATTTTAGCGTATTCCACCCTTTTCGTGTACTTCTATCAACGGGAAAGAAACAAATTTTTTATGCTTTTGCTTCTAAACTAATTTTTGTTCTTAGAGACGCGATATTTTTTAATACGGAATTCGAATATCGTATGAAATTATAATCATTATTAGAATGAAGGACTTGGATTTGACTCGTTCGAAATTTATAACAATTCAATAATCTCCCAAAAATATGTCTACATCGAGCAGACTATTAACACTTTAGACTGTAACCCCGCAGGCGTTCCCTCGGAACAGATTCATCAATCATCGAAAATGTAAATAGAATTCTAACGAATTAATACCGATAATCGATCGTCTGGCATCTGATGATTGGAATATAAATTAATAAGTGGGCCTCGAAGACTCATCATTCTTAATTGCTTCTCGACCCTCATACGATAAGTCGGAATGGAGCAAAATTTTTAATTCTTTTTTTTGCGTTTATACGAAGAAAGTCGAAATAAAATAGGATGTAGGATAGAAGCGAGAAGCATTTCCTGAGCTCCGTTTCGAATGCCAGAAAGCGAGGCAAAAGTAAAAAAAAAGAAAATATCGAGTGCATACGAAAGTTCCGGAACCATTTGTCCCGTGAAAGGTGACGTGTGGTGAACCGATTTCACCCTGACCTACGACGACGAAATAACGACCGCGCGAATAAACGCGCATTATCAAACTGGAACCGTATCTCTGAAATCGCTTCCGCAAGTCGTCGACGATTTTATAGGTTTGACGTTCGTAACGATAGACTGAGTTAATTTGAAAAATTGTAAAATATGCAAAACGATGTATCAATCCATTAGTGTTCGTAAATTTTGCACTAAAGGATATTTGTTAAAAATATTGATCAAAAAATTATTATATTATCTAATTTATCTCTAATTTATTCATTTTTTAAAACTACAATTACTCTAAACTTAATTGAATTTAATAAAATTCTTTTTTTAATAATAGGAATTCTATTATTAATACATTTTTTAAATATAAGAATAGTTTTAAGAACTTTGGTTGCTAAGCAATTTTTGATTTAAGATCATTTTAAAAATTTCTTCGGAAACAGTATGATTTTTTAAAAGTACAATTTCTGAGACTAATTTTTAAAATTGTCAAAAACGGTTAATCGAATATCCGCAAATAAAAATTGTTTGGCAACTAAAAATATGAATTATTACTATAATTATTATGCCAAGAAGTAATGATAAAATCGAGACATATTTTTCCACATAAATTATAGTTCCAGAGTAAAAGAAAAGTCAGAAGCCGAATAACAGGACACTTGAATGGCCCCTGCGCAACATGACGAACCACGGAAACCAGGGGCCAACCGAGCGTCCGCATCCACCCGTAATCCCGCGAATACAACTTGGTTCGCCGATCCGTACGCGCGTCGAATTCGACTTCGCGAAACGAGGCGCATTTCGTAACCGCAAAGTCACTACTCTTCCCGAAGGCGTTGGCGATGCTCGCGTTCGAAAAGGCCCGCTTTCGGGGACCATAAAATTTATAGTTAGCGCTGTATGTTAATGAACCGCGCGTATATCGCTTTCTACATAGGCGAGATAGCGTTCAAACTAGTTTTCCTTGTCGGGGCGGCGGAATATTTAAACGCCGTACCCCCCCCCCCCCCCCCCCCCCCCGGTTATCCGGAACCGGCGGCGCGCAGTTACTTATCCGGCATTGTGTTCGCTCGCCCGGAGACATTGTACATATATGTGCGTACGTGCCGCGATACAATTTTGCACTCGGTATATAGATCTCACTTTCGCGATCGATGCCCACTGACGTTTTAATTATACCGATAGGAGCGAGATGGAGCCCCCCGCGTTGCCGTATTACAGAGCGCCTCTATTAGATCGCGTCTATCGCACACGAGAGGGACTCGCTCTCTCCCTTTCTCTCGCTGGAGCGCGCATCAGTGCATACCGTGACGCGCGAGCCGGGCGCCTTGTAAATATGTACGTAGCGAGCGGCAGAATCTCTTCCGAGAAAGCGCGAAGAGCGCTTCGTGCCTGCGGTGGATGATCGGTGACTTTGAGGCCGCCGGAGAGACAAGTATTTACGACGGCTGTACAGGGTCTGATCGCGTCGAGGGTCAAGTCAACAACGCTGAACGGGGTCTAATGAAAATGCAATGAATTTGAAATTGAGAGAGTGAGAAATTATGAAGATTTGAGGCGTTGATCGGTTGTTTGGAACTGCATATTTAATTGACTTTGAAATTCGACAATCGGATAATTCGAGAGGATGATTTATAAGTATATTTTAATATTTGTTTTGGGATTACAATGTTTGATTCCTGAAGCTTATTAAATAAAGACAGTTATAAATCGAATGCAGATAAGGCCCCAAATATATAATTTAAATCAGTATGATTATTTGAAATTAAAAATTAGATAAATCAAAAAGACAATATATATGTGTATTGTAATATTTTTGAAGTCAGAATTATTTATTGTTAAAATGTATTAAATATTATTTATAAAAAAGATGACTCCTTATTAATTTTTGAATTAATAATTAATTAAATAAAGATGCCCATCATTATGAAGCCTCAAAATATATAACTTAAATCAGTGCGATTATTCGAAATAAAAAATTTGGATAAACGATGGAAATATCTTGATATTGCAATATTCTTTGGAGTTTATAATATTTAATTATTGAAGTTCATTTAGTCGAGATAATTATAAATTGGATGCAAATAAAATCCATTTATTTATTTTGTAATAGCTTTTACATTAATAATCGATTAAATAAAGGTGCCTGTCATTACGAAGTCCCAAAATGTGTATAACTAAAATCAGTGGGTCTTTTAAATACGCAATGTAGATGTATATTGTAGTATTTTTAAGTTTTCTAATTCCGTATTGTTAAAATTCATTAAATATTATTGTTTATAATAAAGATGACTTTCTACGAAGCCCATCATTACAAAGTCTCAAAATATGTAACTTAAATCAGTGAGATTATTCGAAATTAAAACATTTTGGATACATAAACAAATAATATATATTTTCGATTGCCCGAGTTAATTAATTAACATTGCTTTTAAAAATGAAAGATAATTTTTGGAGCTTTAAAGTCAAGCGTTGACTTTCTAAAAATTTTTGATTCAATACTGGATTAAATGAGTCATTATTATAAAGTTCTAAAATATACAATTTAAAAAAAAATCAATGTGATTATAATTCCCACAATACTTCATTAATCGCCATATATACATACGAATTCCTATGACAGAGTTAACTACAGTTATCTCTGAAGCTATAAACTCTGACGCAAGAGTTTTACTTCTGTTTGCAAAGAGTTCCGCTAGTTGCTTGTATCCGTGCAGCTTTTTCATCATCCGTCGAACGTTTGTTAGACATATTCGAACGATCGTTAAGATTAACGATGTGGATACAGAATGAAGCGCTGCAGGTAGGTACCAATAAACGTGCGTGTCAAAAGCAACTTTCCCTGCGGTAGCAGGAATTCCCAACGAAAATGTCTTTATTCAATTATCTTTCCTCTTTACTGCGTTCTTTTATTACTAATCTGTTTTCACGAACATTCAGTGCAGTTATATTGAAGTCGAGGAAATCTTGCAAATTTTTTTATTATAAAATAATTTAAGAATATTTTTAGGCTACTTAGAGTAAAACGGGGTGATTTGGCGAATGAAGTTGGCCCCTCGTTTCCATTACTTTCCATAGAAACGAGGGGCTAACTTCATTCGCAAAATCATCCCGTTTTACCCTATAAGAAGCTTCTAAGAAATGTTTACTATTGAAAATGCAGTCTTATCTAAGGAGGATACGATAGCATTCAAGTTCATTACTAAATGACTTTGAATTCATGTTTCCACAAACAATGACGATTTAATGGCAATTTTATAATGACGGGCATTGACGATGCGAATGACTCGACCGTTTCCGTGTAAATTACGAGCCACTCGGAGCATTCCGATCGTGAATCAAGTTGCATCACTTGTAAACATCTTGACTGGGAAGGTATTACATATATACTGCTGTCTGTAAATTTGCATGGCTATAGAAAAAGGTGAGTCGAATGAAATAAACAATTTGACGTTTCAGTGACAAAAAAATCGAGAAATTCCCTCTATTTTGAAATATTATACTTCTGCCTCTTTTCGTATGGATTATCGTAACATTCTAATTTTTAACTATTACTATTTTCGCTTTCTTGCAATTATTTCGGCTGAAACTCTAGCCGCTTATACTTGTACAAATTTTCGAATTTATCACAGTATACATCAACGACGTTAATATTTATGAGTTAAATTTCTATTTGTAAAATATTTTTTTCCGTTTGTAAGACGATGAAACCAATTAAGAAGTCTTAAAAGAAATATGTAGAAATGTTAGTTTCCGATAGAATTGATTTCATCATCTCACATCTATTTCATCAAACATAAATGTAACTTTCATAAATTAACGTCGTTCACGTATGCTGCAATAAATTCGAAAATTTGGCTGAGATAAAAAGCTGGATATGTGCAATGCAGATATAAACAGATAGAGTTTCAGCCGAAATAATTGCAAGAAAGCGAAATTAGTAATAATTAAAAATTTGAGTGTTACAGTAATCCATACGAAAGGAGGCAGAAATTTTACAACTCAAAATAGAGGGAATTTCTCGATCCTGTAAATTGGTAGAGCAATAAATAGCTACGCACGCTTCATTGCATCACATTGATCTTGAAATTTCTTCTCCAACGAATTCACTATCGCGTTCGAAGTATTTAAAGGAGCCGGAAATATCTATCAGAGTTCGATGACTCTTTTCAAACCAATTGAAAGGCAATTAAAAAGAATGCATTCGATAGATTGACGTATCCGGATGGAAAAGTGACCTATTTCTTGATATGCTTGCACAAAACACTACTAATAGCGATCAAAATAATTACAGCAAGACGTGGTAAACAAATTGACGCCTCAATGGTACAATAGTGTAGTAGAATTTAGTCTATTTGTATTCAAAAAATAGATATATTCACATGTCTTGGCTTCCCAGGTATATATAAAATAAAAAAATGCTAAAATTGTGAAATAAAAAAGTAGAATTTCTAGACTTTGAAAAGGAAACATTTCTTCAAAAGCTCATTCATTAGAAATTAATTATAAAAATTATAAATATACACGTAAAAAAGAAAAATAATGAAAGTAAAAAAAACATTTACTCACATTTTCAAAGAGAGATAAATCACGTGGGCGTACAAGTAAAAATGCAAAGTAGACAATACGAAACAAAGCACTTTCAACTAGAAAAGATAACGAATCGAGATCAAGTTCAGCCACGTATTATAGCGTAACCATCGAAATGAAATGATCGCCTTGGATCTGTCAGCGGGGAACGCTTCCCGTTCCAATATCAAAGCAAATAACCAGAAAGCAAGATCCACGCCCACTAAGCCTACTTGTGCAATGCTAATGGACTTGACTTTTAACGTTACATTAAGGGGGTACAGGATCCGATCTTGCGGTGATTCCACGAACGAGTTCGTCATACGCGCGCGCCTTTAGTCGTGACACGTATTCCTTAATGTTCCTCAACAGAGGCACTTCAAGGAACAAGCGCCAATGAGAGGTTCTCAGTGAACGTCGCCACTTGGCCGTTTGCTGAAACGCGACGTAACTAAAAATTTGAATTTCTCCAGGGGTAGAAAAAGAGGAGTTTAAAAGTTGAATTTTTTACTATCATAATTTTGTAAAAACGTGATATCGGAAAACTGCATTGGACATTTTTTTAGTTACGTCGTTCCTGTAACATACTGATAAGTAAATACTCACATTTTCTAAACTTCCAATCTGCTGATTTTCATAAGTTTGATTTAAAGTACAAATCAACCTTTTCAGGTTCAACGCCTCCAAAATATCTTCTATACGAAATGAAATACGATAAAAGCTCTCGCACACAAAAATTGTTTATTTCTTTTAAAATCGCGCTACTTTTGCTCGAAAGTTCTTATCCCATCTTGCTTTATTTCTGATATAACCAACCCTTTAGACTTGACCCATCTAAAGCTATATGTATCTCTTTAACGAATCAACATATATTACTATAATAGTTTACGTATAAAAGTCGCTCGGAATTTAAAATAAAAAAGCTTTCGTCAGAAAGGTTCTACCGTGGCTCGCTTCGTCGAAAAGATAGCACAACCCTTTCGAGGATATCCCCATATTTTTTAACAACAATTTCGATGATTTTCTCTTCTCGTTCGATAAATCAGCGAAATTTCAAGTCAGGGTAAAACGGGGTGAGTTGGCGAATGAAGTTGGCACCTCGTTTCTATGGAAAGTAATGGAAACGAGGGGCCAACTTCATTCGCCAACTCCTTCCATTTTACCCTAACTTGAAATTTCGCTGATTTATCGAACGAGAAGAGCAAATCATTGAAATTGTTGTTTAATGTGAGGGTAAAACGGGGTGAGTTGGCGAATACCCTAAATATTTTCAACTAGAGTGATCCTTTCTTCAACGAGGCCACTGAAATTACGTCGCAAGAAAGAGGAACCACGTTAAAACGTAGAAAGAAAAACAGCAGAAAATTTACGGCACAGCATTCTAATCAATCAACACGTGAGACGCTGAATCATTCCGAGTGGGCTCCACGGATGCTTTCCATATGATTTACGCGCCGTCTAGCGCGCAGCCGGCTCCGATGGGAAATAAATGAAACGCGTTGCGAGCTTAATAATCTTGACGCGACCTTTGCCAGTCCTCACCTTACGTCCGCGATGAGAGGGATAGGCCACGCAAACAATGCGGTCCAAGTAGCTCATTTATGCAACGGCGCACATAATGCACTCGGCGGTGCATCGAGAAGATTAACGATCGCGTCGTCCCGGACTCTACCCCCCCCCCCCCCCCCCCCAGGAGGAGGGCGGCGGTGTACACTGCTCTCTTCCATGGTTAAATTAATTTTCTTCGCCTTCGTTCTCGCGTCCTCGTTAAAATCGACTAGTTCGACTTTCTCGAGGCGAGGATCGGCATCGTTTGATACCTTCTCGAGAGACGAGAAATCGTCCCGGCACTTTTACGGGTAACTCTCTCATTTATGGACTGGATTGCCCGCAAAATATTTTTACAAAGCTGCTTGTATCGGATGAAATTGAGAAATAACTATTTTTCGGGTCATACAAGTCAAAAGTAAAGTGTACTCGGGTGGGAAAATATTTCTTTCGTTCTTTTGCAATATTTTTCAGTTCAAGAAAAAGTAATAATCATACCATGTCGTGAAATTACTGAGAATTATTCGAAACACGTTTTTATGAGTGGTGAATATTGCAAACGTCGTAATTTTGCGAAAATAGTATTTTTATATTTAAAACTTTAGTTTCGTACTGTACCCTTGATCTACTTTCTAAGCAATCGAAGGTAAAAAAAGTTTAATCCAATATCAGAAAGTATTAGTATTGTGTGTCATTGGTAATAATCGAGTGCGTTATAATTTTGCGAAAATAGTATCTTTTTGTTTAAAACTTTAGTTTGATACTGTAACCTTGATCTAATTTATAGACGTTACAACTGAGCAATACAAATCGTTTTGTAGTAGGTAATTAACAATCAGAAAAAAAGTTCAATTCAATATCAAAAAGTATTGTTATTATATTGTATTGATAATAATTGAACACGTTCGCAAAAAACATCTTGTTGTATTAGAAGTTCACTAAAAAAGAAAAGCCTAGACAGAAGTAAACAACTTTGTCAAGGTTATATTGTTAAACTATAAAAACCAATTATTAACAGGAAATATTCAAAATAGACGTAGTAAATAATTGCTTGTTTATATTTAAAACATAGTTAATTGATATATCTTTCAATTAAAAAAGGTTTTTGTGAGTTTGATGAACCGGCCATACACTTTCTTTTAACTCTGATATTTACAAAATCAGAACTCCCATAAAACGCAATGTAAGAACACCAAATTTCGAGAGGTTATTTTTCCGAACATTTCTAATGAAATCATCTGAAATTTGAACCAGGTAAGTACTGCTGATACATTTAAAAATGTCACGTATTAAAATTTCAGATACATGGTCAAATTTTTAATTATAGATACGTGATTCAACCTTAAAATTAAATATATCGTCGTCGGTGTATTTCCATCGTGGAATAATTCGTCGTAACTCTTGGGAAATAAGATCGTTTACGATCGATACGAAAAGTATATCGAAATTTCTCTTTGTCTCGCATTTTGAATGGCTGAGAGTGCTAAAGCATAGGAGAGTATCTTCCTCTGTGGGGATCATTACTCATTCGGCCGATAAGTTCGACGGTTACATGCAACGTGCATTAAGATCGACTTTTGAAAGTCCAACGATTTTTTATTTCGTCCGAGCGTTATCTGCGCCTTATAACGCGGTACTATTATGTAGCGACAAGAAGGCGACAAGATATGCGCGAATATGCAAAAAACTAACCGGATCGGTACCGCGAAAGATAGTATCTCATTGTTCTGAGGGATCTACGAACTGATGAAACCCACTATTCTCTTTCGTCACTTCCATTAATAACTTTCATTGGCTCGTCGCAATTATTTAATCATTGGCCAACAATTACGTATGTGTATTTCATTAAATTTCATAAAGACAAAGTGGAACTCTTTAATCATAAAGATTTATTACAACTTCAGAGTCGAATAATAAAATTCGAATATAACTCTCTTCTTGTATTATGCCCTGTTTAACCCTTTATAGGGGGGTTATTGAGAAATATATTTCCCATCACCTTTGCACACAGGCAACGATCTTTGATTCTTATAATTCCTAGATTGTTATAATTTATGTCATACAAAGTGACCTTTGGGATAAATAATTCCCACCTATTTTTTTGCAAAAAAAAAACATTTTTCTTCAAAATAAGCTTGTATTCGTTATTAGAACTGGTTGTGGAATCTACCATCAAAAAATAATGGGAAGACTTTTGCCCTATAAAGGGTTAAAGGAACTGCACTTTCCCTTTCACGTCATTTCATCAAATTCTTCAGCGATTATGAATATTCCAAACGCAGAAAAGACCAAATCCGTGACATCTCGGAAAGCCTGGTTCGTTATTTTCCTCGAGCGTTTTGACCAAATTTGAAAATAAGACGTATTCTATTATTCGATAGGTCCGACCGTAGTTTAGCTGCGAGTTTCTCGAACATTTTCGACAATTTTCATCTTAAAGTGTTCTCAACTCCTGAATAACTCGAGAGAAAAATGTGAACAAGAAATAGAGGTCACTCAGAGTGGACATTGCCTGAAAAAGAAGCAGTTCCATATTGTCAAACATGGATAAAAGTGGGAATGACGGCCCCGATTGAATTGCAAATGAAAAGTCGATTATCTTGAAGACGGTTAGGCGATCGAAAAAAAAGTTCAAATAAAAGGTGTTCATCTAAATTTCTGCTATAAAAAAGCTACCCTTGATTTTTCACGTATCTCCACTGCGCTTCGAGATAATCGCGTTCGAAGTCGAACAGAAACTGGAGCGTTTATCCCACGTATACCCTACATAATACGCCACATATCGACGTGAATATTCAATCGGCGTAAGACGCGCGATGCGATGATAAATATTAGCACGGCCTCGCGTGCATTAACGCGCGTTGAAATTTCGTGTAAATCTTTTTTTTTCATTCTTCGCGCGCGCAAACTCACCGGTAAGAAAGACCGGTCGAAGGCGAGGGTAAATATAGAATCTCGTCTCGGGCGAAACGAATACGGACAAAAATCAATGCCGAATTATATATACCGCCGGTATACAGAGGGGACTTTTATTGCTCAATACCTCCCGCGCCCGGCTGCAAAAATACGATTAACCATTTGCCGATGTGACATATTCGCATTAAATATTCATGCAAAAGAGTGGACCTTATTAAAAGTCGAACAATGAAGCCGTGCCGTCTAAGTTGGTGCGCGTATAGGAATAAATGTCATTTCGCATTAATTATTGAGTAAGCATATCCGCCAGAGGCGAACTGATAGACCGCGTTTATTAACGTGTTTATCGGCGTAATAAAATTCAGTCCGGAGAGACAGAAGGTACTGACGACACAGAGGCTGTCCGCCGCTCGTATATAAGCATCGAATAAAACGCACTGACACGGCGTCGACGCAAAATGCGATGATGTCGTCATGTTTCGTACGCAGGACGTTCGAGCAACACGAAACCACGCTTTATTGTATACGCTCGGATCTGTATCTACTGCGTTCGACAGATTTCACGATACATCGACACGGTCCATGCGAGTGGCTGCACCGAATTGTTTGAAAATTTTAGTCAGATTGCAAGACTGAATTATTTAAATTACATACCTACGATTATTTAAATAACATACCTACGACTTTTGAAAAATTATTTTTACATTATAAATATTACAATTGAGGGCCTTAGAATGAAAGAGATACAAGTGAATTTTCTTATATATGGACTTATACAGGGTGTTATGCAGGTCGATGCAAACCTTATATGAACTGATAGAATACCTCATTTAGAACCTAAATGTAGCCACACAGTTACCTTCGTACAAACTCTGATAGTTTTCGAGCTATTCGCCAATGAAAGAATAAAGATAATAACTCTTACATTCATTTTTTCAGTTTGAATTCTTGCTCTAATCTGTATTTTTCTATTTAATATGGTAAGGATTGTCTAAAAACGAAGTAGAGATTAATAACATCATTTTAACACATTGAAAACGGGTGATAACATTATCACTTTTTTGCTAATAGCTCGAAAATTATCAGACTTTGTACTAAGGTAACTGTGGCTAAATAGGTTCTAAATGAGGTATTCTATCAGCTCATATAAGGTTTGCATCGACCTGCATAACACCCTGTATATATGTCTTATATATTTTTTTCTTATATATGTCTGTTTGAATATGGCGAAATAAATATTTTATTGTCCAAATTAAATATTCGTGAAATATTATAATATTTCTCTGCCACTATTAAATCATTTGAATGAAATAAACATTTTAACAATTAACGTACATTTTCTTATCCTAACGAGACATTTACTTCGCTATATTTGAAATTACATTTATTAACTATTAATACACTGTTTTCTCGACGTGGTAATTTTTTCTATTTTACGAAGAGAGCCATGGCTCGATACCTGTGAAATATTCTATTGACAATTTTCAATCAATTATGTCTTTTCATCGTTTCTTTCAATAATACGTGAAACAAAATAATTTATTATTTTGTCGCAAAATATTTACTTGATTCAAAAAAAATAATCAGCCGATTACTCGAGGTAAATCGCAATTTTCTTCAATAAATAAATATTCCCGAATCAAAGAAATAATCAATACACAGAAAAAAAATTATGTTTGTCTTAGCAACAACATCGAAGATCAGTTATTACAGCAGCATTTTTCATTTCCATAATAAAAATAGTTTGCCGTTGAGGTGAAAACGTTTGACGGGTTTCTTTTGGTTACACTGAAAATCATAGCTTTTATTTCTTTCTTTTTTTTTCATCGACATAAATCGATTTGTCCGTTATCACGATTTCAATATTCAAATATTTGTTACAATACCCAACTTAAATAATGTTATACCGACATATCATTTTTCTCCGTGTGTAGGACACCATGAAAAATGGTCGCTTCTCATTCTCAAAATCTGGCCCCGCAAAAAAAAGCATCCGTCCCCGATCGATTCCCGCGATAACCCCATCGCTCGCCGCCTACGACATGATTTATGCATCGATTTCGCGCGCGCCTCCACTTTGGCCAATGCAGCGTCGTCACCCGCGTCCCTACATACACACACGCGTGGGCAAAAGCGTGGCGCGATCGCCGAAAGTGCAGCCGGTTGAAAAGTGGCCCCGTTTGGCACCGGACATTTATCAATATTCAAATGCGACCCGCTGGCGCGCGCGATGCAAGCCAAACTGGTCCGGCGAGGGTGAAACCGTTCAAGGAGAGGCCGACTACCTATTCCGCTTCTCTCGAGGAGATCGAGTGGGCCGTCGTCCCGCGAGCGACGACGACGTTCCGCGAAAAAAAGTGAAACCTTCGCGCAAGGCGGACGTTTAAACGCGACTTCATTGCCGACCGATGGTATCGAATTTGTTCGACTCTACCGCGCAGAGAGCGAGACGCGCTCCGTGCGACTCTCCCTCCGTTGATGTTATCGCGATTCAGCCCCCCACCTCTCATATCCGGGGCCTTGGGAAGGGGTGGGAAGATCCTTGCGAGGACGCCGTATCCCGTAACTCGATGCGCTCATTATCCGACGACTGCGAGGTAAACCCGCGGCGCTCTTGACATTCCCGAAATAAATTTTCCTCTGGGGGGGAACGGGTTCACACAGTCAGCCGCGCGGGACGCACGCTGAGGATGCTGCGCGGGCCTTCCGAGGTGTCGCGGGTTGCTCGACCTCTCGGATCGTATCTCGGGACCCGAAAGAGCGGGGAATAACGTAAGAGGCCGAGCGCTGCGGATTACTTTAATTTAAGGATCGCCTGGATTTTCTGTACCCAATTAATTGCGGGTCGATGGGATTTTTGCGTCTGGATATATATTATACGTGTCGTTCGACCCTCACGAAAAAATTATGTATTTGAGATTTATAAAAAAGTATTCCAAATACATGTAACGAGTATTCAAAATATATATACACTTTGCCGCTTTTCATATACTTTGCGAGTATTTAAAATGAATCTATATGTATATTTTGAATGTACGAAAACAAACGGTATTTCTTACATAATGAAAGAGTATATTTAAAAATATTTGCTGCGTTGGAAAGCTGAAAATATATAAAGATGTAAAATATATTTCAAATATATTTGAGGTATTTGCGAAGTAAGTATACAAAAAGCGACAAAAACATATATATTTTGAGTACTCGTTACATGTATTTAAATATTTTTTACATCTCAAATATATAACTTTTCTGTAGGAAGATGCTGACTGCACTGTTAAAAATGGCTTGAATCTTAAAAATCGAGAGAACCTGCAGAATCTTCAGTAATACTGGAAATCTTATACTATTATCTTAATATTCATTTTTTCGAATAAAATTCAAAACAGGACATATAGATGTGACAATTTATTATTTCGTATGGCATTTGTGGCAAAATTTCACTTGAATTTTCAGATGAAACTTTTAACAGTGAACCTTTGCCAAAGCGAATGAAGGAAATTGAACTTTGAAATGAAATTAAATAACGTAAAGTAATATTGTGAGAAGAAAAAATATTTATCTCTGATAATTCAAAAGATATTAACATTTAACTTCTGTAGTTTTATATTACTCAGAAAATTAAAATTTGAGATAAGTTCTAGCTCTTTTATCTTAAATTTAGACATGAATAACGAGAAAATGTTATTTTTAATCCAGAAGCCAAGAGAAAATTTAAATTTGTTGGCTAGCGCAATTAATCGTAAAAGCGTCAGCCGTATCTAAAATTTCTAGTTTTACGAGACACCATATAAAATATAGTTTCAGATTGACGCGATTTGATATTGATCCGTCATGACCTGCCGATAATCAGCTACTTCGGTCCGCCCGACATCATCGCTATAAAATATGCTAATACGCCAATTTATCGATGCGTAAGCCGTGCATCAAATCCGTGCGTTGTTTAATTAGTGCGCACTTTCTGTCGGCGCGCGACTCGAACTAATTATTTATTACAGCGTCAAAGTTAATTTGACAGCGACGAATCAGCGGGGACCTCGAGATTCGGTCCTAAATTTTGCTCAGTCCTTTTGATTTAATGAGTTTTCACTTTAGAAAGCTTCGCCGCGTCGTAACACTCTTCGCTATTTAGGCATATAGCCCCGAAAGCGATGTTAAAGTGACATTACCCGCCCAGAAATGAGAGACATGTTTCGCGCGTTTGAATATGATAATGCCTAACGATTTGCCGCGAGTTCAAAAATTCACCACTACACATTTTACGTCCACATCATTACTGTCAGGCGAGAATTATCCAAGAATTTCAAATATCTCAGTAATTGCATACGTCATCTTTTACGAAATTATACAGTAGGTTCGCCTCGTGTGACGGCCTTGGGAGGGCGTGGAAGAATGGAACGAGGAGGAGCGGCGCTCCCTCGCCACTGCGCGCGGAGCTTGAGCGACGGAGGGTGGGGCGAGGAAGAGTGGGGGAAGCGGCTACCGTCCTTCGTGAAGAGATCCCACGAGGAGATCCTACTGTATCTGCCAGCAAAGATAGTTTTGCTGCTTTTATTTCGTCGGCAATACCTTGTTTCGGGATATATATTATACTTTTTACATCTTAAGGTTTCTCGAGCGTTAGGTATACTAAAAATAGTGAGAAATGCTTGAAAATGATTGCATTCGGTAGATTGAAGTAAAGAAAAATTCAGTTAAATTTTCAAGTCTTTTAAGAAGCTCGTCGCAAAGATTTTTGAATAACAAAATAACATGCGTTCTTATGGGTTATAACCAATAAACCGCGATATTTCTGAGAAAAGTAGTGAAAAAATTCTGAAATTTTTTGAACGGCAAGTTTAATGAACTAAAATCACCTATACCAATTTTCACGTTCATTAAGAAGCCCGTTATTTTTTTATTAATTGTTCTTTATAAATTTAACCTTTGATAAATCAATGTGGCAACGTTGCATGACGTACAGATGCATGACCAGATGTTTTGGGCTCCATTTTTGAATTCACAGATACACAACATACTACTGCACGTCAAACATTGTTGCCACATCGCACGAAGAACATACTTTAGAGTGTTACTGTACTTCAGTGGACTAACTTTTAGCAGGGAAAAAGCCCCTGTACCGCTCAAGAAACCTTAAGGTAATTTTGCGATGATTTATACCTATTATTTGCGAAATAAACATACCGAGATATAATAGTGGATGTAACTTTCGCGTTCATCCTCATTAATCTCGACTGGCCGAGGTCACGGTTTTGGCATCGCATCGTTCCCGAACCCCTTCCGAATATCGCGGCGGACTCGTTACGCAACCCGTCGAGCGCATCATAAAACGATTAGCGGCCATAAGCGAGAGTGATGACGAGACTCGTTCCACGTAATTAGCATTTTGCTTTAACGACCTACATAATTAATATATGTAGATGAAGTACCGTTGACGTTTACACGCGAAAGGCTAGGGCGATCGGCGCGACGCCACAGCGTTCGTCTCGACGCAGTTTCGTGATTTGTATATCGCGGCTCGAGGCTAATTAAACGTACTGTTTCGATTGCTCGTATGGAAATATTTTCTAATGAGACGGATTCAAAAATATCTCTATTGCAATAATTTTATTTTGATTTTCAAGTCGGAAATGTCGTTTATCGAAGTCTTCCAAGGCAAAATTATTGTCCATATATTTTTTGTTTGTGTACGTATAAAAAAAATACCTACAAACCTTGTTTATATGAATATATTAAATTATATTAAAGCAATTGTTGTAAAAAAAAGTCAAGTTTGTAGTTGTTACCAAATGTCAGCTTTATAGGTGTACAATTCATAAAAAATGTTGTAGGATACCTAAAAGTTCGTTGTAACCATATGGCTACAAGATCCCTTACAGTGTTAACCGCAATCAATTCCATATTTTTTTAAACCTTCTCTCGCAGCATCCCGCGCAACGCCGACGACAAAGTTCTCGAGTGGACGCGGTGCGACGGCCGCGATGCTCGCGCGTGAATTGTGCGTGACGCCAAAACGTACTCGGCGTTCTTAATTAAAACTAAAATTTATCCCCTCGCGCCTCGTCATTTCGGTAAGGCTCCGGCTAGCCTTTCCCATGCTCCGTAACGCGTCTGCCGCTCGCTCGAGGTAGCCGGGGGTTCAAATAAAACACCGGCTTAATTGTCGCGACAATTAACTCGCCGAGAAAATGGTCCGGGAAGCTGAGAGCGCGAGGGAACCGTACGGGAATGCCACAGACCGGGAGATCGTCACCCATTTGTCAAGCCACTCACGCGCCTCGGAACTCGCGTCAAAGCGCACGCGCGCCTCTCCCCTGCACACTGCCGAGAGCGCCTTCCTCGCGCACGGGCGTCTCTCCAACCCGAGAGTCTCTTTAACGGGACCTCGTTAAAGGGGGATCGCGTTCGTCGACTCCGCGGTTTCCGGGAATGATACGAATTCGGAAAGAGGCTAATGGAAGCGCATCAAGGCGACGGTTCGGGCCTGAGGTTAATGACGAGGAGGGATCGCATTCGCCGGGTTACCTGGGCGTCGAATTTATGGAGCCACGGAGCGGGACACGGTCACGTGGTACGGACGAGTCGGTGGGACCGGCTGAAAATCGTTGCGCATACTTTGGAGAGGATCTTTTACGTTTGCGTTTATCGGGGGATTTAATTGAGAGACGATTTCTGGAAATCTGTCGCGGTGATTTAATTTTAGGCACAGATAATGAGATAATCGTCCTCCAGCATTACTGTTACATTATCCGTTTAAAGATAAAAGGTAAAGAGCGAAGACACTCCTTAGCTCAGCTTTTCCCGGATAAATAATTGGATCTAAAAAATAGGCATTTATACGAGGCTCGCGAAACATCGAAATTAACGATTCAAAATCGGATGACAGCTTCAACGAAGACGAGAGGGACGTCGATGGATGTAAACATGCTAAATTAGAAACTAATGATGCGCATAATTCAGATAAACGAACGTCCATTAGCAGTTAAAGATGATAAGTCCGTTAAGAACTGTCGATAACCGCTTCTGGTTTCAATTAAATCGTTGATTCCATCGAATCCTCAGCGTCGTGGATTTTATCGCTGGTGAATATTTAAAATGTGCGATTTTTACACATACCAACCTATACAAAAATAATTCTCACGCTTCTCTCTCTCCATTAGCCACTGCAGTATTTACCCTTGCTAACGAAAGCATGAAAGTTAATTATTCATTAGCCAGTGTGTTTAAAAATGATAGGGTAAAACGGGGTGATTTTGCGAATGAAGTTGGCCCCTCGTTTCCATTACTTTCCATAGAAACGAGGGGCCAACTTCATTCGCAAAATCACCCCGTTTTACCCTATCCTTTTTAAACACACTGGCTAAAACGGGGTGATTTGGCGAATGAAGTTGGCCTCTCGTTTCCATTAATTTCCATAGAAACGAGGGGCCAACTTCATTCGTCAACTCGCCCCGTTTTACCGTAAATTTTATTGAGGAAACTGTAAAAATAAAAAAGTTATGACACTTTTAGGGAAGGAGCTCATTTCTCGCGCATCAACATATTCACGATCGTTTTTGAATATATCGTCATTTAATTTCTTACGTAGATACAGTTATTAGATACTCTACAATGTTCGAAGAATGTTCCATAATTTTTTGGTCCAAATTGGACGGATGTTGTTCATGTAGCTGTTGTTTAAAAATCGATTGGGTTCATTTGATCCATGTATGACCACCGTGGAACTGTACGAACGTGTGATCACGGAGGGGTAACATCCAATTAAAGCTACGGACTTGGATCAATATAATTTTATTCGTCATAAGACAATGTGGTCCATTCTCCATTGCCAATAAGTTCTTTGGGTTTATTCCGAACGGAAGCTGGTTATGCGGATGAGAAAAGGTGATCATTGGACGTTTAAAGGATCCTGCCAGTTACACCGTCGTCGCCGTAACCAATTCTTTGCCCCGTAATGTTTCAAAGATAAATGCGAAGCGAGAGATAATCAGATTCCGGATCATCTCGATCGAGGTACGAGGCATCGGCGTGTTTCGAGGAATTTTATTTTCGGACGCCTTACAAAAGCTTTAATAGTTTCGTTATCGTTTTATCCGAGTTCACATGTTCCAAGATCGATTCGAAACGACTGAAAAATTTCAGACGAAAATAATTAATCGTATTCTGAACCGTGTTGTACAAAAAAATTTTATAAAATTTGGTATAAATGTGTACCTACACAGTTTTTTTCCGATATGCGATTACAAAAATTACTAGTCTCTCCTGTGAAATTTGTATTTCATGTTTGTCGAATTTTATATTAAATTGTATGAAATTGAAATCAAATCTCGATGAAACCAATATATTCCTTCACGAAACCCGGATTAATCATTTGTCGAGCTTTATATTGAGCTGATTTAAGTTAATAAACTTACTGTGACAAGATTTCAACAGACCGACGTGTAATACATGAAAATAATGAAATTAATATATTTTTTTATGAAATCTGTACCTATTACATATTTATCAAGCTTTATATGAAAATAATGAAATGAATATAATCCTAGCTATGAAATCGAACCGAATTATAATAAATTATATTAAATTCCATACGAATCTCAAGAAAATTAATATATTCATTTATGTGAAATGTGTATTATTATAGGTACATATCATCCCAGCATTATATTGAATGAAATGAAATGATATTCTATTACACTTCATATATAGGATAAAACGGGGTGAGTTGGCGAATGAAGTTGGCACCTCGTTTCTATGAAAAGTAATGGAAACGAGGGGCCAACTTCATTCGCCAACTCACCCCTTTTTACCCTAATTCTCATAAAGCAGTAAATTAATTTTCATAACGACGCACTGAATATAACAGCGTTTTATAAAACTACATGAAATTGAATACAAATTGAGACGTCTATCAGCGATCTATTAATACAATCGCCACTCCTCCTCCGAAATGATCCTAAACATACATATATTATGTATAAATTGGCGCGCCTGTACGCAACCATCTAATAAATGTTAATTCACTTTCGTCGATACAATTTTGTAGTAAAAACGTCAACGCACAGAGAAGAGATTAACGGAATCCAATTAAAGCCGACGGCAACACGAATCTCGAGCAGGATCACCCGCTGCGGCGCGGAGTTTACGTAATTAACGAAAGATACATGGGTACGTATCGATCGAGATCGATCGGGAAGAAGTGATCGACCGCTCTATCGCGTCTTGTTTTTTTTCTTTCTCCCCGTCCAGATGCAAGTCGATTGCGAGACGGATAAAAAAAGGTGGCCGCTTGTTTCGGAGAAACTGGATTCATATTTTCTCTTCATCCACCCGAGCGATATAACGCCGTGGGATGTGTGAGTTTAATATCTCGATCGATCAAGGCGATCCTTTTTTCTTTTGCAAAAATATGAATCTCGAAAAGAGAGCGACTATACATGAACGTGTGGCGAGGTTTTCGATAAAATTAATTAATTGGGATCAGTGACACGCCCACTTATCGAGTCAGGGTATTGATACATAATTAAATGAGGAATTTTTTTTCTTGGCTGGTGCGAAGTTTTTTCTATTTCTATAAATACAATCATTGAACTATTTCGATAATTGTATTTGTCGAACATTTTTATCGGAATCTCTGGAATCTATTTAGCTCTCAACCACACTCTATCCCATATGTTTTTTCGTACTGATTCCAAAAATCACGAATTTATTTAAAAAATCTGAAAAAACACTGATAGGGTAAAAAGGGGTGAGTTGGCGAATGAAGTTGGCACCTCGTTTCTATGGAAAGTAATGGAAACGAGGAGCCAACTTCATTCGCCAACTCACCCCGTTTTACCCTATATCAATGATTCCCAATGAAAACATAATTTTCTTCTAAATAAAATGACTGATACCTACTCGTATCTTATATTTTTTTCCAGATATCGGACTAAAAACTACTTTTTCATGATCAGTGCGAAAAAATACATAAGATGCATTCCAGATATTTCGACTCTTGGCAAAATATCAAGGCATACGTATGGGTTTAATTAACGATTAAGAGGTTACTTCTCATCTCATCAGATGTCTATTCCATTGAATGAAACATTTCTCCCGATTGACCGTCGATAATTTCTTTCGACTCGACTCAATTTTTTTTTTAATCAGCGCACGCGCCTTTCATCGAGTAAAGATAACAAAACCACTCGTCGAACCAACGAAAAGGCGCGAGCCGAGATATCCATTTCGATCCTTCGGCGCGGCGGTGATGCAGCGATTGGAGATAAAGTGGTGAAACCGTCGCGCGCCTATCCACGGTTTGGATCAACCCGGTGGAGGCGTCTCGAGCTTGACGGCTCGATGGTGTTAATTAAATGCGTCACGAGCGGAAAGCGTAGCGCGCGAAATGTGCGTAATATAAGGCGTCCTTTCACTCGGGGCGCCTTGACATTTCGAGTGCAACTTCTCGGTCATATTAACCGAACGGAATCCCTGCACGCGCGCGCGCTCATCTCCTACCTACGTACGTGCAGCCTACGCGTTTCTGGATGCTCTTTCAGCGGGACTGTGCCGCTAAGTCCGCGTAAGTCTGTTGCGTTTGATTAAACGTTGTATATTTATACAGGTGTGTTATCTGGAAAAACCGAAATCTCAGGAATGGATCGTTCGACCGTCCTATTTTATTATATACCCTTTCGCGATGATCTCGAAAAATACGGTTATTCCTCCATGGAAAAGTTAGACAAAATATATATGTTTTTGTCACTTTTTGTATACTTCACGAGAATTTAAAATATATTCTCGATATACTTGAAATATATTTTGTATGTACGAAGCAAAAAGAATATATTTCTATAATAATATAATTGAAATATATTTAAAAACTTTGAGGATCTCGAAAAAGACGGTTATTCTTCTACAGAAAAATTGGATATTTTATGTATAGGTATATATGTATAAAATATTTTAAGTACATGCAATAAGTATTTAAAATATATACATTTTCGTCACTTTTTGTATACTTCACGAGAATTAAAAATATATTCTTGATATACTTGAAATATATTTTGAATGTACGAAGCAAAAAGAATATATTTCTATAATAATATAATGAAAATATATTTAAAAATATTGGCTGCACTAGAAAATTTGAAATATATTTTACTCCGGACGCTCAAAATATACTTATAAAATGTATGAAAATATACTTCATATATATTTTCATATATTTAACCCTAAAACAATCCTTTGTCACCATGACTCGTAATGGAAATCTGCACTTTTATCTACTCCACTTTCCCTTACACATGATCTTATATTTTTGGATATCACAAACACTATCTACCAATTATCGATAAAGCTGCAGGATGGCTAATTAACGAAATACATTTAAAAAAACACAAATTAGTCAAAATTAGCCAAAATTGGTCAAGGTCTTCAAGTCCTTTCGCGTCCATCTATCTTTATCACTTCGGTTCAAGCCGTGTAGATTCCAGTTTCCAAATGCCGACACCGTAACTGGCAAATGCATAGCTATTACGAGTATTATCCTTTGACGGAACCATTACGACAACTGTCCCCGAGGTCTCTACGTGGCTGAGATTAGCACTCCGTGGAAATTCCCTATTTCGATCGACGTCCAGTAATTTGCCCTCTATACATATCTTTTGCATTACCTTGCCAGGAAAAAAAACTCGAATCACTATTATCTCATTATCCGTGAACTTTTGGCCTACATTGGTATAAGACTTTATTGTAGCTAAAAATATAATCTTCAAAAAAGTATTATACAAAGATGAGCAAACAATTCGCAGGTAGCGAGATCACAGCGAAGTTCTGATCCCAGCGAATTTGTAAGCTTCAAATCCTACGAAAGTCGAATCCTCTGACTTACGATACCAAATAAAAAGTTTTTCCAGGACTGTACCATAATCTTTTTCACCGGAAACAAATCTTCCAGACACGCAGATCAAATTCTATCTCTTCAATTTATTCATCATTGAATAAATTGCTGTAGCATTCCCTTCAATTTCGATCCAAGCATCGCCACAGTTGCCACCGATCGATACATCTACACGGAGGGTTTCCACCGTTGCAGAGTTGCGGTTGGAGATAAATAAAGAAGACGAAATGAAAAGGGAACGAGAGAAGTAGAACGGTGTGCGGTGCCGTTGCGGCAATTCCACCGTGGTTGACAGTTACGTAGGCTCCCGCGGTACGCCCATCCTTTGTCCGGCTGACGAACAATGACGCGGTAGGCAGGTATGCGCGAAGCGAGAGCCCTCGGATCTCTTTTGGTCCACATTTAAAATTCATTCGTTCGGCGTGGAGCGTTCATTCGGGAAGGGAGGGTGTGGCGGATGCTGCTTGGAACATAACGTGAACGCGGACGTGTAACGGCAAAGTGGAAGAGTGTTTGAAACATTTCTGCAATGAAACGGAGAAGAATGCCCGGGTCGAGTTTTTTGTACTGGCAAAACCTAAAGTAGCCTAGTAAGATCTAACAGCATCCCGGATCGAATATTTTGATCTGTTCAATTCTGAGTAGAGCTATTAAGATCTGTTAATTGAAACTGAATAGAACTGGTGAAGTCTAAGAAGATCCGTAAAGGGATTTGTCTCTAAAACCTCAGTTATCCTGATATGTAAATATGGCCTTCACTGTTGCGGCGGTCTGACGCCAGATGGCGCCGACCCTCTCGGCCCTCGGCTCGCGGCAGTCCAACGGCGGTGAGTTACTATATAAGAGGACCCCAGAGAGCGTCTAAGGCAGGAGTCGGCCTAGCCTTACTGACGAGTCCACAGGCCGACTCCGGGTCGAAATGGCGAACTCACTTTGAGTTCGCCACGGACAATTTTTGAACACGATTTTGTTTGGACTCTGTTTGATTAATTATTTGATCATGGATGACCTGATATGTTCCACTTTGTCCTGCATAATTTTATTCTTACAAGGACTTCCCAGGCGGAAAAGTTCTTCTACATATTCTACATATTATGTATTATACATGGTCCATGTGTGGATTTTGTCATACATGAATTACATATGGTTTCTATATTAATCATATATACGGATTATACAAACATTAAAAAATCCCAATATCTATAGTCCTTATATCGCTGCTTCCCGACAAGACCGTCACAACTCAAAATTTCAGTAGGAGCATTTAAAGCTTGTTACAAATTCAAATTAAAAGCTATTGTAGAATGAGTTGTTGTCTGAATTTAGTGGAAGTCAAACAAATTCAGACAACAACTCATTCTACAATAGCTTTTAATTTGAATTGCAATAAGCTTCAAATGCTCCTACTGAAATTTTGAATTGTGACGCTCTTGTCTGGCAGCAGCGATATATGGTTAATATATAGAAATAATAATGTGACTCATGTACGATCAAAACCACATATGGATCACATGCAAAATATACACATAGAACCTTTTCGCCTGGGAATATTTTAATGAACCTGAAATCAAGAACGGCATTAAAAATATCTGCGTAAAGACGAAATTAATTTCGAAAAAAATTCATTTTTTAATCGCTAAATGACGCAAGACGTAGTATAAATTAGAAAAATCGAATAAAAAATGAATGTAATAAATAAACCGCGAAGAATTCGAATAGAACCTGAAAACCCCAAACTGTAAATCCAAAAAATTGCACAGTCGTCCTGCGAAAACGAGCTGCTCGAGCTTGAACTCTATCGCCTTCCTCTCCGGCTTAAATTTAGAATCGCCAACTTCTGGAAGTTGCTGACCGCATACCGGTTCGATATCCTAGAGCTTTATAAGTTCGTAACACGCGACGTAACGGTCCCCGGCAAAACTCCACGCCAGCTGCCCGCGGTTTGTCTCTCGCTACTTTCGAGCGGTGGTTCGCCGTGAATCAAACGAATGCCGACAAACTTGGGATCGATGAATTAACTGGAAAATGGATTTCACTAAAAACTCTGATTGCGCTACATTGACTTTGTTTGAATTACTTTTGTATATTTGACAGATGGTTATCCATTTCGCGACAATAATCGCGATTATTAATAATCGTATGAGCTGCATCCTTTGCGGAGAAGTTATGTAAACAAATATTTGAAATACCTGTAACAAGTATACAAAATATATACGGTTTTGCCGCTTTTTGCATGCTACACGAGTATTAAAATATATTTTTCATGTTTTAAATATATTTTCAGTGTACGAACAAAAATTATATTTCTTACGTAATTGAAATACATTAAAAATATATAAGTTTTTCAAACATGTATTATAATTGTATAATGTAATAATATGATTTCAGTATATTATATATATATATCATACTTATAAATATATCTGATGATATATTTACAATACATCAAATATATCTTGAGAACTTGCAAAGTATACAAAAAGCGGCAAAAACGTATATATAATATTTTGAATACTCGTTACACATATTATATTAACATTTTTTTTTAATCCCAAATATATAACTTTTCCGTCGAGGATATTCAGTTGAATGAATTAAAAGACTCGAATGCAAATGAAGCGTCTTCCGTTATTTCGTCGATTTGAATGCTCACCGGTCCTGACCTCGACGCAACACATATCTACATATTTTCCCAATCCCGGCAGCCTTGCGCGCGCGCACGCAACGCTATTTATTTAATATATATCGCCGCATCTCGAGGTGCACCTTTTCGCGTCCTTGAGACGCGGAATCGCGCGCCCGAAGCGAGACTCGTACCGAAAAGTGTAAGATGGAACCTTGTACCACATCTTCGAACCCGATCGCGCGCTCAGCACGCACGGAGGACTAGGTAGGCGTGTAAAGACGTCGGGAAGAAATACCGTCGGGGCTGTGCGACGAGATACAGTCGCGTGTAGTGTGCGCGCGCGCGGTTCCGAACGCTTGAGGGTACATCGAGTCTCTCTCGATATACCTACGCGGGACGCGCGGTGATGCTGACCTGTCAAGCGCGCTGCACCCGCCGAGTCTCTCGCTAAACGTTGCAGAGCTCGGACAGAGTCGTTATCTCGCCATTAATTGCACGTCTGTGGCGCGTAGAAATTTCAAGGAACGCGGCTACCGGTGTCTGGTACCGCAGTGATCACGGATGTTGTACCAAGTAATGACTCTTTTAAGGTTTCTCGAGCGTTGTACTAAAAATAGTGAGAAATACTTGAAAATGATTGCATTCGGTAGATTGAAGTAAACAAAAAATTCAGTTAAATTTTCAAGTCTTTTAAGAAGCTCGTTGCAAAGATTTTTGAATAGCGAAATAACATGTGTTCTTATGGGTTATAACCAACAAATCGCGATATTTCTGAGAAAAGTAGTGAAAAAATTCTGAAATTTTTTGAACAGCAAGTTTAATGAACTAAAATCATCTATACCAATTTTCACGTTCATTAAGAAGCCCGTTATTTTTTTATTAATTGTTCTTTATAAATTTAACCTTTGATAAGTCAATGTGGCAACGTTGCATGACGTACAGATGCATGACCAGATGTTTTGGGCTCCATTTTTGAACTCACAGATACACACATACTACTGTACGTCAAACGTTGTTGCCACATCGCACGAAGAACATACTTTAGAGTGTTACTGTACTTCAGTGCACTAACTTTTAGCAGGGAAAAAGCACCTGTACCGCTCGAGAAACCTTAATGACTGTGATAGCTATACACACTGAATATTTCGACGCTGGCAAATAAGAACACCGTATCTCAATTTTTGGCCAAAACGAGTTAACGTCACTTTTCAATATAAGAAATTCTCCTCTTTCAATGAAAATCATGATTTCTAAATTATTTTTGCAAATGTGAATTTTTTTTTTTAAAGTAGTTCAATCGTATCTCATTATTTCGTCATATTTCGTTAGGACAGTCGTTAAATATACGTTAATTATTAAAATGTTTATTCCATTCAAATGGTTGCCTCAAAGAATTTATTTATACCAAATATGTAAATATCGTAACGGTTGTCGAATATTTACTTGATTCGATAAAATGTTTATTTCGCCATAATGCAAAGAAACATTTATTAACTACAAATCAACTGTTTTCTCGGTGCATGATTACGTCCAACAATAAAGCTCGTTAGCGGCTTCTTAAAGGCTGTAGACACGGGACAATCTGCGACGGAGAGAACGGAGATATTCGAGCCTCGGTGCGACGAGAGCCTGACTCGTCAAGTGCACTATGCGTCGAACTGCACGACCGTATTACCATTACTCCATTACCCGGGCAGGATATCAAGTTACGAGATTACGAATGCGAACACTCTGTATACGTTGGTATTGGTATGTATTCCACAAGTACTACCATACATAAATATCATATGAGGCTAAACTTATGCGCCGGGAAAGAAATTTGAATCCTTATTATCTCATCATCTGTGAACTTTTAGCTCACGTTTGTATAATAACTTTTTGAAGATTATATTTTTATCTACAACAAAGTGTCTCATATCGATGTAGGCCAAAAGTTCATAAATAATGAGATAATAATTACTGAAGTTTCTTTCCTGGCAAAAAAGTTTAGCCTTATCATACTGAAAAGAAATTGTACCTACTGATGCATTGACTATGCCGAATTAATGTTATTATTTAATACTGAAATGCAATTGAACTTTCGCGTGGAATGCTCCTTTGAGAAGTGCGCGAATGGATAGTAAAATTTAATTCGAAGCTTTATTCGTCAAGTGCATTGAAGGAAAAATGTAATGAAATTTACTATTGTACAGAATTTGGTAAAATTTACCACATTTACTTGAGCGGTAATGTTCACCTTACTCATACGTAAAAGTACCATATGTTATAATAAATTTCATTATATCGGCCTTAAACCTAATCCTTTTTTTTTCTCAGTCTGATTCTATAAATCATTGCACCTAAGAAAAAAGTAGATCTTTACTACTTTTCTATGAGCTATGTGAATCCGGTAAAGAGTGACAGTCACGCAATTATTTGCCAAGGAGTAATCGTAAGAGTATAGGTAATATCCTCTCCTTTCATCCTCTCATTTTGCAGTCCCGAGTGCTCCACGCCTCGATCGTATGCCTGCGCATAGCTTAGGTTCAGCTGGCAAAATGACGAGTCCGGTGCAGAATGCAGACGTGGATTAAAGGTTATCTAACTGACAAATGACTGCGGGAAACGACGCGAGCCCAAGATCATCTCTCGGCAGACTATGCCTTGTAGGTCCACGACCGCACGGTGTATGGTATAACCCCTGTTCTCGTACGTAGGTATACACAGGACGTATCTGCCATCGACCGTAGCTTCGGGTCGACTTTGTCCGCGAAATTCTCATGCCCTGCTTTCCTCCTTTGTACCGTCGCACCGCCAGCGTAAGTACGCAGATATAGTCGGCGAATTGGCTGATCTGCTTGTACCGCGTTCTTATATTTTTTCGACAAGTACAGTTGATTTACTCTTGGGTAAATTATTTCTTCTCTTTAGACGACAAATTTTGTCAAGGGAAAAAAAGTAAACTCAAATTTAGAGGGGAAGTTTACCTTAATATCGTTATAGGACGACGACATTTTTTTGTCGGCTTACACAGTCACACAAAAAAAAAGTTAGGTATACTTTTGATGCGATATATGTTATCCGTAGTAATTTTGCCTCCTGATCACGAGTCCGGTGTCAAAATTTGACCATCACATCACATTTTGTTAATCTCAAAAAACCAGCCAGAGATCATGATTTTCAAAAAGTTAATGGACTTAATCCAAATTCAGTATAGGTTTTTTGGGTCGCTGATCATGAATCTGAAGTCGGATTTCAAAAATTCAAGATGGCGGATCCAATATGGCGGACGAGATTTTCGAAAATCGACGGATTCATGTCAAATTTGGTATAGGGGTTTTTTTTGGTCGCTGATTACGAATATGAAGTTATATTTGCAAAAATTTCAAATTTTCGAAAATCTCGTTATCAAATTTTTTCCTTTCTTCAGGTGGTAGATTTTCTAGATGGAAAACTTTCTGTCAGGGTAAATTAATGGTACCTAGTTGTCCAAAATTGAGAAGAAAATTTGACTCTTTGTTTCCCCTCCACAAAATTCAACAAAATTGACATTGCCGGAAAGTAAATCAATGGTACTTGTCGAAATCTAGGAGGAAATTTGAAATTTCTTCTTTTCCCTTCAGAAAGTTTACCGTCTATAGGGAAGAAATGATACGAGAAATGCTGAAGCTCTGGAGATAAAATTGTATCCCAAAAAAAATATTCATATTTTTAAATTCAATTTATAATATAATCCATATAGATATTTGATGACGCACGAAAAAGGAGAAATATCCGAAAAAATAATTATTCACAAATTTACAGAATTGAACAATCGTTCAATTATTGACGGAGCTCATCGAAAATCCAGATACTCTCCTTTTATAACGATTGATAATATTTACTGCGCGAACAATGATTGACGATGGCAAATTTTCTCAAGGGGAAAAAGAAATTTCAAATTCCCCATAAAAAGCCACCGTGGTACGCCATGGAAAAGGAGTGAGACTGGCCCTGAACTGATCTTCCTAGAAGGTTTAGTAACACTCGCCGTAATTGTTCTCTTCTACAGATGAACACCTCGATCCGAGGACGAGGGATTACCGCACCTAATGATAATCTGACATTCAACCGCGAGTCGGCGATTCATCGATCAACTTTGATCGTCGACTCGAACTCTTTGGTGCGGGGAATTTAACGGCGCTAATTCCAACGGACACCTTCGCGATATGTTATATCCGCCTGCAGCTAATGTAGGTCTACAGTGCGAGATAAAAATGCAGGCAACTCATAAGTTTTTTATATCCATGTAAAATCTAAAAATTTTAATTTCTTTCTACCTTTAACGTAAATTTCGAGTTATTATTGTTCGAATCGAGTTCAATCTATCTATATATATAAAAGTGAATGTTTGTCTGTCTGTCTGTCTGTCTGTCTGTCTGTCTGTATGTCTCTTATGCCTTCCTAAACCGTTCATCCGATTGCGATGAAACTTTGGGGAATGGTTGGACGCATGCCCGCGAAGGTTTCTGAGTTAGTAAATCTTATATAGGGTGTTCAAAAAGTACCGGTACTGATGATTATTATGCCTTCCTAAACCGTTCATCCGATTGCGATGAAACTTTGAGGAATGGTTGGACGCATGCCCGCGAAGGTTTCTGAGTTAGTAAATTTTATACAGGGTGTTCAAAAAGTCCAGGCACAGCTGATTATCTCAGCGGGAAATCATTTTAGAGAAAAACGTTTAATATAAAACTTTTAGGATTTTTCCCTGGCTACCCAATGGTCATATTGGATTTGACATTGACAATGACCTTCTAGGTAAAATTGATTTTTTTAAATCCGAACCTCTATTTTATATACCGGAAATGAAAAGAGCGGGAAATTTCACGTTCAAATATGTCCTTGACCATTATTTCCATGTGACCTTTATGGTCAGCGGAGGTCAAATTGAGGTCAAGTAGAGTTCGGCTTCGTACCGTGAAAACTATGGGCCCTATACAAATTCTTTTTGATAGTAGGATTTAGGATTTTTTAGTGGCTGTACAATGGTGATATTGTATTTGGTCTTGACCTTGACCTTCATTTGGAATCTCTTACATCTGACATAATATTCCAAATCAGTTACACGAAAAATCCCTTAGTGCCAACCAAATTTAATCGAGGTAACAATCATCACTGTTAAATTCAAAGGCGAAGACGTCCTCATTCACGCATACCTATATGATTTCCAACAATTTAACATTCGAATTCAAGCGGCTCCAGTTCCCTTTGCGTCTTGCTTTTGCTATTACCATCAACAAAGCACAAGGTCAATCGTTGACTATTGCTGGCTTAAATTTGGAAAATTCATGTTTTTCACACGGCCGATTGTATGTGGCTTGCTCCAGAGTTGGCACACCGAAAAATTTACACCTTTTTACTCCAAATAAAAAAATAAAAAACATTGTCTATCCGCTGGCCTTAAGATAAATTAATAAAAGAAATATACTTTCCAATTTAAATTAAATACATGTGTTTTTTTAAGCGTAGCATGGCTCCCTACCTATGAGTACAGATATCTGCTAAAAATTCATTAAGTGACGACCAAAATCAATCCACAATCTACCCGTGCGAAGCCGGGACGGGCTGCTAGTATTCAATAAAATTTCATATAAATTCCCTACAAGGCTTTATGTAGACTGTAAGGAAAATTTGTATTTTTTTAATAATATATAATAATTTCATATAAAGCTCTCTGCAATACTTGTAATTATTACAATTATTATACCCCCTTGTGAAATTCGTATTAAATATTAATTAAATTTTTTTCATTAAATTGTAATATAACGGAATACCTACACGGAAGAAAGAGTGTATTACTCAGTAATGAAAATCTAATACCCTGTGATATAAAATATTTATTACGTATAGGGATTACAAGTAGATATTTATTACTGAGTATAAAATTAATATAGTTATAGGTATTTAATAAAGTAAATAACTCTGAAGTTATTACTGATTGATAAACAAGGTTATTATGGGGTGTTAAATTATTTGGTATTAAAAATATCAGATTACGCTCCCTGAGTCGAATGTACCCATCCAAATACCGACCCCGCTGATTGCTGCTTAACTTCGTTGATCGTCCGATACCGAAAGAATGCTCTTTCGAGGTTAGCAATATCGAAACATCTGTCAAAATTTACGAAACGAATTCATTTGACGGTAATAAATATTGTGCTGTCCCTGTACGTAATATAAATTTTTCATACCGAATAATACAAATTTATTTGTGATGGCTACATTTTTATTTCTTGTTATTAGATACAGTTTAACCAAACGTGGAGTAAAATGCTTAATAAACGACTTTCTTACGATAACGAAATATTTATTATTCCGTAATAAGTAAAGGCTTAATAAACCAATCCTAATAAACTGCGTTCTCTCAGTGTATTATATTAAATCATGAATATATTCGCCTTTGAAACACCACCTTAATTTTTATAATCACATATTGGATACAAGCTTTATATGCAACTGTATTAAGTTTAATACGAGTTTTGTTTATAGCATAAGTGCACTGCCCTCATTAAACGCGATTAAAAACAAACTGTAATCATACGTAAAGTGTAATCATCATTACGGTACATCCGTGAAAATGATACCGAGTAATGCGGGATGAATTGTCGAATGACAAAAAAGAAATGGGTGAAAAAGAAATTAGAACGCGCGCATTGCGACTGTATTACAGATACGGAAACGGTACGACGCGTCGTTAGGACGATACCAATGCATCACGCGATGCAGCGTGCGGAGAACGAGATTATGTCGTTTCAGGCTTTCTCCGTTTTGACACGCTGTTCCTAATTCGACACGTTTTAATCTGTGGCCAACCCTACGGGACACACGTGACGTGCGTCCACGTCTCCGCGTGAATGATCTAACGAAAGATATAGATCGTGTCACTGGATCGTGGCTCGCTCCCATTTCGAACCCCTTTAAAGTTCGCGCGATAGACTGGGTGATTATTAAGTTACGTGTAAGATTCGTGGACAATGCGTCATTCTTCTAAAATGTTAGTTACCGATTTTTTTTTGTAACGAAATGGAAAGTTATCGATAATATATAACATTTAAAAATAACAATATATTGCCTTTAACAAATTAAAAAGAATATATCATCGATAACTTTCTATTTCGATACAAAAAAGGGAAAATTAAAGACACGTATAATTCATTGGTCGAAAGCAGTGCATAACACGATTGAAGTGTAAAATCTTCGACAATATATTATTGTGTTTAACACACACACAATGGCGATATATTGTCTTTAATAAATTAGAGATGATATATCGCGAATAACTATGAATTTCAATTCAAGAAAAGGAAAATTAAAGATACGTATAGATAATTGTTTAGAAGGTCGACAACAATATATTATGTTTGAGAGAATAGCGATATATTGTCTTCAATAAATTAAAGACAATATATCATCGATGATTTTATATTTCAATAGGAAAAAGAAAAAATTAAAGATACGTAATAAAAATTACTTAAAAGTGGCGCATAACACAATTAAAACACGACTGACAATTCTTTCTCCGATCTTTAGATAATCGCAATACAAGGTCATCCATAATATATTATGTTTAACAAATTAAAGTTGTACCAAATCTATTTAGCAAATTGTAATTAACAAATTAAAATTGAATCGAATCTAATTAACAAATCATAAAACAACGTAATCGGCAGTATTATCTTTGACAAATTAAAGTCAAGTCGAGTCATATTAACAAATTGTAATACAAAATCATCGATAATATAATCTTAAACAAATTTAAATTGAACCGAATCTAATTAACAAATCGAAATAAAAAGTCATGTATAATATATCAATCTTCACAAATTAAAATCGAATCAGTTCAAATTAACAAATTGCAATACAAAGTAATCGACAATACATTATCTTCAATTTGATAGCATTATTGCCATTGACTTTGTATTACGATTTGTGAATTCAATTCAATTTGAATTAATTTATGAAAGATTTTTTTAATTAACTTATAAAAGATTAAAAGAAAAGAATGACGACGGTGAAAAGTCAATTTGCACAGATTATACGGTAGAAATCCAATATACTGTAAAGGCTAGCGGAGATGTATTTTTCATTAGGCATAATGTTAAGTATTACCGGTCAAGGTCATGTCGTGATGACGCGAATGACGTATAACGTCGAGAGGGTCAACATCTCCATTATTTCGTCACATGCAGCGATATATCATTCTACCACAATTTTCCGTTCGTGGCTGATGACATTTATACATGTGTCGAAGACTTCCGCGAACTTATTGCATTACCGCAGGAGACGACGGGCTGTCCAGCCCTGACCGTTATTCATTCGAAGGAACAATAGGCGCTGGCCGAAGTGTCGGGGTTTTATTTCAATCGCGTAAAGACTGCTATTTATGTGCACTTGTATGGGTAGACGCGCGATGCCACATGTTCAGATATACAAAATCAGCAGATAAACGGTAAAACGAGTTTCTATTAATTTAATAAGTACAATTGTATACAAAGCTTTTATCCGATATGTGATAACGAAAATGAATTTATTTTCTTTTGAGATTTGCATTAAACTTAATATAATTTATGTATAAAGCTCGAGAAATATTTCATACGAAAATATAATTATATTATATATGAAGCTTTCATATATAATATGTGATTACAAAAATGAATACACTCTCCCTTATGAGATTTATATTAAATTGGACTTAATTGTATAAAAAGATCAACAAATACTTCATAGCTACGTACTGGATAAGAGCTTTATTTAAAATCATATTAAGTTTAATATACGTTTTTCTTGCAGTGTAATTCAATTTGAAATTCTTAATACTTTCACTTCATCGAGAATATTCTACTATGTGTTATAAACTTCACCATAAAAAATGAACTGCTATTTAATATTTAATGATATATAATAACTCCTATACCTACATATCTGACCATTTATCGCGAGAAGCTCATACTGCGAAGAGATCGTCGACGACTATGCCGACGGGTAGATAAGCAGACAACCTGTCGATACGAAGAGGATCGAACTGATCGGAATGTCAGATCGTGTGCGATAATTTCTTTTTATTCGACTTGTAATGGCTCTTTCGGCGTGATAGATATACTGACGATTGTTCGAACGGTACACAACAGCGGAAATAAGGTCACTCTTGATGATACTCAAATTCTAATTCTACGACATTTTTACTATTAAAAATCTCGCTGTTTATTAAAGACTAATCCTTTAAATTTGTACACAACAGCGGGCAGAAGGGCATTGTTGATGACACCTAAATTTTAAGTCCACGACATTTTTACTGTATCAAAAATCTTCTGCTGCTTATTACAGACTAAATCCTTTAACATTAGATTTACCAGATGGTCGCGCTTTACAATACGGTCGATTTGGCGGGTGATTATCTCGTTATCCGTGGATTTTTCGTCCACACTGCTATAGAACTTTTTTGTAGACCGAAATGTGCTCTACAAAAAAGTGTTCTACCAATTTTGTCAGAAACCTCACGGGTTACGAAATAATCGAGGTTGAATGGAACTCTGAATAAGACACCAGTCAAATTGACTGGCTGCGGTAAATCTAGTGTTAAATGTGTGAAAAGGACGGAAATATATACCTAAGATAATACTTCCATTTTTAAGTGAAATTAAATTTCATTCGAAACGCTAAATTGGTTCAAGCTTCGAATTGAATGAAATGTTACTTGTAATGATCGAAACAGAATTCAAGCGACTGACAAGCTTGAAATGAAAGAATTACAGAAATACTATAGCCATGGCTATTCCAAGAAATCTAATAGCAAGTGTATGTAATAATAATCACTTCTTGTTGCGACTTTATTTCGCAAAATTAAGTTTTAATTATTGGTACACTCTTGTACGTATATAATTACTTCTACTTCATAACGTCGATCAGTGAAACGTCTACTTCTGTAAATCCTACTTCGACTCACCTTTCCAAGTGAATTGAATAATTATCAACAAGTATGTTACTGCGTTATTCAAGAGCTGTGAAGGAAAAAATTGAATGCATTGAACTTAAATATGTGTTCGATTTTTAGAATTAGTACATTATCGATACTCACTGAATATGCGAATTCTTGATTTAGAGAGAAAAGTCCGCAGCAGTTGAATTGAATCTTGTGATGAAGAAGCTGAAGTGAGAATTGATTTAGCTGAAATTTAAAAAATTAACTTTTTCTATCTGCTTTTTAATCTGTTTCCATGATTAGTCTCCTCCTAAGTTTTTTATCTTTAGTTTCAGAAGTTTTCTCCTTTCATATCAAAAATGTACACTGAGGTGGGATTTTATCAAAAAATAAGGGACCATTCTTCAGTAAGCCGAGATACGATAAATGTTTGCACACCTACAAGGAGTTTAGATTTTAAAATTAAAACACTTTTGTCTGAAAGATTCCGTCGCGCCTCGCTTCGTTTAAAAGATAGCCTCGGGTGGATTGTTTTAGCGCACTCGGTTCAACCAATATTTTTTTTTATCTAAAAAACGATTCGAGGTGCGACGAAAGATAAAAGTTTTGTAGCCACTAAATTGATTTTCCATCTTGCCTCACTTCATCACACTTTACTCGATCTTAGCCTGTACCTATACGCTATATATGTATGTACCTGTAGAGAGACATCCCACGTTAGCGTACGACTTAGTAATTCGTGTACCACTTGGCCCGTTCTGCTCGCCTGGAAAGGAACACACGTTACGGTAATACGTCGTTTCGATCACACTTCGGATGCGGCAGAATAGAATCGTACTTTCGATTTTAACTCACAACCAGCTTACCTCCGCAGTAAGCTTCGAAATATTGATGGACAGGTCAACGACATAACCGATAAGGAGAAATATCCAGATGAATTGCTGCGTATTGCTAAATGCACTATTGTCGATTTTAATAATTTCGACGAACGAGGAGATGGTGTTGTAGGCAAAGCGAATCAACATGAAGTAAAAGAAATAAATACACACGAAAATTGGGAGAGAGTAGAACTTCTGAATTTCGTCGCAGATATTGCACAATGAGTGATGCACCTTCTTGAGGGCCGTTAGCTGAGTAACTGTCGGACAGTTGCCTAAAATGTATCTCGATATCACAGCTGGTTCGTCGATCGAGTTGATTGTCTTCGCACTCAATAGGATGTGGTTCACCACTTGAAATCTTCTCTTGACCAATCTCACTGTTATGGAGTATTGTATGAAGACCTCTTGAATAAGGAACGCGGGGATAGCTGCAGCGATTGTGACGCTTAAATCGTATTTGTCATGGGGAAACACCAGGACAATAAAAGCAACCCAATATATTAGCTGCGAGAGCAAGTAAAATGCGCAGAATGGAAGAGTTGTTTCCGTGACTGAAGTTTCGTACTTGATCAGGACGCGGTCCACGCTCGATGTTTCATCGGCTATCCGCAGAATAGACTTCTGACCATAGAGAAAAGCTAATGCCACTATACACATCGAGAAAGAAGGCAACATCACTACGAGTATAGAAGTATAATAGGAGAGGGTAGTTTCAGATGTAACTTGCGCTATGTTATTCAATTTTGGCAGGACTATGACACTGTTGCCAATTAAGCAGCAAACCAGAAGGAGATTGTAGATGGCGCCGATCTTGGAGTAGCTGAAGACCAATGATTTTGCATTTCCATTATTTGTAGTTGCCCTAACATGGACAGAGAACGGAGCAATGCCCAAGATCTTGAAGATCATCAGTTGGAACTGAAGCGCTCGTAAGGTCCAAGCTGTTTCACGTGAACTGGGCGGCATAATTCGTCCGGCGAAACTATTTTCTTTTTCTTCTTCTTCTTCTTCTTCTTCTTCTTTTTCTTCTTCTTCTTCTTCTTCTTTCTTCTTTTTTCGTCTGTTTCTTCTTCTTCTTTTTTTTTTTATTTTCCGCTGTGAAATCGTCTCAAGTCAATTCACTTCTGAACACGATTATACGAAAAATTGAAGTAAAATTAAATTCCGTTTAAAATGCCAAGCCACTCTGAACCTCGAACAAAGTCACCAGCAATCGAAATTGACCTTTTCGACCGAGTGACGAGCTTGGAATGGAGAAGCTATTGTACGGTCGTGTCGAAGGAAGCTATCCAGGGTTATTTCAGGAAACTGAATTGATCTGTAGCGTGAGTGACGGGCGCATAGCTGACATGTATTTTTTTTATGGCTAATGCCGATGCTCGTTGCTCGAGGAACAGCTTTACGAAGCTCGCTGGTAGAAGTTGTAAGCTCGGTTTACGACGTATTAATTTCACGTTCGCACGGGTACACGTGGGCCCCTTATTATACGGGTTATTATTTACTAAACTTTAGTCGTGGAAAGGTTTCTATGAGCGACGGACATTGTAGGTCAGGTAATAATAGTACAAGGTTTTTTCTAACATTGTTTGGTAATTTTGAAGAAACTTGTGTAAACCGATTAGGAATAAGGATGAAGAGAGTAAAGAGAAAAGTGAAGCTTATTAAAGGTAGCAGTTTGAAATTATTACAAATTAACCGTGCATTTTGTCATATAGTTTCTCGCATCAATTTTATAGTAAATTTTCCCCGCTACAAATTGGTAACTTCATTTTTTTTTTAATTGAATAAATAAAACAGGAGAAATGAATGATTAAAGTGGCTTAGGGCCAAAACTTCGATAGTTTTTAATTAATAATAAATCTTCCCGGGAATTGACGGATAATACATTTTGCTATATTAATACTGGGACCTCCAGATATTCATTGGTGTAATTTTCATGCCCTGAAGCCCAACTTCTTGTGCGAAGTCTAGACTGACTGCACTATAAGTAAAGGTAGGTACAAGGTTGGCCCCGAACGGCAGTCGATCGGGCGAGCACTATCGATTCCTCGGACGCAATTTTGACGAGCAGCAAGGACGCCCGGCAGTAACTCGTTAACACGCGTCTATAAACCAGCCATGCAAGTACGCGCTTTTAATTGATTCGATGATGGATTTCAATCTCCGCGGTACGGACCCTAATTTCGTACGAGCACATGTACGCCTGCCCACGTTCGAATGTACAAAAAAAAACGCGGTTCGCCGCACAGAGAACAGGAGCGCGAGCCAATGATTTTTTTGCAGACTTTATCTACAGCTCGTATAAAACGATGCCACAATGAAGTAGTAAAAATTAATTATCGGCTATAAACCGTCGCGGATCGGAGCCGCGTTGAGATCGAAGGTGGATCGGTATGCGTTTCGGGCGATTTTTCGAAGCGGAACGGTCGAAAAGTCGATAGCCTCGACCGTCCTGCGCCGACGACCCGGCTAGTTGCGCAAGTCCGTCAATGTAGATTGGAAAAACAATTAAGATTTTGTGAAATTTAATTTTTTTTATAAGTTGTAAGATTTGGCGAATGAAGTTGGCCCCTCGTTTCTATGGAAAGTAATGAAAATGAGGGGCCAACTTCATTCGAAAAATCACCTCGCTTTAAAAATTTAAGTGTATTACTGTATTCATACCATTATTTGCCATATGGTGTAAATTAATTTTTTTTTAATATCTCAATTGCTTTGTTATCGAATTACTATTGAAATTGAGTATCCGCACCATTGCTAAACAAATGAGCTTTGACTATTTTAATTGGAATATATTCTCAACTTCATCTACTCCTTGCTATAATTATTTTCGATCTCTTATCAGCGAATATAAAGTACCTAGTCAAGCTTTCAGATTAAAAATAGTCATCAGGCTAAAAATCAAATAAAAATTCAAGATGACAAACAATTCTCAACAGTTCAAATCGCAAAGGTTAATTCGACTGAAACGACTGTGAAGAATTCGTGGAAGAAAGGTGACGAGATGCTGGATACGGATTCGCGAGAGCCAGGCGCCACTACGGGGAGCGATGAAAACGGAAAGCGAGCGAGCGATATACGAACGGAGCTCGGTTAACCTTGGTTAAAAAAGTAGGAACTCGTAAACGCGTCCGCCACGTCTTACTTTTGTGTAGCGGCGAGTCAGCGTGGCATCCTCCATTCACCTGCAACGCTTCTGAGCGTTGATCTTATTGCCAAAGGCCTCTCCGCTCGCCGGGTTATTACACATTGCGGCCTGTGGCGATTAGGTAACTCCGTAACTACGGTAAAAGACGTTCCAACCAGCTTGCGGTATACAAATGTACCTCGTGAATTCTCCCGATGCATTTAGCCGGTGGGATGTGCATTTAGCTTCGAACGAAAAGGAGTTGAAAGCCTATTTCGTCGGTAAAATTTGCAACTTTTTTCATAAGTTTTGAATTTCACGTTGATATAAATTCTAATTATTTTTTAATAATATCTCTTTCGCAAATACATATGAAAATCATATGTGAGATTACTGATATTATTAATTTTGAAATTATTGAAAGTATAATCTTGCGACCTTTTTACTCCAAAAGAGTAGACAATTCGAAAAAGAAAATATATGAAAACAAGAAACTGAATTAATTTTTCTCCATCTACTTATTTCCGTTAATTAATTTCATTGCCGCTGGGTATATTTCTGAAAGAATAATTAATGAAATATTTTGCTCTGCTAATGTTCCCATGTATTGTAGTATCGCCATAAATCGTTTCGTACAGTTTTTGAAATGTGGACTCGCGAATGACTTTTGGACGAAAACGAACATAAATTGGCCCCATGTTCTTTCGGACCCTATTAATCGTCTTAGTGGCAAGCGCCATGGGCCTGATCCACTTTATCTAATGGGCATTTATCACTTTTCGGTGGGCCTACAGAGACTCGCTTCGGTCCTCGGGGCTAATCCATCTAACGCACAGTTGCGGCTATTTAACATTAGAAATAGTACTATTTTTGCGTCACTGAATAATTATCCCGACACAAACTAAAATCTAATTAAATTTTATTGATTCCTTCACTTTATCGCAAAATTATATCGAAAAGAATCTTCCAAAAATATAGGTGCATACATTTAAAAATAATTACAATCGCGATACGGCTTTTTGCAAATTTAATTAACAATTTACGAAGGTAATCAATTGATGGTACTAAAGCAATAACGCTTAACTTAACACGTCGATATCCTAAACATACCCTTCTCCCTTTTCAATTCCCATTTTCATTTTTATTTCAAGTCACGAAAAATGCGGAATCTTTTCCACGCGCCATTAGGGGAAAAACCGTTATTTTTCAAAGTTCGCCACTGCGCGCGCGTCGGTCGCTACCTCCGCGCCACGATTGCGTCACTCGGCCAACGCGTGGAGCCACTCGAACGTTTTATACGCGGCGCAAACGAAGATTCAGATAATGATAATAATTTCGCCTCAGATCGCGGCAGATCTCCGCCGACTCCAGCATATTCTCACGCACTCGATCTCTCAAAGATCTCATCGCGCACGGCGACTCGGGATCCCGAAGTTGAACCGCTCGCTCGGTAAATCACCGGGGAGAAACGCACACTTTAATGAGCTATTTAACGTGTAGCGCAGCAGCGACGGGAGGGGAGCCACGCGATAAAAATTCAGCATTTTCGCGATAATCGCTTCGCTTCATATTCCTATCGTTACACCCATGTCTGTGCGCAATAAATTATAGGCGGGCGCGCCTGAAAATGCTCAGATACGGAATCTATAGTATAAGCTGCTTAAGAGGAACGAGATAAAACGTTTCACCTCTCGTATATCAGGTCGTGCCTGCAATTAGTATTTATATACGTATGACGACACGTATATGTGCATATCTGAACAGGGCATTCCATAACGGTTGAGTCACTCGAAAAATGAGCAGGTATATCCGAAAAAAAAACTAAAAATCTAGTCGCACATAAGTATCTTTTTAATTTTACTTTCTGTTTTCATTTTCATACACGACGAGTGAAAGGATATTTTTTTTGTAAAACTATATACCACGGAATTCGCAGTCGTTTGAAAGATACGACGGTTTTACAAAAGAGAACATCGAGAATTCTAGACCTTTTTATTTTTATTCTTCATTTTCTCCTTTGCAGTCGATAAGGGAAAAGACATTTTTTTATAAAATTGCATACTATGGAATCCGCAGTCATTCGAAAAGTACAACGTTTTTACAAAAGAGAAAATAGATAAATATACATATCTCTTTAGTCTTATTTTTCATTTTCCTCTTCATATTCGACAAGGAAAAAGGCAATTTTTCGTAAAATTGCACACTTCGGAATTTCTGGTCAAGAGATATAGCATTTTTGCAAAAGTAGCTTCTCTCTCTAAAGCGAAAAAATCCTCGTTTAGTTTCAATAGTATTAGAGGTTTAAAGGTGAAGCTTATAAAGTTAAACTCTACTTTGTCGTTAAAAATTATTGAAAACCTTCGATGTTTATACTTATACTATTCTTCTACCATTTCTCGAAGCACTGCCCTGATGGAAAAATTTCGAGATATCTTGTCTTTCTTCTGACTTTCTCTGCAGTAAGTGGAACATTTTCAGGCATTCTCAGTGAAATATTAGAATTCGTCAGAGAAATATCCAAAAATATCCATTTTTCTTTCGTGCATAAAAGCTTTTCTAAAAAATTTTGATAAACAGACAAATATCTGAAAAAAATTCTAATAAATTCTAAAAAAAATTCCGACAAACTCTGATATTTGGTCACATTTTGTCCACACAAAAACATTTCACGGCAACGATAACCTCCATTTGCCTCCCCATTTCATTTACGGAGAGAAAATACTGGTCGAAAAATTCCCACAAATTAATTCCCAACCCCCTCCTCCTCCACGACTCAAGGGTAGCCACTAATTCCTAATTCCGAGCACCGCGACTGATTTCGATCACCGCTCCCTAATTCTAAGTCTCCGTCGCGCCCGCTTCTACTTTTCGATCACCCTGAGCAAACCGCCTGACAGCCTGAACGACCGAACGGATGTGCTCTCGTCTACACAAAGCCTAACGAATCCTTGCTCAACGGTAGATACACCGTCTTAAGAATCTAGTCCGGCAATAAGGATACGGCTGTTCTGAGCTATTAGCGTTCGCTCATCAGTGATTTGCATCATCGTGGTCTTTATCCCCCTAATCTTGATTTCCGCCTTGTAATACCTGCCCGCGTACCTCTTACGCAGTCGTGAACCACTTAGGGATCGTTACCTAGACCCACATGCGAGTCATACGCGCGAGTTAATTCGACTCCACTCCAGAGGGGCACACCCCGTGAGTTCTTAGTTTCGTTGCAACCTCTAGGGTAAAACGGAGTGATTTGGCGAATGAAGTTGGCCCCTCGTTTCCATTACTTTCCATAGAAACGAGGGGCCAACTTCATTCACAAAATCACCCCGTTTTATCGTACCATCCGAGGAGCCAGCGAGCGCGAGTCGAATCGGCATTATTTTGTTATTGCACACGATAATAACTGGTAAGGGGTAATTAATGAGAGACTGCACCTTTTATGAGAGTTCACGAATAAAGGATGCTCCATCAGTGGGTTAAGCCTATTGAGAAACACGAGCGGATACTATTATCCTCGCTGCTTTTAATGCTCTAATGGGTCTCGAGAGCTGGAAAGTATAAAATCTCTTTGGAATGCGCGTGGAAGGATGATAATTGTCGAGTAGCGAGAAACTATTGCAATTACTATTTTCATTGGGTATGTCTAATTCGAAAGCTTTGAATTAAGATTGAGTCGCGTATACCATCCAAGTCAAAAGTAAAATATACTCGGATGGAAAAATTTTGTCGGGTGCGAGTTGTGCGCACTTAAGACGAATACATTGCCGTTGAGTGAGTGGTTTTGGAGTCGGAATCAATATAACCATAGCGATAGAAGCTCCAAATATTCTTACATTATTATGCATCCTCATATTGAACAATATTTCATCGGCTGATGTTGTATTTTGCAAAGAGGAAAAAAAACGCCAAAGCGAATAATCCATACTTTTTTTTGAACTCTGAAGTGTGAAAAATCAGAACTCACATAAGACAATATAAAAATATCAAATTTGTAGTGGTTATTTCACCGAATATTTTTACAACCATTAAAATTCTGATGCTCTTAAATGTCACGTATTCAAATTCCCATTAGATGGTTCAATTTTTCCTTACATTTTTTTGAAATTTGGAGGAAATTCTGAAAAGTTACTGATTATGCGAGGATTAATAAACGAACGAATGGAATCATCAACTATCATCCTATTAAGAAACCGGTAAAAACTATTATCATGATTTCCCGGTGTTCGTAATGAGTTTTTAAAGATAGAAAGTAGAATGTTTCTATAATCTACATGTAGAACGACGGAAGAATGATCTAATGGTATCTTACTGATGATATACGAGTTTAACGAAGATCCGTTGCGAAAGTTAATGATCAAATGACTCTCCACTGGTGGTCAAAAAAATTATTCTTGATGCGTACACAGTTGGAAATTTTGTGTTAGTCGGTTCACCTATTTTCTTATATTCAAAACAATGAATAATTGAAACTTTTTAATTATTAGAGCAGGTCACTCAATTACTAATTTCTTTGTTGTGCTTCCTTTATCAATTCCTCTTTTCATCATTGTATATTGTGTATTGTGTATTTGAAAGAAATTTTACTCCAATTTTTTTATGTACAATGTGAAATTTTGTTTCCGAATCGACTCACTCGTTTTTTGTATGTTAAAATATATCGATTCTTCGTATTAAACAAAAATTTTTGTTTAATTGAAATGCATAGAAAGAAGGTTAAATTAACACAAAGATTTTTACATACAAAAATGGGTGGACCAATTTTAACACCAAATACCGAACTATCTGTACATAAATTAGGGTAAAAACTCTTTCAAATATATGTAGAATAATGAAGCTAGACGAATTTTGATAAATGAAAATTGACGGAAAAAACAGGCTCTCTTATGAAAATTAGGGATAAATAAATGTAATCGTTATAGAAGCCCCAATTAAAAGTGATGTTAATCTTTAAATTCTTCTTATTTTACGTCTCGCTTCGTCTCCTCACTCGCATCTCTAACAATAAAAAAAAGACTCAAATGCGAACTACGTATAGATACTGCTTAATAAAGATCTCTACGCCTATTCGCACGTACGGAATCCTCTGCGTTTCCTGTGCGTAGGAATCTGCTTCGGGTGTAACACGGGGCAAGGCTGCCGAAACATTCAGGGCGTGGTTGTGCCGCGCGCGGTATCCGTGTTACATTATCATTTATCCCGACATCCAGCGCTCACTCTTGCCCAACTCCTTTGCATCTCGTATTCATTTCGTTCGGATGCGCCGCGTCATTCGGGACGACGCGTCCCATTGCCGATCGGTACGCAGGTGTTTTTTCGCGTGTCGACTAAAACCGTCTGGACCAATATCAATAAGACGTACCGAGAAAGTGTGCAGAAAAATGTCTGCGGAAATCTCATCTATTGTACTTAAAAAGAATTTGAATTATAGACAAATTTAATGTTATAATAATAAATGCATAGTCGGGAATTTCGTATTAAATTTAAGATATTCTCCAAGTGGTTTGCACAAATGTTTGTGTCGATTTAACTAAAAGCTCTTGTGTTAAAAAAAAGTAACACTATAATTATGTCAAATATTTAGCATAAATTAAACGGTTTTTCAATGTTGGAGCAATTTATGACTTGTGTTATTTTAACTGATTGCTCTATTTTTTGTTTGACTTAAGGAAATATTCAAAATTAATATATAACAGCAGTTGATATATTTATTTCTTTGTGTGACATAGGGTTAAAATAGGAAAGACGAAGATTAAAGAACAAGTTCAAAATCGATTGTCTTGAAATCAATTGCAGATATCGAAGAAAAATTTCAATACAAAATGTTTCTCCATATTTTTACTGTAAAAAAAGCTACTTTACATTTTTCGTAAATCTCCATTGCGTCTTGAGATAATCGCGTTGAAAGTTAAATAGAAAGGGAGGTATCTTTTCTACTTTTACTTTACAGTTTCCGTTAATTTTTAATCCAAACTTTTCATCTCTTCGACAGAAATGACGAGTGACATTTTTCGAAATAACACATTCCTTTAATCAAATTAATATTCGATTGGTATAATCTCAAATAGTTTCTTGCTTTTTTACGCATAAATTACATTTAACGCGTGGTTAAATGAACCAACACATGTGAATTGTGTTAAAATAACGCACAAAAATATGTTACTTTCAACGCAAACATTTTTACAAGCATATCTTTTTAACGAAAAAAACACGAAATTTCCAGCTGTGTGAGAACCGAGATGCGTCGGAACCACATTAGATGGCCCCCACCTGTCATAGTTAACAATGTCAACCAGGGGCCATTGCGAGCCATCCAATATAATACATCGAGTTACTCTACCGGGACACTCAAATGGCCCCCAGTTCTCATGGCGGGTAACAACGGTCAGGGGCCATAAAGTTGTTCGGCGAGTTATCCGACTTTCCCTCGCGAGCGCGCGTCTTCCGCGTGTCATCATTTATTCATACGGTGTTTTATAGAGGCGGGATGACGTTACCAGTAACGTCAAACCGCTCGTCCGGAGAACTAATCCTAATGTAGCACAAGTATGATCGGTACGCGAGGAAAGCTTCTACGGATACGGCGGAAAATATTAATCGAGCTAATCAATGATGCGTAAGGCCATCTCGTCTCTGATCTCATGACTTGCAGCAACATTGAATTTATCGCCATGTGAAATGTGATTTTCATGTTGCACAAATGCATGGATAACTTTCTTGTAATTAGCTGCAAGGAATATGCATACACAGGCATCGTAACGGTTAAGAGGTCCGTAATGGGAGGAGCCTCGCGCCACGCCCATCGACCAATAGCACGACTTCCAGCTGTTCCCCTCAAACTAGCCATTCGGAGATGCACCTATCACATCAACTGGGCGTCAACTTGTCATATTTAGCTTTAAGGAGAGTTCAAACGAATGATATATCATGTTTCGCGATTTAAAACAAGCATACGCAAGCGATGGTAGGTATCGGAAGCGAGGAAAGCCGCTCGCGGCTGAAATCCTCCGCGTCTACTCTCGAGTGCGTTGGCTTCGACAATTAATTTCGCATGAATGTATTTGGGTCGCGTCAGCTGCGCGATATATGGGACTACGTCTATTAGACGAAATAATAAATTCCGATCTCTCTCTAGCGTCCTAACGAGCGGTCGCTTCGATATTTTGGATTTCGGCTGTTACGTCGATCGACAGCGCTCGAGGTGCCTCCGTTTGAAGTTTCAAGGAGAGCCGCTTCGGTGTGATGCCGAAACGCGAATACTGCTGCTGCTCGAGTTTTGGCCAATGAGTGCAAATTTAATAAAAGCGCTGCAGGAGCAATGGAAAAGGGCGCTCGTCTCTTTACGTCGTGTATTACTCATTTGGTTTGATTTGTTTTTTTAAATGAGCGACGAATTATTGCCAAACTTCGAGAATATAGCTTTCCGAAACTTTTTTGTTCGAATTCGGATCTATGCTGAGATTAAACTGTACTTGTTTTAAATAAATATGTTCATTGAATATTTCCAGTGGCATATCTGTTTGATTTAATTGAATATCAGTTAGATTTACATAGGTATTATTCATTGAGTTGAATAGTGGTTTCGATATAATTAAACAAAAATGTAATTATTTCAAATAAATATGGTAACTAAATATACCTGATTGCGTATTTATTTAATACGAATAAATATCGATTAGACTTATGTAGACATTGTATTCCAAACCTTCGTGAATGTAGCTTTCCGCAATTTCTTGGCTCGAATTTGTATCTATACTAAAACGAAAAAGTGCTCGTTTCAAATAAATATATTAATTGAATGTTTCTAGTAACATATATTCCATGTCAATTAGATGTATACATACATAGATAGTCGTCATTGAATTGAATAATACTTTTAATCTGATAAGAAAATGCACATATTTCAAATACATATGGTAATTGAAAATTCATGATTCACACATCCAAATCTATTTCACACATTCAAATTAATATTTGATCGCCGTTTAAATTTATACGAATAATATTTCAATTTCTCTGATAGATATTTATCCGAATCGAATAAATATGTTATTAGGAATATTTAATTATCATAATTATTTGGAATAACCGCGTTTCTTTCCCAGTCTTAATATTATGTCGTTCAAAAACTTCATAGTATTGTTTACACATGTAACACGTTTGTCGTACAACTTTGAGAAAAAAATTGCAATTGTCTATAATAATACAGATCAGCCAGACTTGCAGGATAAAGGCAAAAGTTGGAATGCATTATCATCCAGGGAATCGATAATATGTATACAGTCGACGGATTGTCCGAGCCGCCTCGAAACTCCTTTCGCTTCTCCACTCTTGCCCGAAGTTGCGCTCCTTCGATTTACGTCCAACGTCTGAACTTTTCAAACGCCCCGCGCGTATCTCACAGCCGGATATTACCGGTCATGGGGTTTGTTATTATCTGCGTTCTCCGCGGCCGAGACTACCGGACGCTTGGCTGATTGTAAGATCTTTCGCGGTGGTTACAAGCCGACGCGCCTTGTCTTTAAGCGAACACGAATAACGTACTAAATTATTATCCTTTCGAATCGTATCGAGTTGGAGTCGATCTGCAATAGTTTCTATGGTGTACGAAAAATTTTAATTAATTTTATTACCAAATCTCTAAGGATAGGGGAAACCGGACCAACCCGTATAAGAAAGCCAGTCATTACAATAGGATCAAAACTTGGCCAATCTATAGTTACCAATCACCCTTTGGTATTTTTTATAAAGCAATGGAAATCGATAATCGGCCGTACTTTAGCTTATAATTGCCAATCAATTGTTAATTAGGATGTAACTGATCGAAAGAGTGAATTTAAATTTGTATAATATATAAAAGTTGTATATTAATAAAAATTAATATTATAATTATCTAATGAGAATACTAATTATTAAATTGTTTATAAATACAAACTTTTACATATTAATAACATTTAATATTATAATTATCTAATGAGAATATTTATAATTAAATTGTTTATTTATAAAAATTTGTATATATTAATAAAAAATAATATAATGAGAATATTTATAATTACGTTTTATTTATAAAAATTATATATATGTATATTAATTAAAACTAATATTATAATTATCCAATGAGAATAATGATTATTAAATTTGTTAATTAATTGCCAATCTTCCACCATTAAATGACCATTTTTAAATACCCAATTTAGATATCACATGTTCTTTACTTACATACTTTGTTCTTTAAGTATTTTATTAAAAACCGATATTTTGAGCCAATTCAATATTACGAATTTATTATTGGGTCACGGCTCGGTCAAATTCATATCATGTGTGTGTGTGTGTGTGTGTGAATGGTAGATTTTTATACCACTGCTGGCTTAATATTGTACCATTGTTGGACCAATATATTGTAGTTAGTCATGTCTGACCGTCTATCGACACCCAATATTGGTAAGTTTATGAAAACTAAGTGTAACTTTAAAATCGATCAACCGGTTGCTGAGAATTTAACATGCAATCTAAGATATAATACGTCTTAAATCACGATACACAGTGCAGTGGTCAGCCCAAATCCAAATCCAGTATTGAACTAAAATCAGATGGCCCCTGAACACCATTGCGAACCATGGTGATCAGGGGCCATCCGAGCTCTAAACAAAAATACCAAAGTACGATACTCACTAAAAATTCTATAATTACGGATTTTCTGCACAAGATCAAACGAGATCCTTTACTCGATTTACGATTGTTGCGAAATAAAAAGTGCTCCTCGCGAGCAATAAAACAGACGCTACAAAGGATAACGTTCGACCGAACCAATATATTATAAATTGAGCAACCGTATAAATCTCGCGCAGCATAATCTAATCGAGCGTCTCTCGCTTTCCGCAGCCTGTCGCCCGTAACGGTCGAACTGGATCGGACAGCGGCCATCCCCGACGCCGCGCGATGAAAGTGAGATCCAGCGGAGTATGCAATTCCTGAACTGGATCATCCACGACGTAACTCGTTGCCTCGTCGCTGGCGGACCCCGCGCGATTGCCTCACGCACTCGCGATATATATTCATTAATGCCTACATCGGTTGGGCAATGACTTATGAGGCTGGATGGTTGTGTCCGCGCGCTAAAAACTGGAACATCGGCCTAAAAGGCCGCCCCGACTAATTGTGCAACGATCGAGCGGTGAACTTTGTCACCGCGGAAGCGGCCGAGAAAGATCGAATTTGTAGAGACCGACGAATTGGGTAAAACGGAGCGAGTTGGCCCCGCTTTCCCATTAGTTGCTGTGGTAACGAGGGGCCAACTTCCTGCGGGAACTCTTCCGGGTGGAAGCTTGCAAGTGGGACACTCTTATGTGCGTGCCGGTCGCTGCTACCGGTTTTTCGGTCGTTCTCGAATTCGCGCGGGGTTACGCCCACTTTTATGTACGGTGGATTACGGATTGGCGCGTCGGATGACGAAATACGGTGTTTTTTGAGATTTCACGAATAGATTTTACAAATTAAAAATAACATGTGTAATGAATTTACTAAATGTTTTTCTAGGATCGCTAATACGTATTGTAAAATTTAGAAAATGAAATGTGAAATTCATACAAAATTGTTAATTCGTGATATTTGTTATGTTCTTATGACAGGTATTTATTTATGGACTTTCATAATAGAATTGCCTAATAATTTTATCACATTTAGATTGGCTGAGCTTATGAAACGTTTGCAAATTTATGAAAGAAATATCTACATCCAACGCAAATATGTAATAAATTTACAATACATTATAATTCTATTATGAAGTCGCAAATATGTATTGTAAATACATTGATGTCTTGGATCTTTTATCCGATCTAAACGCGTGATAAAATTACTAGACAATTTCGTTTTGAAAGTTTAAATAAGTATAAAAAATCATAATATAAATATTATAAATTTACAATTTTGTAAAATGTTTAGATCGGATAAAAGATCCAAGACATCAATGTATTTACAATACATATTTGCGACTTTATAATAGAATTATAATGTATAGTAAAGTCATTTATGAATTTACAGTCGAAATTTTTATATTTAACGACATTTAATCAATTTATTATGCATTATACATGGAATTCATACAAAATTGGGAATTTTTAATATTTATTGTTAATTCACGATACTTATTGTGATTTCATGATACTTATTTGAACTTTTACAACAGGAGCGCCTAGTAATTTTATTACACATTTAAATTGTCTAAAAATTTCCGAAGCATTAGCAAATTTACGACAACAATTTTTATATCAAGCATAAATATGTATTATATATTAAAATTTTATTGTAAAATCGCAAATGTGCATTGTAAAGTATACTAAATCAAGTATGAAATTCAAACAAAATAGTTAATTCAAGATATTTATTATGTTTTTATGATACTTATTGGAACTTTCACAAAAGAAGTAGATAAGTGTCTAGCAATCTTATGACACATTTACGTCGACCCAAACATCGCCAAATGAGGACAAAATTCTCAAACAATCTCATCTTGGACCGCACCACGCCCACCCGAGGGGACACGATCCCTCCGACACTTTCCAAGCCTCGCATCACGGCGCGGTCCATCTCGGATAACGCTTCTCACGATTATTTCCTGCGGGATATTTCTAGCGTTCCCGCGTCTTTGCCTCGCGGGGTGTTACGCCACACGGCACGTAACGAGAACATGCACTCGACACTGTGCTCCCTGCCCCCTTCCACAACCAGCAATTTGCCTTTATCGACGACCGAGTTCCGCTATATAGGTAGGTCCTACGTTCCCCGAGCGCGCACACGGCAAAAGCGTGCGGCGTGTATTCGCACTACGCGCATCGCGAGGGGCTTCCCCTTCCGCGAAGATCGGCGCGCTGCCGGTGAACGGTGCGCCCGCAACCGAGACTGAAGAGCGCGAGCGCATCGGGGCTCTCGCCTCGGATCTTCTCTTTTTCGCGGAGGATAATCTGCTCGAGATCCCGAGGCGTCCGCGGTTTCGAAACACACGCGGCGTTGAGTAACGGACGATCCGCCGGCGCGGAGGCGAAGCGAGCCTAAACGGGAACTGCTATCTCTCGCGTTGGACACGTTTTCGCGAAGGCTGCGATCAATTTCAGTGTAACCTGCTACATTTGGCGATACACATTACGCGTGTATATGTATATATAGGGTAAAAGCGGGATAAACGTCTCGGCTTTAAGTGCGAATTCAACATCGATTATCTCGAAAGCAATGGGAGATATCGAAAAAAAGTCTAAATAAAAAAGGTTCGTCTATCTTTTTTCTGTGAAAAAGGTACTTTCGACTTTTCACAAATCTCCACCGCATTTCGAAATAACCGCGTTCAAAGCTGAAATCTCGTAGTTTATCATTGTTTATTGTCACAATCGACACAATTATCAGTATCAATATCGGATATTAGTTTCGATATCAGATCACAATCATTAATGCCATTTTTATGATCATAGAAAATTAATTAATGGTAAAATTACAGAACTTTTTTCCAGTTTTTTGCGAGTTTTTAAGCTCGCAACTCTGGTACTGTAAAGTTTTTTATAATGTTGACGGTTCCTTTCAATTAGGGTCTCGGGACCCCGTGACGTCAATTGAGGATTAAAAAAGTATTTGCATCCTCAGCAAAAAAAAAGTACATTTTTCGTTGGATGTGAAAACACTTTTTTAACCCTCGACTGGCGTCACGGGGTCCCAGAGACCCCAATTGAAAAGAACCATCAACATTATCAAAAATTTTACAATACCAGTCGATAGTTAAAAAAAACCGCAAAAATTTGGAATAAATGCTGTAGTTTCATCATTCATTAATTCTCCATGGTCATAAAAATAACAATGATGATTGTGGTCAATCCTTTTAGGATTTTTCAAAAATACTTTTAATTTTGCTCTCAGCGCATTTATTCGATTAGAATCAAAATCGATTGGACGTATAGAAATATCGGTATTCGTTCAAATCGAATATAAATGTACTTTCAGTTCTATTCAAAAACACTTTTATTTCGACTGACAATGAGAACATTTTGTTCTCGGCGCAATAAACTTTGATCACGTTCCATGAAAAAATTCGAAATAACTGCGAGTGAGAGATAATCGAACCCAGAGCAACGTCAGTAACTAATAATCCTGTCCTGCAAAAGCTTTGCGAAACCTTTTACGCGAGCGAAATTGGCGTCGGCGCGTTGCGATTAGAGATTACGGGAATGCAGCCGTTAAAAGGGGGACTCTAACTGCGGCACGGGTAGTCTTTAGCAGGAAATACCTATCTAATATTCTAACGCTTTATCACTTCGTATGGTATCGATTTCCATAAAGGACACCTGACCATCTGCGTCATCGAACTGTTGACCTAATATAAAACGTGGGAACTGTTCATTTGCAACAAAAATTTAGAAAATCCGTAGAATCACTTATGATAAGTTTAAATCGTCAACGCCGGGCGATCATAAAATTGTTGGAACGCGCAAACAAAATCGAAACTCTGCAGAGCGGAATTTATAATGGCCAAAAAAAATTTTCAAAAATGAATACTAAATCATAGATACAGATTACGGAAAATCGCGTCCGATAAAAAAACAATCTTTGAAGAGCACTGAAGTGCGAAGGACCAAAAAGCCTTTCAAAATTAACATTCAAAATAATTTCACAATCACATTTATCGAGGTGGAAACTTAAAATGTTCAACTTTCTAAAGAAGCCAATACTTTTAAACGTATTGCGATTATGTATTTTTAAAATTACCTATATTTAAATATTTGCAAATATGTTCAAAATACATAAAATATCATTCGAATACTTTCGAAGCGTACGAAAAGCGGCAAAAACTTACATATTTAAAATACTCGTTACCTATGTTTAAAACACTTTTTTTTTATATCTCAAATATATCATCTTTCCACGGGGGATGTCGATGTTCGATAACATAATGAGGATTTTATTTGATCGTCCATATGGGGAAATACAATGAATGTAAACGAAACTTTCTTCCTTCAAACCCGAGCTGCCGTCCGGACGGGAAAGAAAAAGTGGTTTGCCGAGCGATGTTTATTCATAAATCATTAATAACATTACGCCGCTGCGGAGTTAACTCGCGCGTCGTCGCTACCGGCGGCCTCAGCCGTCGTCCGGAGCGACGCGATGTTGGACTATTTAATTGAGCCTTTATCGCGTCTGGCGAATTGCATAATTTCCGAGATTTCGAACGCATATACACGCGAGACGCCCCTATAAGAATTTACATAATCCCCCCCCCCCCGTGACGGAACTGGGACGACGAGCGGGTTGTCGCGCCCCCCGCGCTCGTCCTGGTGGTCCGCAAATCCTTCGGCGACTACAAATCTCCGTACATGTGAACCGGGTCCGCCTGTCTCGTGAGTTATATGCTAAGAGGACAGGTTCGACCGAAACACCGCCGCAAAGATTCGGGATGTGTGAAAAGTCTCGGCATTCTCGTGCATCGACGTCGACTCGATTTGTGAATCGAAGTGTGTAACACGCCGATACGACTGTGTGTTGGGAGGATTTATAATTCCGTCGAGTTTTGGCGATATGCGAGAGAAGTTGAACAGTTCGCTGCAAAAACAACTTAACCTCTTAAGGGCCTGTGTTCCTATTTAGGAACGTTCTCGTTTCGCCTTAAAAACTGCTTTCCAAAGTAGGAATTACTTGAAATTTATTCATCAATACACCATTGTTCCTAGCCAGGAACATGCCTAAATTGTACAAATGTTAATTAATTATTTAATTAAGTATTAATTCATTAATTAATTAGATAACTATTTCACATGTACAACTTTTCTTTTCAATTTTATGTTTCCTTTGTCTTTTTATTTCTTCTTTTCTTCATTTTTTTTTTCAATTGCGTTCTAATTGTGGACCTTAAGAGGTTAAGTCGAGTTAAGTTTTTATTATAGATTCATCGATTTTCGCATTGAAGAAACAAAATTATCAAAATATAGGTCTATATCAGTATCAGATACCCAGTAATAGAGGGACAATTATCATTTTTATTGCATTCCGTTTTCCACGTTATCTACTCCTCGAGTATGTACAAAAAATATGATGTCAACTTGATCAGAACATGATCAAGAATAGATCATTACAACGTGATCCAAAAATCTTAATGCGGTCCATTTTTTATCTAATGCGCATACAATAGATAATTTTTTCGAAAAGTTTTTCTGCGTGAAAGAAAAACGGATATGTCTGGACATTTCTTAGACTTACAAGCTCGAATACTTTCGTAAAAATTTCTGAAAATGTTCCGATTACTACGAAAAGTCGGAAAAATAAAGTCAAAATATCTCAGAGCTTTTAAGAAATTTTTCCATCAGGGTCGATCCAAACAATTTATTCGGAACAACTAAATTTTTCCCTAGTGTACCCTTTCAATTATGCAACTCTTCATGCATAACGCTAAAATCAGTCGATGGTTCGAATAATTCTGAGGGGAGATTTTTTTGTCTATCGCTTCTTTTCATATTTAAGTAGACAAATATCATAAATGGACACCAAAATTCGGTCCGGAACATATTACTTAAACAAATAAAAGGGTAGATTTTAGTGTTTTTTGCACATGTCTCCGAAAATATTCATTCTACGAAAAAATTGTAGCGAACTAAATTGTTCGGCACTAAATTCTCCACAAAAAAGTATCGACATTTTTTTCAATCGGAGCAATAGTTTCAAAGATATAACCCTGCGAATTGGAAAAAATGTAGATACCTACCTTTTTTGTAGAGAATTTAGTATTGAACAATTTAGTTCGTCATAATTTTTCCATAGAATGAATATTTTCGGAGATATCTACAAAAACAATAAAATTTCCCCTTCCATTTGTTTAAACAACATGTTCCGGACCGAATTTTGGTACCCATTTTTGATATTTGTCTACTTAAACGTGAAAAGAAGCGATAGAAAAAAAAATCTCCCTTAGGGGGGAATTTTTGGGTCAATAAAACCCCTGACGCCTGGACTAATGGGGCAGTAGATAATCGGGCGCACTGGTCGCTCACGACGACGACGCGGTGAATCCCGCAGCATAGGTAAAGCGAGAGAACCTCGGAGGGTGACTCTTGCGCAATACCGTGTGCCACGTTCGCCTCGGGATCCCGCAGCCTATGAGTGGTATACCTACACGGGAGCATCGCGCTTTAATCGAAATCGAAAGTGACCGCTTTATCGCGGGGCGGCCGGAGCAGACGGCGGCTTTGTTTATGCAAATTTATTCTTTTCTCGCCCGGCGAGTTAACGGAGACTCACTCCGGGATATACGTACCGCCGTACGATGTCCTCGCGCGCTTGCGGACGACTTTTAATCTCCCGGCGCGACCACGCCCATTCGAAAATCATAATGGATCACCGTAGCGGTGGCAACCTCGTTGTAGATGCCTAATTATTATCTACTCGCCCCGGTTGGCGACGCTCGCGGAGCGGAGGTCGTTTTTGGTTCGGAAAAGAAACCAGGCTCGACTCGTATCGCCATTTCTCAAATTCGAATTCGAGGGATACACGTATTACGCGCGGAATGTAATAGATGGTCTGTCGGATAACGTATGTAGGGGCCGAGGTGGGCGTTGCCGAATGCGATATAATATGCATAACGTATCCCGCAATCGTGCAATTCATTGCGTTATAAACTTTTATTTTCCGTCTCGCCGGTGTACCTATGTAGTGGAGCCTTCCACGTCGGATCGTCATGCCTGTGATCCTTAAAATTGCGGATTTGCTTCGCAATTTTTCCGCGTGTCGGGTTTACTCTAAATGCCTAATTTACTTTTTTAAATAAGCCTAAATGCCTCCATTTTTTAAATAGACCCTGTTCATCATGGTGTTCGTGAATTATTAATTTCTTTAAATTGCAGGGGAAAACGCAATTTGTTTGAATTCTGAAAAAATTGTCAAAAATCTTCCAAGAAGTTACAACCAGTTTTTGAGGCTCGTCCAAAAATAATTTTTAAACCTAGTTCAAATTATACAGAAAATATCATATAGTATATTATAATAAAACAGTATTATGTGTGAAAAATATATATAATATAAAAACAATATTTTCCAGAGAATGCTACTATTCGACAAGCACCTAGCCTTACCTAGCCCCGGAATTTGTTCTAGCCTAGCCTTGTCTAACCACAGCAATGTTGAAACCTAGCCCTACCTAGCCCTACTTAGCATGTGTACCTAGCCAACCTAGCCTCGGTACCTAGCCATACCTAGCCCAAAAACCTAGCCGCCCTAGACGGAAACGTAGCCTAACCATAGTCATGATGAAAACCTAGCTGAGTCCATTCCTACCCTAACCGAAACCCTAACCCAAACCCTAACCTATATAATATTATATAATAAAAACATATTATGTATGAACATATGTATTACAATATAAAAAATAATCAAAGTAATAAATAAAATACCCTACTGAATAAAAATCGCTTTGAGAGCGAAACTAATTTTTTGTGAAACATTTCGAAAAATGACGGAAAAAATGAATTTCACTTTTCAAGTGATTTTTAGTCACCCGAGAATATTTTAATATTCCCTGCACAGAATTTGTGTGTGTGTGTGTGTGTGTGTGTGTATCAGGTTCCAAGCCTACTCATCGTGAACGACAAAGTGAGGGATGCTTGGCATCACGAACGACAATATGAGAGAACCTACATAAGAAGCAACAGAGGGGGACGCTAATTTAAGTCGACGCTTATTTATATGTAAATTCCAAACATAAGTGCACCTATTTATCTTTTCAAATTCAAATTTCATGTTATTCGAAAAATCTTCCAAATCCCTGCGATGCAATATATCCTCCAAACGAAGCTCCTTGATCGCGGAACGCGGTGTACATTAATAGAGCAATTTAACGGAAATAGAGCAGATCTAAATCCCATTCGCACGGATGACGCAGAAATGCGTTTCCGTATAACGTTCGACCCGATTTGCGAAAGCTACGACGCGTCGAATCCGGGAAACGTACGACCGTGAGGTGGAATCTCGTACGATTCCGCGTACGTTTAATATCTTCACGCATGGCTGTACACTCGCACGTATTGCGATCATGCAGGAAATGCGGAAGACTCGAACGGGTGGAGCGAGTCGGAAGAAAATAATGTTCTGGTCGGCCTGTAATCGAATAAACGATTTGTCCGAGAGCTGGTGCGATTTTAATTGAATGAATCATTTCTCCGCGTGCATAATTAAGCGTATACCTATATTATGACTGAGAATGTTAGGCGTTAAACATATCGGTGTCTTATCACGTATCTCAGTTTTGATGATTTCTCAAGAGAGAACGATTCTAAATATTTTACGATTTTTCATTGTGAATAGGTCCTGCAATTATTTTTATAGCTTGGTGATTTTTTTTATGTAGCAAATAACATTGCAGGGCTTAGAGAATTTGTCAATACAACAGTGTTTGGTACTTTAAAAGTAGTGAAAAAAAAAAATTAAAAAGTTATGCCCTAACGTGGAAAAAATATATGGGGAATAGCAAAAGTATAGAATGTTGAGGTACGCCGGGTCGTGAGATAAAAACATAAGGCTTAAGAGCAACCTATTGGCGGTCTTAACTCAATTTTCAAATTTTCTGAGATACGCCCTTACCTCATACTTCTTTATCAGCTTCGACGAGCTCTAGATATTTTGTAGAAGTAAAAAATCGATTTCCATTTTTTTTAATGAAGAGATCTTCATATAAAAAACATACGAATGAAGTTGGCCCCTCGTTTCTATGGAAAGTAATGGAAACGAGGGGCCAACTTCATTCGCCAACTCACCCCGTTTTACCCTATAGTATTAAAAACCCTTTGCGTGTGTCATCCGTCTCCCTCGACACCGAACAACATCCATTCGAAGGACTCTTTCCTAAAGTGACGAATAACGGAAACAAACAGGTTTTCGTATCGTAAAAAACTCACCCTTTATATAACTCGTATATAAAAAATAATAAACCCGATTGAGTATCATATTTCGGGCGTTACATAATGACAACACTTCGAGCGTAGAATAAATCCCATCATTTTTAAAGAGCTATAGGGATCAGCGCCGTCAGATCGGCCGAGAGTTACGTATCGCTTCGATACAGATTTATTAAAACGTCCGATCGGCGCAATACTCCCAAACCACGACCCTAATTCGACACAGTCTTTATTGTTTTAGCGTTTAATCGTATACCCGCGTTGCCTTGCGCTCGACGAAGTACACTGTCGCGCGTCATTAGCGTCAGTCGTGTCCTTAATCTTCTCTCTATTCGTTGGCAACAAAGCGTAAGAACCATTGCTATTATTTTTCGTGCTCCGTAGAAAGTGTGGTATAACGCTTCAAAATCGAAAGTTGCCAGCTGTGATCGCCCGAGTTACGTTATTACATCGATTCTGCTCGGATGCGATCCGGATTATTGAAATATTGTAATTAGGAGAGATGTGTGTGTGTGTGTGTGTCGATTTTTGCGATGAAACTACAGCCTCCGAATTAAGACCAGCGTTTCAATTTAAGGTTGACTTACGTGTAATGAAAAATGTCACCATGTACCCGACATTTAAATGCATCGGCAATGCCTGGTTAAAATTTTAGATGATTCTGCTAAAAATGTTCAGAGAAATAGCCACTCCCAATTTGGTATTCTCACATTGTGCCTTATGGGAGTTCTGATTTTTTAAACTTCAGAATTAAAAAAAAAGTGTACAGCCGGTTCGCCAAACTCACAAAAGCTATTTGAATTGAAAGATATACCAATTAACTATTTTGGTAGTATAAAGAAAACAATCACTTACTACGTCTACTTTGAGAACTTGCTTGTAATAATTGGTCTTTATAGTTTAACGATATAAACCTCGACAACGTTGTTGACTTTTGAACTGAAAAATATTGCAAGAAACGAAACAAATATTTTTCCACCCGAGTACACTTTACTCTTTTTACTTACGTGTAGATGGTACACCTACGTGATTCAGTCTTAAATCTCTCACTGGACGTGATTAATTGGGAATAATTAAATAGAGAGAATTCTTAAAATTAAAAGAAAAAGCATCATCGTAATGGAACTGAAATTAGAATGGCAGAGAAGGAGCGAAAAAAATTGACTCGAATTACCCTCATGAAAAAATACTACTGAGAGAACGAAAATCCTACTGGAAACTATTGGATAGCAATAGGGTAAAAGTAAGATAGATACTCCTGCTTTTATTTAACTTTGAACGCGATCATCTCAGAACGCAGTTGAGATGTACGCGAAAAATGTATATAGCTTTTTCACATAGTAAAAATATAGAGGAACATTTTTTTATTTAAACTTCTCTTCGATATCTGTAATGGGTTTCAAGATAATCGATTTTGAACACTATCCGTTCCATGTTTACTCTAGTTATAATTATTGAAATTCAATAGATTCCAAGAGTATTTTCATACTCTCGATACGTAGTACTTTTTCTTAGGGTATAAATGTAGCAAAAATTGATAAAACGGCAGTTATCTCGATCGAACGATGCAGTCGCCAGTAGAAATAATTGAAAATTTGATGTCTTCCTACTCGATTAAATTTGTCTATCCGTTTAAAGTAAGATTTAGACTTTAAAACGTATTCCTACTGACAAAAAGATGCTTGTCTCAAGTATACATACTCGAGCTAACCAAATACAAACATCCGCCTGTATGAAAGAGAAGATTTCAAGGAGTACACACTTCAGCGGTTCATAGCTCCATTGAGAAGTCTCGCATACAAACAGCTGTATTGAAAAAGGATCCTCAAACTACTCTATCCAAAATTTCGAGTGTCGTTTGAGTTACACATAACACGCGAACGCGTGAAATGTAATTTCACTTGTGCAATACATTCGCTGAATATTTGAGTAAATTAAAAAATGGATCAGATATCATGTTCATCCGTTTCTTTGGGAAAAAATATTTTTCATTGCAATCTGTAGGAACAGAAACTTACTTAAACTCACAGAGTGAGTTTTCTAAGGCCAAGAGACCCATTTATTTTCGTTATTTATCACCTGATGAAAAAGTCTTTGAAATAAAAGTTATTTAGTATCGAGGATGACATGTGATACATGCAAGCGGTTTTTGATAGCACGTTTTATTTATGAGATATGAAGGTAATCTTCATTTTTTTAATGGAAATCTACTTTTTTTTTACCCTTATAATAGTTACAGAGCTCATCGAAGTGGGCAAAAAAAAGTTTAACCGTTTCTGAGATATTTCCACTCAAAGTAAGAGTAAGAAAGAATTACATAGATCAAGATCGTTAATAACCCCTGTATTTTGGCCGGAAATATTTCACAAACGGTTCAATGGACGGATATTTTACCTTATACCCCTTTTATGTCGATCTCGTCTAGCTCTACAACTTTTATAGAAGTAAAAAGATCGAGTTCCGTTTAAAAAACTCAAAGTCATCTTCATATCTCATAAATATTACATAGTTCAAAAACCTCTTGCGTGTATTATATACGTAACCCTTGACACCAAACAATTTTTATTCAAGACAATTTTTCGTAAAGTGATAAATAAAGAAAAGAAATGGTGCTTCGCGTCTTAGAAAACTCATCCTGTATGACGAATCGTCGTCACGTTTCAAGTTGCTATCCAAACTCTACAACGACAGCATACCTCCAACATCCGAAAAAAGAAAGACCATCCAAAATGAAAACAATAAAAAACACCTGCCTAATCCATCGACATATCTAATACCGTTAACGAAATATCGTTGCAATCGACCGAAAAGATGCTATTCGAAGCTCCGCGGATAAACACTTTAGAAAGCGAAGGAAATCGGCTATAACTTCGCCAACTTCCGCCGCGGAATGTTGCACTTTCGACATCCAACGAGAAGATGGCTATAGCTGCGGTTAAAGCAGAGAGGCAACTAGTAATTGGCCATCGATTGGTCTTACATCATCAACACCACACTTGGATCTTGCCGAGTACATATATACGTAAATATTAGTTTCAAACGAAGGCGGCATTATTAATGCACTTTATACGAACGAAAACAAAAATCGTGCCCCCCTGTATCCATAGATACGTAGCGTAATATACAATATTAATTCGAAAAGAATCAATACCGAAATACTGAATATATACCTAATACTTTGAATTCTATTAGATAAGTATAGGTAGGGTAAACCACCCAGTTATTGGACACTTAAGGATTTTACAAAATTTGAGACCGTGTTAAAAAGATATTTTTCTACCTAGAGATATGAGTGGTGGCTTGTTTTAATTGAAAATATATTGGCTTTACATTTTAATAACTTACAATTTTAAGTTGGAAAGAATATAATTTTCAACAATAAAAAACTGGGATCAAGTCACAAAACTTAGTTATTGGACAATGTTCTTAGCTTTTGGAATACTCAATCCAGTAATTGAACAGTCAAGAATCAATAAGCCAGGTACGGTTTTTGATAATATTTATTTAAGTAAAAACTAGCAATCTTGTTTTCATTTATTTAAATCAGACTATCCAATAACTGCAAGGTGTCAGATAACTGGGTGGTTTACCCTATTAAATAAAATTATACGAATCAATGTAAATAAAAATGAAGATCGATCGATATACATACACGCCTAATTGCGAGAAACATATTCATGGTAATATTAGAAAGGAAAAAAGGATATAATACAATACCGAAATTTAAGATTCACTTCGGAATCCAAGATCATGGTCATCATCACATCGTCATCCATTGAGAGATAATTCCAAATATTGTCATTTTTCAGTAATCCAATAGAAATCCGACATCCTCGATTTATAGATTCATCCTCAATTGAATTCGCTGAAAATAAGGTGCTGCCCTGAAAAATTGCAGCGTGACCGATGAGTAGAGTGAAAAAATGACGAGCTGCGAACGACGTTTCTCGATGAACTAGCATCATCGGAGAAACGTTCGTTAACAACTCCTTCGATTTCTCAAAGAAATACGTAGCCAAGTAACGATCGACATTATTTTGTGGACATTTTTTAACACCAATTGCAATTGCAACAGAAAACGAGACGCTTTCAATTACACACGCGTTGAAAAGATAAGGTATAATTCACGCGGGGGGTATACTGTAATAATATTTGATTATTACCAAGAATTAAAGAACGTATTGATGAAAGTCTTTTGTTAAATAATCAAAGGCATTTAAAGGCACTCGAGAAATTCGATAGATTTCTAATCAAATATACCTAAATGCTACCATCTCGAATTCAAACGGAATGCTACGTATTTCTTGGCACAGATAAGGATCTCACGTGCGATATATTATATTCATGCTCTCTTGTAAAACTTTAATTTAGACAAGCACAAGGAAAGCAATCGAATGACAACTCTAGAAACTGAAGAAGCATTAAAATCAAATCCGACGATACAAAATACTTGGAAATCTGAACGTGAGATCCCTGAATTAAAAAAAAATAAAATAGCATACGAATGACAACGTGCACGGTGACAACATAATACAAATGCAATACACAAATGAATTCTCCTCTTCGGCGAATCGCCTCTTCGAGCAAAGCTCCTGATGACGCGTAGAATTTATTTTCAGGCTCGAACATTCCCTTTCAACGAAAGTCTCACGCGGATGAATAAAATCGCCATTCCACGTCAATCGATCGAACGTTCCCTTTAAATGCGAATCAATGAAAACTCCCACCGATTCCCAGTTATAAAAATACAAGACTGGAGATTTCTCAGTGATATAGAACTGAGAAGCAGTGGCTATTCACCGATTGCCAGTGTTTTTCACTGATTCCATTTCAAAGAGAGCGTCGATTGAAATCAAATGGAAATTCGTGTTCATTCGTGCGACGCACTGAGAAAAAAAATGGTTAAACCGATTTATTTGGTTCGAATTATTTCAAGCAATGAAATATTTTTTAAATTTATGTAATCGTGTTCAATCCAATACCCATTCATTCGCAACTGATGTATCACTCTGAATAGGTATTCAGTTGCTATAACTCAACATATTTAGTTAGCCATAGGTATATGACTATTTTTGTACAGTTGGAACAATTAGACATTTTCTTCGTGTGATTAATATCGACTAATTTAAAGACAACTTAATCTTTCAACAACATTTTTTTTCTCAGTGCGCTTCGAATTATTTTTGTCCGCCTTTGATTTCAACGAATCTGCAGAGATTCATCGAGATCGAAGTACGGACGCTCTCTCTTTACGAGACTTTCTCGCGAGCTAAATAAGTCACTATAGCCCAAACGACGACCTGCGATTCCCTGAAGCGCAGTCCGTTAACGTCTGTGCACATTTGATCGAATCCTCGAGCCTTTTATTCACTGCCACACTTCTTACTTCATTTTGAAATCTCCTCGGTCGGCCTTCGATCTATACGAATCTCTAAAGATTCGTAAAGATAAAGAACGGACATTATCAGGGATTTCCTTGCCAAGTAAATAAGCTCGAACGACGATCTGCGATCGTGAGAATCGCAGCTCGGAATTGTTCGAGCCAATTAACTTCGAGCCTTTTTTCGCGTTCACTTCGCGCACTTCTGAAAACACTTTGACACGACTTAAATACTTGATTTTCGCGTGCGTCCGGGTCTAGAACCGCGGGCGCTTGCATTCGAATTCCGGATCCGGGAGAGCTTTCGCGCGTTATTCCGCGAAGGAATTTCCGGCCGGCCTTGCCTACTTAAAACTAGTCACACATTCGCTCCGAAAGACTAGCCTACCTCCCCCGGCTATATTTAAAAAAGATGCAACACATTCTCGCCAACACAATCATTGCACGAATTCCATTCATTCCACCCCAGTGCAAGGGCCTACACTAGGGATAACGTCCCGGGACGCATCCGTCACCGGAGCTTGATCTACCTGTCATAATAATACACACCTGAATAATGTACACTTACTGTTTACGAAAGCTGAAAAAATATTTCATGAATATGATTAGCAGTTTATTCATCTAAACGGGCTAAGGACTCTATTGAATTGTAATATATGTATTTTTTTTCTGTAAAAATGTTGGAATATTGAAGTAAGAAGTAAGAAAAAAGAAATGCTCATCTCAAAATTCTAATTTCAAACAGCAAAGACAATAATGCAAGAATATTCAACAATAGATATTTTAATTGTAAGCAAATCTTCGAATCAAAATATTCGATTTAATATCGAAAACCCTGAGGCGTTCTCCGAGTAGAAGCAAAAACACTAAAAACTTCGCAAACTCGCATGGAATATTTACTTCGACCACGAGAACGACCTGTCGCGCGCGAACTCTCATCGTTCCTCGATAAAATTCAATTCGACGAGTGTCTCCAACAATCTGAACGCGGCGGGAGGAAAATTTTTGTCAGCAAAGTCGGAGGGTCATCCGACTTCAAAACTAATTACGCGAGATCCAGAAAGATTTCTACCGAATATCGCGAAGGAAACAATGAGAGGCTAAAGCTGAAATTATTGAAAACATAGCGAGAAAGTCACGAGCCGAAACCGGTGAAAGCTTCGACTCGTGGTCACCGTGCACAGTTGTCGAAAGAAATGAAAATTACAACCAGTTTTCGGTGTCGGTTCGGACCAATCGTCCTGCGACATGATCGAAAATCGGAGGGACTCAAAGACATACGAACCCCTCTGCGTGATTCCCTTCGTCGAGGCGATGGCGGCTTACTGACATCTTCTTGCACTGCCCCCGGAGATCCCTCCACATAGGCCTATTCCACGAAAATCGGCTAACCAAAAATGCTTGAATTTATTAATTACCATTTGTACGAAACGGACTACCGATTTAACGTGAAATAGGCCTACTCTAGGAGACCGGCGAGACTTACGGCGGCCTCTTCTTTGAAGTCATCTGCTTCAGCCCCACATTTTGCATCGAACCATCCCTTTCAAAAAGACTGCGAATCTTCGAGGGCTATTCGCGAGGATCGCCGATCTCATCGGACGATCGAGAGCTTTTGGTAAAAAAAAGTAAAGAATGGAACGTATTAGCGCGAATGCCAATGACAAGGACTTCGCAGCCCTTATTTATTTCATTTTAGGGGAAATAAGGGAAATTTTGATAAAAAAGGAGATCTTCGAGAAATTGGAAACGTCGAGTGATTTTGAGAGATAACGATTTTTTTAAGATATACAATGAAATACTAATTTTTATTCAATGAAGGAAGAATGTTTTTGTATAAGTTAAAAATTTATATCTCATGTTATGTAACTTAAATTTGAGTACCTATCACAATGTGATTTAACCCATTAAGTCCGAGAAATGCCCAATTCTCAATTGAAGTTTGAGACTTATTTTCTACAACAAAAAATTGGAATAAAAATTCCAAACATACCTATTCCACTATTTTTGGGTGTGCTCTTTCGATTGGTGCAGTCAGAATTACATTTTCATGACTCCGAAAACCAATATGGCGCATTCTAAATAAAAAGTGCACAAAATTTCGTGTGTTTCATTTTTATGTGATTTTTTTTCGCATCAATAAAGTCGCAGGATCGAAGCCAAATTGCGGCCAAAGGGGGACGCAATATGTGAACTTTAATTAGAAATTTGTTTATTTTGCTACGAATCAACGTAACCTCTTCAAAACTTCAATATATCGAAAAAATATACGTTATTTGATCAATTATGAACATTATTGATGAAATTGATATCTCTAGTGGTACAATCGTCCCGAAAATGTATGTACAGGGCTTTTCAGGGTCGCTGATCATGAATTTGAGGTTACATTTTTTAAATTCAAGATGGCGGATCCAATATGGCATACCGAAATTCATCAAATGCTTCTAAATCACGAGAAAATGTGTATACGGGGGTTTTCGGGGTCGTCGATCACGAATTTGGGATTAGATTTTTTTTAATTCAAGATGGCGGATCCAATATGGCATACCGAAATTCATAAAATGCTTCTAAATCACGAGAAAATGTGTATATGGGGGATTTACGAAAGAAAATTGGTTGTTTCCGTCCGTTAGCCGTTTCATGTGAACGTTTCCAACTCAAACCACGTGGAGGTGGACGGTAAGTCTTTTTCATACATTTTTTTATTTTAAAAGTTTTTTATGTTTTTTATGCTTTTTTAGTTTTTCACGTTTTTTTTTTTAATTTACATGAGATTTGTCTTTACAAGTTTTACAATAATACAAATCACAAGTGGAGCAGTATATGTGTGTGCGAATAATACATTCCCTCGTGGAACATTTTCTTTTACTAGTTTTCTGACAAAACTTATGTTTTTTATTATACCTCTTCTGTCCAATATCCAAATAATATCTAGCAATACTCATAGCAATATCTTTCGTACCAATCTTTTTTGATTCAACTTTTGATAAATTATAAATCACAAGTGCGTTTGTGATTGCGGCTTGAATTAGACGTATAAAAACTACATGAGTCCACTTTTTGCTACGTATACATGGCTGCACGTTGTTGCAGTGACTATCGTGGAGATCTGCTCCACCCATGAATTGATTATAAACATGAAAAGCGTTAGGGAATGGAATAGATACTCTTGAATGATCTTTTGCACTATATCTTTTAGAAGATAACATTGGAGTCACTCCTGTAGCTGACGAAACTATAGAGACCTGCTTAGAATCCATCACACTAATATAATTGATTTCACTGTTTCCATCATGTTTTGAAAGAAATGTGCCTCTAGGAGCTTTTTTATCAATTATATTTTTGGTTGATACTCTGTTATCTCGAATGGTTCCTGTGGATTTTAGTCCCAATTTTTTAGGTGTAACATGAGATCAATGCTAGTAAAATAATTGTCATGATATAAATGATATTTCGATATATTAGAGGAGGGTGTACCCTTAAAAAATTTATGCAATAGATGCATGACAACTTTTGTACCGAGGGCGCATTTATTTAGCTTATCAACTTGAGATCCCTTCCCACAGTACAGATCAAGATCAAATAAATATCCGTTTGCTGAACATACTCCCCAAAATTTCAAACCGAATCGTATCGGTTTTCCGCGGATAAATTGCTTCAAACTAGTTCTGGCATAAGTCTTCGCCATCATTTCGTCGACCGATAACGCAGATTCAAAAAAAGCCAAATTTTGTAATATTCTTACGGAACTTTTCCAGCAACACCCGAACTCGCCAAGCTTTATCATCTTTTTTTCATCGCTAGTTTTTGCATACTTTATGTTCGATTTTATTTCAAGAAAAGTATCACGTCGCATGGCAGATCGAACTATTTCGCAACATAAAAGAGGGTCAAGCGACCAATAATCTTTTTGAGATTTACGTTTATTGAAACTTGATAAAATGAGAATTCCTATATAAGTGTTCAAATCATCTAGATTTAGAGTATACCCATTCTCTTTGGTGGCTTCCACGATATAATTTTTCATTTCGATTGAAAAGAAGTGTTCAAATAGTTGAACATATGAGGAATTATGTATACTTCTTTTTTGATTTTCACTGAGAAAACATTTATTCATTATTTCATTACTATACTTTTTCTCACCATCAACCCAAACGTACTCATGATCTTTCTCTAACTTTGTTTGGTTATCATCGTATGACCTAGATACATTTGTGTATGAATACTTTGATAGAATTTCATCTATTTCATCATCGCCATCGTGATCAATATCGGATTCTTCATCTGAGCCTCCAGAATCACTTGAATTTGGTAGAAGTAACATTTGATCATAATTATCATCCGATGTGTCAACCTCATAATCCAGACGATTAGCTGTTGACTTTCTTCTACATTTTGGTGCCATGTTTCAAGTAATAATAGGTACGAGCAGAGAAAAAGCGAGTCGAAAATCAATTATCCTTTTCGGGTAAGAACAAATATTCGACTATCCAAAAAGTACATATAGTTTTATATAAACAATAGTATATATGAATTTCACGTTCAATAATAACTCTGAAAATATGATGTAAGCGGGGCGCTCAGGGAGGTGCTAATTTATACCCTCAGTGACGGGGTTTGTTTGTGGGAGAGGCGACGCAAGCTCTTCGCCACCTACCGGTCAGGCTCGGTACTGCTTGCATAGTGCTGCGCGCTGCAACCTATCTAAGGTGTTGCCTGTCTTCAGGCGCGTCGCGAGAGTCTGCGGGTGGGTTGCAACAAATATTAGTATTCAAAAGTGTAATTAGACTAATGACGCGTGATGAAGCTACTAGAAGTGCCGGGTAACTGAATTTGAAATTATCATCAAGTCAAGCGGAGAGAATAATAGCGAAGTTTATCGCAGAAAGAACTAAATAATTAGAAAATATATAAAAATATAAAGTTTCTACGAGGTTTGAGTTGGGAAATGTTCACATGAAACGGACTAAACAACCAATTTTCTTTCGTAAAACCCCCATATACACATTTTCTCGTTATTTAGAAGCATTTTATGAATTTCGGTATGCCATATTGGATCCGCCATCTTGAATTTAAAAAAACTAATCCCAAATTCATGATCAACGACCCCGAAAACCCCCATATACATATTTTCTCGTGATTTAGAAGCATTTTATGAATTTCGGTATGCCATATTGGATCCGCCATCTTGAATTAAAAAAATCTAATCCCAAATTCGTGATCGACGACCCCGAAAACCCCCGTATACACATTTTCTCGTGATTTAGAAGCATTTGATGAATTTCGGTATGCCATATTGGATCCGCCATCTTGAATTTAAAAAATGTAACCTCAAATTCATGATCAGCGACCCTGAAAAGCCCTGTACATACATTTTCGGGACGATTGTACCACTAGAGATATCAATTTCATCAATAATGTTCATAATTGATCAAATAACGTATATTTTTTCGATATATTGAAGTTTTGAAGAGGTTACGTTGATTCGTAGCAAAATAAACAAATTTCTAATTAAAGTTCACATATTGCGTCCCCCTTTGGCCGCAATTTGGCTTCGATCCTGCGACTTTATTGATGCGAAAAAAAATCACATAAAAATGAAACACACGAAATTTTGTGCACTTTTTATTTAGAATGCGCCATATTGGTTTTCGGAGTCATGAAAATGTAATTCTGACTGCACCAATCGAAAGAGCACACCCAAAAATAGTGGAATAGGTATGTTTGGAATTTTTATTCCAATTTTTTGTTGTAGAAAATAAGTCTCAAACTTCAATTGAGAATTGGGCATTTCTCGGACTTAATGGGTTAAGAAAAAGAAATCACCTGTTGAATCGAGTTTCTGATCAGAAACGGAGAAAAATCTACGGAGTATCGTAGAACAGGCATTCGTCTGCGAGTATCATCTAAAATTTTAGCGGAAGGCCTATAATGCGAGTGCGAGAGAGAGCGTCGACTCAGGGCGTTTGCTCTCTCTCTCTCTCGCACTCGTACGATTACACCTGCGAGAAATTCCTTCGCTCTTATCATGATTTTCACCGCATCCGGAGGATCAATTCGTCGCGCGGTGTTATTTTCGAGGGATTCGCACAACGCCGCGTATTTAGACGATTATATATTCGTTCACGTCGTCGCGGGAGAAAGAGAAATAATGCCTTTATATATATACCTTCTATCGTTGCTCCCGCGGCGAGACGAGATTCCGAGCGGGTGAATTCGACGCTTCGGAAGCAGAGTGCGCCCGGAAAGTCTTCTCCATTTCTTCCCAACGGTTGTCACAGACTTTTCGATAAAGATTCGGCACGCGAAACCCATTTTCAACGGCTTTAAAGGCGACTTTTTCCACTCACGGGGCGTAGTTCCACTCCAGTCTCCTCTTCGTGTGCCGCCGTGCGCGTCTTGGCGCGTTCGCGGGTTTTTCCCGGCCACCGGCCAACGGCAAGGGCTCAGCGCTAGCCTCGAACCCAAAGCGCGCTGTCGAAAACCTTCGTATTAGATTTTTTGAATAATTCGGTTTTCCAAGAGAGAATAAGCTACTTTAAGTGAGATTTAATTATTAAATCTTGTATTTAACGAACTACTTGAAGAATTAGTCCATGTATTGCACGCAAAATATTCGGAGAAATAGCCACTCCCCAAATTTTTGATATTCTTACATTACATCTTATGGAAGTTCTGATTTTTCACACGTCAGAGTTTGAAAAAGTATATCGCCAGTTTGCCAAACTCACAATAGCTGTTTTAATTGAAAGTTATACCGATTGACTGTATCTTAAGTATAAAAGAAACAGTCACTTACTACGTCTATTTTGAATATTTGCTTCGAATAATTGGCCTTCATAGATTAACGATATAATCTCGACAAAATTGTTAACTTCTGTCTGGGCTTTTCTTTTCTCGTGAACTTCTAACACGGTAAGCTGCTTTTTATGAACACGTTTGATTACTAATAGGTACAACACAGTACTAATACTTTTAAATATTGCACTGAATTTTTTTCGGCTTTTAATTGCTTCAAAAGGATTTTATATCTGCTCGGTTTTAGCGTGTATAAATTAGATCAAAGGTACAGCATCAAACTAAAGTTTTAAATATAAAAAAATCTGAAATTCGTGTGTCAAAAGTATATCAAATTCCCATAGAAATTGTCCATAGTTGCCTATGGAATCTCTTTAATAGGGATCATTCGTCCTCCTCGATACCAAACAATTTTTATTCCAAAGATTTCTTTGTAAAACGACAAATAACGGGGAAAAAACAGGATGACCATCCTGAGTGGAACACCCTGTACATAAGTAACGACCGAATGACGCTGACGTAACGTACCTACTTAGTCCGAAGATGAACGACGAGATGCAAGTAGACGCTCGTATACCTGTAGCAGAAAAATATTTATTATTTTGCCGGGAAATGTGCCGTTGCTATTTTAAGACTGCGCAGGAGAACGTAAGCGACTGACAATGAGAGAACAAGCGATGCCCAACGCGTCGAGAGTGAACGAGGCGTTTATTAGGCCGCTGGAAGAGTGCGGCGATGAAAGTACACGTTATACGCGAACAAAGAATCGTTTTATCGCATATTCGAAGGTGATGACGGTGGAAGGTGCAATTTGCAGAAGCACCGGGAGTATCGTAAATATCCGGCTTTTGAAAGGATAACGGGAGTGGAAATAAGTATACGAGTGGTCGAGTTAACTGCTAATGGAAATGCCGGTACAACTGGCAATTGGATCGAGAAATATGTATCCGATGTGGAAAACGTACCGATTGGTTATTCCGTCGATGAGTCTTTGAGAAAATATGGTTAAACTATAATATTTACTATACGGACACAGAGAAATATACTCAAAGAGACACGCGCGATACATTTCAGTCAAAATGTTGTTAAAATGAAATCAAACGTCTTTCAGAAATGAGAAAATAATGATAAAACCTCATTTTTGTCGTTTCTGTAAGATGTTCGATGTTACTTTGACAACAAAAAATTACGTCATTTAGTGAGTGACATTGTTTTGATTCAAGTGTTTTACTTGGGGAAATGGTAAGTCGAGATGATGTCCAAATAATATCACTTTGACTCAAGAGGATGTCGTGTGGATGTCATTTGGACGTCAACTTGACTTACCATTTCTCCTTGGGAAAAAGAGGTAGACTTGACTTAGATGGTACTTTTGTTTTATATTAAGTGTAAAAAAATATAAAACTGTGTAAGCTATGTAAACTACACAAATTATGTACCTAGATTATGTACAAATTTGAAATGTAATCCAATGAAAAATATGCTACTAGTAATGTTAGAGAAATACAGAAAAATCTTATAAATTAAAGGCTGAAAATACCAAGAAATAATTAAAAGGCTGGTTGACCATTCGAATACCAGTAGGAAAGCATAATAGGTATGTGCAAAGAATTGTCACACTCCTGCTTCAGAGCTGGAAGAAGCTATTCTCAGAAGCACCGAGATAAGTGCTCGCTACTGCAAAAAAGAGTGATACTCGTTCGGAGTGTACATACTCGAGCTAACTAAATGTAAATATCCGCCGCGGAGACAGTTTCGAGCAGTTACAAAGACTTCGACGACTAACAACTTTGTCGAAGAGCGTATGCACACTATCACAAAAATTAGCATTAAATATTTGTCGTGCTCTATCTATAATTACATCTAATTTAGTACAAATTTCATAAGGACCCGCGTAAAAAAAAAAGTATGATTAAAGTATGGCGGAAGTCTAGGATGAGTTGAACGAAAAAATTAAACTCTTTAGTTATTTATTACTAATGAACTATATTCTAAAACCGAACAAGTCATTACAGTTTTATAATGAAGAACCCATACAAACAGAACTGAATCAATAAAGTGTAGGTAAGTCAAGTAAAATTTACTTTTCTTTAGCCTATATCTGACAATCTTTTAATTTAATTTCTGTATATGAATTACCATTTAAGTGAAGTTAAAAAAATGGAAGAAATTACAATTCGACTCATCGGCGGACACAGTTTCATCTAGTAAAATCTCAAACTCGACGGACTGGGAGGAGCGCGCGTAAAAAACCAGGAGACCTTGCGCGTAATTGCGACTATCCCGAGGTGCATCGAACGCGAGCACGCGCGTGGAAAAAAGAGAACGTTTCTCCGACATTCGATTGACCGCGTGAAAACAACTTTTTAACGATACGAACCTACAATTCGTTAGAATTCGCGCGTTAATAAAAAAAAGTAGTAGTACCAGATACGCGCGAGTCCACGCGATATCTCGGTAAGTATATAGTGTTACATCGGTTCTGCCCATATTCAGTTTCTTCCATTCCATTGCAAAACCGGTGTCCGTTTACGCCTTCTCGTATCGCGCTTTATAGGTATATAAAGTATGGTACATAATTAGGATTCATTTCAATAGACACAAGTAAAGTTGTGCGACCCAGTGATTTTTATTGACGAGCTACGAAATTCTGGGACGAGGCGAGACGCGAAGTTGGCCCCTCGTAGCCGTTACTTTCAATGGCGCTGAGGGGCCAATTTCGCGTAAATTAGTAAAAACTAGATGGTATAACTTTTTGATGCATCGACGAAATTTAGTGAAAATTTATATCGCTTGGAGTAATTTTTAATGCTCTATAGGATAAACATTTTAGATCTAAAATAATCGAGGAAAAATTATTTTTGTTAGGTAAAAATAAAAGAATGGCTATAATTCAGTTGCCATTACATTTTTTCAAATAAAAGCTAAGATATGTCAACTGGATTTTAAATCGATCTACGCAAACTGACGTTTATTTCATTTACTATTCAATTCATAAAGTTATGTGAAAAATTATAGCGTATAAATGTATTCTTTTTAATTATAGAGTTCGATCGATATTTTATCTCGACGAGCTCTAAAACTTGTATGAAAACGAAAATTTCGGGTTCCGTACGAAAAAGTAAAGGTGACCTTCATAACTCGTAAATAACGCATTTTATCAAAAAAACACTTATATGTATTATTCGCCTTCATCGATACCAAGTAACTTTTTATCGAAAGATTTTTTCGAAAAATTATAAATAACGTAAATAAATAGATAATTAAGTATACTCGAAGTTTTCAAGATTAATTTATTGGGCGTACAACTTTACTCCCGCCTTTTTCCTATACCAGTTTGATGTAAAAAACGGCGGGAGCAAAGCAAAGTTGTACACCTAATAATATAACTTTCAAGACTCCGGAAAATAAATGAATTTATAGGCTTTCCACGTATTCGAAAGATTTTTTCGAATAAGCTAAAAGACCTCAACTGGACATTGAATCGATCTACGTAGACATATATTAACCCATTTATGCTCAGAACTATTCTTTTCGTCTAATCTTTATAAATCTCACATATTTTATTGCCAGTTCCAGAGCAACTTTATTCTCAGCACCGCAATATCATACTAATGATGTATTGTATACGGTTTTGACTACTAAATGTAACAATATAGGCATTACTTCAAACATACACGCGTATAGTCGGCAGCATAATTATTTAGAAACTGGGTCGTTTTCGACCCGTTGGACATAAATGGGTTAATTATTTCATTTACTGTTCCGTTAATAAAGTTACGTGAGAAATCTCGGTTGGACCGTGAAATACTTACTCTTTTTATTCACTGTACACGCGAGCCGGAGGAAGAAAGTACGTCGTAGGATCGTGCAAGTGCGAACGAGATGCGCGACAGAGACCGTCGCGCGAAATCCCATGAGTGCGAGTGTGTGAGTATGATATACAGTCGCCACTACTCTCTTGTATACCGTGCTCACTCGCACTCACGGGATCTTACGTGACGATCGCGGCAATGAAATAGGCTCATAATACGATAGAGATGCGAAGAAATCGCTCGACGTCGCGATCCTACAAACGCATACTTCGCTCGGACTTTACAGAACGAGCTTCCGGACGTAACGCGAAAATTCCCGAGGGCAAGAAAGGGTGACGGAACATCGATCACTGCATCATACTCGCGTTCCCCGCACCGATTCGAAGCCCCGACCATACTTTCCAACGGCCGCGCGATCCCGCGCGTTCTTCTATCGATTATTAGTTAAACGACGCATGAGACACGAACAATTTTTCCCGATAACGGCGAAACTGTTCCGCGCGTTCGAAGAAGATGGAACCCGACCTTGGGGATCGCTCATTGGTCGAAAACCTTTCCCGAAATGCAACGGGCGCGTCGAACGGAAGAAGTACGGATGGCGTCATCTTTTGGACAATGCGTGAACTCGGTATCTAATTCTTTCTCGAAGACCTCGAAGATAATCGCTGCTGTTTTTGACATAACCCAAGAGTCGCGTTTGACAGATACTCGAGAATCGTTTATTTATCCGAAATGTCGCGAGCTGGAACGCGGTTGGATGCAAAAAAAGTGGTAAGTCAATCAAGTATTACCTCATTTTTAAGATTTTATCGTCGATCCGGCGTTTCACGATTGCGTTTATTAAGAATTACCGATAAATCTTCAAATTTAAGGTTATCCCTGATGACAATTTCTATCAGAATCCCACTTCGATTTTCGCAACGGTTTGGCAGATTTTTTCGAAATTTTCTGAATTGAGATTTTGTTGAAATACTCATTTATCACCATTTCTACTCTTTCCTCCTCACTATACTTCGTGTTTCAATATTTACTAGCTTCAAATTTCGGAAGTTTATACAGCGATTATGCAGTGTATACAAAAATTTGAGAATGCAAAGTTCCAAGCTTTTTGTCATTTCGAACGTTTCGTTTGACGACAAAAATTTGTACGAATTTTTATGAAAAGATTTGGAAAATTCCTCCGAGTGATCAAGTCTGATTAGTCTTTGAATTTTTCACATTTTTATATTTCAAATCGACATGCAATTGACAAAAATTACGAATTTTTTTCGAAAAATCTGAAAACTTTCTCAGAAGTTTTTCTCACATATTTTATTAACTGATTATCGCGGAATTTTCGGGCTTTTTAAAGAAACATTGCTAGCAGTTTTCCAAATTATCAGTTTCTCAATGTTCATCTTTTTTCATAAGCTTTTACAGAAAATTAGTCATGAGGAATTTTGCGCGAAAAATTCGAGAAATTATTCAGATTTTTATAATTTATGGAAAACTAGCTTTTAGGAATAATTATTATCCTGATAAAAAAATGTCTAACAAATTTCTGGAAAATTCTGAGATTCAAATTATATTCTGACTCTGTAGTAATTAGAACATTTTTCAGACATCAGGGTCTGAAACTTTGTTGAACTTTACACATTCGTTCAGACATTTGTCAACGTTTATTAGACTCTTCCAGAAAAGTTTTTGCGCATGGAAAAAAAACAGATATTTAAACATTTCTCTAACTTTCTCTGAAAAATTTGCATACTTCCCTGAAAATGTTCCAACTGGTACAATAAATTTTTCAGAATTTTATTAGATAAATTTCTCCATCAGAGGGTATTGTATTTTTTTCTTAATAACATTTATTTATAGCGACGTCGCACACCCTACTTCCTTCTCCGAATTTCCAGTTACCTCTCCGCCAAATCTCACCATAATCAGCTCCACACTTAAACCGTGAAAACGCAGCAAGCGTATGAACTCACTTCCACGATCATATTTGAAAAACCCAATAAAGATGAGGAAAGCTGAGGAATTCCTTTGAATTACTTTTACCGGAGACCCTCTCCCCCCTCTTTCGATCGCAGAACTCCGAGCTCTTCACGCTCACCTACGGCGCCCTGGTGGCTCAACTGCTCAAGGACTACGAGAACGTGGACGACGTGAACAAACAATTGGAGCGAATGGGATACAACATGGGGATACGGCTGATCGAGGACTTCCTCGCGCGCACCGGCAGCGGCCGATGCTACGACTTCCGCGACACCGCGGAGAAGATTCAGACCGGATTCAAGATTTATCTCGGGATCACGCCGACGATCACGAACTGGAGCGCCGCCGGCGACGAGTTCTCCCTCTACTTCGAATCCAACCCCCTCACGGAATTCGTCGAGCTGCCCGATCACTGCCTGAACTTGAAGTACTGCAATATATTGACGGGCGTGCTGCGCGGCGCTTGCGAAATGGTGCAAATGGAGGTCGCCTCGTGGTTCGCGCAGGACCAGCTCAAGAACGACGGCATCACCGAGCTGCGCGTCAAGTTCATCAAGAGGCTGGAGGACGCCATACCGGCCGGCGAGGATTAGACGTTCCGAATCTTTCGTATTTTACTTTACGTCTCACGCGGCAAACTCGCGTCCAGCGACGAGTCTTTCTCGTCGTAAATTGCTCTGTATATTCAGCGACTTTGAATTTACGAGGTTCGAGGATTAAAAAGTGACTGTTTAAATGTTGGGACACGAGAAGACGAACGGCGAGCCGTGCGATTCTAAAGTAATACGGAGGAATTCCGCGCGACGTTAGCTTGTATCGTCTTTTATTTGGAAAAAGGAGTGAAATATATTAGGCGATCCGAGCAGCTTCAGGTCTCGCGAGCGAAATTGATATATTTACAAGTTTACGTAAAGTACCACCGGGCAGTGATCGCTGCCGTACACCTTGTCTCTTATGACGTTATCGCAAACTTTATTTTTGAGCCGCTCAGAGACTAACACATAATCCAATCGCCTGCAAACACCAAGAGAAGCATTAAAGCGTCGTCCTGTTTTCGACGCGTGCGACGCTCGTCCAAATTCGACGACATATCGACGAGACCCGAAAGAAATCGCGTAACACGTTTTTTTTTTAACTCTGAAGGATGAAAAAATCGAGACTACCGTAAGACGCGATGTAAAAATATCAAAAATTTGGAGTGGCTATTTCTTCGTACATTTTCATAATTATTAAAATACTGATGCGTTTAAATGTCGACGTATTAAAATTGCAGAAACACGGTGAATATTTTTATTACGCGCGATTCAACTTTAACCGTCGAAGACAGCGAAACTCGCGTCGAGAAGCGCGATTTCTTTCAAGGACGCATCGACATACGCGGAATTGCAAACGAAATATCGACTCACCATCCGATGTTCTTGCCGCGCGCGTTGTTGAAATACGACCAGAACGTGTAGGCGCCCTCTTTCTCGGGATACAGCGCTCGGAACGTGTCCACGAAGCCCGCTTCGAGAAAGTCCGTCATCCCGTCGCGCTCCTCCTTCGTGAAGCCCGCGTTCTTCGTGTTTGTCTTGGGATTCTTCAGATCTGCCGAGAAGAGAAATGACGCGTTCGAAACGAGAATTTCGCGGACGACACAAGATGTCCCTCATGTAAATGGCGAAAGACACGCGTTCGATTTTTAAACAAATACAATGTGCAATTGTGAATGGGCATGTTCACAACTTTTTGTACAACTGTTTAAAGTGCATGAATCGGAAGATTAGGGTATTAAAGTAATGTAGGTAAAAAATGGGTCATTAAAAAAATGTTTTACCAGTATTTTTCAGATGTTAAAAAAGGCATTCGTTTTAAAGCGTCGCACTCTCATCGCCATTTTAACTGACCAATCAGATTCGGGCAGCAGATTCTCCACCATTCACAAACCCGGGTTTGGGCCCTTGCCAGTGGCTTTAGTGACGTCACTAAGGATTTCGTTTGAATCGAAGTCAAACTTTAAACATTAAAAAAAAAGAAATTAGTGCTCAGAAAAAAAACAAACACATCTTATTAATAGGCACAAAAAGTATTAACGAATGAGCAAAAAAAAAAATCGTGAACATGCCCATTAACAATTTGTTTAAAATGACATCTCGTTTATCGTTTTTTGGCTTCTCGTGCGAAGGGAGAAAACAAGGAGGGTTTGTCGCGATAAATTACCCGTTAAAAATACTATAATATACGAGATTATCGAACCTATTTCTTGGTGAGCCACGTTCATATCGCCGCATATGATCACCGGCTTCTTCGCGTCCAACTCCTTCACATGACGCTTGAAACTCTCGTTCCACTTCAACCTCTTCGGCAAAGTCACCAGCTTTTGCCCGGCGTTCGGCACGTCTGTTGATAAATCGTATTCGTAAATCGCGGCTCTCTCTCGTGCGCGCGCGAAAGCGATGATACTTACACACGTTAACCAAGTAGAAGTTCTCGTACTCCGCCGTTATCAATCTACCCTCTTCGTCGATTCCCGACTCGTCAAGACCGTACTTCACGTCCACGGGCTTCTCTTTCGAGTACAACGCGACGCCGCAGTAGCCGGGCTTCTTGCCTGCGCGAAAGGGCGACAATGAACGGAGTCTCTGCGCGAGGTGGATTAATCAGATTCGTTATTCGGCGATTTCTTACTGTCGAGGAAGTAATCGTGGTAACCAGCCAGCTTCACTTCCTCGGGAAGCTGCTTGATGTTGCATTTCGTCTCCTGCAGGGCGACTATATCCGCGTCTTCCTTCCTTATGTAGTCCAATCCTTGTTTCTGTGAGATGTCGCGCGTTTTACAAACGTGTACGGCAAAAGAAGCGAGTGGAACGAAATTACGTTCCCATTTTTTAAATTCGCTCTCGAACTCGACGAAACTCTGTTGATTTCGTGTTTATCAAAATATACGAAACCTCTTTTTGTGGAATTAGTGTTGAACTGTTATTTAAGATGATAAGTCAGCTCTCCAAAGTCTACCGCTCGAGACAAACTTTTAAGGGGTTTTTTAAGAGTATAATCTTTCAAAAATATTCTCTGAAAATATTTCAAGTCGATCCGTTCAAAATTGAGGGAGTTACGGCCGTTTTTACAGTTACGTTCTGCGAGCCGCGCGACGCAAGTATGACGGAGTTAAACGCGCTTTTCTCGAAACGGCTTTTTCAAAATCGGTGACCATGATATCTCAAAAACGAGTGGACCGATTTACTTGAAATGTTGCATAGTGCTTTTTGGTAACACGCGTTGTCTGCACGATACGAAGGTAACTTTAATTTTTCTTTAATGGAACTCGATATTTTCGTTCTTATTGAAGTTGTAAAGTTCGTCAGGGCGAACAAAAAAAAGTATAACGTGAAAGACTCATTCGTCGGACCATTTGTCAGACATTGCCGTTCAAAGTACAAGAGCAAGAGAGAGTTAAATCGCGCAGTGCAAATCTTGTAGTTCGAACTGCAATATCTCGCAAACACTGCAACGAATGGGCCTTTCATCTTATACTTTTTTTTTCGTTTATATCAACGAGCTCTGCGACTCTAATGAGAACGAAAACTTCGAATTCCATTTTTAAAAAGTTGAGTTGACCTTTGTATCTTGCAGATAACGCGTTTCATGAAAAAACACTTACACGTCTCCCGCGACAATGAATAACTTTTATTTGAAAGATTTTTCATAAAATGATAAATAACTGATGTAAGTAGATGTGGTCCTTAGTAAATTAACATTCCGTATAACATATGAGGCTGAGCTTATTCGCCAGGAAAGAAACTCCAATCACTGTTATCTCATTGCTTATGAACTTTTGGCCTACATCCATATAAGACTTTGTTGTAGATAAAAATGTAATCTTCAAAAGAGTATTATACAAATACAGGATGAGACGTTTAATTTGAGGTACATGAATATCTGTAGAATATAACGCATTTTATTTATTTTTACGCATGTTTCATTTTTCATTTAGTAAATGCTTTCAAGGTCATTTTGAGGTCAGTTTTTTTTTTTCTTTAAATTGACTCCTGATGTTTAATTTTCACGCAAGGACAGACAACTTTTGTCTGAAAGGCTTTTTTATTTGAGTTCAAATTTCTTAAATCATTTACGTAAATACGAAGTCATAAACATAAAATTCATAGTAACACAGTAGGTAAATATAATACTGGACGCTAGTTAATTAACAATATTTTTTCGTTAAATTAATGTTGCAATTGCTCAAAATGACGGCCTTCAAGTTCAATGCACTTCTGAAGACGCTTAATAAACGTCGCGTGAGAAGGTAATACAGTCTTTCTATTGATACTTCTGCAAGCATGTTTAGTGCTTTTTTGCATGTCTGCAGGATATTCAAAAAGCCCTATAAAAAAGAAGCTCCTGCAAATATTGAAGAAAGCATCAAACATGCACAGATATCAATACAAAAACTGTATCACGCTCTCACGCGTCTTTAGAAGTGTATTAAAGTGTATCGCTACAGACTTGCTGCATTGATTTCACGAAAAAACATTGTCAATTAACTAGCATTCAGTATTATATTTATTTTGTGTTACCATGAATTTCACGTTTATGACTCTTTGTATTTTCTTCAACCGCAAGGAATTATTTAAGAAATATGAATTGAATAAAAAAACCTTTCAGACCAGTTATCTGTTTTTACGTGTAGAATTTGTTGAAAAAAAAATATACGTTTCCATTTAAAGGAAAAGCGTTGACCTTAAAATGCTCTCGAAAATGTCTACTAAATTAAAAGTGAAATATAGCAGTTCTCTTTCCAACTCTAAAGCAAACAACTTTTATACAAAACATTTTTTCCTAAAATACATTGCTTTACGGATTACAGATACAGCAACTTGATTGCAGAATTCCCTGACTACTTCAGATCAAATTTGTTAAATATTCCCTAATATTTTTGATCGTATCACGAGTTTTCCATGATCAACAAAGCTATGAATAATCGTAATATAAAAAAAACGAACTAGAACCAAACCAAACGCTTAGAAATTCTGAGAGTAGCTGCAAAGAGGTAGAAATCCTAATTCTGTAGCAATCCTGGTTTAGCCTCGTACGGTATACGTTGCAAAATGCAAGTCAGAGCAAAATTTCGTCGCATACCTTAATCCAAGCCCTGATGCCTGACACGTTCCAGGAGCTGATCTTCGTGTTGTACTTCTCTCCGTCCGCATTGACTTTCGTGCAATCAAAGTCCGTCTCGTCCAAATTGGTGTCCGCCTTGTTCATCATCGGTTTGGGCTCGGTCTTCGCCTTCTTGGGCGCCGGCTCCTCGTCGTCGTCCTCGACGCGCTTAGATTTTTTGCCGGCCTCCTCGGAGGGCTCCACGCTTTTTGTTTCCTTCTTAGTCGCCGATGCATTACCCTGGTGCGATATTCTCATTCTCTCTCTCCGTCGTGCATTTTATCAGGACGTTTTTCGCGCGAGAGAAAAAAAACGGAGAAGGGAATGCGCAAACTTTTCCACGGAAAAAGCAACGTCTGGGAATTCGATGGAGCTCATCTCTTCGTTCGACATTTGACATTCGTGCATTTTGGGTTATAATTACGAATAGCTCAGAGTTTCGACGAAATTCAAGACGTCAATTGTGTTACGAATATGCGGAGAAAAGCGCAAAAGATAAATACGCAGTAAGAGACGCTAACCTTTCCCTTCGCCCGGCCGCGTTTCGGTGGCATGGCGATATCTCGGAAACTACTCGACGAAGACAAGAATTTCGAGTTTGCGCTACACCTTGAAGCGCAGGAATTTTGCTTCGATGCAACGCCAAACCGTGACAGTCCTTCGGAAGTTCTTGAAATTCGCGTAAAAGACAGCGTTACTCGGCCGACGATACGCGCGAACATGAAGCACCCATTTGTACTGCACACTAATGCCGCGAGTGGTGATATAAAAAAATATGGACCAATCCTGTCGCTCCATTCTGGACAGATTTCTACGATTGGTCGGTCGAGTCCCGCCATTTTCGCGGGCCGTGCTCCGATATGTTGGAAGGTATAAAAAAACATTTATCGCATAAGCAAAAGTTACAGAATGCATATCGAAGCTCATAGAAGTACTTTCGTTCAATAATACTTTATCATTTATACGGACGAACACGAAATTTTTCTGCAGTCGCTCATTTGTCCAAAATTCGTTGCGGCTTGGAAAACGTCGTTCGAAATAAGCTTCGCGCCGTCGTTGCATGAACTACGGCTGCGATTGGTGGACAAAAGAACGTATGGACCAATCCCAGCGCTCTATTCTGCACAAGTTCCTGCGATTGGTCAACTAAGTTCCGCTATTTTCATGAACCGTACTTTGAAAGATTGAATAAAAGATGGAAATATTGTATAACGAACAATAATTACATAAACAAAAGTCATTAAAGTTCTTCTATTCAATAATATTCCACAATTTATTCGACTTAACAAAAAAACTCATCAGTAACTGCGCGTGATTGGTTCTCAGTTCAGTCCAGAATTGCGATTGGTCTAGAAACCATCAATTTAAACCAAGCTTCTCGCCGTCGCCGCGTGAAAATGCCGCTCGAAATCTCTCCGAAAAAAAGAGAGCGCAGTCCGCGGCGCTCTTGAAAAAGAGAAATCGTCACACCGAAAAACGTCACATCCGAATTCCTCAAAAGCTCGCGACACGTACAGTTATGCGTCCGATTATCATTCACGGAAGTCCAAAACTCGTTTCGTCGTCAAACGCACTCTCTGCACGCGCGATCCGTTCTATTTCCGACGCGACGTATTATGCAAAACCCGACGAAACGTCACCGCCGGTGCCCCTGGTGAAGAACGAGGTTACGATGGGAATTTAGGACAGACTAGAAAGTCTCGAACGCGTTAGTGTCACGCGCGAATCGGCGCCGAGCGCACGTCAAATTTCGGGGCTTCGATCTTCGCGAAAAATGTCCGTCGGCCGCGCACTGGCGAAATTGCTGTCGACGCGGAGCCGCGCCGCGTCGGCGCCGCTGTACAACGGGTACGACGCGCGACGACGGGTGAATTCCGAGCGAGTCGCCGGATACGCGACGAAGGTCGCGGCGAGCCAGAAGCCCGATTGGAACAGGGCCGTCTCCGAGGCGGAGAAGATCGTCGGCTACCCCACGTCGTTCCTCAGCCTGCGCTGGCTGCTGAGCGACGAGATCGCCAACGTCGCGCTGCACCTGCGCAAGTTGGTCGGCTCGAATCATCCTCTGCTGAAGACGGCCAAGTAATTATCCCCTCGTAGCTCATCGCTTCGTTTGTCAATCTGTCTAGCTTCGATTCGGATGCTGATTTCCTTGCGATGGTTTTAGGAGCCTCATTTACAATGGACGCAACAATATGCAGGCGTGGGGACTCATCGTGCTGCTGATATCGAAGGCGGCGGGACACTCGAACGTGGATGACATGGAGGAGGACAAAGCGGCGGGGGTTTTGCACAGGTGAGGAGTTAAAGTCGTTTTTATTTATTTGCGAAGCTAGATGAGGGTATTTATGCGAGCCGGGAAATGCGTTTGTAACCAGTTTGACGGTTTGAACAGTTTGACTCGTTATCGGAGCTGTAAAACTCGAGCAAAGCTTTATAGAAGGATGCACAATACGCGTTAGTATATTACACTGTTTGACAAAGAAAATTAGCGCTGAATCAAATGGGTTGCACAGATCTTGGATTGCCAACTTTAAAGCTTCTCTCTGTTTCACACATCGCGTTTTTGGGGAAAGAAATAGAGCGAAAGAAACGAGAGTCGCATTTTAGCGGGTTTTCTGCGTTGTTTCTTCACTCTCACACTGCTTACGGATTCGGATTCCGCGTCTAAAAGGCTGGATTCTTCTCAAAAGTTTGAGCGTTCAAAGGATGATAATAATCGCGTTTCGCGTTTCGCGATGTAGCCGAATTTAGAAAGGTTTAACCAAAACTCGTCTGGAAAATCTGGAAATGCCAGAGAATTGAGAAAATAGCCTGGAATTTGTTTAGTTTACGCGATTCCCCCTTTTTTTTGAGTTTGTCCGTTTTCACCCTAAAACTCGCGATTTTCCCTTTTTTCCTCTGTAATTCAATATTTCTCCTGTAGAACCGCCCATTATTCAGCTTCTGAGTTGAGTTTCTCTTTTTGTCTTTTCATTATTTCGGATTAAGCAAAAAGGATGGAAATGATCACTTTTTTTTTTCTTGCTAAAACGGTACTAGAAACCCTACTTCATCTACCTGCATCAATATTTCGTTTAAAATACAAAAGCCTAGTTAAATTAATGTTTCTTACCGGAAACTAGATTTCCATTTTCTTAAATCAGATCAAGCTACTCAGATTTAAATGTTTAAGTCACAAAAACATTCTCCGTTCGCTTAACGAATATTAGTGTTTCAGTGCATATCTTAAATTTTGTTATTTTTTAACGTCACTGCACGTTCCTAATTGTCCCCCTTTTCTGCACAAATTTCCCCTATTTCTTCTAAAACGAAATGAATAGGGGCTATGAAGCCTGATGTTACCGACATTACCAGCGTTATTGAATTATTCGGGAAGCATCGAACCCTGTACCATCTCAAGTAAAGAAAACCAAATTCGACGATTCGTCGATCGCGGCTGAACGAGGGCACGAATCGTTTTAGCCAGCGTGCCCTGGCCGAGGTGACGGAAATGATTCGCACCAGCCACCAAGTCCACAAGGGTTTGGTGAACATACAGCCAGGAGTTTATCCCGAGGCCTCCGAGCTGAACGACATGACCTTCGGCAACAAAATCGCCCTGCTCAGCGGCGACTACCTGCTCGGCAACAGCAGCGCGGAATTGGCCGCCCTCCGAAATCAAGACGCGAGTATCGTTTTCGCATTTTCCGCGTCGCTTCGTCTCCTCCCTCCGGCAACGGAGCGAAAGCGCTGTTCGATCCGCAGCAATCCTCGCGAGTCTCGGTGACGTTTTCTCGTCGTTCCCCCCTTCAGTTAGTCGCGCTGATGTCGAGCGCCGTTCGCGACCTGGCCGAGGCCGAGTTCGTCGGCCGGCGCGACAGTCAGAACAATCCCCTGCCGTCGCTTCCGCCCGCCGATCGCACCGGCTACGCCGTCAAGGAGTGGACTCTGCGAAACGTCTTGAGCGCGGGCGCCCTGCTCGGAAAGTCTTGTCAGGGCACCCTGAAGCTGGCCGGACACGATAACGAGATACAGGAGCAGGGCTACAAGTTCGGCAAGCATCTGGCGCTCGCGTGGCAGGTACGGATTCTCGTATACGTCTGACCCGCGGTCCCGGCTTGAAATATGCTCGAATAATCGCATTCCGGCAAACCGGGAAAGTAGCGCGAGTCAATATTTGCTCCCGCGGAAAGCGATATGCATTCGCCGTTGATCGCACTTCGAAGGCGCGAAAGTTTAAGTTAATCTCGATCGAATAACTGTGACGCTCGAAATGAAATAACTCGAGTTCGTTAGGCGTCGGCGGCTTTCTAATCGTTGGTCGCGTTCGCGTCGAGTGCCGCACGACTGTTAACTAACGGCGTGGAATGATACGAATGGGGATAAGGATTTTCAGTATTTCGCCTTTACGTTGCTCCAGGCTTGCCTGGATTTAGGACCCTTCATAGGCAAAGATCAGACCATCCCTTTGAGCCTATGCTCCGCCCCGGTCATGTTTCACATTGAGCACGACCCGTCGATTCTCACGGAAATCGACAAGGGACTCGAATCCGTCCAAAACGTGGATTACGCGAAGGTGAGGTCCCACCAAAAAATGTATCCGACAAATTTCTGAAAAACTTCTGTTTCACCTTTTGCAGTAATTCGAAAATTTTCACATTTTCAAGGAAGTATTAGTTTATCAGAGAAATATCCAAGAATGTCCATTTTTCTTTCGTGCACAAGTATTTCTCTGAAGAAGTCTAATAATCATTGACAAATATCGGGAAAATTATACAAAATTTCTAAAAAAAACGTCTGTATATTTTTACAGAAATTTTTCCGAATTTCTTATTCGTCTGAGTTTATCAGAATTGTTTAGGAAAGTTTTTACGAACGAAAGAAAAATAGATATTTTTCGACATTTCTCTAACAAACTCTGATATTTCCCGAAAAACATTAGAACATCTTCCAGTTGTTCTAGAAAGTTAAAAAAAAACCATCAAAATATCTCAGTTTTTCAGAAGTTTATCAGATAAATCTTTTTGTCGGAGGAACGTTCGGTACATGAGTCTCGGTGCAGGTGTACGACATCGTAATGACGGGACCCGGCGTCGAATTGACGAAGCAGCTGCAGAAAGAGCACTCGCAACGCGCCACGGAAGTCTTGAGCGTGTTCGAGGACAGCGATGCGAGGACCGCGCTGTCCAATATAATCGTAGCCATGGGAGACTTTTGAAGGGAAGCGCGAAGCCACAGAACTGACAGCCCGAGAATCAGTTCGCACAATCCGTCCTGCGTTAAGTTTTACACTCGTCGCGCCCTTCCCGAGATCGGCAGATCTTCGACGATCGTTGTTGAGAATGACGGCCCGAAGTACGCGTAAGTATTATATAAGATTCGTTATTAATCGTTATTAATCTGAATACACGGCGTAATATCAATTATCCTTGGTGTCGGATACGGTTTTATATGTAATTTATACGGCTCTACAATCAAATACACTCGGAAGCGATTCGCGCGCGTAGCTCGCGGTTTTTTTTTTACAACGAAGTGTTCAACGAAAACAGTTTTATTCTCATCGAACGATACTATTTGAAGGAATAGTTGCTACGTTTTTTTTAGCGTCTAACGCACTCGTGCATTATCGCACTTCGCTATTTCGACTCTGTCGATGGAATACGATATTTTACGTATCCCATTTTTTCTTTACCTGAACAAGGCTTGACAAATGTTGGACATTGTCGCGTTGAAATGTTGAAAGGCATCGCTGTTATCCGCGTGAATAAGAAAACGATTTTATGTAATAATGTAATCAGGTACACGAAGGTATACATCGGCGTGCCGGATTTATTCTGATAAATAAATTTATATTTTTGCGTAAAACCATTCTCATCTTGCTCATTCCATTTTCCGTACATTAGAATTCGTTACTGATCGATTTTTTACGATACAACCGCGACTTTGTCGAAATATTGTAAAAACGACGAATGAGTCATTCGATTCGTCGCTTCGACGATAGTTTTTCGTAGACAACTTCATTGCGACGTTCGCAGTATAAAAATAACTTCCTTTTCTTCTCGGATTATTACAAACGCTAACTACAAGTGTCAGTTATTTTCGAACTGATTTAATCTGTAATCTCCACTAAAGAAAAAAAATCAGTTATATATTTTTCCCGGCTTCCTCAGCTCTAGCAAAACTGCTTGATGCAGGCTCGGTTGATGGAGAGCAGTTAGTGGAGAAAACACGATCTTTCGGTAAAGAATTCAGGCTTCACAGTGTGTCCCCTATTTCCCTTTTTTAAGTTTCCCCCTTTTCACCTCAAAATTCTCCCCATTTCCTCTTACAATTCGTTATTTTTCCTCTGAAATCTTCCTATTATTCAGTTTACCAGTTGAGCTTGTCTTTTCATTGTTGCGGATGACGTGAAAAGGGTGAAAATGGTCACTTTTTTCCGGCTAAAATTGTACTAGAAACCCTACTTTATCTATATTACTTGCATCAGTAATTCGTTTAAAATATAAGAACCCGGTTGAATTAATGTTTCTTGCCGGAAAGTAGATTTGACAAATGATCCCGTTTCCTTAAATCAGATCGTGATGCTCGTATTTAAATTGCGTAACATGAGGTATAAATTTTCGAGTTACAAAAACATTCTTCATTCACTTAAATATTGATGTTTCGTTGTGCATTTTAAACATTATTTTTTAAACCATTGCACGTTTCCTATTAATCAAAATTTTCCCCTTTTTTGTCAAAATATCCCGAATTTCCCCTACAATGAAATAAATAGGGGCTGTGTGAAGTCTGAAAATCGTTTACGTGACACTCGGTACATACATACGATCAAATATACACGTACACTTTATACAAATACGATCTTCAGCCGAGATGTTTTTTTTTTGTATGAATACCGCGATGGCAAAATTTCTGTAACAAATTTCTAAAGAATTGACTTTATTTTTTTCTAATTTGGAACATTTTCATAAATTTTACAAGGAAGTACCAGAGTTTGTCTGAGAAAAACAGTGAAACTCAGAAATATCCGTTTTTCTTTCAAGCACAAAAGCTTTTCCGATAAAGTCTAGTAAACATTAATAAACATCTAGAAAAAATTTATAAAACGCAGAAATTATACATTTAAAAAATGATCGAATTTTAGAATTTCTCAGTAATTCGTTAGGATCCATTCAGATCTTTGTCAGAGTTTATCCGAATTTTGTAGAAAAATTTTATACGTGAAAGAAAAATGGTTATCTTTGAACAAACTCTGCTACTTCCCTGGAAATGTTTGGAAATGTTCCGATTATTACGAAAATTCAAGATAAAGTCAAAGTGAGTTTTTTAGAAATGTCCCTAACAAATTTTTGAGACTGTTTTTCTCTGACTTTCTATAGTAATTGGAGCATTTTCAAGGACGTATCAAAGTTTGTCAAGAAAAGTGAAATAAATTATCCAAAAATATCCATTCTTCTTTTACGCGCAAAAACTCGTCTGAAAATATCGACTAAAAACTGACAAATATCTGAGTCAATGTATAAAATTCTGCAAAATTTCTGCAAATTTCTCCTTGAAAACATTTGAAAGGGTTTCGATTACTACAGAATGTCAGAAAAAAAAGTCAAAATATCTATCCTTTAGAAATTGTTCAGATAACTTTTTCCATCACGGTATCGAAAGGCCCGCGAATTAATGCATCTCCCTTTCACTTTTCATTCTTTCCCTCGCGCCTTGACACGCTTACGCTTGCGGCGAAAAATATCTAGAATAACGGTGAAAAACCGCGTCGTTTCGCTCGTCGCTTCAACGTCAGGACGAGATATTTCCGTCCCTCCTCTCCTCTCGCCCCGCAAATCAATCGCGGTAAGCCGAGTACTCAGCGTTCGACGCACCGGCCGGGAGTTCCGTTTCCCTCCGAAGACTCGCGCCGCGTCAGTGCAACTTACCGCATCCGTTTCTCACCTTCCCCTCCGGCTTGCCGTCCCCGAATATCTCCTTCATCAGGTCGTCCTTCTTCCTGGCGTGCGCCGGCAGACCCCTGTAGAGATTCTCCGTGATCTGCAACCGGCTCGAGACGACGCTGCTCCTGCGCGACTTCTGAGCGTCGAGGAACTCGACGTTCTCGTTGTCGTCGATCGCCCTCATCGCCGCCAATAATTTCTCCTTGTTGTAGCGCATCGCCTTCGCCTCCATCGACATCTCCTCCCTGTACTCCGCACCCGCGAGGCCGTCCTTCTCGATGAGCTTCCGCGAGCGGGAGTCGTCGATCCGGCGCGATTCCCTTCCCGGCGGATCCTCGCCGTCTAATAGTTTCCCGCCCTCCTCGAGTCTCGACGAATCCGTCGCCAAGGGCTCGCCGGAGCCCAGCATCGACTCATCCGCGCTCGTCTTCAGGCCGAGATATTCTCGCGTCGCGGCATCCCGCGACGATTCGTTCCCCTCGACTCGATCGTCCGCGTCCGACGAACTTCCCTCCGTCTTTCGTGTACTCGGGCTGCGTCTCTCGTTCCCGTCGGAGTCGCTTTCCGCGTTTCTCTCCACGCCACGCTCGTCGTCCTCCGCGTCGCCCTCCAGCTGCTTGATCTGGCTCTCCGAAAGCTCCCGCTCCTTCGCTATCTTGTCCTGCAACTCGCGCCAGGATTTCGTGATGTCCATGAGATGCCGGCGAGCGACGCTGAACTCGCCGCCGGACGACAGCCGTTCCGACGCTTCGTCCGCGTCGCGTCCGGGAGATTTGTTCCCCGCCGAATCCGAGGAGACGTCCGCGCGGATGTCGAACTTGAGGAAGTCGTCCGCGGTGCGCTCGACTTCCTCGGTTTCGTGCTCGTCCTGCTCGCGCCGCCAGGATCGCCGGTACGCGTCGCGCTCGTTTATTGCTTCCAATTCCGCGTCGACGTCGGTGTCGCTCTCGGAAACGCTACGTGCCGCTTCGCGTCCCATTTGTGCGATTACTCTTTTCGTCGATTCCCGCTTCAACTTTGTCCTTCGCATTGTGATGCTAGCCAGTTCCGATTCCGTAAACTGCGTTTTGTCGCTCGCGATTAGCTGTTCGGCTTCCGAATGACGCGATTCCGCGTTGACGAGTCTGAAAGAATAAAATGGGATTATAGATATACCTGTAATCCTATTTTGTCTTAGTATTCTCTACAACTGTGCGATGCAAATTTGATTATTTTCTGTAAATCAATAGTAAATTTTCTGTTATAATTTTGATCTTTATAAAGTCTTATCCGACAAATTTACGTGCAACGTATTAAGAAAAATACTACAGTTTCAATCGGATGATTATTCTATGGGAATTTAGAACTGAAACAAATAAATTAAATACGCATAAAATTGAGTTGCTGTAGAATACGATAGAAAAACACTGCAATCAGATAAAAATCTTACGGTCCCCGAATTCGTATACGATAAAACATACATATAAAAATTCTGTTAATTACGAGAAAGGAACTGAAAATAGTTTTCTATAGTCGCCTATCACCCTTTTCCAGCGAGAGGATAGTTATTAAATTATCCATAAAGGCTTCGCAATATACATTTTTCCGGACAAAATTAGAAATATCAGGGAAATTCGAAGCCTATAATCAGCGGCAATCTTGAATACGAACCTAGCGTGCAACTCCTTCGACCTCCTCGATGGATCCGCCTCTTCCCCGTCGCTTTCATCACTCGAGCAGCCGAATTCCTTCTCGCCACGCTCCGACAACAAATACGCGTTCGTAATTCTTCCGCTCTCCGAATCGATCCCCTCCAATTCCCTCTCGTAATTCACCGCACGACGCCGCTCCATAAATTCGCTCAGACTCCCCACGTTGTTCTCGGTAGCCTCGTCTTCTTCTTCTTCCGCTCGCGCCTCGATCATCCGTCCCCTGCCGCCGTCCCTCGTGCGACTCCCTTCTCCTCCGCGCCGAGTTTTCCCAAGTCGAAACTTTCTCACGCGTTCGAAGCTCGCCATTGTTTCCGTCTTGGACATCCCCGACGGCGAATCCACGCTCGAATTCGGGACGGTCCTGCCGACCTTCACGTCGCTCGACTCCGTTTCCGTTAGCGTCGGCTGTAATCATTTTTCATCGCGTGTAATACGCGAACTGATCTAGTCTACTGATCCATCAGCAAACGACTTACCAGCATCTCGCTTTGCACCTCATTGTGATTCCCGTTGCTCTTACTGACCAGCTTCAGCAGATTCGTCGTCGAACTGAAATCAAAAGGACGTTCGGCGTTGCTACAGCGAATTCTGTATACTGCGTTCGGTTCATCAGACATCACCTCCTATCGCCTAAATTCGTGAGCGATTGACTCCCCACTGTTTTCCCTTTGTTGAAGGCCGGCAGCTGACCACCGAAGTACAGTCTCTTCTCTCTGTTATCCAGCAACTCCTCCAGGCCCTTCAGTTTCTCCAGCGCCTCGTGCAGGTGCTTCTGCGTTTCCCGGTGCTTGGCCGCCTCCACGTTTAGCTGGTGCTTCAGACTCTTTCCTTCTAGAGTCAGCTTCCTGTTCAGCGTCTGGCGAATTAAGCGAAATGAGTGTAGAACGAAGAGCACTTTGCGAAGGAAACCGACTGTCGAACCTGAATCGTTTCCTGCTGCAGTTCCAGTCTGTGATTCAAATCCGAGACTTGTATCCGCAATTTCTCCCTCTCCAACAGATTGCGATCCTTGCTCAGCTGCTGGAGATGCTTGTTCTGGTTCTGCGAATGATAATAGTCGCATGAGTCGACACGTTCTCACTGAGAACCCCGATGGAAAGATTTCTGTATCGAATTTCTGAAAAATTGACTTTTTTTAGCGTTCTCTAGCAATTGGAATATTTTCAGACGATTTCTCTGACAAACTGATACATCCCTGAAAATGTTTGAAAATGAAATGAGAGTCAGAAAAGGGTTAAAATATCTGTTTTTCTCATTTTTTTTCTTGCAGTAATTGGAACATTTTCAGAGAATCTTAAGAAAATATCCATTTTTCTTTTAAAACATCTGACAAAATCTATGGAATTTCGTAAAATTTCTCAACTATTCGGAGAACGTCTGTATGTATTTTTACAGAAATGATAAATTTCCAAAAAATGGCCGAATTTCAGAGTTTAGCAGAAGTTTTTCAGAATTCAACAGATGTTTTGTCCGAGTTTATCAGGATTTGCTAGAAAAGTTTTTACGCGCGAAAGAAAAATGGATATCTCGGGTCTTTTCTCTGACAAACTCTGATGCTTCCCTGCGAACGTTTCAATTACCACGTAAAATCTCAGGAGAGTCAAAATATCTTAGAATTTCGCAGAAACGTATTAGCGAAATGTTTCCATCGGGAAACAATTCCAGATTCGTGGCACGAAGTAAATACCTGCAACGAGTGCAGCTCGCTTTCCTTCTCCTTCAGCGAGTCGCAGGTACCTTTGTACTGTGCCTTCAGCTTTTTATACTTGGCCTGAAGCACTCTCAGCTCTTCGTGATGCGAATTGATGATCCTCGGCAATTCCGCGCTCGTGCCCTCATAGCGCTTCAGCGCGGAATCCTGTCTCTTCTGCAGCGCCTTCAGCAGCCTGTTTTCGTTGGCCAACTCCTGACGGGAAAGCGCGTCTTATCAGATCCACTCGGAAGCCTTTCATTTTTCAGCGCTTACATTCAGATGATAATGAGCGTCGGCCAGTTGATTCTGGAGCTGCTTAACGCGCAGCATCTTCGCCGACACGACCCTCTGTCCGACGGCGCTCTTGCCGATGGGTTTCACCGGCTCCGACAGCGAGTACAATCGCGCCGCGCTCTTACACGGACCTCCTGTCGACAATGAACAGAGACGCTGAGGAGCCGAGCGAAGAAACGTCGAAGAAATCGCAACCAAACCCCGGCAAACGGACAGAGGGGTTGGTAGTCCCGCGTACAAACCGTGCAACGGATGCAATTGCTTGCGATTCGACACGAGGTGCGCGGCACTCCGGCATGTCGAGCGAATCGGCCCGGCGACGGAGTTATGCTTCCTGAAAATCAACCGAGCTCTTCGTCAACGTCACATGCGGCGGTTACCGCGGCAGGTGGTTCACGCGCGCGCGCGCGCGCCCGTGTACGTTTACCCAGTGAACTGTTTACGCCCGTCTAAGCACATTTCGGGCAGCGTCGGGTCCTCCGTTTGCATTTTACAACCGCGAGCACCAGCTTGCGAGAGTTACATCTTTAGCCAGCGGGCGTGTCTTCTCGGCATGGAAACGTCGTCCGCGCTACTCGGGATTGACGGGGACGCATTGCTAGCCGTCCGGCATCCATGATTGTTTCCGCGATATCGCTATGGCAACTCGAACGGATTTTCAAATTGATCAATAAGCCTTTTATTTAGTCGAAATCGGTGTATGTACACACAACCGTGCCGACGGATTCTGTCGCCGGTGACTTTTTAAAATGCAATTTTTGTCAGTCAATTTTTATGCAGGATGAACGATTAAATTTCGTACTTTCATTAGCGACGGTGACGCTTGTCCTGGTTAATGAAATCATCATAATTCATTATTCATCTTCTGTACCTGCATGCTTAGGAGTATCAATTCGGGAGAGGGATAGCAATAATAGAAATTCCACAGCGATTATAAGTTTTGCGATAACAAACCTTTATTTCGACGATAGTAATGCTCAAACATCCCATGAATTTCCATAGGCAATTTCTATGTGTGGAAACCCTTATGGAAAAATTTCACTGAGAAATTTCGGAAAAATTGAGATATTTTGACTTTTTTCCAGACTTTCTGTACTAATTGAAACATTTTCAGACGTTTTCAGGGAAATATCAGAGTTCGTTAGAGAAACGTCCAATAATATCCATTTTTCTTTCGTGCATAAACTCTCAAAAAATTATGACAAACTCGGACAAATTCTCAATAATTTCTGATCAACTTTGAAATTCGGTTCTTTTTGATAATTTATCATTTCTGTAGAATTGTATACAGAAATTTTCCAGATATTTATCAATTATTATTAGTTTTTCAGAAAAGTTTTTCAGCATGAAAGAAAAATTAATTCTTGGCGACATTTCTCTGATTTTCTCTGAAAATTCTCTGAAAATGTTCCAATTGCCGCAGAAAGTCAGAAAGAAGACAAATTAGTGACATTTGTCCGTCAGTGAATCTGTGATATTTTTTCACTAAGGATCTGCTTCGTCATTCCGTTACAGAAAGTGGACTTATTTCACTAAACGTCGTCCAAAATAAAACCTTCGATTCGTACTTTCTCCGCAATAATCGTAATTCGGCAAACACATTCGCTAATATTTACGCCGCTGAGAATGATACTCGCTTCCACTGAACATGGCTTCTTTCGTGAAACTAAATTTCACCCTCGTTCCCGGCGTCATTTCCCTCGCTTCGTCGGTCCCTCATTTTTATGCCGAGAAAATGACCCGCGCCTCTCGAGCACGACGAAACGAGGGACGTCCTTATTTATTTAGAGTTTTTCTCGTGAAAATACTGTACAAAACATCGTTCGAAACTCGAATAATATATGTACACAACCCATTTCTATTATACAGTGAGAACGAAACTGTACACGGATATCCTTGGCAGCGATACGAAAAAAAAAAACAAAGTACAATAAACCCGCAGCGCGCCTAACGCGCGTCGCAGTTTAGTTGACTTCGGTAAACGTATCAGACGCCAGCCAAGAAGCGCTTCACACAGCGATTCGCTGAGGTTTTCATTCGGCTTTCACATCCAGAGAGGTGAACTATTATTACTCATCGCGATAACTTCGTGCGTAAATCGAGGATCCTATGCGTCGGCTTCTCGCGCGAGAATCTTCAGTGGCCGCCCTCGCCTCGAGCTCGATTCTCCCGATCGCTCTTCATCGCTCCCGCGTGCTGCGCCTCCCACAGTTTGCTGTACAACGAGTGCGGCGTGGCTATCAGACCGCAATGAGTGCCCCTCTCGACCAGGCGGCCCTTGTCGAGGACCAGAATCTCGTCCGCGTCCATCACGGTGGACAAGCGGTGAGCGATGACGATCGACGTGCGGCCTATTGTCGCGCGACGCAGGGCGCCGAGGATATTCTGCGGACGAGGGACATCGTGAACGAGAGAGACGAAGGCTTAACTGAGAATCGTTGAGCTTACCGATTCCGTGATGGAATCCAAGGACGAGGTCGCTTCGTCGAACACCAGAATCGGACTGTCCTTGAGTATCGCCCGCGCGATGGCGACTCTCTGCTTCTCGCCGCCGCTCAGCTTCAGGCCGCGCTCGCCGACCGGAGTTTCGTAGCCTTTCGGCCACTTTAAGATGGACTCGTGCAGATTGGCCATCTTCGTAGCTTCGTACACTTCCTCGCGCGATTTCGCGAGATTCCCGTAGTGCAGGTTGTGGTAGATCGTGTCGTGGAACAAAACGGAGTCCTGCGGTGCGGCGGGATGTCGTGAATGGAATCTAAACGGCACGCGCTTTTCTTCTTACCTGCGGCACGATGGAGATCGCTCGCCGGAGGCTGTCCAATTCGACGTCGCGAATGTTCTGTCCGTTGATGAAGATGTCGCCGCTCTGGGGCTCAAAGAATCGGTATAGCAATCGCACTAGGGAGGTTTTACTGCAAGTCGTGCGATCTTTTATTAGAAGGTGCAAGTTGATCAATATCTACAGGACTTTCGGTAGATCGCTTTTCTCACTGTTATGTTGAAAATCACTATTTTATTACTATTTTAAGGAAAAGTCAGTTTTGTTGACGATTTTACGGTTTAGCAGGAAAAGGCATATCGAGAAGCATGCGACGACTATTTGATGAGGAAAGGAACAACAAAATTCGATCCGAAGAATTTATGAATAAAGTCGAATTTAATTAATATACATTCGTTAAAAAAGTACATGTAGCCCGAGTTGTCCTTTAAAATCGTATTGAGTTGAGTGTGAAATAAAAAAAAGAAGTCGAACTTCATTAATATGACTCTCTGACAAACTGAAACGTACTTGAAAATGTCTGAAAACCTTCCAGTTACTTGAGAAAGTCGGGAAAAATCAATTTTTTCGAAACTTGTTAAAGAAATTTGTTCGCGGGGAAATATGAGACATTGCACACCACTTCAGGCGCTTAAAAAATGAATATATTCCAAAAAATGTCTGATAATCTAGTTATACGAATACAGTAATTCTACTAAGCAATTATCTTCTTTTTTTTTAATCCAGGACCGATCTCTATCGACGGTACCTTTATTTCTTTGCAATCGACGAGTAAATAAAAAATGTTGCGCAAAGTTACATCACGCAACTCTCAATCGTTTGTTATCGAATAAAAAAAGAAAATACACCGTGTCTTCGTGACGTTACGTCGAAGAAAAACGTTGCGACAATTTCAAAAATTGTTTGATTTGCCGAAGTGGCGTGAAATGCAATAGACTTTAGGACACGCGCGATTACACGTAAAGAAAAAGGAGGCTCTCACCCGGAACCGGAACCGCCGACAATGGCGATCTTCCTCCCGCTGGGAATATTAAACGTCAAATCCGTGAGGATCGGTTTCCCCTCGACGTAATGAAAGTTGACGTTCTCGAAGGAGATCTCGGACGCGTCCGACGTCACGTGAAGTGGCACGGCCGTTTCCTTGTTCTGAAAAAGTAAACATTCTTCGCCTACAAAAATCCACGTAATTACGCACGCTCGACAATCGCGCGATACCTTGACGCCGGTGTCCATGTTCATCAGCGTGAACATCGTCTGCATATCGATGAACGCCTGGCGCACCTCGCGATACACGGAGCCGAGAAATCCCAGCGGCACCGAGAGTTGAAACAGGAACGCGTTCACCATGACCAAATCGCCGACGGTCATCGTTCCTGCGCGGAGAACGACGTATCCCTTCACCACGTTCTCTCGTTCGCGACGTGAAGCATTTCCGCTTACCGTTGACGATGTTCTTCGCGGCCAGCACCATGATGATGCTCAGAGCGGTGCTGAAAATGGCGTGCTGCCCGAAATTGAGCATCGCCAGACTCGTGTTCGTCTTCAGCGAGGCCGCTTCGTACTTCTTGAGCGACTGCTCGTACCTCTCGGCCTCGAAGCGCTCGTTGTTGAAGTACTGGAAGCCCGCAGCGTTAACCACCGCAACGTTCCGAGCGCCCGAAAAAGCGGCGAGTCGCGACTCACCTTGACCGTCTCGTAATTGATGAGCGAGTCGATCGCCTTGTTCCCGGCTTCGTTCTCCGCCTGATTCATGTAGACGCGAAACTTGGTGCGCCACTGCGTCACGGCGAGGGTGTACGTCGCGTAGATGCCCACGCAGCCGAGGGCGACGCAGGCGAACTCGCCACCGCACTTGACGCCGAGGATCGCGCTCACCAGCGCCAACTCGAAGATGATCGGCACGATGTTGAACACCATCGCCGACAGGACGAAGTTGATGCCGCGGCTTCCCCGGTCGATCGTCTGGAACGACGAAATTGCTCCGATTGCCTTACAAATCAAACCGAGGAGGAGGGGAACAAATCGAAAGACAGAACCTTGGACAATGCTCCGGTTTGTCGGCCAAGGTGGAACGCCAGGTCGAGATTGTGCAGATGCAGGAAGACGTTTTTCGCGATGCGACGAATCGAGCGCTGCGCCACTTTCGCGAACACCACGTTCCTCAGCTCGTTCATGCCGGCCGCGCTGGCCCTCGCTATGCCGTCTGCGGAAAAGAGTCGACGATTTCTTTACGCTGAAAACACGCAATGGGCATGTTCACAACTTTTCGTACAACTGTTTAAAGGGTATTAAAGTAATGTAGGTAAAAAATGGGGGTAAAAAATTGAGATGTTCAAAAAGGCATTCGTTTTAAAGCGTAGCACTTTCACCGCTATTTTAACTGACCAATCAGAGTCGGGCAACAGATTCTCCACCATTCACAAACCCGGGTTTTGGGCCCTTGCCAGTGGCTTTAGTGACGTCACTAAGGATTTCGTTTGAATCGAAGTCAAACTTTAAACATTAAAAAAAAGAAGTTAGTGCTCAGAAAAAAAAGCAAACACATCTTATTAATGAGCACAAAAAGTATTAACGAATGAGCAAAAAAAAATCGTGAACATGCCCATTAAGAGAGCGAGGGATATTCGGATCTCCTTACAGCCGACGAGCAGGGACATCGCGACAGTGCCGACGGCTTCGGGAGCGCTGGCCAAACTGAGCGCGGCGTCGGAGCCCGCGGCTGCGGCTTGAGCGTTCACCGCGTCGACCGCGTGCTTGAATATAAACGGCACCCCGACGTTCAGGACCTTCGCCCCGGCGAGCAGAGCGATGGCAAGCTGGACCCTCTTTCTTATCCCCGGATCGTCCTGCGAAATGAGATCGAGCGCGTGTAATCGCTGTGTCGTCCGCGTCGCTTCTTCGAACGCACCTTCGGCCATATGTAACCCAGCATCGCCATGATCATTTGCGCGCTCGTCACGGTCGGACCGTCCTGGAGACCGATCCCTTCGCGACTCATGCTGGACACGCCGGGATGGAAGCAGTTCCTCTTCTGCTGTCCCGATTTGCTGCCGGTCAGACCCGCCACCACGAGGGCAAATTTCACCGGCGGCACCACCGACTTCGACTGCGGCACGCTCTTCTTCTGCTGCGCGCGGTCGATGACATTTCCGCTGCAACACTGGAAAAATACGGAAACGTAGATTATAACGATGACGAGCGTTAGTTTCGTCTGCTGGAAATTGCGAATCGCGATGATTATGTTCCGTATTTTGTCTGCAGGATATTAAGGTCGGCTTTGTCGGCTAGAAAGCGGTGCTGAAGGGAACGCGAATGTCAGCGCAGTTGAGGTAAAGAGAAATCGAACGACCCTCGACCCTGTTAATCGTTGACGAGAAAATAATTTGCCGTAAACTGAATCGTAAGTCGCGTCGATCCGATCGAATGATTGGTTTCTTATTTGTTACAAATCGATACAGATGGAATGATGTACACAGTTTCTAGAATAACAATTTTATTTCATCTCTCGTTATATATGTATGTACAGTACAAAAAGTGCGCACATTTATATAATTCTCTCCTTCGCACGACATACTTTCAATATTTTATATTACAAAATTACTCGTAGAATAGTGTACAAAGACTTGACTTGTCGTAAGTTTATTGGGACGTTTTCAAAGAGATTCTAATGGAAAAATTTCTCTGACAAATTTCTGAAAAACTGACTTTCTGACTTCCTGCAGTAGTTGGAATATTTTCAGGCACTTTTAATGAAGCATCAGAGCTTGTCAAAGGAAGTCAATAACGATTTTTCTTTCATGCATGAAAGCTTTGCCGAAAAAATCTAATAGATACTGACTACATCTGGAGAAATTTGTAAAATACTGCAAAATTTCTGAAAAAGCCTGTGTATTCTAACAAAAATATACATTTTCAAAAAATTACCGAATTTCAGTTGACCAAACAATTTGCAGCATTTCTTAGGATTTGTTCAGATATTTGACTTAGGATTTATCAGAATGTTTATTAAAATGTCTTTACGCATGAAAAAAAAATTTTATTTTTGGCTATTTCTCAAACTTTTTCTAACACACTCTGATACTTCCCTAAAAATGTTCCAATTACTAAGGAAAGTCAGAAAAAAAGACAAAATATCAGTTTTCAGAAATTTGTTAAAGAAACTTTTCAATCCGACGCCGTAGATGCAATTTTACTGTTCGCTTTATCGAAGCTGGGCCTTCTAGCTTTGTCCCTTTCCACCGAGAAAAACATTAACATCCAATACATTCATCTAAACATGATATTCGAGAAGAACGAACCCGTCCATATCCTGGGAATGAAGTTCTCTCCCTTTTTCAGTCCATAACAGGGTGAAAAGAATAAGAAATAAAGAATAAGGTTCTTTATTCTTTTCATTCTGTAACGGCCTTCGCTCTCTAATTTTGTACTAAGGGCGACAGTATTACTTTACAATAAAAAATACTATAATGTGGAAAGATCGAATAAACTTTTTACTTACTAACTACCCACGTGGAAGTACAGCCTTGCGCAAATTAACGGAATCAAAACCTTTCTATTTCATACATTCCTGAGTTACGTGAAATGAAATTTACCACTTATCGTTAAATTAATATTTCAATTCTTTCTGGCGTAAAGTCCAAAAGTTTTGTCTAATTATTTTCCAATTCTTCATGATAAAATCACACTTCAAACGAACTTTTTAATTCTATTAATCGATAAAAGGGTGTATAAATTTCAATGAAAGCTTTTATCGAAATTAAGAATTCATTTAAATACCTACACACTTGTACAAATAGAATGAAAACATTATTTTCACGTGGTTTCATGATGACAAGCTGAAGGATGATTGCAAGAAATTATTGACTCTGCGTCAGAAATAATTGAAATGTTTAAGATGAAAGTTTATCACGCTAATACTTAGTGATTCTTGGGGTTGTTTGGCCTGATTATTACCCAGTAAGAGTTAAGTTAAATTAATGTCATGCTAATGGCAAATGATGCAGTGAATTTCACATAAACTAGGATTGTATGAAATAGGAATGTTTTAATTCCCTTAATTTGCACGAGGAGGATGTAGAAAATAAAGACCTAAAGTCTCGATTACGAGAGATCGCACACTTATCGCCTCCTTAACGCTACAAGACTTCTACCAACGACAAGATCTACATTAAAGACGGAACATCTTTTATCCACTTCACTGGACCGACTCAATTTTCTAATTTCCTCCTCTTCTGAGATCCTTCCGAGCCTCTCTACCACCAAACAAGAAGAGCAAACATTCGTGGATCGAGCCGCTAAAATGCAACGCGCCCTGTTGAAAAAATATCATAGATTCTCATAAAAAACTTGTATAGAATCCTCATGGGAATTTGATGTCCTTCTGAAATAGCAATTTCAGGTACGCATTTGTAAAAGTCTAAGGGGGATAAATAGGAATGTATTATATTTGTGTATTCGTAAAAACAGAATTTTTTAAGGTTCTACTAGTAATTATAAATCGAACGCGTCGTGTACAGGTCTTAATTATCATTATGAGATTTTACTCGTTTTCACGAATATGTATAAAATTCGGCAAATCCCTATTTATCATCTCAGATGCGTTCTTCCCCCCTATTCGTCTTTCTCCAAATTGTCCAGTGAATATCTGGAATTGCCGTGTCTGAAGCACATCTGGAAATCTATGGGATCCTTTCAATAGGGCGATTAATAAATCACACCTCCTCAATCCTGCGCGACGCTCGTCGCATCGAGAGCCGCGAAGGATCTATCCAACACGCGGATAAACTCCTCGACGAGAGAAATAGCGACGGCATAGCTCGCGCTCCTCTTCTCGATCCGCTTCATCGAAGCCGCCTGGGCTTCCAGCTCCGCTCGTCTCAGCTTCAGCACCTTCTTCCCGAGGGTGCGGAGATCCAGCAAGTCCTGCCGATCGAACGCGCCGCTGTAGATCTTCCGCTCCCAGCTCTCTTTCTGCTCCAGACTCGTGCCGAGGACGAAGAGCGTTATCTTCGCGTTGTAGTTGACGCCCGCCGAGGTGAATCCCATGTTCCGGTTGAAGCCGTAGGCTCTGACGAAGCTGTACGCCGCCTCGGGGAAGGACGAGCACCTCTGCACGGCTTCCATGTCGAAGTACACCTCGTCCAGAGGATTGTCCGGTATGTAAAAGCCGTACTCGACGTACAGCGTGACGTTGTCGTGCGCGCCGTAATTGATGAAGACCTGCGTCCCCCGCGCGAACGGCTTCAGCGTGTCGAGCCTGTAGAACTCTTCGCCGCTGGCGTCGGTCATCAGGCAAGCCTCGACCCGCGCGTCGAACGTGTGATTGAACAAGTCGAGGTACGGTGCCAGCGCCAAGTTGTCCACGCCTTTGATGCTCATGCGCTCGTTCTTATTTACCGCGGAGTCGATGTACACCGCTCGCGAATTCACGGCGTAATACGCCCACTTGTACTTCGCGAAAGTCAGCAGCTCGTCGAGCCGCGCGCCGCAGTGCGCGCAAACGCGCCCGCTTCCCTCCATCGCTTGGAGCGCGCGCGCGACCGAGCGAAAGCCCTCGACGAGCGCCCGCGACTGCGACGTCGCGCGGCTCGAGACGAACGGCGGCATGCGGGCCTTCTCCCTCGCGCTACAGAAGTCCGGGTTCGCGTAGGAAGCGGGCAGCGTGTCCAGGTAGGGCTTCCACTGGGAGGCCGCGCCCAGGTGCGTCTCGTACGCGAGAAACGCCGCCAGCACGCACTGGGAGTCGTAGCTCCCGCTGGAGAACACGACCGCGACGCCGGATCTGGACGCGGTCGACGTTGTTATCAAGAGATTTCTCGGCAATTTCACCAGTGTCCCGTTCGGCTCGATGTCCCGCAGGGCCATCAGTCCCCGGCCCGTTCCCGGGAAGTCGCGCGGCACGCAATCGTTAATCGGCGACCAATCCCGGGACGACATCCAGGCCTTGAGGCCCGCCACGAGCGCGCAATCGTCGAGCGGCGATTTTAGGGGATCCCCGCGCTTCTTGCGACGACGCTCACGCGCGGCTCGGCCCATCGCGACGGAGCGCTGAACGGAGGGCGAATCTTTCGAGGGGTTCTCGCCGAGCGACGCGCAAACTGGAAAGAAATTACGAACGAACTGGAGGGATCGTCTCGTCCTTTGACCTTGCACGCGATACGAGTAGCTTATAATAAGGGCATAGTTTCACTGAAATAATTCGCATAATTTATACTGGACTAGCATCACACGTATCGAATCTGTTACTGATTAATTGCTATCGCAAAATCTGCTCTACTCGTTAAGTAAGGGATATTCCCCCTGTGAAAGGAACCCATAGATTCCCATAGACAATTTCCATGGGAATCTGATGTGCTTTTGACACAGCAATTCCAGATGTCCAGAATAGGAATGCGTCGGATAATAAAGACCTGCACATGCCGTTCTAATTACTAATAGAACCTTGTGAGATCTTATTTGTTTTTACGGATTTGTTTACACATGGAATCCAATACATTTCCATTCATCATCTCTCTCAGATTTGATCTGAGATCTCAGAAAGTTCATTTCAATTTTAATTTCTTCTATAAAAATTGATCCATTATAATGTACTATCTTGTCTCTTCTTTATATCTTTCTGCAACATCTCTAGTGTAAGTCTTTCATTTTTTTCTTCCAGTTTTTCCATAGTATTGTACACACATCTGAAGTATACAAGTTCTCACAGCATCTTTTTTCTCCGCAACACTTTTTATGACCATGTTAATTTCTATTCGTCTGACTAATGCTAATAAGAGAATACCAAAAGCCAGAAAAATTGGGCTGATCCACGCCGTTATATCGATAATTCGATAACTCTATCAAAGTTTCTCATAGGACAATGAAACAGGGTATCCTGTGTAGTCAACACAAAATACCTACCCTCTCTCTCTCTCTATTGAAAAGATCCCATAGATTCCCATAGACAATTTTTGTGGGAAGCTGATGTGCTTCTGACACAGCAATTCTAGATATCCGCTAAGAAAGCCTGAGGAAGGCGAATAGAAATTCACTGGATTCTGTGTGTATCAAAGATGATAAACAGGGATTTACAAAATTGTACACGTATCCATAAATATAGATAAGTAAAACCCAGTATATGCTGTTCTATTTGTAATTTCTAATAGAGCCTTAAAGATTTTATTTATTTTTACGGATATACATAGAATCATGTCAAAAGTACATCAAATTCCCATGGAAATTCTATGGGGATTGTACAAATTATCAGTGAGAATCTGCGGTCTTTTTTCAGTAGAATACGCAAAGTAAAAGCTAATTTGAAATATCGTAAATTGGGACACGAGACTTAAATCAAACGAAAAGTATAAAAATCGGTTCGCTTTAAGCAAACATATTTTCTTCTTCCGAGAATTTAAATTCACGCTCCGCGAAACCTTGACCGATCGTCGCGAGGCCAAAGCGGAGTTCGAAGTTTAGCGCGCGGCTGAAGGGAAAAAAAAAGCGCTAAACTAGAGCGATTACAGAAGGAGGTTATAAATATTACCCTAATTCCGACGATCGAAATGGGAGCGCCGAGTCTGGGCACGTGGTATCGGGAGCCTTTGCAAAGAATCGACTGTTTCGTGACGGAGGACGAGTACGTTGTCACGTGCGTTAGCCAGAGGTTTCTGTCAAATTTTGTGGATCTCAACAAACGGCCGCACAAAACGAGACCCGACATCCTTCCCCTCGAAGGGCCCGTTCGCCACTGACCGCCGCCATTCTCGTCTGCAGTAGGATCATAGAATAGATGTAGAGGGGTGAGTCGATAGACAGAATTTTACTCTCGGCTGATTTACATTGAACGACTGTAACTTCTGTCCGCTTTCGTTTTAGAGAACGGAAATCAGCATACGAAATGTATTCAAGGATGCTATAGTCCGTTCACGACATCAGACTAATGGGTTGGGAGTGTCGCGTCTGCATCCAGACTTGACCTAAAATCCCCATAACTTTTGGAAGTTACTAGATTTTTGGCGGCGCATTCAAACTCTTTGTATTAACCTCTAATTATTGTCATTTTATTAAGCAAGTAAGGTATAGATGGATTGTAATAGAGAGAAAGAACGAGAACGTCGAAGACTGCGTGATAAGTTAAATAGGTCGCAGGCCACCGTGGTTTCTATTCGCGAGATTATAAACACCTTTATTGCGTGATGGACAGGGGATCTGAGTCGCGGGCCGCTGCGAGCTCCGTTTGTAAATATGGTATCCCCTTTCGCGGACCGATAGGTCGTAGTTCATTTACCTAGCAAGAACAGTTCTCCTTTCTTTGAGTCACGTAGGCGTGCGCGCATAAGATTTGTTATCAATACGCGCTTCGGATTGCGGGAGTTCGTGCGCGGTAGACCCACGGTTAATGAGGGCATGTTTTCTTTCGAGTGCGTGGAATTGTGCGCGCCGAGTCAGGGTCGATGCGTACTTTCTTCACACGTGGACGCGTGGGGCGTGGATTAGATCATTGTGCGTAGACGAAGAAAGTGGGAGTGGAGTCCTTGACTACGACTAGCGTCGAGTATTAGATTGGTTCCCCACATTAGCGCTGAGTATTTGATTGGTTCCCCGTTGTTACCGAGAGGCGGGGACTTTTGATTTAAAAGGATGCACTTTGCCGCTCGAGGTGCACTCAGATACCGATTTATAACGACAAATTATATTCCAACTATGTGTTAAAATATAATTCATTGGTGATCACCTAATTCTTGGATTAAGAGTTTTCATTTCTCCACCTGCAATAAAACTCTTCAACTCCCGATCCCGCTCTTTCCGAGCAGAGTGGTTCAGCACTCCACGGGCACGGACCTGCCCCCTACAAACGGACCAAGAAGACCAGCCCGGCACGCAACAAATTTTGGTGACAGCGGTGGGATGTTAAAATTTAAAAAAAAGGGACTTAAAATTTTAAAAAGAGAAAACTAAAAAAAATGCCGGCTGGGAAGTGCGGGAAAACTAAGTGAAGGACGCGCCCCTCTTTCCCGGGTTATTTGTGTGTGGTTTTTCCCGGGAACTGCGGGCGAATGCCAGAGGGGGTGGCTCAAGTGACCACACAAGCAAACTTGCACGGAGACCCAGCGACGAGACGGCAACCCGGAGACCCAGCGACGAGACGGCATCCCGGAGACCCAGCGACGAGACGGCATCCCGGAGACCCAGCGACGAGAGGCAACCTGGAGAATCAACGACGAGACGGCAACCCGGAGAATCAACGACGAGACGGCAACCCGGAGATCCGCAACGAGGTGGCAACCCGAGGATTCTCAGGGAGTCGTGAACAACACCGTGATCCGGGAACACAACAAAGATAATTATGCTGTCATATAGTAATTGGAAAAAACGTAAGTCGAACAATACTGCAAAAATGTTGCATCCGACATCTCGAATGAGTGGTCCATTCCTGATTGTGAATGAGGGTACCTCTGAGCTCCAATAATCCGTTTCTTCGCATATTAATTTGACCGAAAGTAACCCTCCGATAGTTTCGCATTCGTCGAGCGAGGCATCATCGAGTGGCGTCACCTAGATCGAAACAATAATTGACACATCTTATTTGACTCTGAAATTGGCCGGTGAGCTTGTACCCTCCTTTGATGGGAAATCCCTGGAATTAACTAAATTCACTCAATAGTGTAAAATCGCAGATGCTCATATGCAGCAAGATCAAAAGTTAGTGACCAACTTTTGTCAAATCGTCACTCACTAGATGATTTAAATGATTTAATTACCCTGTTGAAAGCTGCTTTTTCTCGGTTTTTCGATGTTAATTTCTTGCATGACAAACTTCGTAGACTTTCCCAGTATGAAACCGAAAATGTTGATTATTTCGGGGTGCGAATTCTTGAAGTCCTGAAGCGCGGATTAGAAGCAGCTAAAGAGAAGTACAATGAATCGCAAGCCGTCAGGGTTAAAATATTATTAAATAACACAGCCGTCACTTGCTTTGCGCGTAGACTGCGCGACCTTTTAATGAGTACACTTTTATCAAAAGAAAACGGATGTCCATAGAAGATGCTATTGATTGAGTGGAACAGGAAACAATAGAACGTTCGCATTATCTTTATGGAACATGGAAATCAAATCAAAATTAAAGTGGAGTTTTAATATGAATCATTTGCTTAATTCTAACGCCAATTGATGTTCGTGACGGGATGATCCTAACCCCTCTAAATGAAATCGTGGTTGAAAAAGCGTGAACTCAATTTCTGACGCGGATAGGGGCGTAATTATGATTTTAGTCGTGAGCGCGACCGAGATAAAAATTATTTAAACGCGAGGGACACTCCGTCTGCACAAATCTCGCGGAACGTGATTATTATTGCATGAGCCGGATCCACCGAATATAGCGCTGAGAGCAGAGACCTCAGTAATCTGAAAAATATAAATTTCATAAAAGAGTTAATTCCGAAATCTAAACATGTAGCTTCATTTCTACTACTTTTGGGTTTTTAATTTCAATAAAATACCCTTTGATTTGAAGAACGCCCCGGCTTCGTTTCAACGAACGATGGATGTGGTACTATCGGGTCTTCAGGGTATCAAGCTGGTTGTGTATATGGATGATCTCTCTTTCTCGAAGAACATTCTCAAAAGTTTAAGTCCTCCTTGCATGGTTGTGAGACGCTGGTTTAACACTCCAAACTAAAAAATGTCATTTTATACGGCATGACTTAATTTATCTTGGACACGAAATCATCGATAAAGGTTTGAAACCTGATTCTAGCAAACTTAAGGTCATTCGAAATTTTTCGGTTTCCAGAACGAAGAAATATTAAACAATTCCTTAGTCTCGTTAAGTATTATAGATGCTTCATCCAGAGTATGGCGAAAATAGCCAAGTCTCTTACTAGATTATTAAGGTAGTAGTCTGGTAACTTATGCCTATTTTCATGACTTCTTTGGAGGGTGGTTTTTTATAGGAAAATAAAAATGAATTATCTTGAATATTTAGAGTGTTTTTATTTACATATTGAAAATATAAAAAAAAATTTATTTGAAAAAATTTAATAGTTTATTACTATTATTATTGTCACTCGAAGTTGGAATCTCAAAAAAAATGCACGTGGGTAGCCCGGGTCCTAACTTTTTTTCTACTGAACCGATTGCTTTCAAATTTTAACAGGCTGTTCTACACACTTATAGTTCTCGTCGGTACTAACGAGAATTTTTTTCACCCCTAACTTTTTATTTTACAACCCTTTCTTTGCTAAAATAAAAGGTCTTTTTTTTTTCAAAGTCCGCCATTTTGTTATTTACCCTTGAAATTTAACTTCAGTAGTTCCGACCAGAATGACATGTCTATAGATTAAGAATAATCAAGAATATTTGATTTCAGATAACATCATGAGCCAAAATCACCCGGGCCACCCACGTGCATTTTTTTTGAGATTCCAACTTCGAGTGACAATAATAATAGTAATAAACTATTAAATTTTTTCAAATAAATTTTTTTTTATATTTTCAATATGTAAATAAAAACACTCTAAATATTCAAGATAATTCATTTTTATTTTCCTATAAAAAACCACCCTCCAAAGAAGTCATGAAAATAGGCATAAGTTACCAGACTACTACCTTAAAGAGGGGAATCCCTTTATCTGGACCTAGTCTGCTCAGGATGCCTTCGAAGTCCTTTGTAAAACGCTGTGTTCCAAGCCGCTTCTTCAATTTCTTAAATTCTTCGAACCTATCGTTGGGACAACCAATTCTTCTAAGTATGCATTCTGCACAGTCCTGAGTCGGGATACCCCATCGGCATATTGAAGGATTCTGAAATCAATTACAATACAACCAAAAAGGAACTTTTGGCGATTCTTTTCACTATTAAACACATTTTCGACTATATCTGTGGGGTTATCAATTTACCCTTGTTACTGATCATCGCCCCTTGGTCTGATTGCATAATGCAAAAGACCCCATCTCGACGTTAGTTAGTTGACGAATTCATCTTAATGAGTACGATTATAATATCGTATACGAACCTGGAAAAATGAATTCCACTGCTGATATCCAGTAAACTGACCGATCCCGATGCTTCCGATTTACCTGAACATTTCACCTTTCTGACGGGAAATGTAAATGAAGATACCGCTTATCCCGGAAACTCTGAAGAGGTGTTCGACTACGTAGACGAATAACCGCTTCCTTGTTTCAATGAGGATCTGGTATCGGATGCTGACAGAAATTTCTATCAAAATGAAGAATTAATAGGTGCCTTGTTCCTGGCGCGCGGGAGCTTGGTACTTGACGAAGAAGAGGTCAATTATTTTCAAACAAGTAAAGTAGAATCTGACACGATTGACTCAGACTGTGATAGTGAGTATTTTACTGCTGATGAGGACGACTCACCAATGGACTTAGGGTTAGGGTGCTCCTCCTGGTCCGTCAACCTGTTGGCTAACGATAGTTACTCCGGTCCATCGCTTCAGGTCCCGGTCAGGGGAGTGAAGAGTGGCACACCAGCTAAGCAAATCTCACTGGACATACGGTCTGACAGTTCCTATGTGCGAACTCCGGTTCAGATGGGTGCTTCAGCTGCCACCGACGAGGGAATAGAATGTGGCACATCAGAGGGGCACCCTCCGGCTATGACTTCTTTACGTAAGAAACCTCTAGCCCTGTTGGGTGCTGCCGCCAACGAGGGAAATAGCTTAGGACTGACCTCTATAAAACGTAGTCAGATTGATTCCAATATCTTCACCACAAACAAAGTAAATTCAGACAAATCGTCAGACATCCCAAAACCTTTCCCTATTATTTTCCACTTCAACGGACCAACTATATTGCTTGAGGAAAAATTCTTGAAAGATTGAAAAGGATTCGCACTGAGCAGTGTGACGATTTAATATTTCACTTAATTCTTCATGACATCTCTCAAACAGACACCTTTCTAAATTATCTTCGAATGTCCTGTAAATCTTTGAGATTATTAATGGACCACCAAGGTGTAAAAAGTTTCAGCATCGCTGTAAACAACTCCGAATTCGATTTATTTCAATGGGTTGAAGTAGGAAATCTTCTGAGAAATATCTCCAACTATTCTAAGTATTTCATAACAATCTTCTCCCGTGATATTCGAAAAGGGAAGTCGTTATCTTCTAACTAAACGAAAAAGGAAATCGTTATCTTCTTATTAAAAGGGAAATTATTATCTTCTAATTATCCAGGATAACCTCAAAATATTCTGACGTTATCTCTCTTTCTATATTAATTCAGTTACAGTTTACTCACGTACTAGTCGAGCAATTTATCATTCGTTTTGATTACCCTCGTGGTATTATATCAATTTGGGAAGTATCTTCTTCACTGGTAAATTCTCAAAAACGTTGCAAACATTTTTAAACTTCAAAACCTCACTTTCACTACATTTTTCACCACAAATCACTTGGATCCTTGGAGCGTATACCATCGTGTCTTCATAGATTATTTGAAACACTTCTGTAACAAAAGTGATTGGGACGAATGGATCCGCTTTGGAATTTTCTCATATAAAATTTCAGTTTACGAATCCACTGGCTTTACTTCTCATCAGTTGATTTTCGGTGTGGAGGCTGTTATTTCTTCTGAATTTGCTAGAGAGCAAGTGTCCCTACTTTCGTCTAATATCTGGATGATCTTTTCGTTAGGATCTTCATGACTCAGGCTACCGCTGTGAAAAATTTAGAAAAGCCTAAGGGAAAAAGTAAAATATACTACGATAAAAATGAACTCCACGAAGGAGATCACGTATACCTTTAAAAAAAGAGAACTGAAAATGTCAAAATTTGAATATAGTCTGGACCGTTCGAGATTGTATGGATGCATGGTAAATTGAATGCAGAGCTTGCGTTGAATAGTGTTAAGAGAAAAATAGTCCATACAAATAAGCTAAGGTTAGCTTTCATTAGATCAAATAATATCAATGAAGACCAACAAATCAACGTAGAATAATGACTATTGTAATTTCCTTGAGTTTGAGATTTTACTAAATAGCGTTAAGAGAAAGTTGTTCATGCGAATAAGTTAAAATTAGCTCTCACCAGACTAGATAATATTGGTGAAAATCGTGAAAATACACGGACTAACCTAGAATAATAATCTCTATATTTTGGAACTTATACTAAGGTTTGAAATTACATTAAAATTTGGAATTATATTAAGATCTGACACATTATATTAAGGTTTGACGTTATATTAAGATTTGACGTTATATTAAGGCCTTAAAATTATTCACGGGAATAATTTTAAGAAAAATGTTTTGTAAAACATTTTTTTCATAAGGGGGAAGGTGTCGCGTCTGCATCCAGACTTGACCTAAAATCCCCATAACTTTTGGAAGTTACTAGATTTTTGGCGGCGCATTCAAACTCTTTGTATTAACCTCTAATTATTGTCATTTTATTAAGCAAGTAAGGTATAGATGGATTGTAATAGAGAGAAAGAACGAGAACGTCGAAGACTGCGTGATAAGTTAAATAGGTCGCAGGCCACCGTGGTTTCTATTCGCGAGATTATAAACACCTTTATTGCGTGATGGACAGGGGATCTGAGTCGCGGGCCGCTGCGAGCTCCGTTTGTAAATATGGTATCCCCTTTCGCGGACCGATAGGTCGTAGTTCATTTACCTAGCAAGAACAGTTCTCCTTTCTTTGAGTCACGTAGGCGTGCGCGCATAAGATTTGTTATCGATACGCGCTTCGGATTGCGGGAGTTCGTGCGCGGTAGACCCACGGTTAATGAGGGCATGTTTTCTTTCGAGTGCGTGGAATTGTGCGCGCCAGAGTCAGGGTCGATGCGTACTTTCTTCACACGTGGACGCGTGGGGCGTGGATTAGATCATTGTGCGTAGACGAAGAAAGTGGGAGTAGAGTCCTTGACTACGACTAGCGTCGAGTATTAGATTGGTTCCCCACATTAGCGCTGAGTATTTGATTGGTTCCCCGTTGTTACCGAGAGGCGGGGACTTTTGATTTAAAAGGATGCACTTTGCCGCTCGAGGTGCACTCAGATACCGATTTATAACGACAAATTATATTCCAACTATGTGTTAAAATATAATTCATTGGTGATCACCTAATTCTTGGATTAAGAGTTTTCATTTCTCCACCTGCAATAAAACTCTTCAACTCCCGATCCCGCTCTTTCCGAGCAGAGTGGTTCAGCACTCCACGGGCACGGACCTGCCCCCTACAAACGGACCAAGAAGACCAGCCCGGCACGCAACAGGAGCAATGTGACGTGACGTCATATCAATGGCGCGTTTCCAGAAAGTAGTGCCGCTAGGGAAATTCCTACGCGTTCACTTTATGCGGAGTATTTGAAATGCTTCGGGAGACTAAGACTTTCAAGAGGTCGAAAGAGGAAATAGAAATAAATAAATAGAAGCTTTTAACAATGTTGTAACTTATTCAAGTATACGTCTAAACAAAAATTATTAAATGTATATTAACAATTAAATGATATAATTACAAATACAAACGGTTCACAACTATTTCTTATAATACTACACAATAAAATCTAATCTGTGTACTTAAAAATAGATATAATATATTTAAATAATCTTCTTATGAAGAGTCAACCGAAGTTCAAACCACTGAGAAACTGAAAAGAAAAAAGAAAATTTTACATTATCATATTACATTAATTGCATGTAAATGAACCTCATACAATTTTTCCAATTTATTGGGATTACATCTTCTATTATGAAACAAGTTCCAAGTTGAACTCCAACTAATTTAAATCTGAAAAATATCAGGAGAATTTCATACGGTCGCTATAAAAGATTAATTATATAAAAACGAATGGCATATCACCTTCTCCAGACGTAAAAGTAGCTGTCCCAGTCCGCAGACGCACGTCAAAATGACGTCATAATCTGGTGACTTATACCCAGATATGACGTGACTATATGACGACAATATGACTTGAAAATGACCTCCTAATGTCACAGACCGATGACGTGATTTATCTGACGTCATTTTCACGTCACGAAACGACGTGAATTTGACGTCCAAAAATATGTTTTATTCACCAGAAATCCACTTTCAATTAAAACCACTGAATATTATTGTGTAAGTGTATATTTTGATAAAATACCAGAGAAACTGTGGTACATGATCAACTTTTATTCTTATAATTAACATAACAATAATTAAGGCACTATAATATTATATGCAATATACAAAAGTGTGTTCAAGAGGATTATCAATATTTCAAAATGCGCAAATTATCGAATACAAATAAAAATCATGGTAGAGGATAACTGAAAATATACAGGGTGTTCGGAAAAAACACCGACACAGAAATAGGAGTGATAGGTTACGTCATTACAAGTATTTTGATATAAGGGACCTATACCCGCAAGCTCCCCCTTCTGGAGATATCAACTTTTCAAGTTTATAACGACCGAGGTTGATCAAAGTAGAATAATATTGAGTTTTTTGTCTACCTGTACAATTGAAAAACAAATGAAAACTCCTTGTATCCGCATCATCTTCGAAAAGTACAAGGACTTGAGCTAAGCGGTTATCCTTTCCGCAAGCAGTTTGCGCAGTGGCACATCTATCCAGAATCGTTTCCGATGTTGCATGGACATGGGTGGCCGTCATTTTGAGCATTTGCTGTAGTACATTGTTTTTGTATCTCGTAAAATTAAATATTCGTTACCATCTTGATACGTTTCTTATTATTCTACTTTGATCAACCTCGGTCGTTATAAACTTGAAAAGTTGATATCTCCAGAAGGGGGCGCTTGCGGGTATAGGTCCCTTAGGTATATCAAAATACTTGTAATGACGTAACCTATCACCCCTATTTCTGTGTCGGTGTTTTTTCCGAACACCCTGTATATAATCTAATTGTATGTAGGTATACTTCGACCGCCGAGAGATGAAGCGCGAAAAACTCAGTCTAAACGTTCACGCACTACGGAATCCATATGCGCTCGGCGTTTTTCGCGCTTCTTCTCTCGGCGGTCGAACTATATATAGGTATATACTTTTTCAAATAGAAATGTGGGTACATACATTTTAAAAATTTGTCTTTAAAATAATTTTCATACTTTTACAGAATAGGGATCACTATAAAACTATCATTATAAGCAGAAACAATACATTTGCCATATATGTCGGTAATACCGTATGTCTGACGGCAAGCGCAACACCACTTCGGCAGTTTTTACCGATGGTGGTCGAAAATTGCATTGGATCTAATGCACGATTCGACCACCGTCGATAAAAACTGCCGAAGTGGTGTTGCGCTTCCCGTCAGACATACGGTAGACCAAATTTTAAGTTGTGAGATATTTTTTACCACAAAAATATTTAATTCGCTTGAAGGGTACGGAAGTGAATATAAATTTGAGTAATTATGAAATTCTTTTCCAATTATGTAAATCCCATTGTCTTTAGATTTTACGATATTATGTATTTCAATAACTTTATCCCCGTCTTTAGTTAAAGTATAACAATCAGCTTTAGAGTGACTTACTACCGATAAACATAGGCCATAAAAGTTGATTTTTAAAAATTGTTCATGCCATTCAAGATTTTCGTGATGAATAAGCGGCCCTTTTGTGTGCTGACTATTAACTTCTACAACTGCAGTGTCATACTTTATTGGCTCTGATATTAATAAACTGTGTTCAGAAAGTCTGCGATGAATTTGTTGTAAAGGATTAGAAGGTCGTTTACTAATTAAGGATTTTAACTGCCCTAAATAATTTTCGAAGGGAAAAGCAGAAAAGTTATCCAGTTTACCAAACAATTCAACATCATCGCAGATATGTGAGAATAAATGGACATTATACACCATAAATTCTAGACCATAAAGCTCTTTTAAATTATTTATAAAGACATTTATGACATCCCTAACAAATTGTATTCCAAATTTTGTTATATGTTTTGTACACAACAGTATAGACACAGAAAAACTAAATAAAATAACATTTTCATAAACAGCAATATCTACTATGTCTTTTAAAACACAGGGGCCTAAGTAAACTAAAAAAGTTCTAAATTCGGTGGCTTTCCAATATTGCAATTCATCTAATGACCGAGGTTTTCTATTAAATTCGATTGGCATTGAATTTCGAAAAGCAAGTAAACTTTCAGAAATAAGTTTTACTTTTTGACCAGGCAGTTTAGTTTTTAATGGGCCTCCAATCCAAATATTCAAAAGCTTTCTCATAATTCCCAAACATACATTATGCATGTAGTCTATTGGAAAAGTTTGAATTAGATCGATGGGTAATTCAATTAAGGGAGTGTGAGAAATGTGATGTTCTTCATCCAATTGTTGACGAAAAGATTCATTTGTCCGTTTACGGCACTGTAAGCCATCCAAAACAATTTTATTTTTAAAATATTGTCCATGCACAGTGCATTTATCACACGCAGAGTACCCTGTGTGTGATTTTGTACATTTTAGATACGCCCTTGCAGGGGCGTCACATACGAAGCTATAAACCTCAAGTTTACAATTTTGTTTTGATGGACTAACAAAGCCATTTTTTAACAAATCATTCAGCTCGTCAACAAATGGCTTAAGAAATAAATCGAGAGGTTTCGGCTTACTTTTACCACAAAAAATAGACACTGTAAACGGGCTGCTGCATGGGATATTTTTTACTATGGCTAAAATTGGCCAAAACTGTAATTTAGAGCTCTTAAATAATGGGATGCCGTCAACATTAAACCCGAGTTGCAACTCATTAACATTATCGAAATTAAATTTAGACAGCCCATTTTTTATTCCAAAATAAATAAATTGACCAGTCTCTACATTAGAGACAGTAGTACTAGAAGGAGTGGAAAGTAAAGTGCGGCTATCAAGGGGTAGCTCAGGATGGAATGGAGAAAGCAAATGAAGAAGATCTGTTAAAGCAGTTTGAGAGATTTTATGAGTTAAAGACCATTGAGTTAATTTACTAAACAGCGTTTGAGATGTACTAGAAGCATCCACCTCAGATTTTGTATTTGGAAAATTATGTATGTCTCTGTCATCATCAGTATCACTAGAGGATAAAATTTCGAAATTTGGAGTGACAGTAGTAATGTTAGTAAACTCACTTTTATCTTCGCTGACAATGGGATTATTTAAAAAATTATTATTACCTAAAACTTCCGATCCATTTCTGACAAATTGGTTTGTAGCTTCTGACACCCTTCTACACATTTGCCTTCGGCCTACAAGTTCTTTCAACTTACGTTTAGACATTTTAAGTATAAAAATAAACGAAATAGTAAACAATATTTTTACACTTTAATCGTCACGTTCAACAGGCATCTTCTGTATTCGCTACTTCGCATGCTTTAACCACACTTTCACTGCCTGTTCAACTTCGCTTTAAGTAGCAGCAGGAGATTTAATCTGTACCACGCACCTGTAACAAAAATAGCAATAAATTTCAAAGTTTATTTACCACAATCTAGGTATATTCAAAATTAACCCCTGCCCACCACCTTCAAACCATTTATTTTATATCCATAAACGCTAATTTTGTATTTTACACCCTGATGTGTATTTAGAAATATTCTCGGAAATATTTTATTCTAATATAGGTACTTACGTATGATAATCGAATTTAGTTTAGTTGTTCCAAAGGCTTTTTTATTGGATTTTTCGCTCCTCTGTCCCGCAAAATTAAATCCTGTCGCCAATTTATTGGTTATTACTGTTCGCAGTATGCGATTTACTAATCCAGTTATTCCAGTACCACCCAAACTTGCTAAATAGGAAGCCTCTATGACATATTTTAATAGATAACCGAATTCGCTATTACCCAAGCAAAGATGGTATAACGAATAACGAAATATCTCGCAAAAAAACAAAAAACTCACTCGCATTCACGAACTGAAACTACCCAAGTAGAAATGTTTCGTCTAAAAGTTAACACTAAACGTACCAAGCGGGGTCAAATGACCCCTTTCAAAATTTACTTTAAAATCGTACATTCATTGTTATTTCTTTCGTTCATTTGACTTTCTGTAAATTCTTATATCATCTGATTATTCAATTTCTCGCTCTCCCTTTTTCTCGTAGCTTATTTTTTATAGCGAAAAATTCTTTACCTACCTTACGTACCACGAGGGGTCATTTGACCCCATACGAAGTTTACGTATTTGTCGGCAGTTCTCCTTGGTTCTAAACTCAAATATGCTTCTGAAATGAAGGTTCTATTTATCTAAACCTCATATATGTGTTTGGTTTCGGCGCGAGCACTTGGACGGCCGGATCGGGTCCATCGCACAAACAAACAAGACTCTTATCGGAGAAACAAGCACTGCTCCCTCCCAGTATACTGCTAGTTCTCTATAGCTAAACGAAATAGAAATGCAGTCGTATATTGAGTCAAAGAGCAAAGATCAGAGCGTATAATAAATCAAGTTCGACAAGGAGTGACATGACAGTTTCCATTACATTGTGACAATTTCTGTTATATTCAATTGGCCTTCTGTTTTACTGTAACACCACAAATTTTACGAAGAAGAAAAAGAAAACCAACCAGAAGGAATACCAAGCAGTTCCAACAATAATTCGCAATCATGGAAGAAATGTCAAGTAAGATTGTGCACAGGCAATAATACAATTCAAACTTGTATAATGTGTAAAAGATTTGTCTGCGGGAAATGTGCGAAGGAGAAACCAACTATCTGTAAAAGAAGGAATTAATTGATTATTTTGCTTACAGAAATAAAAATATGTGTTTGATTATTTTATTAGAAATCATAAATTATGTTGCAAATTATTTCCTTTAATAAATTAGGAATTTCTTTCTGAAAATAAACATTTATTTCATAAGGGGTCAAATGACCCCTCATGGTAAGAATAGGTAGGTGTAAAGTACCGGTATGTTTAGTGTTAACTTTAAGTTAACCCGAAAATATGCTGGCCAACTTTTGGACAATCCAAAAGATAACTGACAGTCAATGTAGGGACGTGTTAATGTCCGTCCCGACTGTTAACTTTTGTTTTCAAAAAAAGACGATTACATCACCAACTTATAGTTAACTTCAGTGGATGTCTATCCGACAATCGTTTGAAGGCGACTAAATAACATCATTACATCACCAACTTATAGTTAACTTCAGTGGATGTCCAATAGACAAAATATGCTGGTCAACTTTTGGACAATCCAAAAGATAACTGACAGTCAATGTAGGGACGTGTTAATGTCCGTCCCGACTGTTAACTTTTGTTTTTAAAAAAAGACGATTACATCACCAGCTTATAGTTAACTTCAGTGGATGTCCAATAGACATCCACTGAAGTTAACTATAAGTTGTTGATGTAATGATGTTATTTAGTCGCCTTCAAACGATTGTCGGATAGACATCCACTGAAGTTAACTATAAGTTGGTGATGTAATCGTCTTTTTTTGAAAACAAAAGTTAACAGTCGGGACGGACATTAAGGGCCGGTATTACAATGTCAGGTTAAACTGCTGGTTGAGTTAACCTTTACCTTCAGTTTAAACCTAAGGTTAACGAAAATGCGTATTACAAAACGTTTTCTACCCAAAGTTAAGTTAACTAGGAGTGGTAGCATTTCAAGCAAATATCCCTAGATGGAACATGCCGTAAACTAGTTTATTCCTGAATTAGCGGCAAAATTTAACACGTTCCCTGCCAGACCGTTTTTATGAAGACTTTCCGCACACGCCGCGTGGGGCGTATAGGTTAAAATAAGGTTTGAATGGTTAAAAAATTATGCGCATTTGAAGTTCGTATGCTCATAACTTTTAAACATAATTTGATTTTGGATGAATCATTGATTGATTTTGATATACGCATCGAAAAACTTTGAATTTAGAGACTTGGTTCTGAGGACCTTTTTTGCAGAGCATTTCACTTTCTTTAAAGTCGTATATTTGCACAATTGTTTACCACTAACTGGCAGAGTAGTCCCAACTTTAGAAAATAATCAATCCTTTCTCATGTTAATTAGATGGGAAAACTATTAATTCCCTGAGCGACTTTTTAATATTTAACTTCGGCGTCGTTATTCTTTCGCGACAATTTTTTATCTATATTTAAAAAGTTTATCAGGTGCGCAAATATTGCCTTGAAACGAGTCACTCTGATGCACGTATTAAACCGATATTTAAATATTCTGTAAATGCAACGCAAAAATGTCATACTATCACGTCTGCGAATTTAATTTTTGCAGCGATGGAGCCTGAAAACTCCAGAAGGGCAGCGAATTTTTCTAGCAACGAGGTGGAAATTCTTGTTGAACTTGTTTCGAAGTATCGACACATTATAGAATGCAAGAAATCTGATGCTGTCTCGTGGAAAGAGAAAGAATCCACTTGGGTAAAAGTGGCTCAAGAATTTAACAGCGCAAGTGGTGTAGTATCTCGCACCACCAGGAATTTAAAAGAAAAATATTTAAATTTGAAAAAGACTGCGAAAAAGAAACACGCTGCAAATAAAATGTAGTTATTCAAAACTGGAGGTGGTACATCAGCGAGGATAAACACAACGTCAACAGTGGAAGACACTGTGAAGGGCTTGACAGGCATTGGACTGACAGGCCTTCCATCTTCGTTCGATGACGACGCCGAAGAAAGTATGATTGTAGAAGTCATCAATGAGACAAACCATCAGGATGCAGAGTCGACACTCCCTGTACCGAGCTGGTCGTCATGGTCACCAACTCTTCTTCGAGTGCCAAAATCTCATAAATTAACAGTGAATAATAATTCACAAGGTTAGCTCGGTATCAATTATTATCACACTTCCAAAGTTCGGTTAGGTTAGGTTACATTAAAAATTAGAACTTCAAATTTTAGAAATGAAAAGAATATTTGGCGAGCCACGAAAAATATTTTTATTTTACAAACTTAATATTCAAAATTAATTTCAATTAAGTGGATATTTATTTTTTTTGCAAAAACAGAAGAGCAGCCTAGGCAAGTTGAGGAGTTGCTGAACATAAATCCAAGCCAACAAGTAACGACCAATCATCGATTGCTTCATTTCTGAAAATATAAAGTACCAAAAAATTTAGCTGCTGCTTTAACAAATTACGTAACGTAACCGAACCTAACGTACCGATTTGTGGGATGGGATATCACAGGTTCGATTTCTTGTAATAATAATTCCGTGCTTCCTTTGGAAATGCGGAACCTGTCCAAAAATTCCTCGTCATTCCACTGATCTAAATGGTTCACTCTGGGCCGAAATACTTTGGGTGCACGAGGCATTTCAATCTATAAATTAACGTTAAATTTGTGACAGTTATAATATTTATGCTTATTATTTTGAGTATCGTTACTTTTGGCTTCCGGATTTCAGCCGCGTCTGTTCCATTTCTCGGCGCGGCTTCAACCCGGAACGAAAATGTAGCAATGCTCAAAATGATATATACACACGTAGAGGCCGTAAATGCCTGAAATTTTTGACTATTTCTACTTTTCGTATCTACTTTGTAAGAGTACATACCAGCTCCATATAATCTTCCTCGTCGTCGGTTAATATTTCCTCAAAAATGTCAAAACTGTCCTCCATATTCGTAGCGGTACAACTTCAAACACGTAATAAAATAACCACACTCTCTATCAAAATGTAAAACACGAGTCGTGAATGTTTACAGCTGCATTCCCGGACGTTTGTAGGTTAGAGCAGCGACCGACCACTCTGCGCATGCGTCAATCCCGAGTTAACCTGAACTCTATGGTTAACCGACAGATATCTGACGGTAAAGTTTTTCAGGAAGTTAAACTCCACTCCTTAGTTAACCACATTTTGTAATACAGTCATTTTGGCTAACCCGAAGATTAACCTGCAACCTTCGGTTTAACCTGACATGGTAATACCGGCCCTAACACGTCCCTACATTGACTGTCAGTTATCTTTTGGATTGTCCAAAAGTTGACCAGCATATTTTCGGGTTAACTTAAAGTTAACTTTTAGACGAAACATTTCTACTTGGGAGTGCATTCACGCTAAATTTACGAAGTGTTTGCCACATTACGGTAATACCACAGTGATGCCACTACAGGTCAGCACTACGTGCTTCTAGCGTGCAAATGCACGCTTTGCTATCGGGATTATAAAAGTGAATGTAAATTAAAAGCAAAGAAAGCCGGTTTGGATATAAACTCGTTGTGAGGTCGTGACGCACTGATTGATGGCTGACGCGCGTCAGCGCAATTGCGGTCCTTCTGTGTTTGTTGGGTTCAGTCAATCGTCTATTCAAAAATGGCTAACCAATGACTTTTTGACAGCTTTTTAGTTGTGTCTGAGAGATAACCCAAAAAGATATCTACAAGATATCCGATTCAGGTGAACAGAAAATATGTTATCTTCTAGTTATAACATTTGGATAAATCCTTCAGTTAACCGGCAAAAGATAACTTTTTACAGATGGTTGTCCCGAGATTTCTACCTGGGTAGTAGTAATGCAACCTGAAGAAATAAGGCGCGAATTTAAAAGTATTACGCGAGTAGTTTTAGAACATAAAAAAGGGCAAAGTGAATAAAGAGGCGGGGGTTTCTTAAATAATAAAAACGATAATAATTTATATTAAATAGCATGAGTGAGTACGTATTCAATTATTTATTGTTGATGATAAAAATATTTTCTACTTTTATTAAATAAATAATAACTGAAAAAAATGCTTTATAAAGGTAGATAGAAGTATAGTATATACTATACTTCTATCTACCTTTATAGGAGAACATATAAGTCGGTATTTTTTATACTTTTAAATATATATATCACATATATCACCAAGAAAAGTCGGCAATATGGTGCCATTAAATGACATCATAAATTCGTCATATAAATGACGTCATAATGTCGTCAGTTATTGGTCGACTGACGTGATTGAACCAGTGATGACCAGATTTTGACGTCATTTTGACGTGCGTCTGCGGACTGGGGTATGCTTCGTTATCTGGCAAGAGATAAATAGAATCTCTACTTCTGCTAATCTGGAAAAAAACTGCATTATAATTATATTTCATTAAACAGACATGAATAATTAGTACATTGCCTTAGATGCTACATTTTAATGAAAATGCAAAATTACCGTGATCATGTTTCCATTGTTTGGAAAATTAGTGATGTTCATTCATTATTACCATTCTCGTCTGAATCACTGTCGTGAAGGTTTAGGATGATGGGCTGCACAATGAATCCATCTGGATACGTCAGCTTTTTATCTTCTTCTTCGATTATTTGATTTACATGCCTCACGCTATTCGCACAGCTAAAATAGAAATGCATACAGTTGTATAATAAGAAGACAATAGAAGTATGATATACCAGGAAGTAGCACAAGGTAAAACAGTTCAATGTGTGCATACAAAAATTGCTTGCATCACATCGTTGAAACATTTAATAGTTTCCATTAAATGTTACATGTTACAAACATATAACATTTAAATTTAAATGATTTTGTATTCTGTACCATTCCGATACTTTCACGTACACAACATGATTGGATGTATTTATATAGGAAATATTCAAGAAGTGCAGAATATACAAATTAAATACACCAATCCTTGATGATTACCGAAAGTATCGAAATGGTTTAGAATACGGCTCAGGTCCAGCTGTTAATTTAAATCGTTCATACCAGTGACAAAAGTCAGAAACAAAATAATATTTAAAAAATTTTTGTTCATATGTTTCTGACATTTGTTTCAAAGAAATATAATCTGGTAGGAAATAAATTAAAAGACGGACTTCTGATCAAACTATAAATGTTATCGAACCATTCTGGGGTAACGGAAGCTAGGGCTCTCTTCCAAGACTCTCGAATTGTTTCTTTGTCAAACTTCCGTCCTTCGTTTATAATGGCATTATACTTCCTGCAATAAGTTATTCTCTATTTCATATTTTACTATATAACTATAAATGACAAGTGGCAAAATCTACGATGGGAATTAAAATGGAACAAAGCTTTATCGAACTAACATGCAAAAGTGATTAAATGTTAGTGAAAAGTGATTGAAATGAAAGATATTATAATAGGTCTTACCATTTTGCTTGCCCCCAGACAAGCTCAATCGCATTAAAAGTACAATGGTATGGGGGCAATCGAAGAACTTGATGCCCATAAGCATGAATGATTTCATCTGTTCGAAATCTAGTATGAGATGCAAAAGATATAGTGAGACAAGTGGCATGCAAAAACCAAAAAATTGTGCAGGCAAAGAGTAAGAAATAATGTTAGTGTTAAATTACAGAATTTGAAAAATTATTGATAGAGAATCAGATATGAAGATAAACATTAAAAACAGATTTTCATAAATTTATACTTATGAAAAAGTATTATTTAATATAAATCTTATGAAGTTAGAATTAGTTTTTATTTATCATCCAAGTGATTGAAAATCGAATTATTTTAAAACACATGTTACCTCTTCTGGGTTTTATTCTTAAAAGCCAGGTTCTGTAATGCTGTTCTGGTAGCATTTTCTGGAATTGGCACGTTTAGCTTCTTTAAAAAGCCTACATATTCTTCCTTCCTCCAACTTGTTGTTGGCTGTTGTTCCACTGCTGTGCTGTGGTATGGAGCATTGTCCATAATCAGCAATGAAGGTTCTTCCAAGTTCGGCAGCAGTTGTTCCTCCAGCCACATCTCGAAATTAGCAGAATTCATCTGCTCATGGTAGTCCCCTTTATTTGTTCCTGCCACAAATATAAGACCGGCACCATCCACGAAACCATGTGGCGACGCGGATCTTGCGATTTCAGTAGCGAAGTATATACGAGCTATGCGTCTCCAGTTGCTTGCAACTTGAGTTCGCGACTTAAGGCGCCGACACACCAGAAAAGCATTCGCGAACTCTGATCGCTAACGTTCGCAAACGTTTGCAAATGTTCGAGAACTTTGTACGGGAGATGCGTACACACCAGGCTCAACGCTCGCAAACGTTCGCAAACACCACATGTTTACGAGCATTCGTCGCTGTTCCATCGGTTTGACTGTTTGACATTCGTCGCATTCAGCAAAAGTGTCCCATATTAAATAATGGCGCCTCTAAAACTTAATAAACAAGCTGTATGTGCTGCATCTTTATCGAAGCTCAGAATTTGAATGGTAAAGAGAATTCTGAGATACTTCGTTGAGCTACCCAAAATATGATAGTATAAATCGCCACGGTAATTATTCGATTTTGCCGCCTTTTTTTCAGAATATTAGGTACTATGCGACGCCAACTGGCGGTAGTTTCAGGCAAGATGGCCGCTCCTGTCAAACAGAAGTCGAATTGACAGAATGTTTTGTTGAAAAATAATTTACATAATCATATCAAATACAGGTTAGTCTTCCCTGCGAAATTTACATGTAATCCCGGATTAGAATAACATATTTTGATTATCGTATATCACTAGGATTTCGTTTCTGGGGCGTGGCACCGCTCGATCATAGATCTAACATTCTTGAGCGAATTTTTCGTGATTTTCCTTTATTGCGATGTGTTTTCTACCGCTCATCAAACGCGTCTGATCTTCGAGCGTGCATGCTGCACGACTGTCAAAGGTTATTGTCTCGCGGCGCTTGTCGGTGAAATTAAGGTTAGGTCAGGCTACATAAACAAGCCTTGCTGTGCGCCTTTCCGGTTATTTTAAGACCATGACTGCGATTTTCGAAGCATTTCGTGGTACATTTTGTACTAAAATTTACGGGATGCGATTTAAAAATGTTCTTGCCTTTGTAATGATGTAAACGGGTGTCAATTTTTTAATGATTAGTTATTTTTTCAATAAAGTTAGTAATCATTTTTATTTTTGTAATTATTTTTAAATTTTCGTCCCTTGATTCGTCAAATAATTTCACGATACCTTCCCGCCGCTCAAACAATTCAATAATTCGTATGAATTCTCAATGTTAGGACAGTCATCCAGTTTCTGTAAATTATTATGATGACAATGCAATATACAACACAAGCCAGAAAGTTGTCTCTTAGACATCCATAGGCAGTTTAATATTTCACTTTTTGATAAATTAAATTTCGAGTTATCCAACTGTTAAATTAACGAAAAGTGAGACATTAGGCTGTCTACGGATGACTTCAGGATTACTTTTTGGATTGTGTTGTCTGGAATGAGAAAAGGTTTCCCAGACAACACAATCCAAGAAGTCATCTCAAAGTCATCCATAGGCAGTGTAATGATTGTTGGATATCTCGAAGTTTAAGTTATCAAAAAATGAGATATTAAACTACTTATCTGTAGCTTGGTTCTAAAAGGGCCAAAGTCATAAAATGCACATTTTTTGGCAAATCTATTTTAAAATAATGCTCTAAGTTTGAAGGCGTTTTTAAACTACTAGATAGATAGATAATGATTTATTTCGGCTTTACAGTCACGAAAGGAGGTTGGTTGTACAACTCTGTTACGGCCAACGATAGCCGTAATGTAATATTCGGTCCCTCCTTTAATTGCTGCACATGTCGTACGTTAATAGAATTTAAGGTGAATTTTAACTGCGGCTATGCGGCCTAATCCGGGCATAAATGCCACGATTCGGCGACGAAAGGTTAATCTCCGGACGATGAATCCCTGGACAGCTATTCTCCGAACGGTCCCTAATTCGGCCCAGGTCAACGCCTAATCACTTAATGCATCTTTTCACGGGCGTTCGGACGGGTCTAAAAGCGGAGTTATTCTCGGTACGGGGGGTGCATCGCGTCGACCAAAGGGCACGGTACCTTGTAACGGTACGAACCAACGTCATTCGTACGGGACTTTGAGGAACGCCAAAGTCCACCGAGTCTAGCGACTGTAATCACCCCCGTGCACCCGCGTTTCCCCTTCCGTATTCCATTCTGCCGATATATAAACCTTAGTCGAATGACCTGCGAGTCAGTTATAATTTCGCTACTCTTCGTAACTCATCTTCGAGCTAGAGCCCCTCGATCGCACCGTCGCGTACCGTCTCCAAGTGTCGCGGGCGCCTCATGTGCTATCAGTGTTTATTGTAAGTGCTTTAACACACTCTCGGGCCCGAGCTCCTCTGTCAAATCGACGTAACGTACTCTGTATTCACTTATATCTCCTTCATTTCAATCCGCTTTCTTAATTATATTACAATTTATTGTTCAATTGCCTTTTATTACCCGATCCCTACATTCTTTCCGTTTTTTCCACTCGAGCCTTAACCGTGTCCTTTATCCGTGTCCCCGGGCCTTACAACCCCGCGGCGATATCGACGCGCCCGTTAAGCCGCTCGAAACAACTCTATATATTCACTCTTAATATAAGCTAACGCAAAGTATTTCATATAATATAATAACTAATAATATAATAACTATAATATAATAACTCGTTTTTAAACTACTATTAAATCTTAGTTTCAAGCTTTTATAGCACGGTTGTTATTGTAAGTACACATTGGCCCTTTCTACATTTAAAGGTTCTCTTGAAATACAGTTTGATTATGCACTTTGGCCCAAATCTCGAAAAATTGACATTGGCCCTTTTAGAACCAAGCCACAGTTATGGATGATTAAGAGACATCTTTCTGGCTTGTATTATCTGGATTGTTAATGTAATTGTTCCTTAAAGAGCTATTTAATTTGTCATCTTCCATATCTCAAAAATTCAATATGAAAAAAAATGATTTCGATTACAAACCGCAATCATTTTCTTTCAATATTATTTCCCCAAAACTTTATCGAATTTATTACAATCACTATTAGACCGTTTTTTATCCTTTATAACCCAGACAACACAAGTCAGAAAGCTGGCTTTTAGACATCCGTAGATAGTTTAATGTCTCACTTTTTGATAACTTAAAGTTCTACTTATCCAACAGTCATCTTTTGGATAACATGAAATCAAAGTTAACAAAAACTGAGATATTAGTCTGCCTATGGATAACTTCAAGATGACTTTTTGGATTGTGTTGTCTGGGAATGCTCAAATGAGGAAAGATTGATAATTTTTTGTGATTTTTTTCGAACAAGGAGTCATTAAAACCCACTATTTTTTAACATTTGACTGGATGGAAGCCTTGCGTACATGTAGAAGTAAAAAATATTGGAGCCTTGTGGTTTTTTTTCTGTCGTCAATGTGAAATCTTTTCGATTTATAGAAATCCTTTCATCAAGATGATACATTCAACTTTAAATATAGACGTTGGTCTTCCTTCTCTACTATCAATTGCAAATGATAATTTGTAGTGACTCTGGGGATTCGAGACTACAAAGCTCGGGGGATTGAGTCAATTTGGATGATGCTACCGAGACGAGAGTAGATATACCCAAAGCTACTTTCACCGCGAACATGGAGAAGAGAGCGAGTGTCGAGCTGTTAGGCACCGAGCGAAACAACTCGAAGAATGTCAGCTCGGATTCCCTCAATTCGGACAGCAAGAGCAGTTCACTGAATTCAAAAATGGGGCAAGAATCGGTAATTTTTTATGATTATCCGCTAATGAGCGCTGTAACGCGCCGCCATCGTTGTTTTAAATGCTATCTGAGATAGCTTTCTCACACGAAACACACGGTTTCTTCAGGAAAGTTGGGAAAAGGCGTCGCATACGAAGAGCTTTTCCACAAGCTCAACTTCTACAGATAATAATATTGTCTCTGCTTTAGAAGCAAAGAAAGAAAATGATGGAAAAGTGAGTCTCTGGTGAAAAATTCAGACCTCTCCATTGTGAATAGCAATTTTCGTTTATTTATTCCTCCTTTAGGTTCACCAGTTGTTTATATTTATTGCGTATTCCCTCAGATTTCGCCCATGGAAATTTTCTTGTACACTTTCTCATTGCCATTTTTCTTGCATCGCATGTTTTATCAGTAAAATTGCATAGTCCTCACAAAGATCCTAAATATTTGCGTAATCTCAACTCCATAATGGTGTGCTCAGAATTTGTCAGGCGGCGACGCTGCTCCACCCCTACTGAACGGCGAGCGAGTCCAGGGTGTCGCTCGGGAGGTGACCTACCTGTGTCCGTACTCCGGACCGGCGCGAGGTATCCTGAGCGTGACAAATTACAAGCTCCACTTCCGCAGCATAGACCGCGAAACGCCGTACGTCGTAGAAGTGCCATTGGGCGTGGTTAGCAGAATCGAGAAGGTCGGAGGCGCCTCGAGTAGAGGAGAGAATTCCTACGGGATTGAAGTTTTTTGTAAAGATATGCGCAACCTCAGGTTCGCCCATAAACAGGAAAATCATTCCAGGAGAAACGTATTTGAAAAACTTCAGCAGTATTCATTTCCCCTATCCCATAAATTGCCCTTGTTCGCATTCGAGTATTCGGAAACGTTTCCCGAGAATGGCTGGAATGTCTACGAGCCGGTTGCCGAACTAAAGCGAATGGTACGAAATGTTTTCTTTTTTTCCTGTCATTTTAAAATAAGAGTACTCTCGAAAAGACGGTCGATTCTTCTTCCCTATTACGTATCTTAAGGCACTGTCTACTTTATCCCGTCCTCTGCAGGGTGTGAACAACGATATGTGGAAGATATCGAAGATCAACGACACGTATTCACTATGCGACAGTTATCCGGCGGTCTGGGCAGTACCCGCCGCCGCGACTGACGAGGATCTCCAAGCATCCGCAGCCTTTAGGAATCGGGGTAGATTGCCTGTTCTCTCCTGGATTCATCCCGAGAGTCAAGCGACGATAACCCGTTGCGCCCAACCGTTGGTGGGTGTAAGCGGGAAGCGAAGTCGCGAAGACGAGAGATACGTTCAGCTCATAATGGACGCCAACGCCCAGAGCCATAAACTGTTCATCATGGACGCCAGGCCGATGGCTAACGCAATAGCGAACAAAGCGAAAGGGGGAGGCTACGAGAGCGAAGATGCTTATCAGAATGCGGAGCTCGTGTTCTTGGATATTCACAACATCCACGTCATGAGGGAGAGTCTTAGGAAGCTAAAAGGTACGCACGGGGATGATTTTTCTTGGAAACGGAACACGAGAGAGCTACTATTTCATTTCTCTTCAGAATTGTGTTTCCCTACGATTGACGAGGCGAGGTGGCTGTCCGGCATAGAATCCACGGTCTGGTTGAAGCATATCAAATGTGTCCTAGCCGGAGCTGTTAGGATCGTAGATAAAGTTGAGAATCACAAGACTTCGGTGCTCGTGCACTGTTCGGATGGTTGGGATAGAACGGCGCAGGTAATATTCATTTTCCGTCGAAAGCCCCGATAAAGCTCCGCTCTGCATTTGCCGTACAACCTTCGTTTTATTTACAGCTTACAGCACTGGCGATGTTATTGTTGGACCCGTACTACAGAACCATCAAAGGCTTTGAAGTTCTCATAGAAAAAGAATGGCTCAGTTTTGGGCACAAATTTCAGCAGGTCGGTACCTCGCGCATGCTGATTTAACAATTCGACAATTTTATCGAGATCGATCTCGCTGATTTTACCGTTGAACATCTTCAGAGAATCGGCCACGGTGACGAGCATCACAGCGACGCTGACAGATCGCCGGTGTTCCTGCAGTTTCTCGATTGCGTGTGGCAGATAAATCAGCAATTTCCAAATGCGTTCGAATTCAACGAACACTTTCTCATCACTATCCTGGACCACTTATATTCCTGCAGATTTGGCACGTTCCTCTTTAGCAGGTGGGCATCGTCGCGCACGCGGTGAAACGCACGAGAAAGAAGACGCTTCTCGTGGCGCTCCTTCACGGAACTTTATCATATTTGCAGCGATCGCGAGAGGGTTCAGGAGCAAGTGAAACAGAGAACCACGTCTCTCTGGTCTTATACTAATAGTCAATTATCCCTGTACCAAAATCCACTCTATTGGGCGGCTCCTTATCATCAATTCGTCCTGATGCCGATCGCCAGTATGCGGTATATCAAGTTGTGGAAGAATCTCTATTGCCGGTGGAATCCCAGTATGAGGCAACAGGTGCGTTGAAACTAACGAAGAAATTGAAAAATAACGTTCGACCGTGTTTTCGTTACGCACGCATTTCTCTTCTCTTTCCGAAGGAACCCGTGTACCAGCGAACGAGAGAACTCTTAATCTTCAAGGAACAACTGAAAAAGAACGCCGACGAGTGTCGACGCGAGCAGGCTTCCCGCGCGAACAGATCGTTGACCTCGCCCGCGCCGCCTAGAATACATTCCCCGGTCCACTCATAGCCCGACGAATTTGTGTGTCCCCTCCATCCCTCACTCCACCTTCCTCTTTCTCCACAGGCTGTAGTTTTGTAAATGAGTCGTACGCTTACTTTCCAAATAAGCCTTTCAACCAACCTGTACACAAGACAGCTTCGACTGAACCTGCTTTCACCATGTATAAAGCCCTTGTTAATAAAAACACAACATCTCTAATTCACACGCGACTTAGGCGAGTACATGTGGAGATGCGCGCGAGACGACGTTATCGTCGATCACGATGGTGCTTATACTATGCGCGGAGTATCTATACACAATGTATATCTGTATATTGTAATATATATTATACTATGTTACACTTGAGTACGAATTAGATAAGAAAGAGGACGAGATCGTCGTACGGCGAAGAAGAGGCAGTATTGGAGATATCTAATAACAATACGTATTGACAACTTGCGCTACGGCGTAATTCTAATGAGACTAAAAATAATGGAAATTGAACTTCGTTCGCAGCTGTTCATTGTCTATCCGCTCCGAGGACGATACGGGCTGCTCATATCGCCTGCGCGGGGGTTAGATCTTCCTTCTTTGATCTACAGAAATGCGAGTTCGTATGCCATAATATGAGACTAAAACTTACTCGCCAGGAAAGAAACTTCAATCACTATTATCTTACTATGTCTATGAGCTTTTTGGCTCGTATTTGTATAATACTTTTTTGAAGATTACGTTTTTATCTACAATAAAGACTTATATCGATATAGGCCAAACATTCGTAAATAATGAGATAATATTGATTGAAGTTTCTTTCCTGGCGAGTAAGCTTAGCCTCACATGGTATGTTTACGTCATGCGATCGCGCGACAACACCATTCTCATCAGGAGTACATTCGGCGTCTCCAACATTAGGGATAACGCGTAGGCGCAGAAATACGTGATGGCAAAGTTCCCCAGGAACATGGCACCCTGCGAAATATGAAAAAGTATACGTATATGTAAATTATTACATTTCCACAAAAGTGTTGTTATACGTTTGAACTTTAAAAATTTGTCTTCAAGTGTAACAAAACTTTTGTGGCAACCTGATATGAAAAAATTATAAGCCAAGAAGTAGTAGCTTTTTAAAGCAAACTGGTCGGTCTTTTTGTACTGATTGTAGCGTGTCTTACTTACATTGGGTAAAAAGTCGATGTGAAAAGCAGATTCACTGTGAAGGTAAATTGAGCTTATGAGGTACGGATTTAGCAAGTACGCGCAGTACGTTAATCTGCTCAGCGGGATCCACCCTTTGAAGCAGAGGACTTTATTGATTATTCCTGAAATCAAATAAATAAAATATGACAATGTTTGAGCGTCGCATCGTGATTTGAATTTAATTCGGTGATTAGTCCGCCCTACCGAGTAAGCTGTGCGTTGTACCAATATTAGAATGTTTAAATTGGTATAGATAAAGAGGAAATTACAAATAAATTTCGGTTATTCACAGATATCTTAATGTCAACGAGTAATATTGAACTATATATATACGATGCTATTCTACTTTAAATTAAAATCCCAATGGTTTTCACAATTTTTACTGGTACCCCGCTTTATTTTTAAGTTGGCCAGCCTCTTTCCTCACCGCGGGAATACACGCGTCAATTTCGAAGCTGTTCTACGCGTCGATATGGTACTTTTCACTGAGTACCCACCTCCATGATTAGTGCAACACGCAATCAGCAACCAGGCGATTCCAATGGCCCAAACTGTCCTGCCCAGAGCTACGTACAATGCCGATGCGGTGACTGTCAAGTGTCTATCGTAGAGGCCAAACAGCACGGAGATGTTGCAAGCGCTACCGAGGATCCAGCAAGTAACTACCGTTCTCTAGATATGGAATTTCATTTTTAAATGTCAAGAAAATCTCACATGTCGTCTTATGAAGATCGTACATCTTTACTCACCTTTCTCAATAACAACTTGTTATTCAATCTCAACAGGACGTAAGCTGTGGCTACTCCCACTAGATAAGGACCTATCCTGGTCCATGGTGGATCGTACAGGATGCCCAATAAATTGTACTGCTCGTCCAATCTGCGAACCCATCGAATTCACTTATTATTTCGTTTTTACGGAGGAATTACACGATGCTTGCTTAGAAACGACGGAAAAAATACTCACGTAGGAACATATTCGTAAACGTATGATGTGTATCCAGTGAGTAACGTGGAGGACACCACCAGAGAAACGAGGATACCGACGGATGTGTAAAAATGCCTGTAAAAATAGATCCGTGTAAAAAAACGAATAGTACGGTTACTACATCCGTTGCGAGCAGACGAAACATACGCGAGAATACGGAATAAAAAAGCTATTTCAACGAGAGTTCAACATTGAAGAGCGCTCCGTGATTCTCGAGTACGTACTTCGATCCTCGCAATCTCCGTACACCCATTCTCCGAGGCAAAGGTCAGTCGCGTAATACTTTACGTCACTCGGTTATATCAAATGTTTGAACAATTTGACTGGAGTGCCTTTGCAGTGTCTGTTTGCCGATGCCGGCAGACTTTGGATAATGGGGAATCCCAGAATGTGTGATGCAAGTGTTTATCGTTCACTTACATCGACGCGAGGATCAACAGGAACGAGGCGATGACGAAGAACTGCATATCGTTCGATAAGTACCAACTCCAGGACATGCACTGTGAAAAGGAATAGTTAAAGGGTTCTGAGCGATACGTATACGGTAATTGGCAATGAATCAGTCAATTTTCATCACGTCTTACCATCGTTTCTCTGCCGAAAAAATTGTTAATGTAGAGCAAATTCCTCCACCAGTACTTTGCGCAAACATCCTGCGGCCGTTCGTTCATGTGGAACTGCGAGACTCGACCGTACCAAGCTGAATTTATCTCCACGATGCCCAGGACCATCATGTAAGCTGGCGTCAGCCTCAAAATTGAATTTTACACAATGGAGAACTAAATCTTGTAGAAAATTGCCCCCGGTATCTCGTGCGTGGCGTTTCGCGTGACCATTCTCACCTGATATATCTTCTCAAGACGGTGAGGAAGAATTCGTTGAATTTCCTACGGTAATCCGTCCTCCCGCTCTCCTTTTTACCCTTCTTACCTTTCAGATAAAGATAGGCAACGAGGAACCCACTCAGGAAGAAGAAGGTATCCACAGAGAGGGTGGAATTGCTTACAATCTGGACCATGAAACCGTCTGCCATGCGGAAGGACCAAGGCTTGTTGTCTGGTAATACATTTGTCGAGTTAATTACAGAACGAGAAAATGATTAATTGCATTGGATTTCACGGCGGAGGATATTTACCGACATAGTCGCTCATGTAAAAGATCGTATGGACAAGGATAATCCACACCATACCCAAAAATCTCAGACCGTGAATGGGGGCCAAGGAATCTGGGCTCAGCTTCGTGTCGAAAATGATTTTCGTATTCGTGTAGACGGAAAAGCAGAGGAGCACCTTTCCGAGAACGCTCTGTCGCTTCTCCCGCTTCGGCATCTCCAGTTCGGTGTTCTCCAGCGTCCGTTTCGCGAGTTCTAAAAGAAAAGCGAGACACGAAGCGTCGAACGACGAGACAACGTCTTTCTACGAATAGTTCCACTCACCGTTCTGCTCGAAGGTATTGTTATTGTCATTTTTCAACCGCTCTTCCGTTTTCAAATATCTCCGATGAACTATCAGTTCGTAGGCGGTTCCCGTCAGCATTACTGCCAGTAGACATGCAAAAATAAATCTACAACCATAAAATAATAGCAAACTATTCAGAGCTATCAGCAGCGAGAATTAGCAGACCTTTAATTGGTTGATCTCGATTCGAAAAGTCGGCTTTTATGGATAAGCGAATCCAGCGTAATATTAACGAAGGCGCTGATCATTTATAGGCATCTTATAGTTTTAATATTATATTTATACCCTATGAATATGATCCTCCCGTTGAGTAACCACTGATGATCGTCTTTCAGGTCTCTGACTTCGATAAGCGTAAAGTCCGCCGAGTACAAGTCTCCAACAAGCAGAGTCCTTTCGCGAAATATCCTTTTCAGGATCAGGCCGAGCTCGTCGGTTGAGCAGGAAGCGGGCAAGCAGAGGCCCAAGGTAATCAAATCCTATGTAAAAAAAATAACGCAGAAGATTAATTTATCGAGACGTCAATTGTGGATGCACATGTGAGCTTTTCCTTTCAAAAACTCGCCTCGTTCGGCATCCTAATGTGGTACTGCTCGGTGCTGTTGTGCCGAAAGTGCGCCACAAAATAGTGAAGCTCGAAAGGCGGAAACTCGTCCTCCGGATGCCTGTACTTGGAATTATTCCGGATCTCGCGATCGGCAAGGACCAAGGGGATTCTGTCCGAAGCGTCATCGCACTGGCTGCGACTGCCCAGCCAGTAATTATTCCCGTACAGGAATCCGGGTTTGGGATTTCCACTAGAGTCGAGCACTGAAACGAGCGACGATTGTTATTGCTGAGAAAACTACGCTATTCGCGTGAAGATGGTATTGCGAAACTGGCATTATCCCGAGCTGACATTAACCCCGATTTGGTTGATTTTAACGGCTCCTTCTTTCAGCGCGCAATTCGCATGCACACGGAGGGACCACGCACTGTGGTACGCTCGTAAGCGCTCGTGATAAAAAAAGAACCAAGCTTCCGCCGAGCACTTTTATCCCAACGTAAAACTAGTTTCTTGTGCAATCGCGGGCGCATGCGAAAGTCGCTTAATCTCGATTCGAATAAATTTGCGCTGGTATTGGCGCGATTATCGTAAACGATTTTGACATATAGAGGAATGCTTATGTAATGCCTGTATATATGTATGTAAGCATACGTAAGAGTGTGGTATTTAAAAGCTCGTAAGCAAATACATGTCGCCTCTTTGGTGACCGTAATATTAAATCATTTCTCAATAGAGAATGTTAACAACCGTGCGGAATATCAACGATCTACACTACTTATCGTCGTTTCGTGTCGATAAGAGCGGGGGAAAACAGGATATCAGTGAAAAGTATTAAATGTAAATACTAAATCTCTTCCTACTTTTCAGACCCCACAGGATCCGGTAGTCGACGGCTTGCCGAAAGACGTCCAATTCTTTTTGGCATCTCGTCTCGTTCAGCAGGTCGGCGTTGGAGGCGAGAGCGTAAGCCGGCAGCGTCCGCTTCGGTACTTCCAGATTTTCGGAAAGCGTCCCGGCGTCTCGTGCCATCAGAAGAAGGAGCGTCATCGGTACGAGGATCGTCATCGGGAGCATTGTGTTTCTCGTCACGTATCTTTTGCAGACCTTGGGAAACGCCGCACCGTTTCCAGGATAATTCGGAGCGGTTCTCCTTTATTACCACGGTCGACCGCGTAATTCCGGTTGTACACAGTTCTTGACATGTAGGTATAAATTGTCCCGAAAGGAGTCACATCCTTGACCAGTAAATCCTGCGCGCGCGTGCTATTACTACCGATTTTGATTCTGAAAGTTACTCGTCTTCGACATAGCTTTCGAACTTGCAGGTGAATGTTTTCACATCGGCAGCGAAATCGTTAGTGCGATCGGTCGATGAATCGGGAACGGTTTACGCACGGGACACGAGATGCTGCGGGGGACTCACGCGAATCACTGCACGACGGAGTCCCGTTGACGTGTGGAGAACGAGGATTTTTGGGAGGAGAGCCTCTGGCGAGGAGCAGCCTAGAGACCGAGCGTCTGAGAAAGGACTGGGAGCTACGGAATTCTTTACGGAATCCAAGAGAAAACCTCCATCAACCCCACCAGAAGACCGGCCTGATATTATTTGCGTAATAACATGCGAGTCTCGTGCGAATTCGTTTTGTCGCAGGTGTACATTTACGCCGGTGCCTTCAGAATTGCGCAGTCGAATCTCGCGCGGCCCAGATCAGGGTCCAGAGATTTGAATGCCGGGTGAAACGTCATCGTTGCACCGCGCGCTCGGTATCATGCTCTCGCTCTTCAGGAGGAGGCTGTAGGAGCTCTTTCACGGGTTTTTATCGCAATTGTCTTTATGTCAGCGTCGCGTGACGAACCAACTATTTCATTGCGTTATTACCGCGCAATGCACCATCTTCTTCTCTTTTGCTAGTCCTTATAATGGGTTTAGCGCGTTGCACCACGAACCAGGAAATATATGACACCGGCGACGTGAAAGCTGTCTGCACCTTAGCCGATTGCACATGGAGCGACTGCATCGGACCTCGGCTCGCTCGCCGCTCGCGGTTACCACCGAGAGAGTGGTGTGTTACACGCGCGTTATGTAGTCCGATTATAATGGAACTAGGATTTGAGGGCTTGTTGCTCTGTCCTTTTATAGCCTTCGCGGCGAATGCTTTTTGTGCGGCGATGTCGTGTTTGACCAACTTTAAGGATTGCTGGTCAAACTAAAAGACCAATTAACCGTGAGCTGATTGAAGGGGTCCCCCGAATAATGTCGCAACCATCAGAACAGTGGAAGTTTATTTTTCCAGGGAGTTAATTTTTTAGTTGCAACATTATTCGGAGGATCTCTTCGGTTGCCAGATAAGGTCGCGCCCCTGGCGCGGCTACCAGCACTCGTCCTAAAAAACCAAATCGTTGGATTCATGCAGAACGATCCGTACGGCATCCCCGAGCAACTTGAAGCGTGCGCTCGATTTCAACGAGTACCTCGTACGCGACTCGGTTCTCCAGCTCCCTGCGCGCGGGCGCGTGACAAAAATCAACGGCGGCTTGACCTTCCTCGGTCAACAGCTATCGCGCGCGGGCCGTGACGAATCGTAGTTTATCCGGGCGGATCTGGCGAATTCGCGCGGTACCGATCCTTCCGCGATATAAATTCGCGAGTCTTAACGTGACGAATTTCGACTTGAATGGCTTTTTACCCGGTCGGCCTTCCCCGTTGTCGAGGAACCTGTCACAATATGTATGGCAGTCTTTCACGGCACGGTCGTTCCGCGGAGGTACAGATCTGCGCTGCTTCGACGCGGGTTGCGCGTATCGTGTTATATTTTTGATAATAGTGTTTTCGGATCCTTCGAGGGAGGTTCAGTGATACCTCTCGAGACGGGGGAACCGCGGCGCGCGGATCTATCGATCACCTCGCCCGTCGAAAACGAGTTTTATATATATATGCATTATGTATTCGACTCGCCAGAATCGAAGAGAGTAAGTTTCGGCGAGAAAGTGTAATGTCGAAAAATAGAAAGATACCGGATGATGGGCAACGGAAGATTTAACGATTTGCACGTGGCCTTACGTCACTATATACCCGCGGGATCGTGCGACACGGTTATCCGTAAAACGCGGGGAGCAAGGTGCCGCGCGGACAGGCGCGGCGAGCATAATATAACGTAACATCTTCAGATCGTCGACTGGTTTAATCTGCAAGAGGTCGTAGTTGCGCAATCGATTTTCACCCGAGTACTCTCTTTCGCTCGCAGTCTATCGAATCGCACGCTCGCACGAGTGTGCAACGATGCAACACTCGCACTGCAACTCGACGAAGACATAATAGCGGTCTTTGGAAAGGAGGATCGGATGGAAATCGACCAGGGGTGCGGTCTTCAGTCCCCGCCGAATGACCGAGCGAATATCCCCGCGCATCGAGATCTCTCGTTTTTCCGGCGTCGGCACGCGTACGTACGATTCTCGACGTGAAAGTATACCGAACCGGGTAATACGCACACATATCGATGCCGTGATCCAGACGTTACATAATTACTATCAGTCACCCGTGCCGTAATGCGGAGAAAGTGATTGTTTCCGCTTCCCGGTTTTCGGTATGCACTCTTCCGATTGACATTTTTGATTAATTTAGCGGCGCGCGTTCAACAATTAATTTCTTGATTTACATTCTCGCGTGTTACATAAATACGCGTTATATTTATATCGAAATGAGAGTTGGAAATTCAACGTCTCGAGAAACTTTCAAATTCCAAATACTGTCTTCAGTTAGCGCGCCCTCCTACGAAATACAATCGCGCGTACATTGCAGAAATAACATCGTTGGAGGGAAAATGAAGCGTAGAAAAATATTTATTAAATGAAATAACTTATTTACATGTCTCAGCACTCGTGCGTGTGGTTTGATGAGCGAATAAATTGTGAACCTTAATTAACATTCAATATATTTTTATTGTCTCGTTAGTGTAATATAGAACGGTACTCATCGATTGAAATTTACAGTGACAATATATAAGCGACAATCGCATTCGAATAAATTGAACGGAAATTGCGTATAGAAATACAATTGGGTAATGCGAATTTATACATGAAACATACTCATGACATTCATAAATAAATTACCTACTGTAAAAGCATTATATCGAACGATATTATCGCGATTTCGCAATGCAATAAAGGCTAAGGAAAATTATGAATAGTACTCGAAATAATATCAGTGCAATACCGCATGTTGAATCGTTTCTACTGCGAATATAAGGATAATTCATAATGTATACATAAGGTTGGTATACCCCAAATGCAGAAAGTGCACTTACACGTTTTCAATTCACGCGACTTAATGGTTATCTTCAAGTAAGGCCAACTTTCGTATAACCGGGTACCTTTAATTACGGTACAATCGCCTTTAATTGTGATTACATGATTCAAAGAGACTCCATATATTTTCTTTATTGGAAAATACGAAGAATAAGACGAGAAGAATGTTGCACGTTGGTGCACATTTCAAAGTACTCGGTAATTGACGAGAATTTTTCCATCCCATTATCTCACCGGAGAAGGTTTCACCAGTTTCTTTCAGTGAATCGAAACGCACTTGTCTACCTTTCCGTTTGGAACGCCATCGGGATCACTTTGCATTACTATCTAGTTTAGACAAAAGCCTTAATACGGAATGCAAGTAAGTTGCATCGATTTAGGTGACACTATGAGCCCATTCCAAAATATACGAAAAGTGAGTACAATCTCATTCGCGTTCAACTTTCGCGCGGGTAAATATCTATCTATAAAACATTCGGTATCTGTAACCGTATCACGCAAGCTGATCACTGCCAAAGCAATTCTATTCAAACTACCATGAAACCCTTCTTCGTTATTACGTTAAATATTTTCGGATGGTGTAATTATTACATGTATGTGTGGAGTAGCTGACAGGGAAATAAAAATCACATGAGAATGTTCAACGGTTGTACACTTTAGAAATTAAATAAGAAATACTCAAATTGACTTCCTCCACAATAGTGGAGCAAAACGTTTCGCGCGCGACCGATCTTCGCGCTCCCCACGAGAAACGGGAAGTCGTTCGCGACTCGTGGCTTTCAGTCGTAATTTAGAGAAACGCGTCGCGCTTATTCGCGCACTTGCAAACCTGTTCTTCGTATGCATTCTTATCGCGTACGACATTTCGACATCGTCACTATACTGTTCAGGATAAGTGAAGAGGTCTCTATGGAAGAATAATACCTTAAGTAATACGGGACGTCGTACGATATTAAAGACACAGATCTTTAGCGTGCTATAGTAACCTGTACTCCGTTTATACACAACGTATCCTACAATAATTGAATCGATTTTTAGTCAAAGATAAAATGTTACCTTAAACCGATCTCTGTCTCGCTCCCTTCGGATCTCACTGACGTCTCGACGCTGCCGGATTCACTCTACCCTTTTTACAACGCGCGATCCTAATGACATACGTAGATTTCCTAAAAACTGCAACCGTCACCCCAACATCATCATCGGGGACTCAACGTTTATACACGAAAACTCTTGGCTCCAAGATTGGAAGAGTGTATGCGCTGGTCGACATTTAAACGCCGTGACCTGTTATGATGCCGCCCTCAATCGGAAGGCTCGTGTGCCCCATCAGGCTTAAGTCTACTTCCCTTGCCGCGAGCCTTCCTTCCGATATTGCCCACACTACGAGAGACTGGCCCCTTCGACAATCTGGAAGAGATAAAAGTCGGAACGATAAAGTATGCTCGAGAGAGTTGCAGACTTATCGAACGCATATCGACAAATTCTTTTTACTCACCTCCAGCTGCGAAGATTCCAGGTACACTGGTCGAATATTTACCCGCGGGAGTTTCGTAGTTTCCACGACCATCCAATTTCGCTTCCAATTCGGTAGCGATGTACTTTTCGGGTCCCAAGAATCCCATGGCGAGCAACACCAAATCGCACTTGTAGACCTTACGAGACAAAATTCAATGAAAATTGGGGCACTCTCTCGTATAAACAATTACCATTATTGTCTGGATAGCCGAATTACTTACTTTCTCAGAATCAGCCACCTCGTCCATTTTCCAACGACCCGCGTCATCTTTCGTCCATTCGACGGTAACCGTTCGAATTCCGCTGACATTGCCCTTTCCGTCATCCAAGAACTCCTGCAAACAGTAAGAAACCTCGTCGTGTCGCCGCAATGATCTCGCGAATGAAATAAACGTGAACTTACGCATATCGCAGGTCAATCTCTCACCTTGCTAAGAGTGCTAAACTGCCGAGGATCGCGTCCAAACTTGAGGGCAACTTCTTCGTGGCCATAGTCCACTTTGAAGACCCTTGGAAATTGGGGCCACGGATTGTCCTTTGCTCTCTTCACCGGGGGTTCCGGTAGAATTTCAAATGTAGTAATAGTTTTGGCACCCTGAAACGGAGAATTATAAACGCAATTATTATACGCGATGAATTTCACGTAAAATAGAGATATAGCGATACGAACCTGTCGAAGAGAAGTAGCGATACAATCACAGCCGGTATCTCCACCGCCAATGATGATGACGTCCTTGTCCTTGGCGAGAAGTCGCATATCGAGCGGAGCGGTATTTCCCATCTGCTTCTTCTGCCAGTGTTCGAGGAAGCTCACGGCGAAGTGAATTCCCTCGAGTTGTCGACCGGGAATTGGCAAATCTCTCGGCCAAGTTGCACCGGTGCATAGCAGCACCGCGTCGAATTGTTCCTTTAATTCCTACAAGCAAGACAATCGAGAAATTGGATCAGAGCGAACTCGTTGAATTTATCATGAAATACGAAATGTATCTTTGTACTGGTTTACCTTGGTGGTGATATCTTTTCCAACATTGACACCAGTTTTGAAGGTGATGCCTTCGGCAGCGAGCAGCGTGACCCTCCTTTGAACAACCTGCTTTGATAATTTCATAGTAGGAATGCCGTACTGCAGGAGACCGCCGATACGATCATTCCTTTCGAACACCGTGACGGAGTGCCCGGCTTTGTTGAGCTGATGAGCGGCGGCCAGTCCGGCAGGTCCGGATCCGACTACAGCTACGCGACGTTCCGTTTTAATGGTCGGCGTGCGTGGCACTATCCAGCCCTGCTCGAAGGCGTGATCTATTATCGCGCATTCGATGTTTTTGATGGTCACCGCGGGCTCGGATATTCCCAAAACGCAGGCTCCTTCGCAAGGAGCCGGACAGACTCTTCCGGTAAATTCTGCGAAAGCGAAATCGGTCCTCGTTGAAACTTCCACCGATCTTTAAACGTGCAACTAAAACACTTGGGCGAGTTGGAACAAAAAGTCACCTGGGAAGTTGTTCGTTTGCAATAATTGATTGAGCGCTTCCTTCCAATTGGACTGGAAGACCAGATCGTTCCATTTGGGAATAATGTTTCCAAGGGGACAACCGTGGCTGCTCTGACAGAAGGGAACGCCACATTCCATACACCTTGCCGCTTGCACCTTTAGAGTTTTTCTGATGCCTTTGAAGTTGTATATCTCGTCCCAATCATCCAAACGCTTCTCGGCCGGTCTGTACATTCCTACCTGCCTCTTATACTTCATGAATCCTCTAAAATGTGAGCAATAACAAAGGTTATAGAGCGATCGAAAGGGCTGTCAATTCAAACTTTTCCAGTGATACTCATCGAATTTTCTTACCTTATTTTATCCAATTTACGATGTTCCATGTCAGCATCGGCGATTGAATCTTCGATATCCTTGATCGAGGCTTCCGATGGTTTGGAATTGCCATTTAAGACCGGCTCAGGTTGTTTAACCTCCGCCAGTTGTACTAGTGCACGTTGGTAATCATATGGGAAGACCTGAAATAAAAATTATAGAATTAGAAATTATGTTAATACTATTATCACATTCTTACATTTATCATCATCGTAATCAACCTCAATCATCATAATCATAATCACAGTCCTAATAATCACAACAGAAACAACAACAACAACAACAACAACAACAACGATCATCACACACACACACACACACACACACACACACACACACACACACACACACACACGCACGCACGCACACGCACACGCACACACGCGCGCGCTATCATTATATTACCTTTACGAAACGAGTGGTCGGTTCTGGCCACAGCATCAGCAAGTCCTTCGCGATGAGCGACCCAGTTTTCTCAATAAATTCTTCCAACAGTTCTTTTACGTAAGCGATGTCCGCCGGCTCAGTCAAGGGCAGCACTTCCACCATTTCGGGATTACATTTACTGGGAATATCAGGTCAGGAGGAATTAATGCGAGCGGTTCGTTTACGATGGTTTGTCAAAGAATAAGTTTCTCTGAAGTCGGTGCACCTACCTCTTGAACGATCCGTCCACATCGAGAACATAGGCTATACCTCCGGACATACCAGCAGCGAAGTTTCGTCCCGTCAATCCCAGAATAACGGCGCAACCGCCAGTCATATATTCGCAACCGTGATCGCCCACACCTTCCACGACGACCACGGCTCCGCTATTGCGAACACTGAACCTCTCGGCGGCTATACCGCGGAAATAGGCCTTCCCGGAGGTGGCGCCGTACAGGCAAACATTTCCTACTATCACGTTCGCCTCAGAATTAAACTCTGAATCTTTCGGGGGGTAAATTATGATCTCACCGCCGCAGAGACCCTAGAAACGAGAGAAAATAATCCGTGACATACGAGAAGCTCTAACCAATATCGGTTACGGTAACTATTTAGATTTACCTTGCCAACGTAATCGTTCGCATCTCCTTCGAGCGTTACGTGAACACCTTTCGTCAAGAAGGCGCAAAAGCTCTGACCCGCGGAGCCCGTCATACTGATATTTATGCTATGTTCCGGCAGACCTTCTTCTCCGAACTCTCTGCGGATAAATGAAACAAATGGTTTTTACATTACAAGCAATTATCCGAGTTTATTGCTGTGCTAATAATTGCTTCAAAAATTGACACGACGATGCTTACTTCGAGATGTGATAGCTGAGAGTAGATCCGAACGCTCTGCATTCATTGTTGATAGCCATTTTGATGTCGACACTTTTCTGCTCTCCGGCCAAAACAGGTGCCGCCAACTTGAGCAGCTCATTGTCCAATCTGTTCTCCAACTGGAAGTCCTGCTTGACCGAGCCACCTTTGATGTTGGTTCCCGGACGCAAGTCCAACGCGTTACGCAGGATGTTCGAAAGATCGAGCATCCTGGCCTTTTCGAAACGAATGTCGTCCCGAACTTTCAAGAGGTCGGTGCGACCGATGAGATCTTGGAACTTGCGAATTCCGAGACTCGCCATATGCGAGCGAACCTGGAAATAGTAATAAGCGACGTAAGCATAAGAATTGCCATTTTCCTTGAAAGACTTAAAATTTCTATAATGAAGGAACGCATTAATCTCACACCTCTTCGGCCAGCATGAAAAAGAAATTAATAACGTATTCGGGTTTGCCCTCGAACTTCTTCCGCAGAGTCGGATCCTGAGTAGCGATGCCAACGGGGCAAGTATTGAGATGACACTTTCGCATCATGGTGCATCCCATGGCAATCAAGGGAGCTGTGCTGAAGCCAAACTCATCGGCGCCCAACAAAGCGCCCACGATAACGTCGAATCCCGTTCGCATCTGTCCGTCCGCTTGCACAACCATGCGCGAACGAAGATTGTTCAGAGTGAGAACTTGATGGGTTTCGGCAATGCCCAATTCCCAGGGGAGACCGGCTGACTTGATACCAGTCCAGCTGCTGGCGCCAGTTCCACCGTCGTGACCAGATATCACGACGTGTTCGGCTTTGCCCTGAATAGAGAATTCGGTGTTAAGCTCATGACACTTGACTTACGAGAGAAAATGTCGCGGAGAGGAATTGAACAATTATTCACTCACCTTGGCAACACCCGAAGCCACGACGCCAACTCCAACTTCAGACACTAATTTGACGGAGATTCGAGCGTTTGGATTGGAGCATTTGAGATCGTAAATCAATTCCGCCAAATCTTCTATGGAATAGATGTCGTGATGGGGTGGCGGTGAAATTAGACCCACACCTGCCACGGAGAACCTCGTCGCTGCGATGTCCGGAGTGACCTATGTAGAAGAGAAGAACAATTGTGTTTGTTTTTCAAGCAGAATTATAGAATTTATTAAATCAGAATTGTATGGAGGTTGCCTTACCTTGTATCCAGGCAATTCTCCTCCCTCTCCCGGCTTGGCACCCTGAGCCATTTTGATTTGAAGATCATCCGCATTGGCCAAGTAACTCGCGGTTACGCCAAACCTACCGCTCGCTACTTGTTTGATTGCCGAGCGTTTATTAAACTCTTGCTCCTGATTAAGATATCTGAAATAATAAGACGTTTGAGCTTAGGATGAAAATTAAATCACAATTTTCTATTAAAAGATCTAGACACGTTTTCTCACAGTCAGAACTTGTAAATAAGCACGATTCAAGTCGCCGTCATGACCAATAAGTGACCTTCGATGCTCACTATTAAATAAGTAGCGACTATAAACATCAGCCTTAGTTTATCATAAATAATTCGCACGATGTTTCATTTACCTGTCAGCATTTTCACCGCCTTCTCCGGTATTGGATTTGCCGCCAATGCGATTCATAGCGATAGCGAGAGTGGTGTGCGCTTCCAAAGAAATACTACCGAAACTCATGGCACCGGTTACGAATCGTTTTACTATTTCAGAAGCCGCTTCGACCTCCTCCAGGGGGACCGGATTGTTTGACTTCTTCAGCTCCAACTGACCGCGTAGCGTGCAAGCTCGCACGGACTCCATTGATGATTTGCGATAATTCTCGTAAGCGCTGCTACTTTTGGAAACGACAGCATCCTGTAATATCAAAGATTTCCATTTTTAAGTATAATGCAATTCTTCGTAATTTGATGGCCCCTGAAAAAAAGCGTTGAACATACCTGCAAATTGGCGATGCTGAGCGGATCGTTTATGTGTTTCTCTCCACCGACTCTCCAATGATAAATGCCAGGATTGCGAAGCACCATCATATCAATAGCCTTGTCCAGGTAAGTCAGCTGATGCCTCTCAAACATATCCCTTCCCAGGATTTCCATCGTGACACCGGCGATTCGTGATTGGGTGCCCTGATTAAGTTCGAATCAAATTACGTCTAATTATGCATTTAATCCGATCAGGTGAAAGATATGTGTTCGTAACGCGCGGCTATCTCATTTAGAATTTTGAATCATGTCGTCATTAATTGGATCCAATTTTTAATCATAGATAATCACGTCTATCAAAATATACGAAGAAGAAAATCAGAAGTAGTTTTCTTTTGTACACACCTTGAAGCATTTGTCAATAACTTCGTCAGCCAATCCCACAGCTTCGAAGATTTGTGCGCCCTTGTAAGATTGCAGAGTTGATATACCCATCTTTGCCATCACTTTAGCGATACCACGCTCCATAGCTTCGCTGTAATTCTGTGAAAAACAAATGGAGAAACAGATATATGAAAAGTACACTCGAATAATGACGAAGTCTTGTGACTTCGTTATACTTGTCGTCTTACCTTGAACATGACTTCGTCTGTAAACGATGAATCCAGAACCCCGTCGGCTCTCAGGTTTCTCGCCATCTCGAAAACGAGGTAAGGACAAATGGCGTCAGCGCCGTAACCGAGCAGTACGCAAATGTGATGCACCTCGCGGGCTTCAGCCGTCTCCAGGATGATTCCAACCTTCATTCGTTGTCGTTCTTCGATCAGGAAGTGATGCACGGCGCCTAGAGCAAGGAGTGCGCTCACGGGAACTCTGTATTACAAGAGAAAAAAACAATACGGCAAATGAGTACCACGGATATAACTCTTCTTTTTAATCTCAAGTAACATACTATTTGTTGGAAAAAGAGGATGCCTTTTCACCTTTCCGGCCCAGCTTGACGATCGGATAGGACCAAGAGTTGATAACCTTCCCTGGCGGCTTGATTAGCTTCGTCGTTGACGCGATCGAGAGTCTTCAACATGCCAGCGGGCCCTTCTGCGACAGGGTACGTAATGTCGATGACTTGAGTCCTCCATCCACGGTACGAAGTGGCTTTGATGACTTCGAGATCGGTTAGCGACAAGATAGGTTGCGCCAGGAACAATCGGTGAACTTGAGATTCGTTTGGTTCCAAAATGTTGCTGACAGGTCCGATGGGACAGAGGAGCGACATGACGATCCTTTCTCGGAAAGGATCGATCGGGGGATTCGTCACCTGATGATGGCGTGAAAGAGAAGATTCGATTGTCAGAAGGCATTCCGCCGTTACGCGGATTGGATAAAAATAATTACCTGAGCAAAGAGTTGTTTGAAGTAATCGTACATCAGCGGTTGGAACTCCGAGAGGCACGCAAGTGGCGCGTCGTTTCCCATGGAACCTAAAGCCTCCTTTCTGGAAGTGATAAAATGCACAGGGTCAATAAGTGCGACTGCAAGGTTATCACAAATTTTGACTTTAAAAATTCCCTGACTTTTCCAGGCTTTCCAAACAAAAAATCCCATTTTTCCATACCATTTAATTGACTCATACAAACATTTCTGGAGAGTGATAGAAGCATCAATGGTCTGGAATATAATATAATATAAAGAAGCTCAAAGAAGGTACAAGTATAACAAAAGCTATACAAAATTTAATAATGCAATAGAACACTCCCCGTATACACGGATCGGTAAAGAGAGGGTTTTATAAATACGAATTATAATTTAACTAAATTTAAATTACATTCATACTAATATTGCAAAAAATCACAAGTTGTATGTATATTTATGCTGTGCCGCAAAGCATTGGTTAAATATTCCCTAAGAATAATGTATTGAAAACTAATATCACATCGATAGCTCAATAAATGGCGCGATGTTCCTTTTTCGAGAGATTTTATTGAAATTTCCTGACTTTTCCCGGGTTTCCAGATCTGTAGCAACCCTTATTTCGTATCCTAACGTTTCCTTCATAGAAAAATGTGCAACTTGGAGAAACTTACTTGGTCTGAATCATAGGTAGCAGCAACATGTTAATGGTTTCTAGAGTGTATCCGTAAAGGGAGAGCCGTTTATCACCTCCCCAAACTCGATTCACCGCGGAGATGCCACCACCACTGTTGCCGTCAATTCCGTCAGTCTTTACTGTTTCTGAGCTATAGCCATTCTCGAGTACTATCCCTTGATTAGCAACGTGAGCAGCTTTTAATTGATCCAAAGTGATCTGCGTTCAAGATACAGAGTTTAAATGGACGTGTACAAATTTTTAAAACTGAAAAGTAATATCATGGCCAATTCTCGTGAAATGTGAAGAGCGTGGATTAAAACAATAGACTAAACATTATTAGAGATAAATCAAGAATAATGCAGTGCGCATTCGGATTTTTATATTTCTCCGTAATCAGCAATATAATGAATTTCTACTGTAAGTAATCTCTTTCGTAAAAAAGTATATACTTCTTATTCTAATACATTCTTCTAAAAACCAGACACCTTACCCGGAAATGAAACCAGATACGTATACCTACCATAAAGGTGTCCACACAATAAGCTTATAATTATACACACTCATGCAAACATAAAGCTAATGAGGGAGTACGCGAACGTTGCGAAATTCAACCGCTTATAATATAACTGCCTCTTATGAGAAAACTACAATGTGATTATATTCCGTCAACTACGATTACAAGCAGAATGGCGAAAAATAATGAGACTGATATTCGCGCGTTCCTAGAATTTTCTGAAGGAATTGCATTCTATTCCGTTTTCGAGTAGACCGCGCCATATTCGCGCGTTGTCTACATCATAGAAGGTAAAGTGATGTTCTAATAAACAATAAAAAAAAGAGCCCAAAAATACCCGAAATAGTAACTTACCAAAGCGAATTTAAAGATACGTTCTACAATATGTACAATGAAACGCCTAATCCACCAATAAAATAGAGAATTAGTACAGCAAACCAGTACAAATGTGAGAAATAATAGACATTCATTTTTAAAAGAGACAGCGAGGACAAAAGTTTTTACTTTACTTGAAAGGAAAATTCTCAGTTCACAGAAAACCAATTGTAAAGAAATAAAAAGAAAAGGCCAAAATCACACTTATAGGTCGATGGTACAGCTGGGTACGACTCACCATCTGCACATAACACCAAGGTTGTCGGCACACAGGACAATTGGAAAAAAATTGTTTCATGTTAACATTTTATCGAAACTTTGAGGTGATAAATTTCGGGACATCACGATCACATTTATTATTAATTTCGAGAGACGATATCCGCGTAAGAAATACTGTCCGAAGAGTTGATGATATTTCGATATTTCGCCATTACCTCAGAATACCTCATAACGGGGACTGATTCACACACGAGTTAATTGGACGCGCGGTACAACAGTAGGTTTAGGACATTCGAGACAATCGAGTGGAACATGGTCTTATTATCGAGGGCACATATCTTTAAGAAACTGTCTTCTAAGAGAATTGCGTTGAAATTGATATCGATAATAAGAGATGAGCGAACTCTGTTCATTGGAATGAGAAAAAATGTGATGTATCGCGCAGAAGGCGTTAAGCAAATCGACGTACCTGTTCCTTCAGCCAGAGAGAGTGTGGTCTACTTCTAGCAATCTTCAGCTTGAGCTCGACGTCTTGAATGATCTGTTTCGCCTCGGTGTCGACGAGCAACATTCTTCCGGGCTTTAAGCGACTCTGAAAACGAAATGAAATCCAAATGATCACCGTCGACTAGTATCCAGAATAGGTCGACATTCACATGAAACAGCACTGGATGACGGTCCTACTGCTTTATACAAACCCAGTCCCTAAATAATGATAAATTATACATCATATGACATGATTAAAAATAAATAAAATACGTGTGTGTGATTTTCGCTATCCTCCCATATACAGATTCTAAAATACAACGCAGATGCAAAAATGTATATGAATATTAGGATCAGAGAGGGAGTGACATTCTGTCTTTACCAAATTGTTCGGCCCGTCGCGCCTTGTGGGACACCTATATGTATATCTATATATGTATATAAAAGCCTATAAAATGTACACGAGACGACAGATTGAGCGAAGTTACTGGTTGTGCCGGTTGCCACGAACGTCGTTCAGATCGCATCGTAAAAACAGAATACCAGTACATTGCGATGCCCTTGCAAACACTGTACGTTAACACTGTACGATTTGAATTCTCAAAATTATTCCCGAGTAACCACTCGTTATCGCTGGCACGTTGAAAAAAAGAAAAAGAAAAATCAAAAGATACATTCGCGATGAAACGTGACGCATTCGCTGTGTACCAGGTACCAGGTGGTTACTCTGTGTGCAGGAATACAATCAATCGACGAAATCAAGATATCGGAGAAGGGAAAAAACTATATATGCGGGTGAAGAAAATAATTAGAAAATCTGTCAAAATCGCCCCCTTTAACAAATTCGCCACAACACCCGCCGGCATCTTCGGCGCGCCGCCTCTTCCCAGTCAGCTACCATCCCCGCGGCGCCGTCCAACAGAGACGCTTCAAACGTGTACGGTGTAACGACCGTCCCCTGAACAAATTTTTCCTAAAGCTGAAAATCTCTATATTGAACAATATAGAGGCATATAGATGACGATGGATCAGCTGTGTTTGGTTAGTTAAATTGGACCCGGTAGACGAGCGAACGGCCGTAATGTGTCCCCCCACGCATGGCTCGAGGTCCTTCTTGCGGTTATTTCCTTTTTACCTTGAGGACAACATTGCTGGGCGGAGTATCATAGACGCCCACCTCGGACGCCATCACCATCACGTTATCCTTAGTGACGTAGAAGCGCGACGGGCGCAGGCCATTTCTGCCAAACAAAAATTCAAAAAAGTCTTCTGTATTACCACCTTTTCATCGTCTCACTATCAGCTGAATAATTGTTGATTCGTTCGTTTGATTTTCCAGCCGCCACTCTCATACTTTGTACATGTACTCTGTGACTGTATGTTCATTCCTTTGTTAATTTCTCGTCGCCCGCAACAGCGATGGAAAGAGAATAGGTATATTCGTTTGGGCGATTACTAAATCAACACAGGCAAAGCCATTTAGCGAGAGAATTTGTAATATATGTGTACACCGGAACAGCGTATCCCGTATGACCCTGCATAGTGCCGCACAGCTTCACACTCTTATCCCACAACTGTTTCCATCGCTGCAATTGACGAACAAAAATCTGCCGAAAATATCTTGCAAGATATTGTATAGACACACCCAATGTATGCCGCCGCCATATCCAAGAATAACAAATTGGATATAACACTCGGTGTCTAGGGGCGGCCGACGTTGAGAGTCCTTCCAAATTTTCATGCAAATAAACATTTTACCACCTTCTTCACCTACATCGGCGTTTGCAAGCGTCGTAGGTGAATCGTCATACTTTCCAAATGAGGATCAGAGACATTGGTACAGTATAGAAAACAGTTGTTAGCGCGGCGTTCGGACTTGGAATTCACGAGAAGCTACCTCGCCCCGTGGAAGACACGGTAATCTAGGTTCGATAGACTATTCTTAGTCAGTTCTGTTTTTTTTTTCAGCGCGTTATCATCTATATTCCAGGGCCAACAACGATTTCCTATTGTACGCCGTCCAAAGTCGACTGTAAAAAATCAGCGATCTCCAAGAATCGCTCGGTTTTAATTGCCAGGGCGTATAAAAGAAACTGTGATTTTTTAGAAAAGGAAAGCTGAATTAGAGCGGTGCGTCGAAGATCTTATATCGATAGAAAATACTACCTGTCCAAAATTGCACCGACGTAGCGACCATCGGTGAAGGTGAGGAGTGCCGGTCCGTCCCACGGTTCCATGGCGCACGCTGCCCAGTGATAGAAGTCTCGCTTCTCCGTGGCCATCGTCAAATCGTTCTGCCACGCTTCGGGTACCATGGTCATTACAGCCTAGACGTATAGAATCGATAAAAAGAAAATAAGACGCCTGAATTATCATCGAATGTGATCCTCGACTATAAATTCACGTTCTGCACTCACGAATTAAATAACTGAACGGGCTTAACTCCATGCGCAGTAAAGGGAACTGAAAAGATATAAAGAGAAATTACCTCGGGCAAGGTACGTTGACCAGCCATCACCAAAAACTCGAGAACGCAATCAGCCGCACCCGAGTCAGACAAATTTGGCTCCACGACTGGATAAAGCTGTTTCAAGTCTTTTCCGTAAATCGGGCTGCTCATTACGCCCTCCCGCGCTTTCATCAAGTTGACGTTGCCGCGGAGGGTGTTGATCTCTCCATTGTGAGCTAGCAATCTACGAGAACCGAAGAGAAAAGTCATTTTCACCGCCCTTGTGAAACTGAAAGATAACATTGACGCGAGATAGCGCGTCGTGCGCCCACTTACCGGAGTGGATGCGCCCTCTCCCAACTTGGGAAGGTATTGGTAGAAAACCGCGTGTGCACCAACGCCAGGTAAGTTTCGAATTGGGGTGACTAACGAGGAAAACGGGGGGACAATATATTATAGTATCTCGAAGTCATCAAACGGTGTAATACGACGATAAGCAGATCAGTCGGACGTGCTTACTTTCAAATCTGGGAAGTAGAGCCATAGTTGATCAGCGGTTAGTTGACCCTTATAGACTATGGTCTTCAAGGACAAGGAACAGATGTAGAACCTCAAGCCTGGCTGCGGTACGGTGTGGGAGGCTCTCTTCCGTAATATAAAAATCTACGGACGAAAATATACGCGTGTAGTTATGAAATGGTCAATTTTTGGCGAGGATTAGAAATAAAATGCGGAGCTCTCTGCGAGGGTACGAAGTCGAAGCGATAAAGAGCTACACTCTACTTGGCTCAAACCTGCGTGAATTTCCCTTGAAACGACACTGCTTTCTGTGCTTAATGTTTTGCTGATAAGTGCAATGTAGCACTATGACAAAGTCGAGCTTGAGTTATTTTTATAAATTGGCAAAGATGTTCAATGTCGAATAGTTCGGTCTGAATCTAACTGGGAAATTTATATATATTCCATCAGCTTGTCATTGCCAACTCGGCAAAGTTTGTGGGTTTAAATGCTTTCCAAGAATAGCTCGTGGTTCACTTTGTAAATGATCTCGACAACAGTGCATCGTTTCATGGTCCCGAAATAGTGTACATACACTTCGCGAATGAATGAGTAACAAATAAATGGACCGCGTTGTTGAATAGGAATACGGAACAGTAGATGACTCCTCCGTGCCCGCAATAGTAAAGAAAAAAAAGAGATATTACTAGAAATACACACAGTTCTTTTGTGTCAGATCTAAGTCTCATCTCTTAAGGTGCAAAGTACAGTACGGTGATGTGGTATGCTCTGCATCCCAAGTCGTTATTATTCTCTTTACTCTCTTCTCTTTGATAATAGTTTACGATGCACGGTACGAGTGAAATTCTTGGCAGGCAGCTAACGCTCGAGAGAATCCAAGATGGCGCTAAGTTTAGACTGTATAGAAGAAACAAGTATGCGGAATGCATATACAAAATGATTTTCAGGATGGAAGTCATAGGACAGCAGACTATGTGGAATTTTGCTCCTAATGAGATGATAATAACTGAAGTTTCTTTCCTCGCGAATAAGTTTAGTAGTATAGCAACGCGATATAGCATACTCGCAATTTTCAACAGCTCGATTTCCGTGAAAGCCGTTCTAAAGACTTCAGGAAAAAAAATCCAGAAAAATATCAGGATTCCCGGACAATTCCCTGATTTTTCCAGAAATATCAAATTCCCTGACAATCCCAGGTTTTCCAGATTTCCCTGACCGCTAAACACTCTGGGTTCCTATGCACTCGCCACATGTTCTCTCTCATACTCGCACGGTTGCTATGTCGCAAATTCAAGTCCGGATCCTGTACGTACACTAGTAAATTTTCCGTCTGAGCGTATACTACTAGTTCAATACGAAGGGACTCGAAATCTTAAGGAATTACTGCGGATAACGCGAAGAATGTAGCAATTGCTGTCGAGCTCATACAAAAAGCAGTCATATTAAAGTTACGTCACGAATTCGATAACGCGTTTATGAGAAAAAAAATGATATTACCTGACGATTCAGTGCCTCGACTTCCTGATCGCCAGTGACAAACACCTGACGCATGTACGGCTCGCACTTGCGCGCTACCTTTCCGATATGTTCATTGGCCGTGGGAACTGTTCGCCAGCAGATGACCTACGAGAGACAATCGAAGTTCACGATGAGCGCGTCTCTTTGCCGGGAACGAGTTTGGTAATACCGAGAACGCCGAAGCAAGAAAACACGCATACTCTCAGCTTGCATTCTTCGGCCAGCTTTTCAAAGGCGGCTTCAGTTTTCTCGTGCGTAGTCTTGTCGAGGAAGAATATGCCGGTTGCGTATCGGCCATACTCTGGCAATTCGATTCCCTGCTCTTCGCTGCAAGAACGAAATATCGTTAGGTACATTCGGAGAAAAACTTCCTTTGAATGCACTGACGAGAGATGATGGAGTACGAGACGGTGCAGCACCGCGATAGCGTTACGCAAGGGCCAGCGGACATTGGCAATAAACAGCACTACTACGAGTAGCGGATGTGAATGGACCGTTACCGAATAAGACGCGAATAATCTGCGCGAGCGATTTGAGAAAGTATTCTCGTCTTCGAATGTCAATGACTGCGCTTCGATCGATCATTCAACCGAGAATAATTTATCATCTATTGTGAAACTAACACAACTGCGAACCGAACGAGACTTTATCTGTTTCTGATATAATCTTGTTGAAGGAACGTCGCGACTCGCGGGAGGCACCGGATAAGAAATCGCTGCGCGTAGACGGGGGAAGGATGCAATCGTACCGGACCCCCGTCGCGCAAGAATCTCGCGCTTTGTCCGGACGAGGAGATATCGCCTGACCCTGACTTTCACGGGCTGGTTGACCGATTCGCGGTTGCGCAATGAACCGTACAAATTCCTGTGAATCGGTGGACTCTGTACATATTGCGAATGAAGTTCTTCTGGACGTCCTCGTCAATCGTTTTGTTTTCGCCTTAGACGGAACAATAATATATAATCGTATAAGTATATCAGACCCTCCCCGAAGAATCGACGCGTCGTTTTGTGGGGTTATCGCTGACCCTGAGACGTAATCGTGATGACTGATTTCTCGAGAAACAGAAATCAAGTACGTATGTTTTGTCCGTATGAACCATTGTAGAGGGAGTACAAATACTTAAAAATCCCGATCCCTCCTCGAGCGAGCGTGCGCTTTCTCTTTCCACAAGCTCTAAACGTTGCAACATCTACAAATATCGCGATCTTCGAACTCTTGCGTTAGAAGTGCCTGGAAATGCCCGATAACTGGCTGCGGCGAGGCGACATATGCAATCAATTACATCCTTTTTCCCATCTTCCCTCCAGCGAGAATTTAATCGATTGGCTTACCGAATCTCATTGGCGTAATAATCATGAGGTATGGCACACAGTACACCAGCTCCGTCACCGGTGTCGTTATCACATGCACAGGCGCCTCTGTGATTCATGCGCGCCGACAAAATCTCCGCATCACGAACGATCTGAAAATTGTAAAAGATCGGTTAATCGGTGTCTATCGATCAGCGGCAAGGGCAGGAAAGACTGAACATTTAACGCACTGATTTCAAAAGAGCCACAGCTTTGCGAGTAACGGTAGACGTGGAATTTTAGAGATCAGGAGTAAGGCTTTGGTGCCATTTTATTTGAGAAAAACAAAATATGGACGCTCTGTCGATGGTGGAACTGATGTCCAGGAGGAGCCGAATAGATGGGAGGTTATTCCAGGAAAACTGATAGTTTCTGATGTTTCGGGAGCGCCGCATCTCGAGTCATTCGATCGAAATTGAAGCAGGAAGCATCTGCATCGTGTGATGCGCCCAGTTCGAAGTCGTCATGAATTTTCAGGATCTGCCGCCGAAGACACTGAGCAAGATCTTCGGCTATTTGACATTTTCGGAAGTTTTTGAGCTACGAGGTATGAAGCTCCTGTGAGTGACCTCCATGCCAAAATACTGTGCGAAGAAAATTTTGGACATCCAAGGCTTTAACGCAGGTGTATCGAGAAGTCTACATCAGACGGTGAGAGAGTACTTCAACTCGGCGTTTTTGGAATTAGGACCACGCCTCTACACGCAGTACACGGACCATTTGATCTCGACAAAGAGCAATGACGCGAGGTAATCTTCGTGGAAATGATATGTCATTGGTAAAATGTAAAATAATGATGTTCTAACCGAAAAAAAAGTACTAAAAGTGAGATAGAAAAACAAAGGGTACACACACTTTCTGAGCAATGGAAATATATTTAATATGGAATAGTCAAAGAATCACAATCAAGAAATAATTCACGAAGAAGAAACTCATCCATAGCGCATTAATTATAGAATGATTATTGCTTCAAAATGTTTGGTCTCTTACATCCTTACAATTTTTTAAAGAGTTATACGCAATCGGTAAAAAATAAGATTGTAACTAATCCTTCCATTTTGGTATAAAAGAATACGTTTAACTAGAAATACTACTTACAAAATCATATACAAATACAGTCGCGATGCTTTGCAAACTACTTCCCATATCACAGGTAAAATTTGATATAATTTGATGCGATCTGATACGGGAATGACACAGCATGGATTTGTTTCACGACATGTGCACAAATGACTGTAAAGGAGGCAGAGAGGTATCGGTTCTAAGTGGAACCCTCCAACAACAAAATTTGGATACCAACCATACATTGAGTTCATTCGCGTTTCATTTAATTAATCCGTTAACTGTAGTACCTACAATTTTGACTGATACCATGTAAGGCTAAGCTTACTCACCAGGAGAGAAACTACAACCACTTCGACTACTTCACGGGAGGAGAACTTCAATCACTAGTATCTCATTATTTATGAATTTTTGACCTATATCGAAATAAGACTTTATTGTAGATAAAAACGTAATCATCAAAAAAGTATTATACAAACATGAGCCAAAAGCTCATAGGTAATGAAATAATAGTGTGATTCAAGTTTCTTTCCTGGCGTGTAAGTGAGCCTCGTACGGCACATTTTTATGAATGAGATTTATGAATAGGAAAAATTGTTCATTCAATATAGCAAAAGGGAATTTAAATAACTTTCTATAGGAAAAAAGTAGGAAAAAGGGATTTTGCTCTTAAAAAAAAGGACCAAACCCTTAAAAAATGAACGACTGGGAATCCTGCACATTCATAAACGCGCTCATGCCAACTTCTTTTTAGAAACTGCCCGAGAACCGATCCCTTTCGCGGGCGACTCCTGAGGTTGTTGAGCAGCGAGCATTCGATACTGCTGGCGCTGTGCAGAAATTACATAATGAACGGCGTGGGCTATTTCTCTTCCGGTTCGTATAGCGAACACGATAAGCGCCATCTGAGAATGTTATTCGACGAATTGCGGCTGAGAAAAAATGCATTCACACAGGGGAAATTTTGGATCTGTTCCACGAGCTGTTGTGGGCTGGCTGCTCGCACGAAACCGAGGATGAGGAGAACAAGAAGCTCGCCAAATTGGTGCTGCTCATCGATCGTTACTTGGACTGGTTCGAAGTCTTCAGGATGACGACCGAGAAGAAGTATTCCTGGTGAATCGCGATCCCATGTGGTCGCAAGGTCGCGCAATAACGAGAACTTCTTTATGCCACAGGTACGGTACGTGCATCGTTGATCTGTTGGATTCGTACTTGTCGTCGACTTATCACGCGAAGGCGTCTCACCGTGGACCACTGGTAATGTTCCGTCTCTGCTTCGCTATTTAATTTAACCCGATATTTCTCGTCAGGTGAAGTTTACCGGTCGCTACGTCATCAAGGGTAAATCCGAGGAGCCGCCGAAGATAGGCAAGCCTCTGGGATGCCCTGTCACCAAGAAGGAGCTCTGTCTAGTGCTCAAGTACCTCAGGAAGCACGCGCGCTGGTGCAACTTCGTCGACTCCTTCCGGGATGAAACCGGGGGACGATCTCGCTTTGAGGACGATCCTCGCGTGAGCGGAGGACTTCCTACTTCTGGAATACGCTAGTCTTATTTAATCGCTTCTTCGTTCTCCAGGAAAAGGTCTACACGAAGCGCACTGCGAGTGGTTATGAAAGGAAGTACAAGAAGGAGCAATCCATAGTGGACCGCGATAAAGAAGGGTGCGTTGAGCACCTAACTGCAGAGGTACTCGTGGAACATAATCCCGAATTTACCTTTCGCCGCGTCTCAAGTCAGAAAAAAAAACGTTTTCATTGAGCCCTAAAGACATGTTTTGCTCTTCGAGTACACGGAGAAAAAGGATTAGTAATTTTTACGGCAAATCCCAGTGAAACATTGCATTTTTTAATAGACGCGGCGTATTTTTTACAGCTCGTAACATTATTAATGGGGGATTGGTAAATTTTACTGTATAAACTAACGTTTATACTATTACGAACTATAAACACTACGTTGTAGTCTATTAAAAATGTCCATTTCTAACCTTGAGGAGCCCTGTGAATTATAAAGGATGATTTCATTAATCGTTTAATGAAAATAATATCAATTAATGATTATTCACATTATTTAATAGAAATAAATAATTATGAATTACTATAAATAATTGTAAAAATGCATGGGTTTTCCCATAATTTTTTACTAATCCTTTTTTTCACACAGGTCAGCCTCCGGTGTAACAGATCCAGCGGACCGTCCAAGCTGAGAGGCGGTTTCGAGGAGCTTCAGGAGTGGTCCAGAGACCTGGACACCTTCGCCTTCGAAGTCTTTCGACTGAGAATGCACCAGCCTGCGAATCGAGACTCCGAGGAATCAAGCAGGGACACGGAAACGACTGTAGACGAAGATCAAGACGAGGGAGGAGGCTCGTGCGAGGGCGATGAGAGCTATTCGTTCACCCTGGAGATCAGATCAGTGCATCCGCGGGTGGGAAACTTCGATTCGGATACGGACGAGAAATTCGTGGAGATTATGCTTCACGTCATTCAAACCAACGACACGATGTTCGCCACGCGTACGGAATGCGGCTTATATTGAGCGAAAAAAAGTCTGCGGAATGGCGGGGAGAATACTGTACCGGTGTATGCATTCTGTCTCCTCTTTTAAAGATAAATATTCGCTCTCTTTCCGAGCAGTTAACACGCCGTAGAGATCGTAATTCTTTCCACGAAAGTCGAGCGTAGCTCGACTGAAGTAGAACGAGGCTATTTGGATTACAGGGGTGTCAACCAAAGTCAGAATTATCTAACTGCTCGTGAACCTTCTAAAACAATAAGTGATCTGCCTTTTGAAAGATTACGTATCAAAGTACACACAAGGTCTTCGTTAATATCGATGAAAAGCTCATAAGTAATGAGATGATAGTGACTAAAACAACTTTAATTTCCAGTGGAATAATCCCGCTGCACTGCAACCACAAATTTTCCAAGCCCACTATTTTCTCGGAAATTCTTGAAAGCTCCGTTCCTATGTATTTTTTCACGCTGATTCCGAGAATCGTTAATTTATTGAGCATGTTTCAAAGTAAACCGAAATATCGATGATTTCCTGAGAACAACAAATTCCTCGCGCATAAAACCGCCGATATTTTATATTCGTTTCCTTTCAGATATCAAACTAATAATAATGCTTTTCATAATCAGCACAAAAAAATACACAAGATAGGATGGTCGAGCGATCGATTCCGAAATTTTGATTTTGAGCAAAATACTTTTGACAGCCGATGAAAGCAACCTTTTTTATCAAGTTAAATAATTTCCTCTGAATCAAATCAGTTTCTTTTATCGGTATGTACGTGTGAGGAAAAAAAAGTCGTCATCTCACCTTGTGCGAACGCTTTCCATCGATGGCAACGATGAAGCCGACACCGCAGGCATCCTTCTCGAGAGTCGGGTCGTAGAGACCCTGCTTTACCGGAAGAGACCACGGATCGCCAGAGCTCATATTCGTAATCTGAAACAATACGAACAAAGCGATTCGCGTTAATCGGGCGTTCATCGGAGCATCGACCGTTTATCAGCAATTTATGGAGATTTCCGTGAAGATATATAATTCTACGTGTCTTTTATGAAACAGAAAGGAACTCGACAAGCGTTCTTGATAAGCCATTTGCGAGTTTCTTCGAACGTCTCCGTATAAAGACGCGATTCGAGCGTTCCTTGAACAATCAGCGATGATGTTTCCATCGAATTCGATCAATTTCCACGTACGAGACACGATCGCCTACGATTAAATTTGCCGTCAAGTAACGAGATTCTCGAAATTACGCGCAGGTTGTCGCACGTAGACACGAACACACGCATCATTTTCCTCGAAGAATGATAATGTCACCGAGCAAGTTCCATCGTAGGAATTCGATGGCATTATTTGGAAAAATGGACATTCGACGAAAAAAATATAAGTGCATCAAACCCCTCGGGGTCTCAGCACAGTTCGACTCTTTATGTCACTTTTCTCTTCCTCGCGTACCTAGATGGTTTCTTACAGCTTAACTGGCTGTGCCTACATGGTATAAGATGTATTCATTGATTCGAAGGCTGTAGAAATCCAGCTGTACAACTATGTAAGCACTTTCATATACTTAAGGAAGCAATGTACATACATAATGCGGTATTTGCGCACAAAAAATATTCATAGTTTTAAATTCAATTTATCAACTGTATAGGTAGAGTTTTACAGAACAATGATGCAGTTGCATTTTTAAATGTCGTTTTCTAGCTTAAATAAGGCCGAAAATGAAAAAATTGAGAAATACGAGATCAGTAATTTTGTCAATATTTTTCTAATCTAAATAAAAAAAATAGTAAGAAAACCTCATGATGCATGAAATCAAATAAATATTGAATAATTCTTCCTAGCCTGGTTCGACGATGCAATGCCGATAACTGATCGCTGTATTTTTCCACACAATTTTCGTACTTATGGTGGTTTTCTCATCTACGAATTCCAGACATCCCATACAGTTAGATGTTCAAAAATAGTAGGCTTCGATAACTCCTCATTTTTAAAAAATACCAAAAATGATAAATCCAAGGCTTGCATCCGGTCAGATCTTCAAAAATAATGGGTTTTAAAAACTCCTTATTTGAAATAAAAAGTGATAAAAAATGATCACTTTCCTTACTTCAGCATTACGAAGAAATGAGAAAAAGCGATTTAACGGTGTTTATAATAAACTCGGTGAAGTTTTGGGGAAATAATATTAAAAGAAAATGATTGAGATTTGTAGTCGAAATAATTTATTTTCACAAGAAGATATCGAAATGGTGAGGTATGGAAGATAACAAATTCGAAGAAATGCCTTGACAAAGCTTTTCTCGTACTATAAGAAACACGCGCAACGATACCGACTGCTTGTTACGCATCATCATAATGAGTTACAGAATCTGAGCACTCTCTCTCTCTCTCTCTCTCTGACAGCCTGACCATCGCAATACTGAGAACTCATATCAATTGTAGCGTTTATATAGTGGTGGGAAGGTATCGTGAAATTATTTAATGGATCAAGTGATGAAATCTAAAAAATTATGACTCAGCGACTTTTAAGAATAAAAATGACCTTCTATTAACTTATTTGGAAAATATGATCAGTTGTTAAAAGAAATAACCAAGCAGGAGTCCTGGAGTTCATCTACTTACAGATGTAAAAACTGGATACCTACGCGGAGGCTAATTTAAAAATTGGCGACGCGGCAAAAAAAATACCGGCAGGCGCAGAAATTATTGATCTCTCGCTCCGCTCTGCCATTAGGACGAGGCTATAATATCACGTGCGATGCTTGCGTCAGTGTTACATGTACACGTCGCACATTCTATCGGATATATTCGTGTTGGACAGGACGAGGTGGTTCGTTTGAAGCGCAAATCCTGAAGACTGTACTCCTCTCTCTTCTCCTCTTTACGAACATAACGAAAGATTCCTCATCAAAGGGGTTCCTTCCGTGCGCGCTTCGCGAGAAGCGTCCGCACAAAATTGCAAGGGCAACGATAATATTCGGTCTTCTCACTAATTTTTTTTTTATTGCAGCCTCGAGAAAATTCAATAAAATTATTTACCCCATATATTTTCATTTTTCATTCTCGGCCTCAATTTAATGTGAAAAGTGATATTTAAAAATGCAGCTACGTCATCACCTTGTAAGACTATCTCTCTCGCACTCGTTGCTCGGCATAAGCGTGTCTCTCTGGCTCTAGCTTTACGATGACGTCACGATTTTGTAGAGAAACGCTTATAACATGTCGAATAATTATTTTTTTCGGGCATTTCCCTTTTCGCGTGACATAGAATATGTACTCAGATTACAAATTGAATTTAGAAATATTAATATTTTTTTCTCTTGCAAATATCAAATTTAAAAGATCAGGGAACCGATGAAATCACTCTGACAAGCGCGACGACCGTAATTTTATTAAGAAATGTTTGTACGCTCGCTGATAGCCGTCGATCGACATTACACGACGAGTGATAGTATAAGCGCAGGCGAGGACGATTGCACTTCGCTTCCGCTTCCACCGTCCACGACACGGGATACCACCACCGATAAGCGGCGCCTTTCCGGAAGAAAATCTAATTTTTGAGGAACGCGACATTTCTTTTCGGGACCGTTTCGGCGCTGAGAGTGAGAACCGCTGCAATTCTACACGGGTGCTGATAAGAGAAAAAAAGAGGAAGTAGGTATAATTCTCGCACGGTATGTCGAAGAACGGGGCGCGCTCGAGAGTTGGCGTGACCAGCTCGAGTGCCTCGTTTTACCTGACTCACATTCTTACTCGTTTCTCTCGAGCGAGAAGGAAGATTTCCTGCCTCGCGCATTTTTCGTCCCATCCGCCCCGTCGAAAGGAAAATGAGAGAATTCCCCGCAAGATATACAAGCACGGTGTCAGCAAAATGTGAAAAATGAATTCCCTGATTTTTTCAGATTTTCCAGTCTGAAATAACCAAATTTCCCTGACTGCTATGGTTACAGACCTAGGTACTATAAAGTATTACGCATCAATTATTTTTCATCGAATGAACAAATTAACTGATACTCACAGAACGGATTATGACAATTGAGAAATAAACCATAGAATAATTTAATTCTGTCAAATTATATTATTATTTAATGACTCTTTTTAGAACAAGAAAGAACATAGATACGTATAATACATATGCACATATAGAACACTTTTTTAAAGATTTATATATAAATTCTTAAAAATTTTAACAGACCAGAAAAGTCAAGCTATTTAAGAAATTTGAGTACTTTCGAAAAACTCCGAAAAATGCTTTTTTCCCCTGACTTTTCTCTGACAGGGTTGCCATATATTTTGGTTTTAAGGATTCCCTGACTTTCAGGTTTTCCATGGCAAAAATCGCATTTTTTCATACCATTTAATTGACTCATAAAAACACTCATGAAAAGTTAAAGCAGTATTAATGGTATGGAATACAAAACAATATAAAAAAGCATAAGCTCAAAGAAGGCACAAGTATGACAAAAGCTAAATATACAAAATCTAACAATGTAATAGAACATATTCGCCGTATTCACGGGACGGTTCAGAGAAGGCGTCAAATACGAATTATAATTTAACAAAATTTAAACTACATTCATGCAAATATTGCAAAAACATTCCCTACGAAAATTGCATTGAAAATCGACGTCGCATCGATAGCACGATAAAGGGCGCGATGTTCTTTTTTTAAGGGATTTTATTAAAATTCCCTGACTCTTTCAGGTTTTCCATACCCTTAAAAATATTCCTTGACTTTTTCCCCGGTTTCCCAGGTATGTGGCAACCCCCTGTCCGACCTACATAATTCCCTGACAATTCCAGATTTTCCAGAACTCCTTGATCGCTGGACACCGTGATAAGCGTACATCCCGGGTTGGGCATTTCCTGGAAATTTGCGACACCCGGTATGCGAGCGCGCGCGCGCGCCCCCTCGGGGCACCTGTCGCGCCGCTGCACGTCATAGATTGTACGTGCAGGTACACGCGTACCAATATACATACGAAAAAGAATAATATTCTTGGCCGGGTCTCGTGTCCTCGTCGATCTCATTCTTCCCCGCCTCCCCCTTTTTTCCTCTTTCTTTAACTCTTGTTCTTTTTTGAAACTTCGTTCTTCGCGTTCCCACCCGCCGAAACGATATTATTTCTGGAGCGCATTCTCCTCTCGTTTGACGGCCGGCGCGACGCGAGGAGTTGCCTCAAGGGGGATGGGAATAAAGGAGAAACGTCGGGGACAGAAGACGACGGATATACGCGCGCGGAGATGTATACCGTGAGGAAAGTAGCGTTGGAATATACTATAGAATAGCGCCATAAATTTAGTCAAAACCATCGATTTAGTCAAATTTACACTGTAAAAAAATTGTATTAAATTTAATAAATTTGTAGATGTATGAAGCTTCTATCCAATATGTGATTATGAAAATTAATATACTCCGTTATGAAATGTATGACAATTTCATGAGGAAGTATATTAATGTTCATAATTACGGAATATATTAATTTTTATAATCACTTATAGGAAAAAAGCTCTATGTAAAAGTATATTAAAAATAAAATTTTATTTATATAGTGTACTACAATTTTTTCTCAGTGTACAAAAGTGGGACTTTTAAATATCGTAGAGAAACGCACATCGAAATTTTCGAAAATTTATTATAACGTAATTGTGACCTTTAATAAATAAATTGACAAAACTTACTTCTAGCAGTTTCTTTCTCGATTTGCGCGAAAACTACTCATCGAAAGGTACCAAAATTTGGTGTTGTTGTAAAGCATTTTTAAAGAGCTTTCCAACGCTGTATCATACATGGGGGTTGCTATTTAAGATTACAAAGTTGGGGGGGCTACCTCTAAGGGGGTTGGAGGGGGTGCGTCTCCGATTATGTCATTTTGGTTCCCCCTCTCCACTACCGAAACCATATTTTTTTTTAGAAAATCTCTGTAACTTTCTAAGATAATGGGGTGGCAAGTTTTCAAAATGTCACCCTGTATGTGTCGATTGTTTACGGGTTTATACTGCAACGGATTGTAAAACATGCGTTGTGTCTATTAAAAAATGTAATGTTTACCTCGAGGAGCCCTGTTACTGGGATTCACTGTAAAAATTACTAATCCTTCTCCGTGTAGTGTACGCGTAGCGATTCTCGCAGAGATCGGAACCTGCCTAATTCTCGAGAACTCCGGAAGTGTCACGGAGTAGTAATCACGATTATTGGTCCCGCGTCGCGACAAATATTCGATGAATCGGATAAGATATCAGAATTTCTTTTGGCTCGATCGATATCCGAATATCACATCAGAATATCGCAAAAATCTCCCGTCTCGAAGTTCGTTTCAAGGTAAAACACCAAGAGGTGCCTCAATGTAGAAGGAAAAAGATTAAACCTTTTGACAGGAAGTCATTTCAAGGTCTTTTCCGTTCCTTATCCGCCGTTAGATAACACCTTCGACTCGCATTCTTCATCGCCGAGGTGTATACAGCTATGAGTCTGCGTCTATATCCATATTTACGCACACGAATGTACGAAATATGTCGGTTGTATCGATTATAAACGGAGCCCGTGGATTAACATATCGTGTGAAGAGCGATCGTGATTTGTGCAAGGTTTATTATATCACTACAACGTGAGAGAGAAATGCTTTCGTTCAAATATTCAATGTCTCGATTATTTATTCGATCGGGACGAAATTAATTTAACCTATATTAATATTCACAGGAAAAAAAAGGTTATCGGTGTTATTATCCTGCGGTGTGTACCTACCTTGTATTTTCACAGTCCGGAGATTCAATTCGGGAAGAACCGTCGCAAGGCGACGAGAGAGCGGGGTAGTGTGGAAAGGGAATCGATAGCAGGAAGCTGCACCGTTCCCTTCTACTTTGCAAAGACAAAGGAGGCACTCACAAGTTCACACGGCGTTAAAACACGATGAAAAACCGACGATAAACTTCTTCTCTATTTAGAAGCGTCTCATATTCGGCGAGAAAAAGTCGGTGAATTGTTAAAACTGATATTATATCTTCGGGGCGACACGATGTACACCCTTACTTTCGCGCACACAATATAATGAGAGAGAATCGTACGTGGGAGAATTTTCACAGAAACGATTTTCGAGTCTTCTGTTGCCGCCGCGTATATCGATTTCACGGCGCGGTCCACGGTCGTAGCGCTACAACACCGACAGACCGAAGGCTGAAGCCAGACTGACCGGCCTGTGCTCAGAGAATCTCGATTCAAAAGCTCCGGCGCTCCCCCCTCTCCGCGCCATACTCAAACCCCCGCAAACCGCGCTAGCACTTCACGCACATATACGCCAGCGGCGCGCAATATGCGAGTTCGTCGCGTACTTGCGTAATGTAATATGTACCGCGTACGGTTCGTACTTACAAGAGTTGACACGAGTTTACGCGGCTGTTCTATTTGGCGATAAATTATCGCAACGGCGCGACGATATCGCGCGCGCTCGTACCGGAAGTGGGAGAAAATTCCGTGAACGCGGGAGTGCGTGCGTGGTCTTAATACTCAAGTGATTTCAAATAGTGATTTTGAAAAAGTTATCTGTTACGCAATACAAAATGTGTACCCGAAAATGTGTAATGTCTGTCCGAAAGGTAACTTATATTTCGAAAACTTACATCTTTTGAAGTAGCACAAGATAGTAATTTTGAACATGTGTTATCTGAATGTAATACAAAATGTGTATATCATTTCTGTCCGGCGGGTAACTTATATTTCGGATCTTTAAGATACCTTTAAGATATCCAAAAAATAAGTTGAATTCTGAACAGACATTGAGCATAAATTTTGTTACATTCAGAAAACCTTTTGAAAACTGTTAAATAAAAGTATATAGTTTAAGATGTGTATAATGATTTTTTTTCCTAAAAAATATTTCCACTGAAACCAAGTAGTTATAATTCACCCTGTTTTTCCTTGTTCTATGTGTATATAGCCTTTTAAACTACGATTCCGACCAGGAAGCTTTACAGAGTCATACAGTAATTAGGTGTTCCTGGGAAACCGATAGACATTCCTGTATAATAAACAGATATTATATCTTGTTAAACTGGTAGCTGGTACAGTTGTAAACAGTAAATAGAAATGTGTTATCCGTATAAATTCTTGAAAATGAGTTCGAATCTCAACGCCCCTGGATGAACCAGTAAGAATTGCTGGCTTCTTTTATTGCGTCGTATCGCCGTAATTTCTTCTCGTTGCACCGCGAGCAAGAAGGCACTTTGCGCACTGTCACATCCAATCATCTCTCATTCCTTCCTCCTCGCAAAATCGATATCGACGCGCATTACATAATGTAAGATGGTCGTGACTCCCGACGGATCGATCATACCGCGACTATGTATAAGTTATATGTAATTGCATAACGCGATACCAGGCACGGTTAAGGGATCCCACGAGAGAGACTTTACAGCGCGCCAGAGCGTCAAGGGGTGTCAATATTGTGGGAATTTAAAGTAGTTCTATCAGCAGACGAAAGATTTCAACATAAATTCATTTTTTGACATAATATTTACAAAATTAGTATTGATTTATAACAACAATTTAAAGGCAGTTTACCGACGATTTTCGCAAGAAAAATTAAATTGAAAATGAGCTCTTAAGCATTGGCGTAGGTATATGCGGACGTAGGAAAGAAGGGGTTTTATTTTCATATTTCCACGACTTATATACTTCAGATTTTTTTACAAAAAAAAAGCGGTTGAATACATTTCTGAAACGGTTTGAAGATATAATATTTAAAAAATGGCCATACCGGCCAATTAGATGAGAAAACGCAATTTAATGTCGTAAATCTTGAGAATTTCGTTTAAAAAAAACATGATTGCCATGCATCCTCTGAACTAAAAAACGAAAGAATAGTGCTAAAATGTTTTATTTGTTAAGCTAATCAGTATGTCATCCTCATCAGTTATGATTGTTATCAATAAAAAAATTATAGGTACTTCTTAAACTAATTTAATCGGGCCCTTCTTATACACCCACCGAATACGGCTCACGTGATAGTACTACCTTAAAGGTGCGGAGCAACGTTCCTCTCTAGTCGGCGAGCGGAAAAATGACTAACTTTAACAACCGTGTCAACGGCGTGTTGTAAAGCCAGGGTAAATAAGTGGAAGAGCAAAGGGGCGATATTTGTGCAAAGTTTTAGAATACTCGCTTATATCGCGCGTGATTTATGGTGGGAGTGAGATTTGATTCGCTTTGCGCGTTTTTTCGTATCGCGTATGTGCGCGAGAGTTGATTCGATTTTAAAAAAGCTTCGATCGCTCGCGCGACGTCGATTTACGGCGTCGTAGTATTTTAAAAACATCGAATATATATTGCTCCGCGGTCACGACTTTCTTCACTCGCTGCACTCCAGTTGTGGCGATGAAATTGACATTGACATGAAACACTTCATTGACTCGAATTTCTCTTCATTCGTAACCACATTAAATACCGTCGACTCGAAAGAATTTTTCTGAAAATTAAAAATCGGCAAATTTTCCGACCGAGAAATTAAACGAGAGCACGTCGCGCGCCTCCGGCTCGAGTGCGCCGCGCAATCGCGATTGCTCGCGTGCAATAAATCACGCCTATTGCGTACGAAATCCTTATTTCCTTGGATCTTTACACGCGCGTGCAGCGATAAGGCACTCTCTGCGAAAAGGCCCGGGCCCCACTGCGTCGGCATTTGCCAATCAGCACGACCGTTTGGCAATTTCAGATATACCCTATACCATTGTATGAAAAAGAATTAACTATACTTAAATATTGAAAAAGAATCAATAATAGGTACTTTATCGATAGTACTGCGAAATTTTTAAAAGAGATGCCATACATTTTGGGAAAATCATTGAAACTGGTCTAAAAGCTCCACGAACCTTCTTATATCAAGTTTTCCGAATTTAATTTTCTTATATAATATTATATGAGGGGGAGGGGCAGAAAAGGGAGAAATCTTACTGTCTTATATTATGAGGGAAGGAGGAAACTGTGTCTCCTCAAAATCGCCTTACGTAATTTACGTGCGAGGGCGCACACGGAGATAAGAGTATATTAATCACCGTTATACACTAGATAATAAATTTGACACCTTGGAGAAAGTATTGCGTTCATTCCTTCACTGTATGACAGCAATTGACATACGTTTCACTAGATGTTTCAACTGTTGTCATACGGTAAAGCAATGAATGCAATACTTTTTCCAAAATGTCAAATCTATTATCTAGTATAACGGTGTTTAATACATTCTTTTCTCCGTGCATTAAACGCTCAGACGGTAAAAAATTCTGCGGTGCGGGCCTACATAGACTACTTTTGGTGTTATTATAAATAACAATGTGGCATAAGATTAAATAACACACAGGATGTGGTACACGGAAAAAAATTAATCGTAGAACTTACAAAGTTTGTGGTAAATTTCGGGACATGGCCAATTTTTTGTTACTATAACTGTAATTTTAGTAAAAATTATAGTAAAAATCGCAAGCACTGATGTAATTTTTACTAAAATTCTAGTTATCGTAACAATAAATTGGCCTTGTCCTGAAATTTATCACAAACTTTGGAAATGCTACGATTTATTTTTTTCCGTGTACATATAGATCCACACCGGTGAAACGGTATCAAAACTCAACACCGCTTTTTTACTGTATACGCGGAGAGAAATATTCGTTAAAATTTATCGTTAAATTCATGTAATCGTGAAACGTGATGTCTGCGACAAAATTTTTACATATACTTCAGCTTAGAATGGACTGTTTTTTCAGGAAAATAAATTACTCAAATAGACAGCGAGGGATAAATGAATTTTACGGTGGTCTACGGTAAAAATTTAGTTGTTGATATGTCCCATGGTTATGTGATTTTCGAGATAATTTTTAACAAAAATTTTTTTCCCTGTACGTACATATCGTCGGTCTTATCACGTAAGGGCGTATCTCAGTTTTGATGATTTCTCAGGAGAGCGATTTTAATATTTTACGATTTTTCATTGTGAATAAGTCCTGCAATTATTTTTATAGCTTGATTTTCTTATGTATAAAATTATGCGCTTGAATGCCTGTTAAATCACACGTATGGGCCTATCCTAAGTTAGGCCTACTATACGTGAGATTTCAATTTCGATTATTTTGAGATACGACGAAAAATATATATGGGGAGCAAAATTATAAAATGTTGAGGTACGCCGGGTCGTGAGATAAAAATATAAAGCTTATAAGAGCAACCTATTGGCGGTCTTAACTCAATTTTCAAATTTTCTGAGATACGCCCTTACGTGATAAGACCGACGATATATATTCAACGCCAACGTAACGCAACGTCGCGTTGCCATCACGTCAATCGCGATTTTTATTCGACGAGTTTACGTCAATGATCGGTACGTCGAAGGACAATTTGCCGGGCAACGCAGCGAGTGGAGGCAGCATTTCGAGTTCCATTATCGCAAATCCACCCTACCTCATATCCCAATATCCGTTACCGCGTAATAACTACATTTCGTAATAAAAATAGCAAGCACCAACCGCGGCAATCGACTTATCGACCGCCCGCAGAAAATGTCACCGCGAGACTGCAGCGCGCCGATGACTCAAGACGCGGGGCACTTTGTTTTAGCGAACCGAGTGATCCACCTGCGCAAATAAGGGGCATTCGAAAGCCTTTTATCGGTCGGAAAATATTTACGATCGCTCGCAACCGCGACAATGCCGAGTGGCTCGTCTCGCGTGCAGTCGTCAATATTTTTTGGATCGCAATAAGTCTTCCTCGTTCATTTTTCAGTCTGAATTTGAATTAAACTATTGGGGACGCTAGAAATGAATGCGGTACCTGGCGGCAAAGCGTGTACTAAAAAACATGGCCGATATTGGCGTTTTAGATTGGTTCGTACTTGAAAAGTGTTAATTTGCTCCAAAAGTTTTTCAAAAATGAGCATTTTTAGAACAAGATATAGACATTTATTTTCACAAACAATGAAAGGAATTCATTCGGATCAACTGTATACTACTGGTCGCTGGAATTTGAAATACGCGGCGTGCTGTACGCCTAATATCCGCCATGTTTCCGCAGCGCCGCGAGCGCCGCCATCGGTAAATAGCGGTCCCAATACGCGGAAGTAGACGCGAATGGGTGGTAGGTATACGTAAGGGGGAGGTTACATGTTCAGTCTCTGGCATCAGTTCAGTCTTCGACCTTGGATTGATGGTAGACTGACAGACGGTATTTAAAGTAATGGAATATCCGTCAGTCCGATCCATCAGTCAACGCATTTAGGGGGAGGTTACACGCTCAGTCTGGCATCAGTATTACCACAGTCATGGACTGAACTGACGAAAAACTGATCATGTAAATGCGTTGACTGATGGATCGGACTGACGGATATTCCATTACTTTAGGGGGAGGTTACACGTTCAGTCTGGTATCAGTTCAATCTTCGACATTGGATTGATGGTAGACTGACAGACGGTATTTAAAGTAATGGAATATCCGTCAGTCCGATCCATCAGTCAACGCATTTACTCGATCAGTTTTTCGTCAGTTCAGTCCATGACTGTGGTAATACTGATGCCAGACTGAGCGTGTAACCTCCCCCTTAAATACAGTCTATCAGTCTACCATCAATCCAAGGTCGAAGATTGAACTGATGCCAGACTGAACGTGTAACCTCCCCCATAGGAATAATGCCACCCCCGAGAGGGTTTCTCTGTTTACACTGCCTCGGAAATGAGTATGAGAGGACGGAGTGCCGGCGACTGACCGACCGCACCTCGGCGAACGTCGCGCGATGTTATATTACAATATGTGTGTCATCTTTTTAAGAATATGAATAGTCGAAAAACCTCAATGTCTCAAAAACCAGACTTAGGAGGTTTTGATAGTAAGCCGACGATATGGCACTTTGATAAAAGTTATACATCGATTTTTAATTTTCTCTATATATTTATCATATTTTTCGCGACGATTTACATCGTTTCTACACGATAAGTAAGCGATATTTTTTCGTCACGCCATCCTCTAAGAAAACTCCTGGAGAAGAATTTGGTTTTCTCACTACCATTTTTTATTGCAAATTCGGGAAATTTGGACAGTTATTTATGTCGTATTTTTTCATTCTTCATTTTCGGCCTTATCAAAGCTGGAAAATGATATTTTGAAATGCAGGTACGTCGTTGTCTTGTAAGACTATTTCTCTCGCACTCGTTGCTCAGCATAAGTGTGTCTCCAGGACTCCAGGAAGGGGGCTCCAGGGAACTCCAGGGAATGCCGCGAGCTTCTTACCGCCTAAAAGCGCCGTATTTTAAGCCCATAGTCGTCGCGAGGCTCTCTGTTTTCGTGAATGCAGCTTGGAATTCGCGTATGTACAGACCGTATCGCATTACTGCGAGCTGCCCCCTGGCGCAAAGTGGGGCAAAACGCACTTTTAATATTCAAAAGTTGCCATAGCTTTTATTTCTTATTCGATTTTAACATACTTACCTTTTTTCTAATAATCAACATTAAATTTAGAACAAACGTAAGAGATTCGATTTTTTATTTTACTGCTTCCATTCACTGTAAATCTAAAATGGCGTAAAAATTAAATATTCAATCTAAAGAAGTTTCGTGCATTTTCCGTTCTTGTCTGAAGCAAGTTATGTAGGAATTTTGCGAGACAAATAATTTGTGTATCAAGTCGAAAATGCGAAGTAGTAGTAGATATACCATCGTTTACGTAGGATCTGGTTCCCATTCTTGGTCCTTGCATGGAGATTTATTGGGAGCGACGAATAAAAAATCGGCTCTCTTACGATTGTTCCAAATTTAATGCCGATTATTTAAAAAAAAACCATTAAGATCGGATAAGAAATAAAGGCTATAGCGACTTTCAAACATTAGAAGCATGTATTCAAGTGAATGAAAGCAATAAAATAAATAATCGGATCCGCTACGATTCTTCCAAATTTAATGCTGGTTAATTAAAAAAAGAACTCATCAAAATTGGATAAGAAATAAAGGCTATAGCGACTTTCGAACTTTCGAAGTGCGTTTTATAACGAATGGGAGCGATAAAATAAAAATCGGTTCTCCCACGATTTTTCCAAATTAAATACTGATTATCTAAAAAAGAAGAAATCATAAAAATCGGATGAGAAATAAAGGCTACAGCGATCTTTGAACATTAAAAGCGCGTTTTGCTCCACTGCGACGTGAGTACAAAATCCCAGAGCGCGCTTCTTTCGTTCGAAGAATTTCTTTTGCCTCGTCTCTCGGATACGGAACGCTGCGCGCGTCATTCCGAAATCTAGCTTCCCCCTTTTTCCTCCCCGGTGCGTATCTCATTCGTCTGAGATAATATGACATAATCGCCGACGCGCGCGAGACGTACCTACTTTATTTTTAAACCATTTTTACCGACGCGCCGTAATCATTGCAACGCGCACGGACTCCGACCCCATCTCGAGTTTACCGATATTGTCCCCGCGATAAGACGTTCGATCGAAATTGCGCGACGATCGGCATACGCGACGCCCTCGCTGTCTACATGCATAGATTGAGTTTGCCGCGCTTTTCCTCGACGCGAAAGTGACGCTTCTATTCGTGGAAGTAAAGACATCTCGACCGAGGCGACGAAAGCAGATATAGAGGAAAAAATTTGCTCGCGCCGTTATGATCGTCGGGACGGGTCTCTTGGGAAACTGGGAGCAAGTCTGCATAACGGAGAAACGGTTGTCCTTTGCGCGCATTTTCGAATGTATAAGTAATAATAATAATTACAATGATGCATAATTTTTTAATACGCATATATATGAGGAGCACAGTTCCAAAACTCGTTTAGTCCATTCGCAGTTTGTCTTATAATCGCTAAACTATTAGCAATTATAGGACAAACTGCGAATGGACTAAACGAGTTTTGGAACTGTGCTCCTCATATGTATTCCACGACGATCGTAAAAGCTGAAAGAACAACACTGCGATAGCGCACGTAATATCGCTTCGGAAGGTCTTTCCTCGTGGGAAATAATTTGCGGAAGCGAGGCCGGTACTTTGTAACTAACCTCGACGAATGCATAATTAAAAAAGAAAATATCTCCCCCCTGTGAAATCGCTTATCCGGAAAGTCTACCGAGTGCACTCGCCCAGCTGAGCCTCACCAGATAGTCTTGTACACTGAGTGTCGAAAAAAATATTCCTTGCGTAAAGAATATATCGTCGGCTGAATGTAAGAACCAGGTAACTCAAAATTCGGCTACTTTTAGTTCTCTACGTTTTAACATAGTCGAAATAAAGCAGAAGTTATTGCAAAAACTAGATAACTACATAATCCGATAGATATCGCCACTTTACTTCGAAAAGTCATTTAGTTTTTGCAATAAGTTCTGCTTTATTTCGACTGTGTTAAGACGTAGACAACTAAAAATAGCCGAATTTTGAGTTACCTACAGTAGTTCTTACATTCAGCCGACGATATGATCTTACAAATTTTTAAGAATACGGATTCTTGATTTTGCTAAAATTGTATACCGTTCGGCGAATTAGACACCGCTAATTAATTTTGCATAATTGGACCGGCGAGTTTTTTTCCACGAGTAACTCGGATCCCGTTCTTTTCGCGGTCCCCCGCCTTATCATCGGCTCCTCGTCGGCGCGATTACGGCGAAATGCGCAGCAGTTCCAAGTGTGATCCGAGAGACGGCAATCGCGGCTGCGGACGGAGTAAAAGTTTGAAAGAGATCCTCGATGTTTTCGTTATCGGCGCATCGCGACATTGAACAATTTTTGGAGTAGAGTGGAAAATAGAAGAAATCGAGCTTATCGCGGGTGTCCGATGTACGCAGCCGACTCGTCACTAGCGACGAGTTCCTGCGTCGTACATACATATGTATGTCGTCTATCGACTAGACGTGCGCCGCCGATCGAGAGCCAAAAATTCCACTGGAGAGGCGGGAGAAGCCGTACGCGCGTTTCGGCTCTGAACTGTGCGCGGGGGCCGAGTGCAATCGCGGATGGAGAATTTTGGCAAGCGCGTGGCAGCTATGATTTTTTTAGAATTATTAAGTAGTTCCATCGATTTTTCTCCGGTACAAATATACGCGGAATCGTGCAATTACTCCACTCTGCTAAGACTTGTCCCATTTTTTCCCAGAGATAAAAGGCGACAAATTTTTTACGAACTTACCTGGGTGATAAAAGTGACGCTATATGGCAAAACGATTTTTTTTCACCAACTTATATAATAATTCTTTATACGAGTTCGACGAGTTCCGCCACGTGACGCACCCTTCGACGTTATTCAACTCGAACGACCAGAAATTTCGATAATTGTCACGTCAGGACCGGATAAGGCAGCCTGATCTTGAAAGTCAGGTTCTTGTCAGGCAACCTTATTCGGCCCTGGTCAAGCATGTAACGCGTTGTCACATCAGGGCCTGATATGTATGGTCAACCCTGGGCCGGATTCGTCAACCAGTTCCAGACCGGGTTTCACAGCCGGCTCAGGACCAGATATGTGCGCCAACTCTGGACCGGATATGAATGCCAACTCTACTCGGGTCGAGTTTTTTGACCTGCGAAGTCCTTGTAACGATAAAATTTTGCTGCCCCTACACTAAATTTTCCATGTGATAATTGTTTATTTTTATATACTTATAGACAAAATCGCGTTCAAAAATTGTCTGTGGCGGACGAGTGAGTTCGCCATTTCGACCCGGAGTCGGCCTGTGGACTCGTCAGTAAGGCTAGGCCGACTCCTGCCTTAGACGCTCTGTGGTCCTCTTAGGTACTTATATAGTACTGCGCACCGCCGTTTTACTACCGAGAGCCGAGAGCCGGGAGCCAGGAGCCGCGAGCTGAGGGCCGAGAGGGTCGGCGCCATCTAGCGTGAGGCCGCCACAGCGTGGGTTGATTGACTGGGTTGACCACACATCCGTCTGATCAGGGCCGAGCACGGCGAAATCCCGGCAAACCGGATCCGGCTTGCCATACATACACCTGACTTGAACCGGGCACGGTGCAACCACGGCAAACCGGACCAGGTTTACCGTGGATTAGCCTGATCAGGGCCGGGCACGGCGAAATCCCGGCAAACCGGATTAACAACATCCTCTACGCGTTCGTTTTTGCCTTAGAAAAAAAGTACCCGAGAATTCGGTCTTCTCGCTAATTTTTCTTTAATAAATTGCAGATTCGAAAAATTTGGATAAAATTATTCACTCCGTATTTTTTCATTTTTCATTTTCGGCCTTATTGAAGCTCGAAAACGTTATTTGAAGGGGCAGCTATGGTATCACCTTGTAAGACTATCTCTCTCGCACTCGTTACTCGGCATAAATGCGTCTCTCTTGCGTTTCGATGACGTCGCAATGTTGCGACTTATAACTGCGAATAATTATTTTTTCGCATTTTCTTTTCTGTGCGATATTATTTAGATATGCATATAGACTGAAATTGGAATTTTTAAATATGAATATTTGCATACCTATAGACTAAAAATTGAATTAAAAAATATGAAAATATAGACTACAGACTGAATTTAAAAATATGTGAATTTTTTATTTTGACACGCAGTGCAACCTTTTCACACGAACGACACTATATACCGGATGGATCTCGCATAGTCGCTCACAAAAAACTGATTCACATTTCGAGCGACGCAATCGCGCGTCTCGTAGCGTCGAGCAATCCACATACAGATTCGCAAATTGGTACTCGCGAGCGCACACTCGGGCAACCGGGGCTTGCAGTTCGACGAGAGAGAGAGAGAGAGAGAGAGAGAATGTTGTAATTTTCCACCGTCCGGGGGTCTTTTGGCTTCGCGCGCTCGCCAATCGATAAGAGCGTAACGAGATCGTATCGCGACCTCGACACGTCGCGGTGTATGTGTGCGTCTCTCTCTATCTCTCCCTCACACCTCGGTAATTGTTTTCTAACCTCTCGATAAGAATATTTTGACGCGACCGTGATTTCTCGCGAAAGAGTCGTATGCGTGCGAAACAGGAATCGCGTTACAGTTCCAAACGTATCCACGAATGACATTTCCAGGGGTTAAGAGTTACGTTAAAATTGAATTCTCGCAAACGACTCGCGGTGTTTATAATCTACTTTGCGCGTATGTAAGTCGAGAAGCTGCCGCAGTATTGGGATAGGGCGCGTAAGCGGAGCGGTAACCCGATGCTACTCCGATGCATCGTAAAATATATACGAAAGTACGTAAATATCAATAACGAGATACTAGGGAATTCCGTTCCCCGTATTACATCGGTGTCAATGGCGAGTGTTTAGTCGAGCGGTAAACGCAGTTAGAAAGACGATACGCGGATAACAATTCCCGGTGGCTGATAGGACTGTGGGTATATCGACCGGCGGCTCCAGTCGATATCACGGGGTGGTTCTTTACTCGGGTCTTTACAGTGTAGTGGTAGCAGGCTCGTGCCACTCCCAAAGAGCGATCGGAGCGCGAGAGAGCACTTTAACGCTAACGAGGATACGAGGCGAAGATTAGCTCATATATACGAGGGAAATTTCATTTCTTCGCGTCTATTTGTAAAAGTTCTCGTATATTTACAGGGCTCTCATCCATACCGAGGGAAAAAGTCTAGTAGAATATAAACCTGTGTGTGTGATACGAGAAACATTTATTTCAGATAAACAGGAATTTATTCACATCGAACCAAAGTCTATTTGAATGAAATAAATGTTTTGCGTATCTTTTTGATCGAGTACGAACCTAGTAGGACACTTACCAAATTCAAATAGACTTTTGTTGAATGTGAATAAATTCATATTCATTTCAAATTAATTTTTCTATTAGGTTCGTATCCAACTAGACCTTTTCCCTGGGTGCAGTCAGATGTTCAAAATAATGGGTTTGAATGATTTCTTATATTTGAAAAAAATGATCAAAAGATAACTAATCTTTCCTTATTTGAGCATTATGAAGCGGAATTGTGTTTGTAATAAATTCGGTAGTTTTGAGGAAATAACATTGAAAGAAAATAATTGAGAATTATAATCGAAATTATTTACTTTCACAAGAACACATCGAAATTGTGGCGCATGGAAGACAACAAATTAAATCACTCTTTAATCAACAAATACCTCATACTGGAAGAAACAAGCGCAACAACATCGACTGCTTGTAAGGAAGGGTTTGCTTTTCATATTTCCATGTCTTATATACTGCAGATTTTTATGACAAAAGCTGTTTAACACGTTCAATGCCAGGGACGCGAATTCGCGTCATGCGTGTTTCATTTCGCGCGCCAAAGACGCAAATTCACGTTTTCATTATGGTGATTTTTAATGTCTTTCAAATTACTCTGCCGCTGCAGTTGCAACTCTGGTATATGGTGGTTTTATTAATGAGCCACGGACGCGAATTCGCGACGCGAGAGATTTAATTTATCAGACAGTCGGCGTGCGGCGTTGGACTGTTATCGACAGCTGGCATTTTGAACGTGTTAATATATTTCTGAAACGGTTTAAACATTTAATAAAAAATAAAAGAGCCTTACTGGACAATTGGAAAACGTAATTTTGAGTTGTAAATTTAGAGAATCTAGCTAATAATGTATGACTGCTATGCGCGCATTTTGTGAACTAAAGAATGGGAGAGTAATGCTAAAAATATTACATTTTTTTAGGTTGATTAGTATGTTATCAGTTATGAATAAAAATATTTGTTTTCAACTAATTTCGTAGGACCTTTCTTATACTCTCTCACTAAATACGGCCCTACGTTATAGAACTACCTTAAATCGTCGCGACGACAGTCCGTCGGATCGACGCCGGACACCGAGCGTTGCTCCTGTACCTACGCACACCGCGCGCCGATTCTAATGAAAGTGACCGGCGGCTGTCGAGCGAAGCACGCGCAAGAGGGAAAGATTATCTCTGCACGTCTCTCAGCGAAGTGAGGGAAGACAAATTGCAATTCGTAATGCGTACTTATCTCGTTATCATTTCCAGCTAATGTGTTATAAAATCGTCGTTTTCATCAGCCCAATCATTGCCACGTAATGCAATTCAAGGCTAAGAGATCGAAGAGAACAGTTCCGTCATTGACCGTCCAGCGAGCGCTCGTTTTATTCGCGGGCGCGAACATTGAACCGTCTCGACGTACGGTACAAATTCCCGAGCTGGCAGATTCGACGCCGGCGACGTAACCGAGTGCGACATTCCTCGCATATTACGCACTCGTTCGACGCAAGGACGAGAATTTATAATGTAGAATCATATGTAACGAAGCGAAGATTCGCACGGCGCGAGCGTCGATTTATGTCCGATCGTCGCAGACGAGGGCTGAAAAGTCAAAGCTACTTTTTTTGCGTATTCTAAAGATAGGCGGGAGCTCGACTTCCGCAAGGCGCGCCACGCAGTTGTGCTCTATTGTCTTGTCGCGGCGAGAGTTTATGGGATAACGTGCACCGAGAAAAAAAATTTGTTTGATCGAAATAAACGTGCTTTTGGATATTCCTAAGAGCACATTTATTCGATTCAAATGAATGTCGATCTGATCTAAATAATATTCAATTAAATCAATAATATTTATATTCGTCCAATCGATATTCATTCTAATTAAATAAATGTGCTCTTAGGACTATTCAAAAATACATTTATTTTGATCAAGTAAATTTTTTCTGTGTGCGTATGCAGTTGGAAATTTTGCGCTGGAAATGGTCTGCCCGTTTTTGCACGTTCCCAGCCAGACATGTCACGTAAATTTTGTAGAAACTTTGAAAATTTAGATCACCGCGTATAGCAACTGTTTATATGAACACGAAACAAAATTAATCGTAGCATTTAATATACAAAGTTTGCGGTACCTATATTTCGAGATAAGGCAAACTTATTGTCACGATAACAATAATTTTAGTAAAAATTACAGCAATGCTTGACACTTCTACAAGTTTTTCTACAATTTTAGTAGAAATTGTAGTCATCGTAACATTAAATTGGCCTTCTTCCGATATTTATCATAAACTTTGTCAAAATGCTACGATTTCTCTTCTCCGTGAATAATGAAACTATGCTTCGCAAGTAATAAGTATTACTGTGATTCTCGGTAAGTTAAATTTTGCGTAAATTTCCTAAATAGAGAAATGTACGTAAATTGTACAGCAACTTTAGGTAATATTACCTAAAGTAATAAGAAATAAGTAAATTTTTCGTAAATATGTTGCTACGTTAAATACAATGATTAATTTGAATCACATTATAATGTAAATTTAATCATTTTTTGAATAATTATTTTTCTCAACCCATGCGGCAAAGCAAACATAAACTTTAGAACAGTTAATTATTGTAGTTTGTATGAACATCGTGACGATCATACAAGTCTATCTAAGTCTTATCTTAGCTGTATTTTGTTCATGGCATGATCTAAATTTGATGTATCATTTGCAATTTACACTCGCAACAAATGATTTCTTTTAATTTGACGTCAAAATTAAGAAAATTTAAAGCGGCTTTAACTTTACGCGTGCAGTAAATCAGGAATGTTCGACAGAATCAATATCAACATAATTATCATTTATGTTAATACATTCCTTGTATTCATTTTGACGCAAAAAATGATGGATTAACACGAAGAATCGGTGGATTTTGACATACAAAGATGGACCATTTTTAAATAGAATTTCTAACTGTGTAGGTATATCTACCGGATCGAGTTTATATCCAAACGGCCTCGGTAGCGCGACGTGGGCAACGCAAAGCCCAACGCAGTCAGCGACGACGCTTTTGTTGCAATAAACAAATCCAAAGATCGCACGAGAGGGAGACGGGCGAAGTCCACATTTTTGAAAAATTGAGAACTCGGCGCCGCGCGAGCGTCGGGGCTTAGCTGTACTTTAAACCGTCTCCCCGAATCGCCTTGTTAAAAAAAACAGTAACAACTGCACTCCGGACATAAATGGAAAGCGAAGAAATATGAGACGCGCGCCGAGAAATGTTTAACGACGATTCCTGTGTTTATTTCAGTAATCGAGTGACGGGTAGAGGATCGTTAAAAAGTACAACGAAACGGAATATCGATGTTTGATACATGTATGTATATACGTACAGAGTCCCTGGCCACATATTTAGACGCACTTTGATCTCTTAATATAGAATACATGTTGGGAGGAGGAAAAAAAAGCTACTAATTTTACTTCTACATGTCTAAAAGAAAGCATTTAACGTCTTCGAACATAGCGGAATAATAAAACACGTGGTTTTGGTAGTAATAATCATATATTATATTCATTTACTTTTGTCAAATGTTTAGACAGTCAGAGAGATATACGTATTATTATTAATATTTACTCAAGCCGCCTTTGGCGTCTATAAAAGCTTTAATTCGCATTTGAATACTATTAATGCACCCCCTCGTATGAAACTACAAATTTCAATAATACACACTCAAAAAAATGTCTGCTCTCATTAATATGAACAACGTAACTGAGACTTTTTCGTACTTATTCAAGATTTATTCCAACAGTCTAATCAAATAACGTCATGAAAAATGTGTTCCTTTTATGGTACAGTAATTCTTTAACATAATTCAATTGATTATAACAATAATAGATAAGTCGTATTATAAAGTTGGTCCTCGGTAGTAAAAAATTAAGGTGCGTTTAATAATATGGCCAGGGATTCTATATACGTTTAAGTTTAGAACGTTTCTGATACACCGGCGAGAATATTGTTTTACTGCTAGCGACACGCGCGGAAAACATTACGAAATGAATGTTAAAAATAGCCGCGCGCGCTATTCGGTAATAATTCTGCGCAGTCTCATCACGAGTCATTCTCGCGTGCTATAATTGGAGGAACCTTCCTTCACGATCGGTGCATCGTACCCTGGAATAGGTAAGACGAAGCGTGCCAATTGGTCACTCGATTGCAAGTGTGGCGCGCGACTGCGGTTAAGATCTCAGATTTAGCGTCGAGTCGAGACGTAATCCGTGACTATGTGCCATATATACTTAATTCTCGCGTATATTCAATATACAAATCTCGTTGAGTATCGTCGCGCATTCATAAGAGTATGCTTATCTAAATCTACATTACCTATACGCGTCTGCAGTGCGCGCGTAAAATGCGCCGCTTCGATATTTATAACCGCGACAAAACTGGGCCATTGAATTCGTTAACAACCAGTTCAGCGTCTTGTCGAGTTTTTCGCGTGACGCTCGGGACTCGTCAGTGAAATGAAAAATTTAATTCCAATAGATTATTATTACTATTATATTTATCTATATTTATTTTATTTAATAATTTTATAAAACTTTATAAATTGTGTACCTATCACTATGGAATTGATATAGTACAAATATGTACAAATATGAAAAAACTATTAAGGTACTCAAAATCGTTAGTACAGCTGCGGGCTCAATTATAAATATATCGGAATAATTTTGGCGCCGCGACGTATGCATCTGGCATCATCGAAACGATGTGATCTAAGAAACAAACGATGAAAAAGCAAAGACGCGTAGTAAACATACCCGAGTCTCACGACACATTGGGTCGCGTACGAGCGCGCGCTTCCAATCATCGTCGTTATCGTGATTCGCGATAGATTCCATTACCCGGTAACCGAGAATGAAAAACAGCGCGAGAGAGAGAGAGGATAGATTTCATTTCACCCCCCCCCCCCCCATACACGCACTCTTTATCACGCCACCACCTCGCCGCTATACGATCGACGCGACATTCACCTCTCCATCGTCGCTGTTCACGTGCTCGGCTTGTGATTTCTTCGCTGCAGTTCGTCGCACGAACGCACACGCGTTGCGCGCACGTGTGGGCGCGACGGGCGATAGGATAGGTTCGCACCACACGCGGACGCTTCCTTCGCATAGGTGATAGCGCCTGGATGCATGCAACTGCACGGGAGTCTGCGTGTGCGAGCGACCGCGAGAGGGGGCATGGTTAGGCGTAGGTGCAAAATTAACCCTCTAGTATGCGCTATATTATATAAGATCTTATAAGATATTTTCGCAAACTAGTCGTTAGGTGTATTTTGTACCCTGAGATAATTTCAGCAATATTTTTTGGTGGATGTTTTTTTCATTTCATTTCCACAGTTTTATACCGTAGAGCTAAAGTATTAGCACATTTTTGATCATACTTTTACATTGACAAATAAGGGCTCGAGTGTATTTCATACACAGTAGCGCCTACTAGAGGGTTAATCGAGAGCAACATCTGGTATGGGGCGCGTTGGCCTTTCCGGCGTAAAAATGCCGGTATTTACATATCAATCCGCGAAGTTGAGCGGGATTTCTGGTAATTTTTTTCTCTTTCGTTAATTGAAGGGCTCTCGTTCAGTAAAATGTTCAAAAAGAAGTGGGTTTTAATGAATCCTTATTTGAAAAAAAAAATATTAAAAAAGTCCATCTTTTCTCCTTTAAGCATTATTAACCCAAGTAGCACCAGGGCGATTTTCAGTCATCTGAATGTAATACATTTTATATCATTCAGATGACTTTGAAAATCGTCGTCTTATATTATTTAGGAAGGGTTAAGAAAAAGCGGTCTGATGGTGTTTGTCATAAATTCGGTAAAGTTTTAAGGAAATAATATTGAAAGAAAATGATTGACATTGTGTAATCGAAATAATTTATTTTCATAAGAACATCGAAATAGGGCAGTTGACTGATTTTTTTTTATTAATGATTCGAAAAATTTGGACAAAATTATCAACCCCGTATTTTTTCATTTTTCATTTTCGGCTTTATCCGAGCCGTAAAACGACATTTAGAAACGGAGCATACGTCATCGTTCAGTAAATCTATCTCTCTCGCACTCGTTCATTGGCATAAGTGCGTCTTTCACGGCTCTTCGATGACGTCATAATTGAGCAGAGAGAAATGCGCTTATAACTTAGCGAGTAATAATTTTTTCGGGCATTTTATTTTTCACGTGATATTGAATATGTATACGGATTACAAATTGAATTTAAAGATACGAACATTTTTTTCTAGTCATCATCCCAATTGTGAGGTATGGAATATGACAAATTAAATAACTCTTTAACGAACAAATACCATAACACTCTAAAAAAATGACTAATTATTTTAAAAAATAACCAAATGGAAGCCCTGTAATTGCTCATATACGTCTGATTGTAGCCGTTACAGACACGACCTTAGCGACAACTCAGGCCCGCGTGATGTATTCGCTCGCGCGATGGATTTGACGTTTCACAGGTACATACAGCGATATCGGTGAAATATTATCGCGGACCTACGACTAGTAAGATTGAATTATTTACAAATTTGTAAAGCGTGGCATAAAGAACAAAGATTCCTTTCCCTTCACCTCTAAAGCTACAATGCACGACGAACGATTATCGCGGCGATCGGAAAAACATAAACATGGATAGTGTAACGCGCTCCATGCGCCGAACGAATGAATCTGCGATCCATCTGTTCGACGCCGCTTCCCGCGTGCGCGTGAACGGGAAGAAGAACGCACTGGGAAGATGGGAGCGAGTTCCGTTCGACGCACACGTCCACGCCGTATATCGATTTTGAGTAAAGCCACCCGTACTCATGGGTCCAACGTGGCGCGTCCCTGTTATATCGGGCCATAAAAGTTGCGGCAGTTCAGTGACGAGGCAATGTCCGCGTGTAGGTTAGTTATCTACACGGCAGCCGAGCGGCGTCCGCGTAGCGGCGTCGAGTAGAGCGGCAGCGGCGGTGTATTTTTAGCAAAGTCAGACGGTCGGTGGGGCTCAGAGCTGTTCGCATTCACGGCGTACCCTCCACAGCGCTCTGCCATCGCAGCGAAATGGCAGCACGTGCTTTTTCTGGCCTTGAACTGAGAGCTGCTTCGACTCTGCGCTGCCTTGCGGACATAGAAGTGAAGGGCGCGCGCGGCGGCAGCGGCGGCGTAGACTCTTTTCTGAGGTTCCTTTTTTCTCTCCCCGCGCTCCACGTTGGGTCATTAGGACGAAGTCTCGATGCGCGGCGGGAGGGCGCGTCCTGCCTTCTTTCTTATTACTTTCTTTTGGCCGCGTCGCGCGACGGGGAGCGGAGATTTCATTGGGACGCGGATCGATGGTAACGGCGAAGCGGAGTCACGATCGCTGATCTCTCGATGGATGGAGTACAGGCTTCACACAGCCGTTATTTATATATTTCATTTTAGGGGAAATATTGGAAACTTTGACAAAAAAAGAAGGGACAAATTTGATTGAAAAAGGAGATCTAGAAGAAATGTTCCATTTCATTTATACGCGGAGAGAAATTTTCATTAAAAATCACCGTGAAATTCACGTAACCATGAAACATGATGTCTACGACCAAATTTTTACATATCGATAGTGTCAATATAATACCTCGTATCTCCACCATTTAAAAAAATCAAAGTTTCTGTTGCCTTCGGTTGAAACATATTATTAATGAATCGATAGATTGCGCCACAATGGCATTAATTCAATTAACAACAGTTGTTCACCCTTTTTATGTTAGCCAAAATGAGGAAAAGACAAACTCAATCGAGAAGCTAAATAACGGGTGGTTTTAGAGGAAAAATATCGAATTATAGGGGGAAATGGAGCGATTCACGAGTTCACTTCGTAATTAAGATACTCAGTAGAGTTTCGCGCTAAATACATTTGCGCGAAGCTCTAAGCCTGAGTATATATATATTTACAGATCAGAAAAATTCACAGAAAAAAAAAAGAGTAGCGTCGATTTGAACGCGAATTTTGCGAGGGGTGGCAACAAATCTTGAAATCGCCGCGCGACGAATCGCGTGAAATTAAATACCGATTGTGTTGCGTCTCGTCGATCGATCACCGATACCTACGTATTAGCGGATCTTTCGCGTTTTATCGCATCGCCACGTGATTTTTCCCGATTCAAACTGCCGACAAGGTTATTGGTATAGGTAGATAGATCGATAATAAAGTACAGCCGACGGAATAAAAACACGCGTGGCGACGAGCTTGACGAATTCGCGGGGGAGGAGGCGTAGGCGATAGATTGATTTGCTCGCAAAAAATACTACCGCGAGACGTATAGCGCATTCTCTTTAAATTCTTGTTTTTTTTCGGTCGAGATAGAGGGGAAAAAATTTCGATTCATCTTGCGTCGGTTGTTGAATTAATTCACCGGCAGATAGAGCAGCAGAGGGGTAACATATCATTCGAATGTAAACTTGATTCGGATGATGCTTCTGATATGTATACAATCGGGCGCGATCGGTATCCCGGGTCGCAGCGAACGCGAGAACCGTGACCGTAAAGGCGCGGATCCACCAAAGCAACATAGTGCAACTTTTGTGTTTCTGTTGCATATTTCCAAAAATGTTGCAGTAAACGTGCGTATTCACCAAAGCAACATAGTGCAACTTTTGTGTTGCTGTTGCGTGTTTCCAAAAAATGTTGCAGCAACAGCGTATCCACCAAAGCAACATAGAGCAACATTTGTATTTCTGTTGCATGTTTCCGAAACTGTTGCAGTCAGTTGCACTGTGTCGCGCATTGTTGCACTGTGTTGCTGCAACAAAATGAAAAAGTTGCTGTATGTTGCGTGTTTCCATTGGAATGGAAACTCGTTGCAACATGTTGCAGTTGCGACCTCGGTCGAGACCCCTCATCAGTTACATTTAGATTGGCCATAAAGAGGGGTCAGGCTACGCGAAATGGTGAATCGACCCTCTATACCTGATAAGCCAGATATTTAGGTTTACCGGAACGTAGTACAGTATAGATGGGCTGAGAAAATCGACTTCGTTGTCTCCTGTTCTTTACAAGTGTCCGATTAAAATTTTTTTGTTTAATACTCGGAAAAATATGTAGAGCAAATGTTACATAAAGCCAAAGTATGGTTTATAATTTTTAATACAAATGTTTTTTTGTACGGTTTTTTTAAATATCTCGAAAACTGTTGAGAAATTATCGAGACATGCTCCGGAAAAAATTTAGAGAATTTCAAGACGAAACGATTGGTTTTTATCTCATTTTGTTACGATGAATATTTCTGAAAAGGTGACAACAAAGTCGATTTTCTCAACCCATCTACTGTACTAACGGTCACTTATTGAATTCGTCATTTCTCCCCTTTACAAATCTGACTGAGTGCATAGAGCGGTATTTATGAGTAGTCGCCGCGGGGGGTGACTTATTCCGATCCATCCGGTAATTAGCCTCCCGCGAAGGATATGGAATTACATACCTTAATATTTACTTGGCCCAACAAAATATTTTCTCCACCGTCATCAAGTATACATTTATTAACTGCAAATAAACTCTCTTCTCAGTATACGAACTAACTTGGATCGAGCGAACGAAGTATTCGCTAAAGTTACAAATTTCTCGAAAATCATAAACGGAATCAATGGATTGTACTTCCAAATTTGATCGTGATAAAAAAGTAATCGCTGTTTCTTAGAATGTGACATACATTATCAATTTTATTTTCTCTATTATCTTTCAGCGCGATGACAAATATTCGCCACTCTCAGTTTTTCACGAATTTATATCTCAATTCACGCGTACGTACCAGTACACTGTAAAAAATCGGCAGTTAATGCGTAGTGATTTGCGGAGTGAATGCGGAATGGATGATTTTTAGTTAATTTAATCCCGTTTTTTGGAGTGAAATTCACTCCGAAAAAGATTTTATTTAAATTATTTATAAAAATTACTCCACGGATGAATTTCAGATAGGAATCGTCCACAAAATATTAAATTATAATACAAATAATGAAGTTATATTATTATCACTTTTTTATTACTTCAGTACTAATAATAATATGTTTAAATATTTATTATTATTATTATTATTATTATTATTATTATTACTATTACTATTATTATTATTAATATAATTCCATAAAAATATTATTTACATGACTGATATCAAAATTGATGTGAATCATACGACAGTTTTGAGTTCAATGAATTTCTTGTCATTGAAAATAAAGAGTTTGTTTTTGGATTTGATAAGCCTAATAATTTATCGTACTAACTCGAGATTCGTGTGTGTATATGTTAAATGATCAATTAGAGATTTACGCTAACTGAGATTTACGCGTCAAATACGTTGCGCGTGCAGCCGTGAAAGAATCTCATCACGCGAGTAAAGAACGGTGGGACGAGAGCGCGAGTGCTGACGGGTTAATAGTGCAATATAAGTGCAAGGCGCCTGGGTCCCTTCTCGGGCTGCGAGAGCCTCGCGGGAGGGCACGGGACGAGCAACGAAATGAACTATGCGTCGCCCCAATGAGAAAATTGCCTAACTCCGTTTTAAAAAATTGCACAGGAGAGAAGAAAAACTGTTTATTTAAACGTTATTATAATAGATGGCAGCAAAATTCCATTTTTGCCAAAAGCGGTCGAATACCGAATGTTTGGCGCAGTAGACCTCCCACACACTACGCGAAGGATCTTAAGCCAGAACAAACCGCCTCTTCTGTTGCTTCGGTGGAGACGAAATGTTGCTGTATGTTGCAGTATGTTTCTACATTTTGCAACATACAGAAACATACAGCAACACAGTGCAACAGAAAAGTTGCACTATGTTGCTTTGGTGGATCCGCGCCTTAAAAGCTGCGCAGTAACGCGTAATAATTGCCAAGGAGGCTGCACGAGCAGAGAGAAAGAGTGAAGACGAGGAGAGAGAGAGAGAGGGGCGGTACACGATTGTTTTTTCAAGTCGATCTAATTCGGGACATAAATATTTTCCTTCTCCGTTCTACTCGATACCGGAAATATGTGTTACGTATTTAGACCGCTGTGCGATGTACGCGGCGAGAAAAACCGATTGAGAAATGACACGATGAGGAAGTATAATATCTTTTTCTAATTTTTTTTTTCGTATGCGCGATTTGTTCACACGATGGCAGATCGAAACGAGGAGCGGGAAATTCGCGAAACGGGAGATTCCTGTTATGCGAAATGAAACTTCCTCACGGAGAAGGAAGATCGACTAGTCCATCGCTTTTTCAAAATATTTTTCGCTATTACAGGGCTCTCATCCAGTCAGATGTTCAAAAATAGTGGGCGTTACTAATTCCTTATTTTAAAAAAATGACAAAAAATGACCAATCTTTTCCCATTTGAGCATTAAGTATGAAGGGATAAGAAAAAGCGGTCTATAATGGTGCCTATAATAAAGTCGGTAAAATTTTGGGAAAATAATATTGAAAAAAAATTATTGAACAAATTAGATTACTTTTTAATGAACACATACCTTGACAACTTTTTTTTCATACTACAAGAAACACGCGCAACGATACTGACTGCTTGTTACACATTATCACAACGATTTACAGAATTTAGGCACTGATAATATGACTATCTCGACACTGAGAATTCATACAAATTGTTGCAGTGTTTTAACGAAGGGAAGGTATCGTGAAATTATTCGACAAATCAAGGGACGGAATCTTAAAAATAATGACTTATAGTGACTTAAAAATAAAAATTACTCTACTGACTTCATTGAAAAAATTGACCAATCATTACGTCCGTAGTTGCGCGATGGTCACACATGGATCAAAAAGACCTAATCAATTTTTAAGTAACAGCCACACGAACAATATTCATCCAATTTAGACCGAATCATTATGGAACATTCTTCGAACAGTGTAGAATATTAAATCACTGTGTCTACTTAAGAAATGAAATGACACATTTAAAAACAATCGCATATGTATGTAGATGCGTGAAAAATGAGCTGCTTCACTAAAAGTTTCATAACTTCTTTATTTTCTGAGCTTTCTTAATAAAGTCTGCGGATGATTTTCAGAAGATATGGTAGTTTGAAGCAATAAATAGTTCTATAATGCACGTTTCAAAAACGATTTTTTCCAAGAACTGATGAGGGTCTAGTTATGATTATAAAAAAAAAAAGAGTACCGTCAGCTTCAAAATCGAAGCCTGGGTCAAATAGACCCTTGGTGACCCCCCACAGAGGGATAATATCTATACGCGATATAATCTATATTTCGCCTATATTGCACCGCAAGCACGTACTGAGGGCGCAGCGGGAACGAGAACGCCGACAATAAGTGCCAAGTGATTGTCTAATTCTGCGCCGTAAGTGGTCGTCCAAAATTGCGTTGGGAGCGTCGCGCGTCGGACGAATCTCCTCGTGTAGCCGACCTCCCATTCGTCCAATTAATATTCCACGTACCTGAACGCGAGTTTCTTGCATTGCGTAACTGTGCCGTGTGGAAGATAAGTTCTCGAGACCGCGCGCGAACGGGATTCTTACGTAACACCTGTGTTTTCTAATTATCGCGGTATTTCCCGCTTCCAAATAGAAATGTGCGATGACTGTATTTTTATACGCTTACACGCGCGGTCAATAACCGTGCCTGCTGATCTATGTTCACCGGTATAGGTAGGGTTGTACGTAGCTGCGGTATTCCAGAGGCGCACCCCTCGCTGTGCATCGATAAGAAAAAACGATTACGAGTTCGCGGACGTATCAAGCCGCTCGCGAAAGCGACGGCCGCGAGCCCTTATATATGGACTATTTTTGCCGTTTACAAAAGCACAATCCAAAAAGTCATCTTGAAGTCATCCGTATCCATACGACATGCTACGTATAATATAAATGAATTGTATAGCATGTTTTCAAATGCGGCAACTCGATTGTTCCGATTACGCTTTGACAGTTCCTGTGTAACAACCATCTTGTATGGATGAAAGTGAAGATCAAGATGAAGAATTCTTCGTACAGTGCGGTCAGAGAGGAAGGGCTGCCGCATGCTTGCGTCAGAGCGTGTAGGCGACCGTAACAATGAGCGCCTGACTATCTCGATGTTTTCGGGTATCCAAGCTGTTCGTGGACGTCCACCTCCTTTCTTGATAACAGATCCAGTTTCTCTGAAGTTTTTTTTACCCACAAAACAATTGATTTTCGATCCGGAACTTCTCGATTACGAGGAATTTCAACTCGGAGGCGGAACGCTCATTGCGCAGCGAGGACGGATCTATTTTCACGGATGTACCACTTCCACGGCGAAAGCACGCTGTGCCTTCGTCCACATGGCGTTTTACAATAAACCTGTTTCAGCTTGTACTGACGCTACCCCCACTTTTCTGAGACGCCACCCCGCTTTACAAGAGCGCATTGAAAATAGGGAGACATTTTTGCCGCACCCTGTAGATCACCAGCCACCCCTAGCTGACATTTCGCACCACCACGACCAGCAGCCAACTCCGCGATAGTCAATATTAGCTCTACCTCCCGCGTGAATAGAGAAATGCAAAATAAAAACAGGAATAAATTTGTTCCGGTCCTCGAACGCGAACTGCATTGCTGCACTGCGAGTGCGCGTTCGTTAGGCGGAAACGGAATTTTATTTCCGAGGCAATTACGCTATTCGTGCATACATACGATATGGGAATCGCATAAGAGTTCGACCACCTACATCGTCAAGAAAATAAATTTTCAAATAAAAGTTGACGCGAATTTTATGACGAGAGATTGGCCAATCCACTCGGGAACGTCGACGAAGCGATTTTACGGCATCGCTCCGGTTTATACACATCTATATCCGGCATTGCGCATCCATCACGCTTGGAAAAGGTGTTTTCAAAACTATCCGACTGAAAAATCGAACTGATTCGACGTCGAGCTCCGCTTCTATTCGAACGCGTCTATAGCCCGTGTGAATAATCTGTACATCTCTTTCCCGTCGTCTCTTGATATCTGTCGCGCGGCCTGCGTCCTTTACGGAAGAATAAACAGCTGTTCCCGAAGAGCGGAATTCGCGAATCGTTATTCGCGATATAGTATTACCGTTCAGACATATTCCTCGACGGCTAAAAATCCCCGGCGCGTATCAGGTACCTACGTATATCGGTGATGAACGTTGAAAGAAAAAAGGACGCTTACCTCCTTCGAATTCGAGAACAGCCTCCTCGCGGTCCTTGCGCGTTCTTGCAGGCGGCTCGCTCTTCTGTCCCTCGATACGAAATTTCACTGCGAGTGTCCTGTACTTATCGACGTATCGGCACAGTGTCCCGCGACGCGTCTAGTCGCACCGTATAGTACGAACGATCGACGCAGTGTTGTTACGACTGAAATCGACCCGGTACCGCGTGCGCTATCGCGAACGATTCACCCTACTCCTCGACTTTGCGTGGACTAATAACGATTATATCAATGTTCGGACGAAGAGCAGTTGCTTTTCACAACGATCAACTGAAGTGCTCACCGGTACGTGAGCAGGAACGCACTGAACCAGTGCGAACGGAGGACCGAGCCCTGCTCCTAATCCACGCGTTCCGCGTCCAACGTTTCTCAGCTTCGGTCGGAATCGCCACTCAGTCGGTGTCGACCGAATAGGCTGGGGGTGAGGTAAGGGTAGATGTGAGATGGTATGAGTATTGATTGATGCGCTCTAGAAATTTGAGAGCTGATATTTTTAAATGAAACTCAATTTTTCTCGTCTGTATAAAAATTGTAGATCTTGTTGAGCTATTAAACAAATTATGGGATGAACTATTCATGAGACAGGATTAATCAAAGTACAAGACTTATCGCGGAGTAATATAGACTAGGTTTCTATCAGACGTAAGGATAGATACGAAATGATACAGGTATTGATCGATGCGCTCTACAAATTTTAAATAGCCGATACTTTTAAATGAAACTCAATTTTTCTCTTCTGTATAAAAATTGTAGAAGCTTCTGTATATCTTGTAGAAGCTTTTAAAAAAATTAGGGGGTGAACTGTTCATGAAATAGGACTACTTAAAGTACAAGATTTATCACGGAATAATCTAGACTACGTTTTTATCGGACATTAAACACTGTATTTCTGAATGTCGACATTACTAAATGTACATTTAGAAAGCATTTCTATCAGACGTAAATGCAGACAAATGCGGTATTTAGAGATATAAGTCCGTTTCCATAGCAATATTTACAAATACCAGAACTTCTAAATACAGCTAAATACAGTATCAGGCCGTCTAATGGAAACGTAGTCATAACTACTCTTGTGCTTTCAATAACGATATCTCACCGACCGTATCACCGATTTCGGGCAGCTTCACTCTTTGAAAAACCAGGCGTTCGCTCATCATATACGTGATATTTATTTCTCGTCAATATCGTATCTCAATAATATAATGACATAATACAATTAAAAAATATAGTGTGATTTCTAAAAGTTATAGTAATAATGTAGGTAAAATATAATAATATAATGTCGACGATCGTAGAGAGCCGCTCGGTAATTCAAAAACGAACAGACTCCGACACGATGGGATAATAATTAAAACAGTGTTACAAAATATAGTGCAAATATGCTTGCTATACACAACAACGAGGAAATTTAATTATTTCGCTAAACTATCGACCACATCTAAGATCTGCGAAGCGTACCGTCTTGATGGGCACACTTCGAAATACACAATCCTCTCGAACGGTAATCGCCTGAGCGCCCGCTCGAGTCTACGTCGCTAAGAAATATACGAAAAGAAAAGGAGAATGTATACTATATATACTTTGACTATAATATGGCTGCCTAAACCGTACTATGAGGCCTATGACGAACCGAATTTTGTCCGCGACCGGGTATCCCCTCGATTTTCACCAGAGGTACGGGGACGAAGTTCAGTCATCTTCTTTTTCGTAATATTCAAAAAACAAGCTGCTCGATATATCACTATTTGTTGTTGTGAGAAAGAGGTGGGCACAAAAGAACTCAATAAATAATGAAGAAGCATTTTCACGTGCCTACAAAGGAAATTTAATCAAAATCTCAATCAATTTCTTGGACAAGGAGTCGGGCCTCTTTTCTCTCTCTCTCTCTCTCTCTCTCTCTTTCTCTCGAATAGGCCTGCAATACTGTATTTATACGTTGTATCGATGCTATTTCAAGATCGCTACTAATATAATTTGACTTGGAAATATCTTCTCTCCAACTTGAACGCGAGTATTCTAAATTGTATCTAATCTAAAAAGTGAGTACCCTACTTTTAAACAAAGGCCTACTTTATATCACATACAATATCGAGGATGTATCTACAGAATATCTTTTACCGCTCATGGAAAAAAAAAAAGAGTCATAAACGGGTATCGAGTGCCGCAAAGCACATCGCGCGTTCAATCCTGTGTGTATATACTTATGTATCGGCGAGTCGGTGCACTCCACCGTGAACGTCTCTCTCACCTCTTTCGTTAATCGCTGGTCGAGAAAAAAGTAAGAGTAGCGAGGTGGGGAAAATATGTAAAGTAATGACGATACACTTCATTGTCGCGAAGATGCGGTGAGAGTTTGAAAAGTAACGCAAAATATGGAAAGAACGCGATGCACCGTCGCGCTGTCGTGTTAGAACGTTGACATAAGACATATTTTAACTGCGAGGAATGTAGATATCAACGAATACCACCGACGCAATGAAATGAACGAAGACTTGCTATTGCCACTGTCTTTCTCTCTCTCTGTTTCTGTGTATTTGATGCTCTCAAGAGTCCTTTATCTCGGAGCAAATAAATGTTTCTCCTCCTTCTTCCCTCTACCTTTCTTTCGCTCCGATGGTCTCAAGTAGGTTTACAAGCCTGTGGAGCATTAATTAATAATATTCTCATTGCCTAATCACTAATATTGCTATACTTTGTTCTTAGTCTGGGCATCCAAACTCTTTGGAGCCACTGCCCACGGTGATCCCTCATCAAAATCTTACTTAGAATACGCGTCCTACTTATGTATAAGTTTCGTAATACAATATATTGTATATCTTCAATTTCGTATATACCGCGATTATGTAGTAATGGACTTGGGGAGGATATATTACTACTCGTTAGCTCTTAAATAATTTGATTATTGTTCCGTTGTCGTTCGTAAATCATACTTCAAAAACGCGTTCGCCCGATCTTCCTTTTTCGGCGGCTCGTCGTGAGAATTTGTCGAGTGCCCCCGATGAAAAAAAAATTTGTCAAAACTTAATTAAACGCGGAAAAATGAATTAGGATTTTTAATTGCAAGTTCTCTTTTTTCAATCACTTAAAACTATTAAGAGGAAAAAAGTGATAAATCGAATTTATTCCCACCCCTCGACAAGAGTTTAAATTGATTGTGGAATGCTAAAAAAATTTCATTGTCAGAGTTGTTTCTGAAATATGCTGTACAAACTTATTACTTTTTTGTCGGCTATCATATTCTACATACAATCTATCCTAATGTTCACGAAAGTAATGTATGCACATTATAGATATACATATATTATACATTAGCTCTGAAGCTGCCGTGCAATGATATAAGATGTATATTATACGAATATTATTGGAGTAGTGGCTCAATTTAAAACATTCATATCTCATAAACATAAACATTAAACAACAGTAAAAGCAACTACAAGAGCTTTGTCTCGAGCACGTTATGTACAATCGCGGAAGACACGCTAACGAGCTTATCGAGACGATAATAACTCGTTGCTCGATAGAACTATCAGTGGGCTTGCCGCGTCTTCAATTCAAAAATGGCGAGACACCCCGTTCCAGTTGATTCGGAAAAAGTAAAGAATATTCCATCCGTTGAACGAGGCGTCGCAACCTAAATATTACGACCGTCACTCGTTTGACAAAAATTCTACGTCAAACTTTTCGATTGCAATAATAATCTCTTCGATCGGATCGTTCTTTCCCTCGACGTATGTATTTCACGAATGCTACTTTCAAGTTAACGAATTTCTTTTCCAACGTCGACCACCAAATTCATTAGAGGACCGTGCGACCCACATTGCCATTGTAAAAATGACATATAACAGGATGATGCTTCATCGGCGTCATACCTAATATTTGTACAAACGAAAAAGTCGAAATAAGAGTAATACATACCTAGTTATGTAGTCGAAGTTAGAAAACAAATCGCTCCAACGAATGAAGAATTCGAGAAAATTGGCGACGGGAGAGAAGAGCGCGATCTCGAGATCGGTGTCTCATTTACGCTCTTTCACGTAAGACATTTCACGTGTTCTAGCTTCTATTATTATTATTATTATTGGGACTCATGGGGCCACCTATATTATCAATATCCCGCTGGGCTCGCGAAATCTTCACTTTGTCCCTCGGCGTACCGTCTTCGCCCGTCTCCATGGCGAACATCTTCATTTTCTCCTTGAAGCTCAATTTCTCGGGTACGGCGCCCATTTGGGAGTTCTGCTGCTGCTTCTGCTTCTCGGCCAAACGCTTCTGCCGCGGATCCCTGCGCGAGAGAGACGAGAATTTGCTATTGCTACCAGTCACCTATGCGTCGACGGAAGAAACAATTTCCCCGTCATGTGCGTGGACTTACTTGTAAACTTCTTGAGCCCCGATAACACCGGGTGTGGGGTTGCTGAACGGGCCGCCGGGACCTTCGGGAGTTTTTGGCGACGCCAGCAAATTCTCGGCATCATTTATAAAATTCTGAAAAGAAATTAGATCGACGGTTACGCGAGCGGTTCGCGGATGCAGTAGCGAGTCATCTATGTATGCACATTTATCAACACGTAACTATCGATCATTTCACGACATATATACACACACGCAGTCCTACAAGTTCTTCGTCTTTTTCTCTCTTTATGTACACAGCTCGGACGATTACGATACAATAATGACAGTAAAAATCATAAATTACACATCAGAAGTAGCGTTCACGGCGCAAATAATGAGTTTCATTCAAGTGAGGATGCGTGATCGTAGCAATGGTAATGGCGATCATGATAAAACATCGTTTCCTCATGCAATGACGTACGTATGTACATGGTATGCATTGTAGATGATGTATAGTAAAGAGACCAGCGGAGCGTTGAAATTTTTTTGATGTATACCTTACTTCGTTACCTGCCAATGGATGCATTTCGACAAAATATTCGTGTTGTTAATAAGTTCAATTCTACTGACTAGAAGGTATATCGTAAAACACAATATAATCGCGTCACGGCAACATGCGACAATTCTTAATCAAGCTAAAAGGATTAAGAGAGCGTCTTTGTCGTCAGAAATGTTTTATCCACGAGGCCCATTGTCGCATCTTCCGTAAATTGTTCCGATACTTTTTCGACAATGTGTAATATCAAAAGGCGTGTCGATTCGATGCGCCTTTTCCGTGATTCCAAGAAAATTCAAAAAAAAAATGCGTATAACAATAATTATCGGAAATATCTTACGTTTGGATCTTCCCTGATGGAATCCATAGTTATGGTCGACGGAGCGTTGTTGGTCCCAGATGTTATACCGCGTACGCTCGGCTCCGTATTGGCGTTGGGATCGTGGAAGGAGACCCTCTTGATTGTTGCCGTCGATCCCGGTGCCGTCTGGTGTGATCCAATAGGGAGGTTCGACGATGTCGATGTATTCGATCGCAGGGAACTCTGTTGCGACATTACAGCGTAGCTGGATCCCCGTTCCGGTGGAGGAGGAGCGACATCGTTACCGCCATTCTGCGATGCTGTAATGTGGAGTACGCATTGAATATATAAAGTAACTAGCTTTCCGCCCGCAACTTTGTCCGCCGCATAGATCTTAAAATAAATAGAAATAGAATTCCCATACAAATTTTCGTCCCTTAATTTACCCAAGCGATAAATTTTCAATAATCTTGAAACACGTCTTTCTTAATTTCTAATCAAAAGGCCAAGTAGCAATTTTTATGGATCAAACTTAAGAAATGACGGATTTCCATAGAGATTCACATCCCCTATCTTACCATCTTATGGAAAGAGTTTCGTAAAATTCTTTCTTAGTGGACGCTTACGTCACAAAAAGAAACCTATTGTCCAAATTTCATGCATTAGCTTCAGCGGATTATGTAATGTAACAATAGTTGCTAGGCGATATAATGAATATTCGATCCTTTGACATCGTGCTCACACTTACAAGGAGGAGAGCTGGGTCCATTGATGACCAGATTATCCAATCGCAGCATACCAGGGTGAAGCTGTTGCTGCGTCCGCAAATTCGACTGGTGCTGTTGTTGCTGTTGCTGCTGCTGCTGCTGCTGCTGGTACAATTGTTGCATTTGCTGTTGGTGCAATTGCAATTGATGCTGCTGTTGTCTGATCTCCTCTTCTCGTTTTTTCTGATTTTCGTCGAACTCCGCCTGTTTCCGCTTTAGCTCATCTATCCTGCGCTGCCTCTCCCTGTCCTCGTTAATCTGAGCCACGCTGGCGGGCTTCTGACTAGTTCCCTGCTGCTGACCTAGACTCGATCCGTACGCGCCGGGAGACATGGGCGTCGGCACTTGACCAACGCCACCTTGACTTTGGTTTTGTTGCGAGCTCAACAGAGCGGCGGGCCCGTCGTTCTGACCGGAATACGAGTTACCGGGATTCAGCGGCCCTTGTTGGCTGGAAGCCGTATGCATGAGTACATTCGTGGACTGCAACTGACTGCCGACCGGTTGCGGGGAAAGAGCTCCTCTCGCGGACTGATTGCTGGCGCTCGTTCTCGACAAATTATGCTGCTGAGTGATCGCCTGATTTTGGTTTCTGTCTTGCGTCGCCGCCATGCGCAGAAGACCTTGCACTCGTTGGGTACTCTCGTGTTCGAGATCGTTGCTCTCCTCGTCGTCGTCCTGCTGATTAGCGGCTTCTTCGGCTCTCTTCTGAAAGTCTCGTTCCAACTGGAGAGCTCTCAGCTGCTCTTCCTGCTGGGGCGTTCTTTGCGGTAACGCGATTAACTCGGCGATCTGTTGGCTGCGCCATTGTCGGACCGCTTCCCGTTTCCTGGCTTGTTCTTTTTCTTTCTCCTCTCGGTCCCAGGGGTTCGTTGCGGTGTATTGGTATTGGCGTGGTGGCTGGGTCGATCCCACCGTCGGATAATAACCACCTCGCGGGGGATCTTGCATACTCGCGGTATACCTGTACAAATAATTGGTTAAGTTTTCTAAGCACGATTAATGGTAAGTAATTTTTGTCAACGCATCGTTTGCGCACCTTGAATCTTGTTTGCTGTACAAAGGATGGGTCGAAGTATTCGGCGGTGGAGGGGGCGGACTTTCTCTGTATCCCTCCTCGGGAAGATGCGGACGCGGGGGAGGATTCTCTGAATTTCCTTGAATACCGCCATCGCCGTTCTGCGTTCGACTCGTGACGCTGTCGCTCGAATACTGACTGTTTCTCGGATCCGCGGGCCCGTTGGAATACTGCGATCCGTTTTGCGAATTGCCAAACGGGCGATTCTGCTCCGAATATTGCCTGTTGGGATCCACGATCATCTGCCGATTGGGATCCTGCGGTACGAAATCCCTGCCGCTCTCCATCGGCATCCCGTGAGCTCGAACAGGTCCGGATTCGTTCTTGCCCTTCGGAATCATACCGTATTGGCCGTAGGTCGTCTGCTGCTGATGCTTGCCGAATTGATTGTACTGGCCGCCGCCGTATTGCGGCTCCGTGTAGCCGAAACTCGGCGCGACTTGGCGTGCGCCGTACGTTGGCGAATTCGGACCCAAATTGGGCGTAGACCCGATCGGTCTCGCGGGCCGAATGGCATTTGCGGTTTGAGCCGCGGTCATCGGCCGCGTGTTGTACATATTTGGACGGTATTGGAGAGCCGGAGCACCGCCGCGTAGCTCGCGCCTCCTCACTTCCTCTTGCATTTCCTGAAGCTTGGCTTCCTGCCGAATTATATCGCGGGACGACTGAGATCTCGGCGGAGGTCCTTGCTGCTGCAGTTGACTATTCGAGTAGCCGAATTGCTGTTGACTCTGAGGAATGTACGCCGATATGGGCCGATCCCTGCCCTGATTGATATCGGTCGGCAGCGGTCGGTTTAGAGAGTTTTGCGAACCTCTTAAATTCTTCTGCGCGTGTAGCGGACTCCTGTATAATAAGGGCGATTTGATAGTAGTGCGTGAACGATGATAGGTAAGATTGTGCTTGCAATAACACAGACCTAACAGCCGCTGTTTATTTAATTTTAGGGAAAATAGAGAAAATTTTGGTAAAAGAAAAGGGAACAATTTTGATTTAAAAAAGAAGATATTCCGAAAATTAGAAACGTTCAGTGTTTAAAAAAAAATAATTTTAACTTAAAAATGTATATCTCATGATAATATGTAACTTAAATCTGAGTATCATAATTTGATTTAAGGAAAAGAGACCATTTGTCAAATCTAATTTTCAGTAAGAAACATTAATTCAATTAGGTTATTGTATTTGAAGCGAAATATTGATGCTCTCTGGTAGAAACAGAGTAGGAGTTATAGTACCATTTTATTATTATTAGTAAAAGAAAAGAATATTTTGACCCTTTCCACGTAATCCGAAACGATGAAAAGACACGCTCAACTGAGAAGCTGAATAATAAATGACTTTAGAGGAAAAATATCGAGTTAGAAGGGAAAATCATGAGTTTTAGTGTGAGAAAGGGGAAACTTAAAAAAACAATAGGAGAATAAAGGGGAATAGGAAACACACTGTGAAGCCTGACAACAGAAAAATCAACGGATTTCTTTTACAATTTTACCTATCATCCAGAGGCTGCTGTTGCTGTGGTGGACTTGGCTGCTGCTGCTTTATCGAGGGATCCTGGTTTCTATAAACGCTAAGGTTTTGATAGAACCTCTCCGCCTCGTTACTCTGCAGACTGTTCTGAATGTTGGCATGCATCTGACTAGGAGTCAGATTCGGAGACGACTGTTGCCTGCTTACCAGACCCGTCGGAGGTAGAGCCCCGGCCCTCATCGGGTCGTGTAAATTATGACTCGACCTAAAACGATAATAAGAGCTCGTCCAATACTAGAGCACACGAGAATCGGAAGGATTTCCTTCGTCAGAAATGACTCAATTACCGAGAGCGTAAAGTTGTAGCTCCGTTCATCGCCGGCATCGGAGGTGGTTGTACCGGCGGTGTCACGCTATTGCTGGACGATGCTCTGCTGTACCCGGGATTAAAAACTTCGTGTTGCTGTTTTCCTTCCGTCCCTACATCTGAGTAAATCGAAGAGAAATGCACGGTGAGAACAAACTTCGATCGTGACACCTCTATTTTCAATTCGAGAACGACATTTTACGCGATACCACCTGGACTTGAAAATATATTCACAAAAAGGACGTATGAAGTCAATTCCACTCAAAGAAGACCCTAGAGCCATAAATGATTCACTCGCGAACATCAAAGGGAAAAGTGGAACTTGAGTCGACGTGTTGCAAGATATATAATATTTACGCTCAACCTAGAAGATTATTAATATCTGGTAGCACCAGGGTGGAGACACATTACTTACTATGCAGGGCCGGGACAGACTTGCTGCTATGAATTTGTTGGGGGGTCGTGTCATGTCCGAGCCGTGACGGCAGATCGCGTTCACTCATGCGACGTGGTCCTGCGATAGGCACAAGATGCACAAAAATGCAACGGGTTAACGCATGAACATGCTAAAAGCCGTGTAACGCTACATGTGAAACGTGCATTCATGCTCCATTACTGGACATTAGACGAACGTGACACATTGTACATGTACATATCTCTCATTCGCTACGGATGATTTATGAAATAGTAAAAAGTCGCTCTTTATCTCGAAGAAAAAATCCGTCTCGAGAACCAAGTATTTGTTGGTCGTTTAACGACAACTTTTTACTATATGATGACGTAGATTGAATATCGACACAAAGAGCTACTTTTTTACCGCTATATATGTACACATATCAGCAGAAATAAATATATCGATTACAGAAGCAAGAACATTCGAGCAATTCATTTCGCACTACGAATGCCCGTTAAGTGAGTTAAAGTGGAGGTGGTTCGGTGTTTTTTGAGAAAAACTGAAATTATGAGTATGCTCGATTAAAATACCGCATGAGTTTTAACGAGGCGCGAAAGATAGGCGTGTCGATGCGCGAGGCAATGAAAATCAGGAACGAAAGAAAGCTGATAAGAACGCAGAAAAATAGGTGTTGGCACTGATATGTCCGAGTGTATTCTCTCCGCGATTTTCGTGTCATAGTGTAATAACGGGGGATAAGAAATTAATCGATCCTCGCGACATTTTATACGGATATAAATAAATAACGCGCCGTTCCGAATTTCAGAATCGGATGTAGATGAGGAAATAATAAGTCGACGTCGAACTGAACCAGGCAGAGTGCAAAGATATAAAAAACATCCAATGCGTGATCTGCCAGCTCTGCTTACGACTGTCGGAGTCGGTTTCCAACGGTGGAAACTCTCGAAAGATCCAATCTCCCCTTTCGAATCTCGGCGTTGGTTTTCGCTCGGAGACATCTAAGTCGCTTTTCGACTTTTTCCTAATTATCAGAGATTTCTTCCTGATTGGCTTAGACATTTTTGTGACATTCCTCGAGGCAGGGACGATCGCGTTACACCTCGTTGCACTGGTGGAAACTGCTTCACAACTTTTTACTCTGATGGAAGCTCTCAGAGCTGGTCGCGAATTGAAGCTCTTATTTTTGCAACCGGACGAACTTTTGAACTCCGTTGACGCCTCTTTGCGAGTACCCGACACCGGCAGTTTGTCCAAAGACTTACAGGTCGATTCTTTCGATAGCTGAGAAGATTTCACGGTGTCCGCTTTGTCGCACAGTTCGTCGCAGCTCTTCGATATTCTCCTTCTCGTTCGTATAAATGACGCGGGAAACTTTCTTCGCACAGTCTCTTCATTACCATGCACATCGCCGACTTGCACGTTCTCCGCACTCGCACTTTGCTCGCGAGTATTCGAAGAAAACAGATCGGTTTCCGACTTGGAACACTCCTTGTCACTGGTTTCCTCTTCGCCGATGGAAATCGTGCTGCGAATAGTTGCATTCCCGCTCCCGGAATTGGGAGTCGACGATCGGATACGAAAAATATTCACGTTCTCATCGAGCATTTCCGGCGCGGAGACGACTCTCGAGCACGTCGGAAATATGAAATACTTTGGCGAATCCTCCGTGGTGTTCGAGCCGTCGAAATTCGAGTCTTCGTGCATGAGATCTTTCAGCGACCAGTACTTCTCCAACTTATTCATCTTCTTAGTGAGTTCGAATCCTGGAGATATGTTCAGGGTACTGAGAACCGTCGGTATCGAATACTTCCGCAAGTGCTCCAGTCGCATCGCGCCCGCGATGACGGTGTGATGATGGTAATTTGGGGACGCCGTCGTATTATCTCTGTCATTCGTCAGACTCTCTGTATTCGACTCCGTCATAGTTTCCTTATCGGAATTAAAAGTTTTCGGGTCATCCGCCGACTCGAGTGTCTCTTCGCTCTGCTCCGGTATGAACAGCGGCGCGTCGGTATTGTCCAAATTGCTGAACTCCTTCAGCTGCTCTATTATTTCCTGCTGCTCGGCCAGCGATAACTTAGAACTGCTCTTTCTCAATTCGTATCCCGACGCGTCCAATACGTCCAAGTTCTCCGCGGAGCCCTTGGTGGAGGAGAATCGATCCAAGTTATTCTCCTCGGTGCTGGTGCTTTCGTCTTTACATCTCGAGTGAGAAGTCTGATTACCGGGATCTTCTCTGTCGCTTCTCGCTTGAATATCCAGTAGAATCATGCTCCATTCTCTCTCGGGAGTAGTGGCCACACTTTTGTCGGATTTCAATAAATCCATCTCCGATTTACAGGGTTTTATATCGGCTTTTCTATGATACGCCACTTCGGGGCTTCTCGGCGAAGCTATGTCGGGCTCAGAGACGAATCGCCTGGATCCGACGAATTTCTTCGATTTGAATTTAATCAATCCCGCTTCGCCGAGTTTGGAGAAGTGCTTCGCCAGGGCCGCCACTCTGCCGCAACCCAGACGAACCTCTTCGGGAGATTTCCAGCACTTATCCGCGGTAGAATCCTCGCTGGAAACATCGCCGCTATTCAATCCGCTCAGATCGAGATTGAGCTCTGGCATTATCGTGTGCATTTCCGGCGTTGGCACGGCATTTCTGTTTCGCGCGTTTTCTTGTTGACTCCCGACGCTGTCCGAAGCATTACTACCGTCGCAAGGATCATCCGAGCTCAGATATTTATATTCGGCAGGATTGTTTTCAGCTCCGAATTCATTGTTAATCAATTTATTGGTGTTACGATCACTGTGATCGCATCTGCCGTGATAAGTTCGTGACATCGCGGAATCAATATCAGACTGAGTACCGGCATTCTTCACAGCAGAACACAGCCTTCGCTCGGTTTCATTCGAAGCGATTTCGACGATATCGATCGTTTTTACACGCACTTTATCGAGGTGAGAATTTAAATTCGCCGAAAAAGTTGAAATGTCCCCGCGCAAATCGAACGCCAGCGAGCGAGTTGACGGTGTTTCGCGACGACGGTTTAACGAATTAGCGTGCATATCGCTATGCCGAGAGCACGCATCCCCATCTACATCTATCGCGTTCTCGTCGACAACGCTGATCGTACGCGCCGACTGTTTGGATCTTTCCGAGATCTCCTCGAACTGATCGATGTAAGGTATGTACGCCTCGTTGTCAAAGGACACCACCGTCCTTTGCCTCGCCGTTTCGTCGGCACTCTCGTGTACCTCGGCGTCGATAGAATTGAAATTCGACTCCGGCGCGCGATTTTTCGTCGGGAATATCAGTTCAGTTTTGTCTTCGCTGTAGTAACCGTATTGCGGGGTGACCGAGTTCTGGGATTGTATCTTATTTCTCACGGGGTAAGGGGGATATCTTTCGACGTGGCTCGGAATGGTTAGGAACATTTGACTCGGCTCTTGAATAATAGGAATCTGCCGATAGTTACGGGGACGAACGTTCTCCTCGTCAAGCGGCGCGAAGTTCGACGGATTGACGATCTGTCGCGACGCTACTTTCGACTGAGGCAACAGGGCGAAGCTCTGCTGCGCCTCGTACGACTGCGGCGCGGGAGCCGACTGGTAGTAATTGTAATACTGCGCTTTAGGAATCTGAAACGGAGCTACCGTCGCACCTGGTTGAACATGGTCTACGTCCCAGTCGACCAAACGCTCTTGATACGCGGCCTGTTTCGGCACGGACAATAAATTGCCCATGGAGTGGGATGTGGACGGCTGGGGCGCCATTTCCGGTAGTCTCGGGGGCTCTAAATGTTCCGATCTCGGTCGGCCTTTGTGCGCTGCTTGAAACGAAAGTAGGTTATCAAGCATTAGTCAAGCGATATGCGAGAATTAAGCGAAGAGTAGAACGCGATGGAGAGGTGGAGAAAGAACTGCGGGAGGACACGAAGAGAGACTGTGAACGAGAAGTGTGTGATGCCTGCTGATTATGACAATTCAAAGACATTGGAGTTGACAAGAACTTTATAAAAAAAAAAGCTTTTACTTTGTGACACGACACAATAAATTTGACTGTTTCTGCGTATTGTTAATTTCGCGAGGCAATGAACTTAAGACAAGGTACGATAATTGTCAGACGTTTTTCACCGATAAACGAACATTGACATGAATAGAGGTAGCAAGACAGTTTATATTGCTTGTTGCTAGAAATCGATATAGTGATAAAGCACTTGTAGATGTTGCGATGAAAAGCTAATTCTAAAGCACCTTACGCGCGCGCGAGAGACAGTTTAAAGCTCCAAAGCGAGTACGGCAAAGTTTATCTCTCCGTCATCGTTGGATCTCTAATTTGAATATTCTCAAATGCGGCACGTGTTATCGAGGGAATGTGATCGAGGAGTATACTTTAAGGGGAACGTGGTGTGTCTGTGCGAATCGGCAATTCGATTCAAATCCTCTCCCTCTTGGTTCCAATCGAAAATGAAGTCATTCGTAGACCTACTATACGCTTTCGAGTATTAGACGATGTACGTACCTCTGGTTATGGCAGGGGATGGCTGGGATAACAAAGTAGCTAATCCGTGATATATAGCACCCTGTTTAGAAACTTCCAGCGTTACGATTGGTCCCGTACGCACGAGATACTCGGCGGCTCTGCACGAAAGGAAATTCAATGAGTATCGTTGAAGGCAAATATAGGTATGTATCGCCCCTATTTATTTCATTTTCGGAGAAACAGGGGAAATTTTAACGAAAAAGGAGGACAATTTTGATTTAAAAAAAAAGCCGTTACGGAAAATAGGAACGTGTAGTGGTTTAAAAAATATCAATTATTAAGATATACAATGTAACATCAATATTTAGTAAGTGAATAAAGGATGCTTTGTAACTCAAAAATTTATCTTATTGTTATGCAATTTAAATCTGAGCATTTTACAATCTGATTTAAGAAAACGGGACCATTTCTAAAATCTATTTTCCCACGAGAAACATTAATCCAACCTGGTTACCTAATGTATTTTAAACAAATTATTGATGCAGGTAGATAAAATAGGGACTCTAGTATCATTTGAGACAACAAAAAATGACAATTTTCACCCTTTTCACGTAATTCGAAACGGTGAAAAGATAAACTCTACTGAGAGGCTAAATACCAGTTGGTTTTAGAGGGAAAACGGGTAAATCGCGAGTTTTAGGATAAAAAAGGGAAAACTTAAAAAAATAAAGGAATAAAGGGGAATGGGAGACACACTGTGAAGCCTGATATCATCTCATTCGACACTTATCGGTGAGTTTATAAGATTCGATTTCATTCAACTCACTTCTCCTGCGTAATTCCGATTAAACTCTGCCCGTCCACTTTGAGAAGTTGATCTCCCGCTGTTAACCTGCCGTCCTGGATGCATTGGAAATGATTGAAACACAATTACGAGAGCTCTGTGTCGCGCTGTATATCGAACGGAACGCGAGGTAAATGCGAACAATATGTACTTACGGCATCGGCAGCACCGCCAGCAACGACGCTCTTGATGTAAATGCCAAGCCTGTCTTGACCAGCTCCCTGAAAACAAAGGAGTGGATACCGTAAAAACCATCGAACAGCGGAAGAGGTACGTTTTAAGGGGAAGTGGCTACTTAGGCGTATGCTATCTACCGTGACAAGTGTCTTCACGGGCTGATGAACGCGTGGGAACACGCATAGAACTTCGTATTCGTGCGTGTGCGCGATCGATCTTACATTATGATTATGTGTATCTGTATCGAGAACTCGCTGCCGCAAACTCACGCTGATGCAACGTAATATTATCGCGAGGAAGCTCCTATTCGCGCTATTACAGCGAAAGTGTTATAAATAAAAGATCTAGACTACGAAACAATATATACGCAAATCGGTAATCGAATGCAACGCAATCTTACGCACCTTAGCCGCGACGATGCTGAGACCCATTCCATTGGTTGACTTGTGAAACTTGATGATCTGAATTTCGGGCTGTCCTTGAATTTGACTAATGTGTCCGGAGTATCCTCCCGATCTATTGCTCATTGCACTGGGACTACGAATCTGAGAGGAAAGCGGACAGATAAATGATTATCTGCATATTCATCGGTATTTTCACTTACGATACGAGCGATCGAATGAGCAAACGCACATTGGCATGATGGTCTATCATGTATATCGTCCAATATCCGCTGCTGGTGGGCTGTGCCGCCATTCGGCACAATCCGTCTCTTTGAAGGGGCGCCAAAAATTCTGCTAATCCCGGCGGCACACCTCTGATCACTTCGCAACTATATCCATCCTCCGGTAAGAGCAGCGCCAAGGCTAGAGTCGGTTCTTCTTCCAATCTGATTTCACGTCCGTCGGCTCTCGCTAGCGTATCGGCTACACTTTCGGCAACCTGTAAGAAATTTATTATTTCATTTATACGATACGTAGTCGCACTTGGACGTTAGCAGGCTTCACAGCTCGTATTTCTTTCATTTTAGAGGAAAAAGGGTAAATTAGAGAAAAAAAAGGGGACAATTTTGATTAAGAAAGATCTTCCAGAAATTAGAAACGTGCAGTGGTTTTAAAAAATAACCATTTTTTTAAGGTATATAATGAAACACCAACACACTTATTAAGCGAATGAAGGATGTTTTTGTAACTTAAACATTTATATTTCGTGTTAAATAATACTTAAATCTTAGCGTCGCAATCTGACTTAAGGAAATGGAAATCTAGTTTCCGGTAAGAAACATTAATTCAACTAGACTTTTATATTTTAAATGAAATATTGATGCAGATAGATAAAGTAGGGATTGTAATAGTACTATTTTGTAAAGAAAAAAAGACATTGGCCATTTTGACTCTTTCCACATAATTCAAAACGATGAAAAGATAAACTCATTGAAAAGTTGAATAATAGGTGGTTTTAGAGGAAAAAGGTTAAAATCTCGAGTTTTAGGATGGAAAATAGAAAACTTAAAAAATTAGGGAAACAAATGGGAACAGGGAACACACCGTGAGAAGCCCGCATTAAATATCTGCACATATTTTCCACGGAAGTATTTCGATATTTTTCGCTTCGCTCACCCGGACGACGTTTTCGATCAACTCGGCGGGTAATCTGGGCTCATCAGCGGCAGGCTGGTACTTTTGCAGCAGTGCTCTGACCTGCAGCGAGTTGAGCTTGAAGCACGTAGAGCTCAAAGTCGCCAACTCCTCGGCGTTGTACTTCGGCGCTTGCAAGAGATGCGTGGCTTGCATTATCGTCGCCAGGTGACACTGACTTGCCAATTCAAGACCCTGTCTCTCGGCCCACGTCTCCAGGGCGTTTAGTCGCGCTTTGAGTCTCCGTCCGAACCACCTGACGCAGAGGTTGCCATTGGAGACCAGCGCGTTGAACGCGGCCGCGTTTATCGCGTGGAATAAGTGGCTGAACAGTTGGATGGTCAAAGCGGCGTTGACTCTGCAGCGCCTCAGCAGAGCCATGGTATTGGAGAATATCTGCAAAACGCCAGCCTCCTTCGCCGGCTCATCCGCGTCTGCCATGAATTGCGACATCGCCGGAGCGAGTTCCAAAGAGACGCATCGCACGAGGGAGGCGAACGCCGCGTGGACGGCGTCCGCCAGGATGTCTTGAGCTCGAGTGGAGAAGGCGCCGACGTGGCGATCGCTCTTCAACATGTGAAGCAGCTCCGAGCCGTTCGCCAGCCAAAAAGCTAACGAAGACGCGTCCATGTACCTTTCCTGAAAGATTTCGAGAAAAATTCGTCACGCATCCCCGTTCGTAGATACTCGAGCCCCCCGATGCTTTTTTCTATCTTTTCCCGCTGGAGCGAAGTCTTCGGTTTGAGATCCTTACTTGTATCACTCGCTGAATCATAGTAGCGACTTTGGCTAACATGACAGTCAACTTGTGAGCCCTCTCGGTAGGCTGCAACTCCGGCCTGTAATGCGTGCTGGCTCTATACCTAGCCGCCAGGTACAAGGTGTACGTCGGAGCCAATCTGAACTGCGGTGCCGACGGCTCGACGTCGGTTATCACCGCGTGGAGGAACGTCTCCTCCGTCTCTTCGAGGAACTCCAGGACGGCCGGCAAAATCGGATCCGTCCCTCGCGATTGACGATCGTACTGGGACAATCTGAAAGCGACGGACGATGTTTTCTTTGAAACTCGACGAGAGTGAATAACGCGAGATCCTTCGCGCTTAACCTCCGGAGTACCTGTGCTCTCGTAGAAGTCTGTGTCGCGGGGTATTTTCATTCCAAATAGCCAGGTAGAATAACAAAGGGAAACACACAAGCGAAGGAATAACAGCATACACGTTACCTGTTTCCGTCTCTACTGCTAGTGAGACTGGCGGTCTCCACGTTTCCGTCGAGATCAAATGTCGTTTCGTAATTGTGCGTGGTTTCGGGAGTGTGTGCATTGTGTGTGGGACTTCGTGGGCTCGCTGCGGCGGACTTGGTCGGACTGGGTGGGTTCGAGCCGTGACCGTCGTTTGGAGTGCCAGATCTCGGCCTGTACTTTTCTGAGCTCACCTCTTGACTGGTTACGTCTGGCGAGCGTCTATACAACGAGCAACGTGCGGGACACGAAGCAAACATGATACGATGAGAACGAAAGAGTAAACTCGATGAGAGGTCTGACGCAAATAATTCGTGAAGCGGAACTTCGTGGATGCGAAAACAGTAAACGTAACAAACGACGTTTCGGAGAAAATTAGTGGAAATAAATACGTCAAAACGAGCAGAGCAAACCGACACGGACTACAACATCGATAATTTAAAATCGGATAAAAATAACATCCCTCTTCAGGCAGATGCAACCCGGTCATTTACCTGTCGTACGTATAATCCAGCTGCCTGTTGGAGTCGTGCCTCTGTCTCATACGATCTTCCGGCACCGGGTCGATGAACCTGAACGTGTGCGTTCTTCCGAACTTGATAATCGCTCCGTTCTAGAATCAACACGAGGGATGGAGAATTTAAATATCGCCTGACGCATCCCGTTTGAGCGAATATCTCAATTTTATTCGGCTCCCACTCAATACTCCAATTGAAATTTTCACATTCGATTACTCTTTCGCAGACGGTAAATCTACAGATCAAGCGAACCGTGTATTATCCTCGTGCAATCGATTTCGAGCTCCCGAGCTTCCCGCAGAGATATTATAAAAATCGCGAAAAGCCAAGAGCGACGGATCGCGGTGGTCCTCTTTCACTCCTCCCACCCTCCAGTCGTTTCCTACACGCTCGATTAATCGCGACGCGAAAATTGGAGTGGACAGCGGCGGCGGTATCGCGTCCATTAATTTTCCCGAATAACACCGCACCGTTGCCGAGGGAAGCACCTGCGATTTTCACCTGTAATATCGTCGTCTGGTGTATCCTCTGATTATTGACATAAGTGTGAGCGTCCCTCGAGCAGGGCGTGAGGGTGACGATGTTTTCAGTGAAAGCGATGACGCAGTGCCTGGGCATCACCGTGGAACCAGTGAGGGTGAGCGTTTGCGCCTGAACCGCCTGTGGACCGACGGGTCTTTCCGAGCCGACCTCGGTGACGTTCGGCTGCAACCGATGACGAGTCCCAGCGCCGTTCGGTATATCGGTGCCGTCCGGGTTGAGCTCCAGCAGGAAGGGCAGCCTCTCATCCTCGTACCTGTAGTCCAGCTCGCTCCACTTGCCCGCCGGTTTCTTCTTCCGTTTCCGCGGCACATAGTCCGCCGGTCTTCTCCTCACGTGGAACATGATCGATCCTGTTAACAAATCGTGGGACCAATGTCTTCGTTAAGAGTTCATCGAAACTTTTGAACGTGTTAGTACCCTTCCGAAAACAATTATAAGATTCATTGTAGGATCTTGCAAGAGTGTTATAAGATCGTACTAGATCAATGAAAGAATCTTGTAAGGTCATACAAAGGTAATGCAAAAACCTGTCAGAATCATATAAGAGACTTGCATCAGCGGCGGTTGTTGTGAATTCGGTTATGCAAGATTCTTATAAGAGGCTTACGCGATAACTAGTAACACCAACATGGTCCTTTCAATATCATACCGGATACATGTAAGAAAATGTTAATTATCCAAGATACTTGATAGGATCTTGTAAGATTTTCCTACAAAAAGCTACATATAATACCATACGAGGCTACTTACTCGCCAGGAAAGAAACTTCAATCACGATTACCTCATTATTTGTGAACTTTTGGCCTACATCGATATAAGACTTTGTTATAAATGAAAATGTAATCTTCAAAAAAGTATTACTTACATAAATGCGAACGAAAAGCTCATAGACACTGAAATAATAGTGATCGAAGTTTCTTTCCTGGCGAGTAAATTTAGCCTCATACGGTATTTTTATGTGACTTCCTGCAAGACACAATCACGTCATGTGTGACTCTTGTAGAAAATTTGCAAATTTAATACAGCCTGCGAGTCCTTGTAAGAATTGTTCATGAACAATCCTTTGTCTTTCTGTTTCAATTCTCTATAAGAATTTTCCTCGGATAATCATGCAAATTCCTGCATACATTTTCTTGCGAGAATTTTCGGGAGGGTAGGGCATGTAAGAATCATAGATTGACCATATTTTCGCGACATTGCTGGCAAATATTTTTTACTATCCGATATACGGGACATTATTTGCCGATGCGAGAAAATGCTGCTGGTATGTTACCGTGACGCAGAGGTGAACTCTCCTGTGAGCGAAATAACGTCGATTTATTCTACATGAATATTTTACGCGCATCGCTGGTACCACCCGGGGACCTGCTCGGTCGTTCGTTCAAAGAGCGGTTCGTCCACCGCGACATTAGCATTTTCCTCTTACGGCGCTTGTTTTCCGGGCATGGAGAAGGATACTAATTGCTTTCGAAGGGACCGAAGATAAACCGGCGAGGGTGTACCAGATCGTCGCATATACGAGGTGATACGCTTTATACTTCGCGTTAAATGGATTTAGCGGTGGTTGCCTTTCATCGAGCGCAGCTGAAACTGGCAACGCTACACCTATAGCAGGCAACCGCGAAACCAAATTACCGAAAAGCATGAAGCGTATCACCTTGCATTTAGAAGTCTGATGACAAATAAGCGATTTCCTTTAATTCCTACAAACGGTATCGACGGATATCCTCTAGGGAGCGCGCGCGGTGCGCTTTCGTACCAGAAGCGTACATGTTCTGACCACCCGACGGCAAGAGTGCCGTTGGTAGATACTGCAGGCGATGCCGGCGAGATTTTCCGGTGACTGAACAAACATAATAAAGGTGGCGTGTCAGATGGAGACGTACGCAGTAAAATACAGACGCGTTCCTGAAATAAACGTTCGAAACGCACATGGAGCAGACTGTCGATCGCAGCGCAATAAATTCTCGAAGATCGCTCGCGCCGAAGTTCGTTAACACTGGAACTACCGAACGGTCGCACGTTCTAAGACGGTCGATCTGGAGGGTGATTATCTCGTTATCTATGGATTTTTGGCTTATACTGCTATAGAACTTTTTTGTAGATCAAAGTATACTCTACAAAAAGTATTGTACCTATTTTGACAAAAACCTCATGGGTTGCGAGATAATCGAGGTTGAATGGCATTCTGAATAAAACTTCAATCAAATTGACTGGTTGCGATATGTCTAGTGTTAGTTACGAGGTGCGCATTGAATCAAGGATGTGCATTCTTACTGTTTCTCGTTCTTGCGTTGATAAATAGTAGCCTTGCTGATACAAACCCTTACAATATTACATATGTGTGTAGGTACACAATGTTGATATTAAAATTTCGCACTCAGCAATATATTATAGCATCGATGTAACATATTTTATTACAAATCGTTCAGTGCGAAATTTTAGCAAGAAACGTTATAGGTACTCATGTAATATCGCGGGAGGTTTGTCTCGATTGTGAAAGTGATTAAAGTCTCAGGTTTCATAGCCCCTATTTATTTCATTTAAGAAGATAATAGGGTAAATTTGTGTAAAAAAAGAGAACAATTTTGATTAAAAGGGAGATGTACCAAAAATTAGAAACGTGCAATGGTTTCATAAAATAACAATTTTTAAGGTGTACAATGAAGCACTAATATTTATTAAGCGAACGAAAGATGTTTTTAAAACTTAAAAATTTATCTCATGTGAAGTAACTTAAATCTGAGTATCACAATCTGATATAAGAAAATGGGAATCTAGTTTCTGATAAGAAACATTAATTTATTTGGGCTTTTATATAAGTATTAAGCGAAATATTGTGATGCAGGTAGAAGAAGCAAGGATTATAGTACCATTTTTTAATGAAAGAAGAAATTAACAATTTTGACCCTTTCCGCGTGATCCGAAACGAGGGAAAGATAAAGTCAATTGAGAAGCTGAATAATAGGTGGTTTTAGAGGAAACCTTTTAAATTATACAGAAAAAAAAGGGGGAGTCGCGAATTTTATGGTGAAAAAGGGCAAATTCAAAAAAATAGGTGAATAAATAACACACTGTGAAGCTTAACGAACGAATTTATCCGGCCACCCGACCTACCGCAATGTCTACCCAAACCAGAACCCCAAGAGCATCGCGCCCAAACACCACCAGATTCAAATCCAAGGAAATCCCCTAGAATGCACCTGCCGGTCCGCCCGGAATGCAGTTGCATCTACGCGACGCGCATGCGCCGCGGCGGCCAATCGACGAACAGGTTTTTTCGAGCGTCGTCCAAGACAATAGCGCGTCACGCCGCGCAAAGAGAACAATTCGAAGGCGGCTAAACTTTGTCTACCGACAATTCTCGCGGTGTTAAATGATAAATCGTGTACCGAAGCAATTCAGATTGTTCCTCCATCCCATCCTGTCGTTAAGCGCCGGATCCCGTCTGATATCGCTCGGCGAATGGCGAAGCGCAGTCAGCCCTACGTGCAAGTGTAGAGGTTATGTTCGCTACTAAAGAGAGAACGGCGTCGCGAGCATCCCTTTCTCCGGCCACGCTCGAGCGGAGTAAAATCGTCGCGCGTTTCGGCGCGAGTAAAGAGCGACGATGACACTCACATACGATTTTCTCGCACCGCACGTGATACAGGGACGCGCGAATCACTTCTCGAGAAAATTCACGCGAGCGCGAACGCACTGACAGTCGACGCGGAGAGACTCTAAAGCACTAAAAATAAAGATAAGTGAAAGTGGGAGGGGGAGAGAGAGAGAGAGAGAGAGAAAGAAAGAGAGAGAAGGAAAGCAAATGAGATCTTCTGTTTACAAGCGGGCACGTGTTCCACGACGCACGGTCGATCCCGTTCGAACTAAACGGAGCTGCTCTTTCGTCGATGCAAATATTGTAGGTGTAACTGCGACGCGCGTGCAGATTTTCAACCGATTCGCTCCTCTCCGACTACCTCTATCTCTCTCTCTTCCTTTCTCTCCCGACTTTTCAAGAGAGAGAGAGAGAGAGAGAGAGTGTTTCCCTTTTTCTCCCACCGGAGCGGGCGAAGCGCGAAGGATGCGTCCGGCGTTAATGAGAATGCAATTAAAGAGTCGAGCTGTAAAGCTTGTAACGGACGCGTTTGTCGAGAAGAAAAACTGCAAAAAGATGCACCGAATTAGCGGAATTTAGCGGAATAACGGGAAAATGACGCCTGAGCACGTCCGTTGCAATTTAGTTTTTTCATTAATTATTTTTTATAGCAGATTCGGAAAATTCGAACAAAATTATTTATCCTGCATTTTTTTCATTTTCTATTTTTGGCCCTTAAGTTGGAAAACATTCAAAAATGCAGTACGTCATCGTCTTGTGAAATTATCTCTCTCGCACTCATTGCTTGACATAAGTGCATCTCGCTGGCTTTACGATGACGTCATAATCTCGTAGATAGAGATGCATTTATAACTGCGAATAATTACTTTTTTTCGGAGATTTTATTTTTCCTGTGATTATTGAATATGTGTACTTAATACAAATTGAATTTACGAATATCACGACTCTTATCCAGTCAGATGTTCAGAAATAGTAGATTTTAGTGACTCATATGAAGAAAATGACAAATCTTTCCTCATTTGAGCATTACGAAGGAATAAGAAAAAGCCGTCTAATAGTGTTTATAATAAATTCGGTAAAATTTTCAAGAAATAATATTGAAAGAAAATGATTGAGATTTGTAATCAAAATAATTTATTTTCATAAATACACATCGAAATTGTGAGGTATGGAAAATAAACTTTTTTCATACCACTAGAAACACGCGTAATGATACCGATTTCTTATTACCTACATCATGACGATTTACAGAATCTAGGCACTGATAGCATAACCATCTCGACACTGAACATTCATACAAATTGTTGCAGCGCTTTAGCAACGATATCGTGAAATTACTTGACGAATCAAGGGACGAAATCTAAAAAACAACTTCTAAAAATAAAAGTCTTTCTACTGACTTGATTGAAAAAATAACCAGTTAAATAGAAAGCTCTGAAATATGAATGTTTTTTATGCGACAACCGAATTGGCCCCTTTCAACGATGGAGTTCCCGTAACCCCGGAACATCCCCACGGACCCTCTCGATGTGTTTCAGCGCGATTCGATATCAAAACGACTTCCTGTTTACATCGAAGACCTGCTCCATGCTTCGCAAATAAACGAGTTTACCCCCCTCCACGTGCGCGCGCGTAATCCAAACGCTACATACGCATTGCATACGCGCGAGGGAGTACAAGTTTATCCCGTCCTTCTCAGAAACTTCGTTATAAAGCTTTCAAAATGTGCAACGCGACCTACAATCTCGCCTCTACCAACCACCCCGTATACCCCTTACTACATCGCCTCGGGGCTTCTGGCTTCTCTTTGCGCCGTTCCTCGCCCCCGTCTACTTCTTCTCGTTATTTTTTTTTTTTTTCGACGACGCGGTCGACTCCGTCGAGGACTTCATTTCGGGGTACGATGCGGAAAATTATGCGTGAGAAACGAGAAGGAGGGATGATTTATTATCCGGCGATAATTAAAGGACGATAGAGCGAGAATGGCGACGAAGTTTTCGTTATCGCACGGCGTTTGCTGCAGTCATTCGCGCGATAAGCCGCCGCTGCTGCACGGGAGTCGGCGACAAAAATTCCAATTAAAATTCTGTCTCCATAGGAGATTGGCAGTTTGGCTCTGTATAACTTTCTCTCTTTCTCTTTCACTCGACGGACGAGCACGACGAGATGAGGGAATAAAAAATGCAATTTCATCGCTTGGATACGCATGTAAAAAATACGGCTTCGCGCACTGCAGTTTCAATTTTAAGCAGAAGTCGTTTGTGCCTCGAAACCAAATTTTTACTACCAAAGCAGTCCCGTATATCGCTGTCGATCATCTCGTATTTTTAAACGATGATTAACCCTTAGATGCATGCGTGAAAAATTTCACTCTTGTGCATAAGTCGAATCTTCCAGATCCGAATACAAATTATATCTATAAATTATATTTTGGTTATAAAGTGCAATGTTTTTTTTAGTGAAGAAGATAATGTTAGATATTATTCATGCTTTTTCATATCCACGGTATCTAGTAAAATGTGAAAAAGAAATTCCTTGACTTTTCCAGGTTTTCCAGTCTAAAATAACCACAAAACGCACGACGACAAAACCGAAGGAAATATCATTACACGTGCGAGACAATTTCTCGCAAACTTCCGACCCTCTCTCTCTCTATGTCTCCCCCTCTCTCCCTTTTGCCATAACCCAAGCCAAGTCTCGCGTGTGGAACCATCGATAATAATCGTTCGACACGTTCAATCGTACTGTCAACCGTGAAATGCGAAAGGCACCCACTTTGAAGTCTGAACGATTTTGCTTCGCGCGATGGAGGAGGGGTAGGGGCAAGAACAAAAGGGCGCCTGATTCGACGGTCAAAGTTTTCGAACGGTCGTATTAGTTTACGTCCGACGAATGAAGAAGACGAACGGACCCCTCGCGCCGCGACAGATCGATTCTCCGGAGGGTCGTGGACTTTTCGCGGCGACTCGGATGATTTTTTACATCCCGGATAACACGCCTGTCCGAAAGGCGCCTGAAATACGTCTGCTCTGGGATTCCTCTTCGGGCGTACGAAAAGTCAACTTTGAGATAACTTTTCGGAACGGCCGGAAAGATTTCTATTTTTAGCAACCGAGAAGACGTCTTTTAGACGGCAATACTGACGTATTCGACGAACTAAAAAACGTCTAAGTCGTCTTAAAGACGTCTTTCAATGATAAAAGTCGTCCGAAAGTGAGTCTTAAGACGTGCTAAAGACGACTTAAAGACGTCTTTTGGCTTTGTGTTGTCAGAGTATGTACAACTTTGGAACCCAAGTAGTACAAGATGGCGATTTTCAAAAAGTTCATCTGAATATAACAGAATGTGTACCTAATATCTGTCCAGAACACAACTTATTTTTTGAATATCTCAAAGGTATCCGAAAAATAAGTTGCCTTTCGGGTAGACATTACTTACCTATACATTTTCTATATTATATTTAGATAACTTTTTGAAAATTGCCATCTTTTTCTACCTGGGTGGGATCTGAGCTCAGACAACACAAGCCAGAAAGCTGGCTTTTACTCATCCGTGAGCAGTCTGATGTCTCACTTCTTGATAAATTAAATTTCGAGTTACCCGATATATAGTCATCTTTTGGATAACACGAAATCTAAGTTAAAGTTCCTCACATTCCTGGTTTATTTATTTAAATTAAATAAGTCTTTGGTTCTATTATATATAACATTTAAGAGAAATTTGATTCAAACAAATTATATCGTTGATTCAAATATATTATTTACTTGAATTATGTATATTTGGCTGGCTTACAATGTAAAGTAAACATTTATTTAAACCAAATAAATAATATATCGTCCATACAAAGAAAGTAACATTTAATCCAAACCGAATTCGAATGCTAATCAGGAAAGAAGTAAATATTTCATTAATTTGAATAAATTGTATCTCATTGAGTTGAAGTATCTTTTACTTAACTGAAATAAATTTCACATTCATTTTTAATATACAGTTTCGTTAACTCACACAAGTAGCCTGTTTTAATTAACTACATTGAATCAAATAAAAATCTAGTAGATTCATATTTAAATAAGCGCTATATATTGGCGCAAGTAGCATTTAGTTGTTTTAAACCATACATTTCTCTGGGTGTGAGGTCAGACGGTCGAAGCTTCGGCGAGGGTGAGTATCGCGCGCGACCTTTGAATTTCAGCAGCCGGTGCGTGACTCGTTGCCGAGTTTCCGCGCTCGCACCAAATATTTGTCCTCGCGAAGAAGTCGGGGAGCGTGTACTTCGCGGAATTCCTAATCGAGTTAATAATTCGAGATTTCGCGCACCGAAGCAACCGGAAAGTTCTACAAGGCAATTCGAGCTCGGCGTCCTGGGGTCTGACAAAGGAGCCGCGGGTCTTCTATGCACACACCGGAGTCCAACTTCCGCCTTGGCGGCTGCATCCATCGTTCACGCACTTACCTCCGTCCACGCGTTATACGTGGTGGAACCGGGAGGTAGCAATGGAAATATGACAATTGGTTACTTCAAATTGTGTAGTTTTTATTTGTGGATTTTCCTCGCGCTGAGAAAAGTGGATCGTTGTGGGTAGTAGAGAGGGTACAAATATAGGCTGTGTGTGTGTGTGTGTGTGTGTGTGTTCTGCTAATGAGTACGTTTCCATCGGACACTAACAAGGAAAGTACTCGAGGTGTACCTCACCGATTTTCTTCATTCTGCGATATGTTGTAGTATGTCAAAAAACATTAGACACGTATTTTTTGTACGTGCTAATTCGGTCATTTAAGGGGTGAAAATCACCCCTAAACTTGACCCCCTAAAACCAATTTTCTACGATTTCTCAAAAACTACGTTGAATTTTTTAATGAAACAAATTGAATATTATTCCTTATCGAAAGACGAGATGACATGTGAAGTACTTTTACAGTAGAAAATCGTAGAAAATTGGTTTTAGGGGGTCAAGTTTAGGGGTGATTTTCACCCTTTAAATGATCGAATTAGCACGTACAAAAAAATACGTGTCTAATGTTTTTTGATATACTACAACATATCGCAGAATGAAGAAAATCGGTGAGGTACACCTCGAGTATTTTCCTTGTATAAGTACCTACCTACTGTATTTATAAATATCGACATTACTAAATGTACATTTAGAGTATTTTCATCCAATATTAATGCTGCCAAATGAAGTAATTAGAGATATACGTCCATTTCCACCGTGATATTTACAAATACCAACATTTTAAAATACTAATATACTAAAGCAGCATTTAGTCGTCCGAGAGAAACGTAGTCAATGTGGGCTACAGCAATATTTCTGTGACAAAGTGATGCCATCTACTGGCACACGTAAGTAAATAAATTTCTGCTTCGACGTATGAAAATAAAATTGAAACTGTGCAGCTCTTGTTTGTAGATTTTTCTCACACTAAGAAAAGTTGATCGTTGTGTGGGTAGTATGTATCTACTGTCATCTATAATTGTACTACCTCGAGGGATATTGTAGGGCAACTATTGCGATTAGTATATGCATTTCAATTGGTAGCATATCAGTATTCTAATTGAGATAAGAAAAAATCTGTATTGGTAGAATCTCGTATTCTTAAATATTTAGGAATAATAGGTTAAAAAGTCATGAAAGTCATAATGCAGCGATTTTTGCCGAAGTTGCAAAAATTATACTTGTCGATAGAAGAGTGTATCGCAAGGTATTAAAAATAATTATATCGCTACGTTTAAAAATGAGGATTTTTAAAACAAGAACTCGTTACGTAGCAGGAGGATATAGATCCTTGTATCAGCGATCCAAAATTGAAGAATAATTTTATCAGTATCCATTTTTCTCAGTGCAGCTATCGATCGTCGTATGGAGTGAACTACGAGAAAAAGTCGAGCTGGACAATCCATCGAATCGCAATACGTCCACAGTAACGCACGCATCGGTCGTATCGGAGTCGACGCGCGACACGCGAGCACGCGTGCACCGAGGAACGGGGTCACAGCGCTGCAACAAAACGTTGCACGCGATGACCACGTCGAGCCGCGGGCTACGCACAGTATTTCTGCATTCGAGGATCCAGAATCAATCTGCGCCACGTTGAGATCCGATTCTAGGGATTCTTCCGCGTCGGAGATCGTGACGAAAGCGACGAATAAAGGAAACCAGCGGACGCATCACGAGGATGGCGGGCGACAATACGAAATCTCGAGAGAAATTTAAATAACTACGAAAATAGCTACAGGGAGAATACAGCGAGAGAGATCTGTAAGTAAAATTTCCCGGCTTAACGGGAGTTTATACAGCGAAATAAATATTTCGTACCGTTCCAGAGGGGGCATTGCGCTCGTTACGCCAACCATTGCGGTCCGTGTGCATACCTACTCCGAGATACGTTGAATAAAGGAAAAAAGGTTGAAGGGGCGAGAGGACGGATGGGACACCGCGGAGTACAGAACGAATACACTACCGGAGTTAAGAGGCCGACACACCCCGTCTGGAAATGTAAAGCTATATTTTCAATATGGTGCATAAGAACCTTTTGCATTTTCGCCACCACGCTTAAAAAACATAAATCTAGAGCCCTATAGAAAAAAAAATATAATAATAATAAATTTCTGATTTTGCCGATTGATTACAACAAAAATTTTTTTTTTTTTTTTTCTATAGGGCCCTAGATTTATGTTTTTTAAGTGTGGTGGCGAAAATACGAAAGGTTCTTATGCACCATCTTGGAAATATTACTTTACAGCCGCGACAATTTTCGGGCATTTTTGTCGCAGCTGTAAAGTAATATTTCCAACATGGTGCATAAGAACCTTTCGTATTTTCGCCACCACACTTAAAAAACATAAATCTAGGGCCCTATAGAAAAAAAAAATAAATTTTGTTGTTGTAATCAATCGGCAAAATCAGAAATTTATTATTTATTTATTTTTTTTCCTATAGGGCTCTAGATTTATGTTTTTTAAGTGTGGTGGCGAAAATGCAAAAGGTTCTTATGCACCATGTTGAAAATATAGCTTTACATTTCCAGACGGGGTGTGTCGGCCTCTTAACCCTTCACCATTCGCTAGAAACCTACGACCTTAGCTACTCGCACGGCGAGCGCTGAGCCGCCGTGCTAAACGGAGCACGCTGTTGCCACAGTGACGTTTAGTGATGCGCGCACGTAGTACGAATGTAAGTGCGTCGTGGCAACACTGTATCTCGAGCGTTTGTCGGAGAGCAACTCGCACTGGACGGCTATTCTGTAATTCCGGGGAGAGTGAGCGTACCTGGGAAGTGACCGTTCCACGGGTGAGACCTTCCCTCGCCCAGCTCATGCCCGACCGTTGAAACGTGTACCTAAACAGCTATTCTCTAAGTGAGGAGCGGGCGATGTTCACTGAAAAAGCAAGGAGAGTGAAGGAATCACTATTCTGTAACTGCGGAAGCGCTCCCATCGCACGAAAACGGGTGAACTTACTTCTACTGGTCAAGACCGTGAGAAGCAGCCTGCTCCCCGGGAGAACGGCGACTCTAGCCTACCTACTTCTGCGCCAGCGTGCCGCAGTTTACAGTTTGTTAATTTGCGTGTTCCAACAAACGATACACAGTGGTCCGGCGATCTAAGCAAACGCGATCATGAGTATATTAATGAGTTACATAACTGATTTGTGCGATGTAAATTTATGTCTTAGTTATAAAGATATACTGTTAAAATAAAAGACCAAAAATTAACCATATATTTATTCTACTATGATAACGTAAATGGAACATAATAAAAAAATATATTAAACTGAAACATTCATTATTAAATGATATAAAATAATTCAAAAACATACTTATATATAAGAACTTTTTCCAGAGGTGGTAATAGGAAAAGTAGTTGGAAAAAATAATTTAACAAAAAGCACATTTCCCTAATGCTTACAATAAAAGTCAAAAGCAGCTTAATAATTAAAAAAGATATAGGTATTATACTGGTACCTAGTATTATTCCAAAATATGCATCCTTGAAAACGTACACTTATAAAACGTACCTGAAACCAAGCAAATTGTTTTAAATAGAGAAAATTGATTTCGTAACAATAAGACTGCGAAACCGTAAAAATTCAATACATTAAAATAGGACAAGAATGGCATGTAAAATGTTATATAATAATCAAGGGCATGCTTCAAACTATAACTTAAACCAAAAAATGTACGTATCTGAACTTAGCATCATAGTAAGCAGTTATGAATATTATGGACTTTTGACCTATTTCAGAACCACTGTGCGATGGTCGGAATTCTGATTAACGATCCTTAGTAATTAGTATCACTGCGATATACAGGGTGTAACAGAGTAAGTGTTACAACGTGAAACTGTAGATTCCTTATGAAAGAAGAAAAATCTTTCTCGCCATCGATATATATGCAACACCTAGGAATAGTTGAAATAACCAGCTGTGGCATGTCCATAGCAGTACTTGAGGTACTTTGATCCATATTCTGGAGAAACACACGATCGCTCGTGCTGGAAACTCCTTTGACGCAGCTCAGCTACCGACAGAAGCCCGATATTTTTTCTTCAATAAAATATATATAATTTGAAAGGTGACAGTACAAGCTATATTTTGATGCCAATATAGATATTAATTTATTTCAATTATTTGCAAGTGAATCATAGTTCAACGGTACCTCACCGTGGTGTATGAATACTTTTTACCCCACTGTATTTTTCGAGTGGGCAAGGACGTCGTTGCTCGTCCCTGGCCATAAAAGGAGTTATGTTGCATCGAATGACGGTTCGATTCTTTGTACCTGGATAAGCCAGGTATTAAGTTAATCCGACCGGCCATCTATTAGATTCGTCTTGTCTTCCCTTTACAAAGCTGATTTATTATTCTAAGTATAGCGGTATCTATTACAATAGGTATTGTGGGAAATGGCTTCTTCTGATGCGGTCGGTAATTACCCCTTCCCGAGCATGGTGCGGGACTGCGAGCGCACGTGCAGCCTAGATTCGCCGAAAAATACCCCGTTCCGTTTCGTAGATTCCGATCCGAGAGTAGCTATAGATTTGCGAGGTATTTCTGACTGTGATACTATTAAACGGTTCGAAGCATTGTGTCGAATTCCGTTTATCGCAAGACGGAACAGCGACCGATAGCAGAGTTAAGAGAGAATAAACTAAATGCGCTTTGAATTAGACAGGATGGTTAATACTTGACGGTAGGTTATAAATTAACAGTTTCTCCGCTCATTATTTCTCGTTAGAATAGCAGTCCTAAATTAGTATAGAATATTCGAATTTACCGCTATAAAATAAAGTAACCCTTGAAGGTTATACGGGCTTTGGTGAACGAGTTATATACAGGGTGTAACAGAGTAAGTGTTACAACGTGAAACTGTAGATTCCTTGTGAAAAAAGAAAAAGATTTTTCCTCTTACAAAAATGTTCTGCGTGCTTTCGTTTTTGATATACAGGATGTCAAAGTTTTGAAAAAAAAATCGTTTTTCTTTAAACCTCGAACTATTTTTATCAGATTTGAGTGTTGACCCCTAATAACAAGTAGTTCGTGGTTTAAATAAGGTAAAACGGGGTGAGTTGGCGAATGAAGTCGGCCCCTCGTTTCCATTTCTTTCCATAGAAACGAGGGGCCAACTCCATTCGCCAACTCACCCTGTTTTACCTTATATCGAAAACGACAGCCTGCAGAACATTTTTGTAAGAGGAAAAATCTTTTTCTTCTTTCATAAGGAATCTACAGTTTCACGTTGTAACACTTACTCTGTTACACCCTGTATATCGCGGTGATACTAATTACTAAGGATCGTTAATCAGAATTCCGACCATCGCACAGTGGTTCTGAAATAGGTCAAAAGTCCATATTAATTCATAACTGTTTACTATGATGCTAAGTTCAGATACGTACATTTTTTGGTTTAAGTTATAGTTTGAAGCATGCTCTTGATTATTATATAACATTTTACATGCCATTCTTGTCCCATATTTTAATGTATTTAATTTTTACGGTGTCGCAGTCTTATTGTTACGAAATCAGTTTTCTCTATTTAAAACAATTTGCTTGGTTTCAGGTACGTTTTATAAGTGTACGTTTTCAAGGATGCATATTTTGGAATAATACTAGGTACCAGTATAATACCTATATCTTTTTTAATTATTAAGCTGCTTTTGACTTTTATTGTAAGCATTAGGGAAATGTGCTTTTTGTTAAATTATTTTTTCCAACTACTTTTCCTATTACCACCTCTGGAAAAAGTTCTTATATACAAGAGTATATCTTTTTATAACTAAGACACAAATTTACATCGCACAAATCAGTTATGTAAGTCATTAATATACTCATGACCGCGTTTGCTTAGATTGCCGGACTACTGTGTATCGTTTGTTGGAACACGCAAATTAATCAACTGTAAACTGCGGCACACTGTCACAGAAGTAGATACATAGGTTAGAATCGCCGTCCCGACCAGACCGACCGAGCAGACCGATTCTCCCGGGAACTACGTTCACCCGATTTTCGTACTCCCGCAGTTAGAGAATAGCGACTAGGAGTCTCCTTACTTTTCCAGTGAACTCCGCCCACTTCTCACGGGAACAGGCTTTCACTCAGTTATAGAATAGCCGTCCTGGGCGGCTCGGCGCCGCTTTTCCGTTCGCTCGGACAGTTATCATTTTTTTTTAGTTGCGCAAGTGTACTTTTTGAAAAATTATAGCCACGGGCCGTTTCAGAAATGTTTAAAGGAAGCATTTATATTTTGTTCGAATTTTTCTAATGGTAAAAAGTATACGAAATCACTTAAAATCTAAAAACAGCGACGCCGCGCTCATATAGCGAGTGGTGAAGGGTTAACGAGAGCCTTCGCCTTCTCGTTCCGCGAGGAGATTTCGTGGGATCTCGCGCGCAGGCGGTGCCAAAGCCGTACGCTATCATCGGAGAGACGTCACCTTCAAATTGAACCGTATAACATCCACGGTATACGCGTTATCTCGACTTGATACTTCGCGCCCACGAGGCGGCGGGAGAGCTCCGCGGGATCTTTGTAAACTTAAATGCGGCGGAATACGGCGAGAGTGCAGAGCGCGACGAGGGTGTACGAGTGCACTGAAACGCAGACGCGCGATAAAACGGAAATGAGGGAACGAAAGCGCGATGAATATACGTGCGAAGGAGCTCGTCGAGCGGAGCGAAGTCGCTGCACTTGACGTATTATATCATTCAAGCGGAGGAGCGGGAGTGATAAACTTTCGGAACTTTTCAAGAGAGCGAAGATATGTAAATGCGTGTCTGTTTTACGCTGGAAGTCTTCAGCCGCACTTTTCGCGCCGTGAAGGTAGCGAAGTTGTATCATCGCGAACTACAGACGACGAGTTCGAGTGGAGCGGCGCTCGAATTTTGGTGGAGTTGCTTCGAGTTTGATTCGAAGCTATCTGCACGCAAAAAATGTAATGGTAACGATTGCTATGCCGGAATAGTGAATACACTTCAAACGGAAGTGTGTTACTTTTATAGACTTTACGCGTGCAAACCCTGCAATTAAATTTTCAATGTTTCCAGGCGTGTTAATTCATCATAAAAATGTTAAACGTGTTAATTTACGTACAGAATCTTAATAACACGTTTAAAGTGTTTTTCTGATGAATAACGCGCCTGGAAACGTCTGAAACTTCACTGCAAGGTTTACGTACGTAAAGTATATACAAATAACACACTTCCACTTATAGTGTAGGTGATAGCTTCGACGATATTATGTTAAATAATCTGCAGAATAGTGTAATCGTCACTCATTACGGAAACTCATACCAGTAAATTCGGTCTTAACGTAAAACAAATCATACTTTTAAATTTAATTTTAAAATAATTTAAAAATCAAATAAAAATAAATAAAAATTAAAATTAAAACTTATTTTAGTGAATAAGAGTAAGCAAAGACGAAGGTATCACAAGTCTACTAATTTGAGTAAATTTCGTAAACTTCCAACAATGCTAAAAAAAAAAGGTAGCATAAAGGTTTTTGGATGTTTCTACTGTGCTGAAGGACAATTTTTCCTTAGAAACCAGTACTTCTTTTATTGTAAATACAGTAAAATTTAGTGATATCAATCTTTCAGTGTATTGAGAACAAAAATAACATTAACCAAACGTTTAATCGATACGGGAACAACGAAATATCTTTCTTCGGACAACAAACTTTGAATTACGAATAATAAATGTTGACTGTGATAATCATCACATTTGTTGTCACGTATCGTGCAAGCGTTTTTTTGAATTATATGAGTATGAGAACAATATGAATGCACAGTTGGCTGCACTGACATAGATTATAATTGTAAAACACATTGGTACGTTTCCTCTGTATTTCGATAGCTCATTACTGCTCAGAATTAGGTTAATATATGTAATATATGTAGTATAATAATTTTAATGAGTTACTACAAATTTAAGAAAAAAATAATTTAAGAGAAGAATATCTAAAACCCTCTGGATTTATAAAAAATTCCCTGACCGCCAAAAAAATTCTACATTTCCTGGGCTTTCAGTTGAACAACCACCACGTCCCATGATGAAAGAAAATTCAATCACTATTACCTCATTATTTATGAATTTTTAGCCTATATCGATACAAGACTTTATTGTAGATTAAAACGTAATCGTCAAAAAAGTATAATACAAATATGAGCCAAAAGCTCACAGGGAATGAAATAATAATGATTCGAGTTTCTTTCCTGGCGAGTAAGTTTAGCCTCATATGGTATAATCATTACTATTAAATTTTCTTCGTGATACCGCGAGACAGATTTCGTTAAGAAATACTGAATGAACAATGAGGGATAAAAAAAATAAAAATACAAAACCTATAATCGTAGAAGCAATTAAACGTCCTGCACCGAGAAAGTAGTTTATTTATATTATAGTTAATAAACATACCTATATTTGAATATAGCGAAATGAATATTTCATTGGACCAAATAAATATTTATTAAATATTACAATATTTATCAGGCACAATTCAGTTCTACGAGGCAACCGTTTGGATGAAACAAACACTTTAATAATTAACATATGTATATTTTCTCGTCCTAACAGAATATACCTATACCTCATCTCGTATTTGAAATTATACATTCATTAACTATTAATAAACTATTTTCTCGGCGCAAAACTCAATTTAATATTTCCTCTCGTCAGTACATCGCTACATACATTTTTAAGATTAACGATTTCATCGAAGACCTCGCATAGCGGACGTCGCTGCATTCCCGCTGCATCCCATGCACACACATTATTTTTGCCGCGCGCGCGCGCGTCTACAACAATGACGCCGAGTTTACGCCGCGGGAGAGACACCTACGTCCGTTTCGCAAACTCCGTCGTACACCTCCGCGGTATATGCACACGTGGGAATAAGAGCAGGGACGCGGAGGAGCTTCCCTTCTCTCCCACTCGACCATCCTCGCAGCCTGCCAATTAAAGCCATTCCACTCTTAACGCGGGACGAATGCATTAACTAATGAAAGCTCGGCGTGGCGCGATAATGAAAGCAGCGCACAAAGGCCGACTATATGTATGATCCGCGGGTGTTATACCTATATATCCCGGCGTGCGTTATTCATCGCAGCGCGTTACACCGAGATTGGCTCTCTCGGGTTGAGATGCACCGATATCCGCGCGTACTCTCCCCTTTATTAGCTTTAAATGAAGTATTACCGCGAGGGAGAGTGCTTTAACCGATGCAAATAGTTTAGCGTGATATCTTATCGCGATGTACGCGTCGCGGCGAAGCAAGGGATGCGAAAGTGAGATGAGAGAGGGACGAGACAACGAGGGGAAACGGTGAGGGGGAAAGTGAGTTCATACGGAGTTTTGCATTAAAGGTCCGGAAATCGTCGGGCGCTCCCGAGAGTATTGAACGTACGTTTTATTAAAGCATCCTCACCTCTCGGGGTTCGACGCGACATTGCGGTTAACGCGGTAGGGGTAAGAACTTCGACCCACGCGCGGTGGTGTCGGAAAATTGTTTTACCACCTTACACCTTATCATACGTATAAGCGTCGGGGGACCGCGGTCGTTATAGCGCCCCGCGCTTTTCACGCGTCATCGCCGAGAGACGCACGTGTCGCCGATTCTTCGTCGACTCTGCGGCAGATGTTCGCTAGACGATTTTTTTTTCAGTTTTCCGCGAAAAAATCCAAATCTTTGTGAGCCTATCCGATGTATTTTTTTACGCTGGTGCTAAGAATCTATGATCATTGGGGAAATCTCATATGAGCACCGAGATATCGGTGGTTTTTTGAGAGAAAAATGTCTAGTATGTAATTACTGATATGTATTTTATATTTTCTTTGAGATATCGACGAAATACACTGAAAAGAAAAGTAGTGGTTACAACTATTTTAGACTCAGCTGCTACGGTTTTGTAATCAGCACCGGTTTTATATAGAGTTATATCGCAACAATTATTTTGTCCCGGTAACTAAAAATAGTTACAACTACAAAAACTGGTGCTAATTACTGAACTTGAGCAGTTGAGTTCAAAATAGTCGTCACAACTATATATTAACTTCTTTCGGTGTAATCATGCTTTTCGTAATTAGATCTAAAAAATTTTGATTACTGGCAAAATTTTAACGAACACCTCTTGATACTTTTATCAACTTTTTGCGTAAATCGAAATCTCTGCACTGGGAAGAATAACTTGGTTAAAATGACAAAACGCATTTGATGAAATTGCATTTAGTTATTCTAACCAAAATATTGGTCAGTCGATCTAAATATTCAATTATTCTAACCAAAAAGCGATCAGCTTAACCAAGCAGACAGAGGATTCATATCTCACCAAAATGTTTGGCCATCAGCTTCAGGATTTTGGTAAAATCGATCAAATTATTTTTCTCAGCGTGGATTCAAAATCTCGATCGATCTATCCGATGTATTTTTTTTTTTCGTGCCGATTCCAAATATCTATGATTTATTGAGAAAATCTCAAATAAACACCGAAATATCAGTGATTTTCCGAGGAAAGAAAAATGTCCGGTACATGAAATCGCTGAGATGTCCTATATTGCTTCTGAAATGTGGACCAAATAATCTTCCGCTTTCCGCAATCGGCGCGAAAAAAATACGTAAATTAAGGCGGTCGAACGATCGATTCAGGATATTCAGATTTGTAATAAAACTTCAAGGGATTTGTCGAAAAAATGTCAAGGGGACGACTGAATTTTACTGCCGGAAAACGGCAGCTTCCTTTTTTAAAGAGGAGTCTGCGCATGACGTACCGACCAATTTACTCGTCGCCGTTGAAACAATAAACGTATGTTTATAATAATATCTACCCCGAACCGCGCCGACGTCCGTCAATCGTACACGAGCTCCGGCGCGGACGTCGCGCGCCAAAGAAGAGGAAGACCTCGGACCCCGCGACGCGGGGTCAGCGCACCCGAGTCATTGCACCTGCGGCGACTTTTCCAGCGCGAGGAAGCAGGTTGGACGAGCGCGCGCGCGGCACCATCCGTGACAAATCCTAGACGGCGAAACCACCGTCGCCGCCGTCCCGCGACTTGTTTTACACGCGAGCGGAATCGGCGCTGTACCGTGACAGCGGCGTTTCAGCGCCGGCCTTTGTAAATGCTGCATCTTCACGTTTCGGGCTGCCCTCCGGGGCCGTAAATCGTCCTGGAAGCGCTGAATGGTCGCGGCGACGTCCACCTTGCGACACTGTGGCGGGGCGCATTGGCCAACTCTACACCACCAAAGTGGGCGCGCGACGATATCGGGGGAATTGTGTCCACGTCAGGAAGTGCATTCGGAAACTGCTCTCGTAACTCGAGGGTAAGCACCGCTTGCATTCCCCCTCCGGTCGTATTCCGCGTCGCCTTCGGGTCCGCCTTTCTCTCTATAGGTATACAGGGTGATTCGAAATGGGCGCACTTCCTCTCGTAGAGAGATTCTTCGCAAAAAACTGAACCGAAAGTTCCTGTACAACATTTTTGTGCTCCGCCTAGTTTACAAGATAATCCAGTTCGAAAATATCCAATCCAAAGTCAGATTCAAGGGACAACCAGGGCCGTGATAACTGGGGCCAACTTCATAAGACTGATAGACAAATTATGTATCGCGATAAAGTCGAATGCGAAACAGATTAGACTAACTATAGAATGCTTACTCACTAATCTTATGAAGTTGGCCCCAGTTATCACGGCCCTGGTTGTCCCTTGAATCTGACTTTGGATTGGATATTTTCGAACTGGATTATCTTGTAAACTAGGCGGAGCACAAACATTTTGTACAGGAACTTTCGGTTCAGTTTTTTGCGAAGAATCTCTCTACGAGAGGAAGTGCGCCCATTTCGAATCACCCTGTATAGGACGATTCGCGTCGGGGAGAAGACGGATGATCGAACACCGGCGGTCGTTCTTTTGTCTGCAGATCTCTTTCGCGTTCGCAAAAATGTACAGCTGTGCCGGGGCCGAGACTTGAGGGGAGAATCGACGTACATACGTAGTTATCATCGAGACGTGCGACGATGTGGATACGGTACACGGAGAAATAAAATATAGTAAACTAATCGTGAATTGGAACGATAGAATGTTCGAATGAAACAAGTTGTGGTTCGGATAACGGAAAATTCGAATAACAGAGGTTCGGATAATCGAGCTCCAACTGTACATAATATACAATGTTCCGCAAAGCCGCGTTTTTTCCTTCCAAAGGCAAATCCCTGTGCGATTAATAAATTATACAGGTATATAACCGCGCGGCATCAATTATACAAACATCATTCGCGCCACGCTCGCCGCCAAGGACGGAAGTCACAGCGTTCGTACTACACCATCCGCGGCATGAATTCGATATGGCGAAAGGGCCGTTTCTACCCCGTATACACTATCACGATCGCGCTGCTTTGCGCGAGTGGTTAAATGTTAATAGGAAAGGTTTTTTTCTCCCTTCGTGCGACCTACATTCGCGGCACGCGTCTCACCGTATAGGTACCAACCCACGTATAGGCAATACGATACACCCGGAGTAGGTACTCGACGTACGCAATGGCAATGGGGATTTCTAATTCCATGTCGTGTGGAGAGTTCGACATAAAATAAATGTAGTGTAACGCGCAGAGGGAGAGCTTCAATTCGATTATCGCACTGAAATGATACTCATATGTTTTAATTCAATTTGTGCAGTCCGTATACATATTCGATGTGACGCAAAAAAAATGTTGGAAAAAATAATTATTCGCGAAGTTATAAGTGTGTCTTTCTTTAGTACATTATGACGTCATCAAGAAGCCACACCAAGAAAAATAGCAGGGTTAAAATGACAAAACGCATTTAGTTATTCTAACCAAAAAGTGGTCAGTTTAACAGAATACATATTTCACCAAACAGTTTGATCATCGTTTCTAAGATTTTGGTTAAAGTGACCAAATTTTTGTCTGACAGCATGAGAGACATGCTTATGTCAAGCAGCGAGTGCGGGAGATAGACTTACAATACTATGACGTATGCTGCATTTTTAAATAACGCTTTCCAGCTTCAAAAAGGCTGGAAATGAAAAATGAAAAAATGCGGAATAAATATAGTGTCCAAATTTTTAAAATCTACAATAAAACAAAATTCGTGAGGGAACCGAATTATTTGGCATATCAAAAACGGTTTCGCTCGATACAAGAATTTAATTACTCGTTCGACTAAACCAGAAAAAAGTTAATGGTGAATTCGTCGCCTATTCGACATTTAGCTTTTCGACGGAGAAATCGATTTTTCGTATTTGCAGGAGGATAAATAAATGCTTCCATACAATGTCAACGTTGTATTCCTCCAATCGGATCGCATATACATATAGAGGAGACCTGAGTAAAACGATCCCCTGGGATAACATTATCCCCCGTGATTTTGGCGTAAATAATGACGAAAACTACCGGATCGGTGCGACAGTATGTTTCTAGTATAGATCTCGAATAACTCATGTAGTGGCTAACAACTAAAACGTTTTCGTCTTTCAACAATTAAATAAAATTCATTTTTCGATAACCTTTTGTAAGGTAAACGCTCTGTTTATTACATTCTGTTATTTAACCGTACTGCAATTTCATTATTCAGCAATGTTGTAAATAAATCTTAAAAATCAGTCTTCTCATTTATTTTATACAGGGAATCATTTTCCCCATCTGGTGGGGCAAAACAGCCCCTTTACAGAGAGAGTGGTTGCAAAAATTTAATTATAGAATTCTCTGACTATTTCAGATCAAATTTGGTATGTATTCCCTGATATTTTTGTTCGTATCAAGAATTTTCTATAATCAAATCAACAAAGCTATAAATAATTGTAATATAAGAACACGAGGTTGCAAAAACATTTATGCGCTAAGAAAGTAATATTGATGATAGACCTTAATTTCAGCCAGTAGGACACACGTGCATTAGTACTGGAGATATCTGAAGCAGCAACGTATTGCATCAACGGTGAAATTTGAAGAAATTAACTCTACTTTATTTATCATTTCCAGCAAAAATCGAAAATTCCCTGACACATCCCAGTTTTCCAGGTTTGCAGTCACCCTTCTTAACACTACAATTTTAACCATAACTTTGTTTTGATCCAAGAAAATATTCTGAAAGAAACACAATGTAACTGAATGACAGAACTACATAGATGCGTGCAAAATTACAGTCTTCTATCTTCTCCCGTGACTAAGCTCTATCGATTCAAACCTTACGGGGATCATTTTGCCCCGATCTCACCTACAGCCGACTTAATACGAAATTTTCGAAAGAGAAAACCACACTCACCCAACAAAATCTCCACCTTCCCATTACGGCGCGGCTTGAACGACCATAAACCGATCATGGTCCGCAGTTTCAGCCACGATCGAGTCTCCCTCGACTATCGTATCGCGCACAGCTCGTCCCAGGAGCCACCTCGGTTAATCGCAGCGTTAACCGCGTACGAGTTGATTCGCGCCGACGGAGACGAGAGTTAGCGTTCGCGGAAGTTATGGGCACCGCCGATCGTGCCAGCTACCACACAGCGCGGCGGATTAATTACCGAACGCATCACTCGCCTCGTACGTGTATCACTGCACAATCACGCGCGGGGGATGATATTGGCAGAGGTTCGGCGCGGACGCGAGAGAAAAAAAACACTGTTTCACCGTCAAGCCGAAAAGAGAATTCCCTTCCAATTTCGCTTTGGCCCGATTCCAGGGCGTCGATTTCACGGTTCCGTCAAATCTTTCCGCCGACGGCCGCGACGGGGCGATAATGTCTTAACGAAGAGTTGCGCGAAATGAATCGCGGCCGTGATGGACCGCTTTTACGAGTCTGGAATAATTTCGCGATATCGTGTAAAAAAATTTGTATTTTTAACATGCTTTTATTTAAAGCTTTTTTCCAATACGTGTGTAGGGGAAGGTCGTCGAATTTGGACCGGTACTTAGGTTGAACTACATTTGTTAGCCACATTTGTAACTGGTAGGGCAGTAACAGTTCTTGATAGAGAGGTGGTCCAATTTAGACACTCTAGTTTAAATTCGACTACTCTCCCTTGATTATGAAAATATTAATTTTCCTTATGAAATAACATAACATTACAACATTTATAACGGAGTATATTCAACATAATTTTCACAAGCAAAATTATGTTAAACTTATATGAAGTTTATTAGTACAAAGTTTTAATAATACAAAGTATAATTTTATTAATACAAAATTATATTAAGTTTAATACTATATTAAACATAATTTTAGTAAGCAACGTTTTGAATAGTATTAAGCTTTATAATAATAAAATCAGAAAATTTATGAAAATTATTTTGAATATAGTATTAAACTTAATATAATTTAGTACTAATAAAATCAAATTTTGTATCAATAAAGCTTTGTATTAATAAACTTGATATAAATTTTTTTACAGTGTTCTGCTGAAAGATATACGTGCGATTTTTTTATTCGAGTAAGAGACGTCGTAAATATATGTAAATGTATAGGGTCGAAATGGAAATTAGGTACGTAAAATATACGTGTATATTTCGGTTTTACGCGGTACGTATTGCATCTCATCTTTTATATTTATTTTCAAAATTCACGAAAAAACTTCGGAGCTCTCATTCATTATTTTTATCAATCGATGAACCGAATGCGATGCCATACGATGATAGCGATGGCTCGATTCGACTGGAACGTATTCTCCCCAGCTCGATCTCTCGCGCATGCAATTACCGCGAAAGGAAGGAAAGGATTCCAAGCGCGCCGATAATAGTCGACGATAAGGGCTATATATAGAAACGTAACGCGGTTTTCATAAGCGAGGAGATCGGCCAACAAGCCGCCCCTTGTCTCGCCGCGCGTCGCCTTGAAAGCAGCAAATCCCAGTCGGATTTGTCATACGTATATTTCGGACTTTATATTTCGGGTGAGAGGTCATAGCGACAAATCGATCCCGCGACCTTTCGGTACAACGTATTGTCGGAAAAGAGGAAGGTAAAACACTCGAGTCAGCCCTCGATTACCACCGCGGATCGTAGCGCCCGGGAGACTTCAATCCGACGTAATCAGCAATGACGACGATACAAAGTTTCCCACGACTCCTCGCGATGCTCATACTGATAAAAATATTATAAATAGGTTAAAATAACAAAACGTATCTAGTTAAACGCGTTTAGTTATTCCAATCGAAATACTAGCAGGGTTCCCATCCAAATATTCAAAAATAGTTGATTTTAATGACTCCTTATTTGAAAAAAAAAAAATGACCAAAAAATGACGAATCTCCTCATTGGAGCATTATAAAGGGATGGGAAAAAGCGGTCTAACGATTTTTGTAGTAAATTTGTTGAAGGTTTGAGGAAATAATATTGAAAGAAAAAGATTGAGATTTGTTAATTCATTTTCATAAGAGTATATCGAAATTGTGAGGTATAGAGTTAATCACTCTTTAACGAATAAATACTTCAACAAACCTTTTCTCATACTACAAGAAACACGCGCAACGATATCGACTGCTTCTGACGCACCACACTGAGAGAAAAGTGGGTAGTAAAATCAACCATAATCGCAAGGTTGACTTTTCCTGGTTGCTATAGCACCATATTTATGATTTCACAGATCATGTATACAGTCGAAATAACTTTTGTTGCATGGTTATAGTGACAACGAGATTGTATTTTACGATAGCCATGCACTATTGTTGAATTAACCACAAAATTAGATCAATAATATTACTGTATGGTAGTATCAACGATATACCTACAAGTAAAAAGAGGTTGGGGACATCAATTGACCATGCCGCAAATTGACCGGATTGCAGGACTCCTGATCTCTTGTTGCCATAACCAGAATCTCACAGGTCAAAATAGCTATGGAATTATGATTGGCGCCAAAATAGACCACGATTTCTGGTTAAATTATGGTTCTTTCAACCAGATTTTTCTCTTAGTGCTTCATAACGATTTACAGAGTTTGGGCGCTGATAGCACGACCATCTCAACACTGAACATTCATTTACGAATTGTTGCGGCGTTTTAGCGACCGGAAGGTATCGTGAAATTATTTGACGAATCGAGGGACGAAATCTTAAAAGTGACTTTTAAAAATAAAAATATCTTGTATTGACTTTATTGAAAAAAATGACCAATCATTAAAAGAATGACCAAGTTGGAGCCCTGTACTGGTCAATAAACCAAGTATTTCCTTATTTAAACCAAGTATTTCCTTATTTTAACCAAATATTTAGTCATTTCAACCAAAAGTTTAGTTATTCCAAATAAATGCTCAGTTATACTAACCAAAAATTGGCCAGTCAAACCAAACAAATGGAAGATCCATATTTCACCAAACGGTTTGATCATCATCTCCAGAATTTTGGTTAAGCTGACTAAGTTATTTTTCTCCGTGCACTCGCGCTGATTGGCGACGGACATTCGGCGCGTGGGGCGCGTATACACAGTAGTTCGACCCCGCCGTGGTTAATGCCATGCGTCGAATCGAGCGACCGAAACATTCCTCGCGCATTCTTTTCCGCGTGCCACCCTTAGAAAGTAAAACAAAAACAAACCACTCAGTCGGCGGACCGCCTCCGCGCGTCGATCTATCGAAACAGCGCGGTTTCCCTCGCTGATCGTTAATCCTCTCCGCGACGATCGATCACGGTGGAAAGCGCGAGAACGCGCCGCTGTACGAGCTTTTCTCGCAATGGATACCGGAGAGAGCGAAGGAAAAAACGAAACAGATCCCGCCGCTCTCGTTAATTCCATATACGTCGATCGTCGGGCGCCATCGGCTGTTAACCGAATATATCGTTCGGATTTCTTATCAACGAAAGAGACGTCGGTCGCGAGCGTCCCGACGGCGCGCGCGTCGGCAGTCGCTATTTTATGAAGGGCGGAAGAGAGAGAGAGGAGAAAAGCCGATATTTGTACACCGAGAAAAATAACTCGGTTAAAATGACAAAACGCATCCGGTTAAACGAGTTTTGTTATTTTAATCAAAATATGTACTAACACGTTGACCCGCAAATTTAATTATTCTAACTATACATGTTTAGTTATTCGAACTACTATTCTACAAAGTATACAAAGGGACTCGTAGTTTTATGTCGATTACCATACACTGAAAGAACTCTTGGTTGGGCTAACAAAATATTTCAAATAGATACGAGCCAATAAAACGTTTTTCTTGGAATCGCAAAATTCTTTGGTCGATTTCACGAAAACTTTGATGACAGAGCTAAACATTTGGGTAATTCGACAAGTATTTCCTTAGGTTACCAAATTGACTCAACAAAATTATTTGGTTGGCTTCTTTTTTCTCTCAGTCTAGCACTTTTTCAAGATTGAAAACTCATCCCCACTACGTATGTGGAACTTCTCGCGTACCATGACACAGCTGTCAAGTACTCCACACATACATTAACACCAATAACGTCCATGCTCGTATTACGGCAATCATCATAAAACTACGAGTCCCTTTGTATACTTTGCTCTCTGACACACTATACTTCCCTGTTAAGCATATAAAAGTCGTATCTACATTTTTAAGCATTTTCAGCTTACGACGTACACAACTTGGTTGTAAGTATATCCACTAGTTTGTTAAACTTCAAATCGTCGAATCTGCATCGTGTATGACCCATACCTAGCTTTGAAGTTTTAACAAACTAGTGGATATACTTACTACTAAGTTGTATACGTCATAAGCTGAAAATATTTAAAAATGTAGATACGACTTTTATGCTTAACAAGGCAGTATACGTGTCTAGTTATTCTACCAAGAAACAATGGTCAGTTTAAGCAAACAGATGGAGAATCCATATTTCACCAAATGATTTGGTTATGATCTCCAGGATTTTGGTTAAGTTGTGATCAGAGGTTAGGTATTTTTCTCACTGTATGTGCGTATATCAGCGCGGGAGAAAAGAGAAGCGGCGCGCAATGGAATGTATAATATCATCGATTGATGGAAATGCGTGCGGCGAGTATTATTAGCGGATCCAAGCGATTTGTCGCGTGCGTCATCGCACGCTCCTCCGACTTTTCTCTTCCTCGATATTTCGGTACCGCGCGCGCCACCCCAGGACCTTGTCAAACGGACGTCGGCTTCCTTCGGCGGTTGATAAATCGATCGGGAAGCATCGCGGCTGGGCGTTATCGGAATTGGCGGCGATCGACGAACGTCTTTTATTGCACTTTCCTCGCGTTTCCCTATTTTTCCTTCCGTCCGCGGGCCACGTACTCGCGTGACGCGCGCGTTTATTCGTATTCGGCTATAGTGTGGGAGTGGCCGGAACTTTGGAAAGGTATTCGAAGGGTATCACATTACGCGGAAAGACTGATGCCGGTATATTTTACTGTACTTGCGATAAAAGAGCTACACTTGAGGGTTTTCCGATGTCTCTACTATGCTGAAGAACAATTTCTCCTTAGAAACTAGCACCTTTTGGAGCAAATTGTATAACATTCTGTGGTCACACGTTCGTACAGTTCCGCGATGGTCACGCATGGGTTAAATGGAGCCAACCGATTTTTGAATAATAGCCACATGAACGACATTCATCCAATTCAGATCTACAAATTATGGGACATTCTTCGAACATTGCAGAATATCACATCACCGTGTCTACGTAAGAAATAAAATGATGACATGTGTGTTCAAAAACGATCGTGAATATTAAAATACGTGAAAAATGAGCTGCTTTACTAAATATGTCATAACTCCTTTATATTTTGAGTTTTCTTAATAAAGTCAACGGATGATTCTCATGAGATATGATACTTTGAAGCAATAAATAGTTCTATAGTGCACGTTGCAAAAGGATGTTTTCTGAAGTCTGAGAAAGGTTTGTGGTACGAGTTTTAAAAAGAAGCTATTTATTTCGAGATCCGACGAGGGTCCAGTTATGTTTGTAAAAAAAAAAAGTACAGTAAGCTTCAAAATTGAAGCCGGAGTCAAGTGAACCCTTGGTGACCACAAAGGGTTACACAATTAAAATTGTTTAACGACATGGATATTGAAGGTACCCTTATGTGGTACGTAGTCGTGCAGGTGAGAGTACGTCCCCGGATAGTGAAGGGTAGACGAGGGAATAGTGAAGGGACGAGTGGTTCCACGCGAGAACCGCCAACAACCAGAACTACCGAAGTAACACTTTGCGTTAGTATTAAACTAATTACAAATTTGTTCATAAAATGACTGTGTTTTTATTCACTGACGGGAAAAAACATGGGTTTGGCTACATACTAAATTTTTTTAGCTTTTTGAAAAGTTGCGAAACCCGAAAAAAGAATATTCAAAGAATTTTGTATTAAAAAAAAATAAATTATCCATTTTTGTCATGTTCTTTTTTGTTTAAAATAAAAGTCTATCTACGTGAGTGTGCAAAATTCCATTAAGTTGCGATTTTTGCTTTTAATGCTATAATTTTTTTTTTTTCGAACTTCTAAATCGTTTGTCATATGTATTTGCAATGCAAGAAAATTGAAATTTGACTCCAAAAGATGAGATATGGCATGCATGCAATTTACCTAACGTAAATTGTCACGACCTATGTTTTCATAAGAGAAATTATCGTACTGCACTGAAAAAAACATCTGAAAACCCTCATACATACCTCTTTTATTGTAAAATTTACTGGTAGTCTTTCCGTGTAGCAGGATATCCGGGACACGTCGTTACATTCGAGACGTACATATTTAGAGTCTAATCCTTGAGGTTACAAATTCCGCAGGATGAAAGAGGGACTCCAATTTCAGAGAAAAAAAAAGAAAAATCCAGACCATTTTATCGTGCCTACTCTGTTCTATAGTCGAACAACCGAGGGAACACGCACACGTTGAAAAAAGCAATTAGGGTCAGATAGCGATACGCGCCGCTGCCTATTTTTAGTATCCTCGAAGCGAGAAATATTTAATGATTGAAAAATGTATTTCCTCGGGAGCACTTCAAATTTACTCGTATTACCATATAGCGCATGAAAGGAGAGACCGGTTTTGATAATATTTCCGAATCCAAAAAGCTTGCGCGATAATACACGTAATTGCATTATCATTCGTCGGCTCAAAAAGGTCGAAGTACTCCGTCGACGCGTTCCAAACTGATTAGGGAGTACGAAATGGATATGCTGATTTGGCAATGTATACGTATGGCCCAATTGACGGTGCTGAATTGCCTTCATCTACCTTCTACTATATATAGACTGATTTACATTCCGCCTAAACAGCCCTTATTATTCCTCGTCCCTAGTTCTTTTCATTTTCTTCGACTGCCGCGAATACAGCGAAGTTAATATAGCCGCCGAGTCTTTTTTTCCCCGCGCGGATACTGCCGGCGACAGCCGCTGGCAGCGTAACGAGAGGAGCGTCGTCGATGTTTCCATCTATACTTTGCAGGTGAATAGCGAGTCGAGTTCTTTCGAGACGCGCGCGAGAGAGAAGAAAAGACTTGAGGGGGTTTTGCCTTTGTCTGAAAAAGGAGAGTGTTTTCCTCGTTAGATGCAAACAACAGCGGAAGATCGCGAGCAAAGATGCACCCAATTTCCTTCTATGAAAAGTCGTTAGCCGAGTACATTGTGCCATAGCGATCGAGCTTTCCGTTGCGACGTAGCATTTCTCTCTTGACGTCGCTGTCGCGATCAGGCTTCACAGCTCTTATTTACTTCATTATAAGTGGTGGTAGTAGTGGTGGTAGTGATATTAAAAAATAACAATTTTCAAGATATACAATGAAACACCAATGTGTATTAAGTGAATGAAGGATTTTTTGTAACATTTTTATCTTACGTTAGGTAACTTAAATATGAGTATCACAATCTGATTTAAGGAAAAGAGACCATTTGTCGAATCGAGTATCTGATAAGAAACATTAACCCTCCGTTAGGCGGGTGGATTCTACTAGACGTGCTATTCAAATGGGCGTGGATTACAATGGTACTAATCCACCCGCGTAATGGAGGGTTAATTCAACTAGGTTATTATATTTTAAACGAAATATTGATACAGGTAGATGAAGTAGTTGTATTATTTTAACAAAAACAATTGATCATTTTAACCGCTTTCACGTAATTTGAAACGATGAAAAGACAAATTCAACTGAGAAGCCGGATAATAAGTGTTTTTGTAGAGGGAGAATATCGAATTATAAGGGAAAAGGAGGAAAATCGCGAGTTTTAGGGTGAAAAGGGGGAAACTTAAAAAAATAGGGGAAATAGGGAACACACTGTGAAGCCTGAGCAATGCCAGTTTTAATAACCAACGGCGAGAAATTACATGTGTCGTACAACAAATAAATATCGTAATACCGATCTCGCGTTCTCTCTTTCTAAACCGTGCACGTGCGTCGAGAATTTTTTCATTCGTGTGTTCCTCGTGTCACTTTCCGTCTATTTTACTTCGGTAATGATTTCCGAAGGCCGTCTCGGTTCACTGCAAAATAATCGCCACACGATCGTTTTACCGCCGCGTAAAGCGTGAAAAGCCCCCCTCGACCGACTCGTCCGCGCGCCAAGACGAAACTGTACCGACGACCTATCCTGATAAACACGCAGCGCCGGGAAGCCGCCCCGTAGTCTCACACGTGAACGCGACGCATGCGCAGGGCGCGGGGCGCATCCGTGTAAATATTATGTGGGAAAGTGCGTATGCCTTGCCCCGTAAGTCGTGCGTGAATACATATACATAAGTATTACGGGAGGGGGGATAATAAGTATAAACGATGCAAATCAAGCATCGTAAAGCGTTCCATACGATATTCGATGCTATACAGTAATGACGGTATACTGAGAAACGAATTTAGTTGTTCCAACAAACTTATTTGGATTGAAGGTTCAATTTCGTCAAACTAATAATTACATGTTTGGGGTTGGACTGTATACATATAGTTAGAAAGACTAAATTTTTGTCGTTTCATTCAATAAAATTCGTTTCGTTGGTAGCATAAAATCAATTTAACTTCACTGTTTTGTTAAATCAATCCGAGTTTGTTTGTTTCAACAAAAGTTTTTTTCAGACGAACGGTGAAAGCATTCCGTTAACTACACTGAAAAAAAAAATCATTTCATTCAACTAAACTTTGAGGTTACTTGAACAAATATTTAGTTGAAGCGGCTAAATATCGAGTTATCTTAAATTAATTTTAGTTACTCAAACCACACATTTGTTGAGATAACTGTATATTTATTTCATTGCCTGAGAGGTTATGGTTTGGAAATTATTTTTCTCGATATACTTATTTATTTGTCCAACCATTAACCCTTCGTGATTACCGCGGGTCCAGTCGACCCACAGGCTTTAATTTGAGATTGACTGTACTTCTTTTTTTATAACCGAATTAGACCATCGTCAGATCTCATAATGAAAACTTCTTTTTTCTCAAAACTCGCGTTACAAACCTTCAAATTTCAGAAAAAAAACCCTTTTTAAAACGCGCACTCCAGAGTTATTTGTTTCTTTAAAGTACAATATTTAATAAGAATCACCCTCAAAATTTATCAAAATGTTTTAAACGAAAAAGTTTTGACTTCTTGTAAGCAGCCCAGGCTTTACTCATTTATACATTCACGACTGTTTTTGAATATGTTATCATTTCATTTTTTATATAAACGCAGTGATTCCATATTTCTACAATGCTAAAAAAATGTTCCATAACTTGTCAACCACGATTGGACGAATATTGTTCATACGGCTATTATGTAAACATTGTTTGGGTCCCTTTGACCCATATGCGACCATCGTGAAACTGTACGGATGTGTGACCATTGAGGGTTACATAGACCACACATAGACAATATGCTAATTTTCACTTTGTACATCGGTATATTGGTCTACATTATCGTACATAACGATACGCGACACTACATGCGTAATACGCTAGATTGTTTGCATATGCAAATGAGAAGGTGGATGCGGGGCGCCTATACATGCCGTTACCTAACAAATTATCGTTCCTTAGTCGCGAATAACGGATGATCCACGTACCGTGCGTCGCAACAGGGATGAAAAATGAATTTTACCGTACAACACACGGCACAGCGCCCAGAAAATAGCCGGTAGCCGTAACCTCGCGGCATCGGTGCATCGAGCAACTTTGTTTCGCGAGAGTTACGAAATCGCTCCGCTTCCGTCGACGAGGAGCTGGACACCCATCCGAGCGAACGTAACAAGGTAAAAATGCGTATAAAAGTAATTTACCGAGCTATCTCGAGCGGGGCAACGAAAATAGACGGGGTACCTCTCGTTCGCGATCCGCGCGTCAGGCCCCGTAAAACTTTATTTCATTAAATCTCTAACTTTTACATCCGCCCCTTACTGTTTCTCCCACGTTTCTCCCGTTGTCACGGCTTATCTGGAAGCGCCGCGCCGCCTGTTTCGGCGAGAAATAAAGCATACAATATCCGGCGTGAGGGATGAGATGAAAAAAAAAAAGGATTTTACGACACTTTTTTTTATTACGCTCCACGTCAGAGCGTGTGTGATATATGCTCGCACGAGAGCGAAGGGACGGGGGAGGGAGTGATCGGCGGTGAGAAGGTGGCCTTCGATGAAATATTCGCGCGACGGAGAAAGAGAAGAGCTTTAATCGCTCGTTAAATTTCCACCGGAAAAGCTCGGCGCGCCGGACGCTCGCGTCATTCCCGATTTAACGTCCCGGAGCTATCGTTTGGTCACGTGTCCCTCGTAGTTCCTATTTTACGCTGGCGCCCGGTATAAAACGAGTTATGGTCACTTGCAACTGTTACCTATAAGCACCACGTCTCTTTCTCTTCCGCCGCGTTTTTCTAGCGCACGTACTCGCATTTGCGGGGAACCGGCGTCGTACGGAGTAATCGTCGGAAAATTGTCTATTGTCGGCGAGTCGCGTGCGGGCTTTCTCGCAGGTTTGGCGCGACGCGAGGAAGTTTAAGGGGAAAAGTTCTCCGAGTGTTCGGTAAAGACGATTCTTGCAATAAGCTGAAATGGTACATTATTTTACGAGTGTGTAGAGTATAAAATATGAATCGACCTTTTTTAAAATTGCTGTATGGAGAAAAATGGAGTTGAAATAGCGAGCATCGAATACCCGTTATGGCACTTGCGTGACATCATGTACACTTTGTATTTATGTCACTGCAGTGACAACTCGGAATTATGAAAGATATTGCGATACAGAACAGCATTTTATTCTCCGCGTATAATAAATATTAATCTAATGTGGTATATTTCAAGGTAACTAGGCCTTTTTTTTTATATAGCTATTATAGCATTTTTTACAATGCAGCTTACTTACATTACAAGTTACTAGTTTGTAAGGAAAAATTGTTTTTCAGCACAGTAGGAACATCCAAAAATCCTTATACGTGCCTCTTTTATTGTAAACAGTAAAATTTACTAGTATCAGTCTTTCCGTACATATGGCAATACTTTTCATAATTCTGAGTTGCCACTACAGCGTGTCAAAGCTCAGGTAGTGTCATACAAAAAAAAATGCATACAGATACAGGCTTCGTAACCCCTATTTCATTTTAGGGAAAATAGGGGAAATTTTGGCAAAAAAAGGGATACTTTTGATTTAAAAAGGAGATTTTCAGGAATTAGAAACATTTAGTGGTTTTAATAAATAACAATTTTTAAGATATACTTATAATAAAACACCAAAATTTATGAAGTGAACGAAGGATGTTTCTCAACTTAAAGATTTATATTTCATGTTAAGTATGTAACTTAAATATCAGTATCATAGTCTGATTTAAGGAAAAGAGACTATTATTGTCGAATCGAGTTTCTGATGAAAAACATTAATTCAACTAGGTTGTTATATTTTTAACGAAACGTTGATCTAAGTAGATAAAGAGAAAGTTGTATTATTTTAGCAAAAAATAAAATCGACCATTTCGATCCAATTCACGTAATTTGAAACGATGCAAAGACAAATTCAACTGCAAAGCTGAATGATAAGTGGCGTTAGAAGGAAAATATCGAATTATAAGGGAAAAGGAGGAAGATTGCGAGTTTTAGAGAGAAAAAGGGCAAAATTAAAAAAAAAAGGAAAGTAAAGGGGAATTAAGGACACACTGTGAAGTCTGCACATAATTCCAGGATTCGGCCATCGTCAATGCTCGTCACTCCAACTTCATTTTTCTCCCTGCAAACACGAATCGAATTCGGCCCTAGACTGTATCCCGCCCTCTCTGCCCACGCATACGCCTCCGTCGAGCGCCCGTAAATAAATGAAGATTCGCGACGAGACGCTCACGGTCGAAGGGGAGGTTTTCGTGGTGCGCGCACGCGTGCGCTCTCCCCGACATCCTCGTAACGAGGGTTCGAGGCTACAGGACTTTGAATTTCAAACGGGCCGTTCAGCCGCCAAAGTCAACTTGACGACTGCAAGGGAAGGAAATAATTCATGTCCCGATCGATTTGACCCGCTTCGTTCGACAATTAATGCATATCTTCGCATTTCGAGGATACGAGTGGGCGGAGACCTGCCCCCCCCCCCTCCCCCTCCGCGCTCATTAATCTATCAGCGCGGAAAACGGCGTAAGTGTATAATTACCCGTGAAATGCCGAGACTTCTCTCCATACGCGAGGACCGATCATCGAGTCAAATGATGTGTGTTGATGTGGGCTGAGAGGACGCGATGACGAATGATCGTGTATCGCGGCGCGGTTACATCGATCGATTCTTTATTCTCGAAGTGAAGGGTCGATAACGATTTCGCCAGTGGAAGGTATTACGGAATACCGTACGTTTCGCAAGGCAAGCGCTACATTATCGACGTGTTACGATAAACGTCATGTCGGAATGATTATCCCTTTGACGAGGGGCACAAGGTGGGTGCGGGGATGTCATACAGCAAGGCTTTTGATTGCACACACGCTTATTGTGCGCCGATATACGCGCCTGACGTAATGGGAGACATTATCCCCGAGCCATAGACCTGCAGCGTAAGTACCTACGCGACGTATAGTTACACACTCTGCTGTAAAATTAATTCCAAGGAGACCCGTGCGATTCCCACCACTTGGCGTAACGTGTGCCACGCGTTTATGTATGTACCGACGTGAACTTCAGTGCATCCTGAGGACGGTATAATCAATGCTTCCGCTGGAACTTGCCAGATCCGGTCGGGTGGTCGTAAATGGAAGCTCGTTTGGTGCAGCGAGAATCACGGTATAGATCTTGCGAACTAATTCGCTTTGGTTGCATAGAGGCTATAGACAAGATTTGTCGTTGTTGACAATGCACTGTTGTCTGGTGAAATTTGGAAGTATAATGCCCTGGGTAAAATTCCAGGTATATACCCATTCCAGAATTTGGTCTTTGAGTCAAAAAATTAATCGTATTTTTTAGGTTAATGTCACATAAAAAAGGAAACAGTCTAAAAAAAAAAGAATTATTTGTAAAGTAATAAGTGCGTTTCTTTCTACTCTATTATGACGTCATTGAAAAGCCACGGACTTATGTCAAGCGACGAGTGCGAGCAAGATAGACTTATAATACGATGATATATACTCTAAATTCGTAAATATCGTTTTCCACCTTCAATAAGGCCCGAAATGAAAAACGAAGAAATAAGGGGTAAGTAATTGTCCAAATTTTTTTCAAATCTACAATTAAAAAACTAGAGAAAGCTGAATTACATGACAGCTAAACACCGTGATAAAATTGCGTATTCGAATTTCGATCTCTGGGGAGACCCACGGGGATACTGGATCAAGGGAATTCTTTCATTTTCATTTTTAAATCACCGTAATGTCAATCTATGATTCTTACCAGTTTGACGCATTCGCGATGTTCTACGTGCCAGTTCGACTCGACTGCAATCGGAAACTTACCTGGAACAAAGGAAAAGGAAAATTGTCATTAGTCAACGCGTACAATGAAAGCTATAGCAAGCTGTCGATCGTATATGAATGTGATAGATTGAGTCTCGAGGTCGAACGAAGAAATAATATTATACGCTTTGGCTCGCTACTATTTTTATTATGGACGTATTGATCGTCAGTTCGAATATAGGCGGAATAATCTATTTCGCTTTCCGATGAGAAACCACGGAAATGACGACGTGAGAGTTACTTTGAGGCCGATTTTACCTGGAAGTATCCTGGCGATCAATCGATTCCCGATTTTTGGCGGAGTGATCACTTAGGATAATAATCTCTTACATAGTATAGGTTCTGTTTTAACTGCTTGTTGGGAGAGCTTTTAACTTGTTGTTAGCCAAAAGTGACCTCGAAGAGGCGTTCGTTGGACGAGGTTTTATTGATTGATAAACGGAGTCGAAACCTCTGAAGCGATGTATAATAGGAAATTTAGGATAAATGGAAAATGTTTGAATTGATTCTTTCAAGTATTATATATATACGAGGCAATATGAGACCATCAAAATGTTGAAGATTTTATAGTAATATACAGACGGTAATACGATGGATACCAACTTTTGATTTGTAAATATTGCTCGTGGAAAAATGTATGAATTTATCATTCGATATATACCAAGTATGGCGTGAAATCGGATTGTCAAAAATTCGTATAAATAACGTTAAAGAAATATGAATAAAGCTGTTGACGCGGATTAGAGAGTACGACACCCCTACTTTTTACTTCTTCCCCTCACTTTTTAATCCCTTTTATCCCATAATCAACGTCACCCAATTGACCACTCTCGGTTCATCGATTGACACCTCATCACCGCCCCTGTGACCTTTACCTGTACCTACGTAGTCTACATTACGTATTATAGCCACGATGAGATCATTTCACCCCGCGTACAGTCTGTACACTGACGCAAGACTGTATGTTCTGCGATCAATTAAATATTGCGAGTTGACTCGAATGATATTTTTATTGAATCGATGACGCGATAGTTAATGCAATCGAATAATGTGAGTTGCCAGTAGAAATATCTAAACATTTAAACATTGCATTTTTGCAAAAATCGAAATCTCGAATCAATCACACAACAGCGCTGCTTTATGATTTTTGTTGCGCTAACTACGAAAAGCACAGTTATTAGTTTTCTATTTCAAAGAAACTATAAGACATTAGCGATTTCATATACTGTTATACTGATGCTTTTCTTCAGAAAAAATCATCGACATCTCAGTTTTCTTTTGAAATTTCCCCAATTAATCATATATTTTCGAAATCTCCGTGAAAAGATACTTCGAATAGGGTGCACTGAGAAAACAGTTTATTATTAATTAATATACGTACTTGATTAGGGCGAAAGAAATATTTTTTGGGCCAAACAAGTGTTCATCATCACCTATTACTCTATTTCTGTTTCAATGAAAGAAACATTCTATAATATAACTAACATATATTTTCTTAGCTCAACGAAATATTTCTTTCACCATGACCAAGTACTCATTTATTAACAACAAATGAACTCTTCTCTGTGTGATCGAGAATTCGATTTCAGAGATGTCACTTTTTGCGTACTCCTCGACATTATTTCAATTTTTCGCGAAGATCAAAATCTCTGAAATCGATCTCTCGAACATCCTATAAAAAATGTACCTATTTCTTTTTCAAACTGATTTCGAAAATCACGGATATAATGATGAAATTTCAAAGGAGCGCCAAAATATCGACGATTTTTTTGCGAAAAGAAAAATTTGTCATGGAAAAAATCTCCGAAATCTGGATTTTCTTTTCAAATTTCCTGAATAAATCCATAGCTTTTCGAAATCAGCGTGAAAAAGTACATAAAGTAGAACAATGTAGCGATCGATTTCAAAGATTTCGATTTCTACCAAAATATCGTGGTCCTCCAACACCGCTCTTCGTACCTTGCGTGCAAGACTCACCCTTTGACGAGGGTGGTCCGACAGATTTCAGCCCGCTCGACCCGACGCTAGCGCTCTCCCACGAGTTTTCCTCGAACTAGTGATATCCTCGCGCGCGAAGGCGCCTGGGAAATCTCGTCAAAGATGGCAGCGCGACACACTCCTGTTTCTATGGCGGCTTTGTAGTTCGCCGTCGAGCCAATCGCACACACAAAGGGATTATTTATTTCTCCCTCCCCCGACATTTCATATCAGGCTCTCAAACGCGCTCGCCTTTCATCCCCTTTCCACTCGCGTGACCAGTCGCACGCGGTCGTCGCACAATTGAGGAAAATATATCGTCGACAGATTTACCGTTCCCCGGTAAAGATCATCGTTCTCTCTCTCTCTTTCTAGTTCACCCGCGTATGCTAACGCGGACTTCACAGCTCGAAACTGTATGCAGAGCCTCCTTACAGCTGCGTTCGAAGTGCACCGGCACTCGAAACATTTCCACGCGGGCGAGAAAACGCCGGAGCGAGATTCACACGCGGCTTTATCTCGCAAGTCGAGCAGACGTCGGACTAGAGGGGAGGGTGCTATCATCCCCCTCGCATTAGCATTTCAAGAGACTCGGCAAAGTACCGCGCGTCGAAGGCTAATTACGTTACATATGCATATGTCGCCCTGCGACTGCGGATGTTCAAAGGCGAAAAGGTCGTGTCGATCTCTACTCCGCTGAGAAACCCCGACGCGAGTCACGCGGCGTTTGGTGGGGAACCGGAGGGGTGGGGGGAGGGAGGGGGGAGGGTCTCTCAGGAGCCTATTATTTTCCCCGTGTGAATGAGCCTAACGAACCGAGGTATAACGTACATCACTCTCCGCGACGCGGTGTACCGACTCTCGTTCCTCTCGGAGCCGAACAGGTGCGGCTAGCTATAGATGCTCCTTTGAATTCGATCCCGGTGGACGTTTGATCCGCATGCCCCAGAGGGGATTTCGCTTCCAACGGGGGGCTCTGATTCATTGCGGTGCTCTCTTCGAGTTACAATGTGCGCATGATCAGTCAGATCCCTCTACCGTTCGGTTATCGCATAAAAAAGGTATTCACATTTTTTTTTAATTAAATTTGTAAACTGGATACATATTCAGTGCCACGCATAAAAGCAAATGTCTGAAAATATAGTTATTCACAAAGTTGCACGGAGAAAAAGAATTAGGTAATTGGATTTACTCGAAATTACTTGCGGGCTCGCAAGTAATTATTTATTTATATTAATTTGATATTTCTTTATTGCAATCACATATATTCCATATGGTTATGAGGGAGAAAAAAATGTCCCTAACTAATTCTATTTCTCTGTGTATAAGTGCATTTCTCTCTAGGGGAAAACGGAGCAGGTTGCAATTTGGGTAGGTTGCAAAACACATCAATTTTTTCTACCAAGAAAGCGGAAGATAAATTACACGATTAGAGTTGAGTCTTAGTTTGGCCCCTTTAGAAACGTGTAGTGGTTTTAAAAAATAATAATTTTTAAGATATATAATGAAACACCAAAATTTATTAAGTGAATGAAGGATGTTTTTGTAACTTAAAAATTTATATGTTATATTATGTAACTTAAATCTGAGTAGGTGTCACAATCTGATTTAAGTTAAAGAGACCATTTGTCCAATCGAATTTTTGATAAGAAATATTAATTAAACTAGATTATTATATTTTAAACGAAATATTGGTGCAGGTGGATAAAGTAGGAGTTATATTATATTATCTTAGTAAAGAAACAAAATTGACCATTATGGGGAAAAAGGGGAAACTCGCGAATTTTAGACTAAAGAGAGAGATACTTAAAAAATGGGGGAATAAGGGGGAATAAGGAACATACTGTGAAGCCTGATTTAAGATTTAAGTAAGGCCGAAAATGAAAAATGAAAAAATACAAAGTAAAATATAGTTTTATACCCGACATCCGAAATGAATTTCGATGTCATTTGATTCTCGACTCCTCCCTTTCTCTCTCCTCGAGTGCACGAGGGACGCTATATATTATACATACGTATCGCTCTCGGCGTAAAAGCTCCGGAGGCGAAAAACTCAGCGAAGGGAACTCGACTCGAGCGGAAAATCGGGCGTCTATATATCACCACGTGTCGTACGGTGCGATCAATTCGATACGAGCTGACCTTGATTGTTTTACAAAAGCGTAAGGACGGTTCTAATTAGCCGAAAATGCGCTTGGTCAGCTCACCACCCATTTAACTACCCGCTCCGTTATCTCTGAAGATATATGCGCGTGCGCCCTGGGGGTGCGATTACACGCGCGCGCACCCACGCACTCCGGCACATATTACGCGTACCCTGCGCCGGTACTTCCGCATCCAGGCGAGCACATAAATAGACATACAATGCTCTCTGATGTATGACGTCGATATACATAGATAATAGGGTCAGCTTCGCGAATGCGTGACAAGTACCCCGGCGGGGAATCGATAGCTCGATTTTGCAGTTCGACGAATGTTCCTCCTATCTCTGTTCGACTGTTCATTTAACCCCGTTCGTCGGATGCGCTCTCTGTCAGTACGTATACGCTGCAGTTGAAATCGCCAGCGGACGGTGATGAGTGGCGATGATGTACGCACATTATTGAAACGTGGAGTGTGCTTGTACGCGAATGCGCGCGGGTAACTTTTTCAATAAACGTGTGTACGAGTGTGCAGTCGGCGAATGAAAGCGAGCAGAGGCGATGTTGTAAGACGTGCTTTTTTTGTAGTGGAAGAAGAGGCGAATGATACGTACATATCGAGATCACAAGTGGTAATTAAAATTCGTCCAATTTTTTTCTTCGTAATATGTACCAGCTTCTGTAGAAGAGGTCGCGATTTAATTCGCGACTCCCTTTCGTTATTATCTGCGTGGAAACTATCCGTATTACACGAAGCTGTGCAGGGGATTGGAAGCTCAGTTTCAAACGAATAAAATAGTGTACTCGAGACGCCGTCAGAGAGCGCGGACATTTAATTACACGTATGTACCTTAATCAGGTCACATTTTTAATGAAGGAGCAACGAGGAACCGGCCCACTCCCTTTCGGAGTCTCGGAATCAAAGAACCGGGGCTTACGGATATACGACGGATGAGAGGAAAGTTGAAAGACGTTAAATCCCATCGAGAGGCAGTTCATGTACGTAACTCTGTTGCAGGTATATTTTGAAGCAAGACTGCGAAACTTCCATTCAGTCAGATATTAAAAGATAGTGGATTTTAATGACTCATTAGGTATTTGAAAGAAAATAAATAAAAATACCAAAAAATATCCAATCTTTCTCCTCGTTTAAGCATTATGAAGGGACAAGAAAAAAAAAGTGGAAAAACGATGGAATGCCGATAATTGATCGCTGTAATTCTTGTACTTATGGTGGTTTTCTCATCTGCGAGTTCCAAGGTTGCTATCCAGTTAGATTTAAAAAAATAGTAGGTTTTAGTAACTCCTTATATGAAAAAAAAAAAAAGTTACCACAAGTGACCAATTTGTTCTCATTTAAACATTATGAAGGGATAAGAAAAAGCAAACTAATGGAATTTATAAGAAATTCGGTAAACTTTTGAGGAAATAACATTGAAAGAAAATAATTGAGAGTTGTAATCGAAATAATTTATTTGCATAAAATATCCACATTCTAAGCAACGGAAGATTAACAAATTAAATCACTCTTTAACTAAGAAATAAATATATCTTAACAAATCTTTTCCCATAATACAAGAAGCACTGTATTATCTGGGCACTGATAGCATAACCATTGTGACATTGAGAAGTCTTACAAACTGTTGCAGCACTAAAAAGTGGCGAAAAGGTATCGTAAAATTATTTGACAGCTCATGGAACGAGACCTTAAAAAATGAATTACCTCTAATAGTTTCTAAAAATAAAAATAATTATCTACTGCCTTGATTGAAAAAAATGACCAAGAGGAGCCCTGAAATTCATCAAATTTACCGCATTCGCATACTCGATAAAACTGACCTTCACTCGGATAAATGAATTCAGTTCAAGATAGAGAATTCGCATTCCGATTCTCTCGACCCACCCATATTTTCTCTCATAACACATAATGGTCTCTTCGAATGACGATAAAGTTATGTTTAGAAATCAGCACGACACATCAGTTTTAAATCGGGAATCCTATGACGTGGAACTCGACGATGCGGTATCACGATGTCAAGGTGGCGCATTAGGTGCCTCTATCGTCGGTCTAATCTGGGTCGCGCAAGGAGCACGGCATGGATTAGCAATAGACTGCACCGCTGGGTCCGCGAACCCACCGTAGGGTAGGTGTACCAGTTATAGCCATGTTTAAGGATTTTTCAAATGTCATGCCTTGTATTTTGTAAAGAATTAACATATCGTTACATTCTATGGTGAGAAATGATAGATTGTATAGTTTTCTTGCAGCAATTCATGAAAAAAAAATATAACGATCTTTCCGTAAAATGAAAAAAAAACCATAAAAAGGAAAAACTGCCGATTTTCCCTATTATAGCCACTCATCACCATTAATAACCAGGGGTGTATGTATTTGTGTCACGTCAGCTTATACTGTTTGATCAGCGATTTTAAACCTTAAGGAGGCAATTTTAAAGCATATAATATCTTAGTTATAAGACAAAAATCTGGAAAGTGGCTATAACTGGTACAGTGGCTATAACTGGTACGCCTACCCTATGGCGCTGCTCGCCTTTTCGCACCGGCTCTCCCTTTTATTCCCCATCGCTCCTTAAAATTACGTCTCGTTGAATCGCCGTATGTATATTCTCGCGTAGACCCGGCGTTCGTCGCTGCGTAGTACCGGGTGACCCTTCCCCTTTGCTATCCTCGCATCGATTCCCCGTTAAAGCGATATTACACGATTTCCTCTACGCGATTCGGTTGTCGAGCGGTCAGGGCTGCAAGAACCTCGGAATCGATCGTGTATCATATACGAGCGATCGATTTGTCGCACTGCCCGTGCTGGAGTAGTGGATGTATCATTGAAGCGAACGAAAAAGAATCGTCTATGGCGGTCGGGCAAATTATCTGACGTCAAACAAACCTTTCAGAATCTAATGTAGCATTCGGTACACTCGTTTGATGTGTTGGTACGATTGATGAAAATATTATCTGCAGAGGTATCGCGGAATAAATATGTAACGATTGACGGAATCTATTCTTCCAGGAGTTTTAAAGGAAATTTATTATTTGTTTAGACGTCAACTTACGATGGCGTTAAGGGGTTAGGTCCACTTGTCAGGGTCGGGAGAATCGAAAAATTTTGTATTGCATATTCGTTAATAATAAGCCTTCAAGAATATGCTCACCAAATTGTATAATGATCAGAGCAATAGAACCGGAGTTATAGGCATTTATAGCGCGCCGCCTCGCTGCTCGGCCGCGCAGCTCAAAACTTTAAACGCGATTATCTCAATCGTGTTTTTCAAAAAACACCTTTGCGGTGGACACGATTACTCAAAATCTAGTACATCGATCACCAAATTTTTTCTGCTCGTTTGTCATGATAATAGAAGCACAAGCCAATACAATATACTAACCAAATCTTTTTCAAATTTTGATTTTGGATGAACTGTTTCCGGGTTATTATGTTCACCGCCACTGATGCTCAAAAAAAGGCACTTCCGGAAAACAGCTACAGCTCCGCCATTTTGAAATCTTTTTTTAGGAAAAATTTGTACAAGTACTTGAAAACATGTACTAATTGACAGTATTAATCGTTTTCAAATAAATATTTATTATGCTGCCGAAAAAAAATGGAGAAAATCTCGTACATTCGCTTGCCACAAGTGGACCTAACCCCTTAATTTGTGTGGAATAGAAATATATCTATTAGGTGGAGTTTAGCATAAGTCTATGTATTAAGTTGGTCACATATATTTCGGTTCGGACTAGTTCGGCTTAAAGCTTTTACTAAAATAAATTTTTATCGAAGAAAATTGAGGTATCAAATAATTATTCGCTTGCTTGGTGGATAAAATGCTGTGCCGTTCGATTGACAAATATAACAATGTACGCGTGCACCATGGACCAGCGCTGTTATTTCTGCGTTCCGAGAACGTCTGCGTTTTATTTTGTTGTGAAAGCTTTAAACAGCCTCGGTCCGCGAATCAGAATCTATGTGGCCGGTCCTAATGATTGCATGATTGAAGGGAAAAGTAAAGTACGTCTTTGGTTCACTATTCGTTTTTGTTTTGTTGAGTTGTTGTAAAGGTAATTTTCCTTGTCTGTGCTCATTCAAGTAGATTTCGATCTTTCGATATTAGTTTCTGATGTTCAAGTCAATCCTTTAATTCTATTCCTCCCTATGCCCAGTTCGATCGATTTGGTCGCCTAATAATAATGACCCCGTCGTTATCGCCATCTGGATCCAACGAATCCAAAAATGTACCTATTTATTTAGCCCTTCGAGCATGCAACCATTAACCTTCCGTTCCGTGGTCACCGTGGGTTCAGTTGACCCAGGCTTTAATTTTGGAGCTCATTGTTCTTCATTTTTTCAACCAAACTAGACCCTTGTTAGATCTCTGAATAAAAACTTCTTTCTCAAAACTCGCACTATAAAACCCCTTTGAAATTGCAGAAAAACGTTTTTCGAAACGCGCACTATAAAACTAAATGTTTCTTCAAATTATCATATTTCACAAGAAACACCGTGAAATTTTATCAAGAAAACTTTAAAAATAAAAAAATTATGACTAGTAAAGCAGCTCACTTTTTAGGCATCAACACATTCGCGACTATTTTTGAATATGTAATTATTTCATTTCTTATGTAAACGTGATAATTCCACATTCTACAATGTTCAAGAAATATTCCATAATTTGTCGATCTCAATTGGATAGATATTGTTCACATGGTTATTAGAAAAAAATTTTTTTTTGTATTTCATTGGTTGCTGTGATCATCGCAACTTTGTACGGATATGTGACTACGGAAAGAGTTAATACATAAACGTATGCCAACGTACACTTTGTATATTTGTTTAATGTTTCACATTATTCATAGAAATAAATCTTCATTCGAACGCGAACATAGGTATTCCAGAACACTATTTTCCCGGATCTCAACTGCTTCAACGCGGATGAATACATTTGTATAAAGTGGTTCGCTACATTCTCCTACAATGTAGAACGTTTTGACGCGACGTAGATTGTTGCAACGCTCGTAAAATCCAGTCACGATCTCCACGAATGCGTTCCCCTCTCTCTCGTTTGCCAAGACAGAGTCGGGTGAACGACGCGGAGTGCTGCGGACTCTAAATTCACGCGCGATTTTGTGGAGACTCTCCCGAGATGGAGAAAGATGACAGGATGAGGAGGAGGAGGAGGAGGAGGAGGAGGAGATTCCCCTCCGTTTACAAACCCCGGAATCAGATATCGTCATCGGCTCGGGAGAAAAGAGGCCCGCGGAGGCGAGACTCGCTCTCCGAGGCGTCGGCGTCTCTCGTCGGACGTTCATCGAGAGAAGCCTTCGAGTATCGTCGCGGAATACCAAACGGGGCTGATTGTCGGCGGACGGAAATGTCGAAGGGACGCGGCGGCGTCTTCGCCGGAATCTTCACCCCCGCGTTTAACTTCGCAGCGCTCCTTCGCTTAGATCAATATGCCGAAATTAGGTTAGGTACGTCGGGTCGGGCTCAAATTACGGTCGGACGATCGGATCGGATTGAATAAACGACTCTCTGGAATTGTCGGCGAGCAGGTGAAGAATCGCAGCGAAACGATTTAGCGCGATACCCCGGGGCAAAAAGCAAGTCGGAAGTGAGAGATGAAGTTTCTCGCCCTCGATAAAAAAAATATTAGGGGAAGTTCCCACGCGCGCGCGGTCGTTTATTGTGTATCCTCATCGACCTCGCGAAAGCTACGGTATACGACGCCACGGACGATCGACAGTTTATTAATCATCCTTTGCATAATTTACGCGCAACGGGGGGTGGATAAAAGTGAACCCGCACACTGCGGTGACGCGGCAAAAAGGAGGACCCAGAACGATAGAGAAAGACGGAAAGAGGAAAAGAGATGAATACAGGGTGGCCACAAAAATGTGGAGTTTAAAAATTCCCCGACTTCCAAGTTTTTCAGAGGAAAATCGCATTCTTCGATACCATTTAACCCTTTGACAGGCGCGTGGGGTTTATCCTACACCCCAGGCAACTTCTTCTCATTGTCAGAGACAGATAAAAGTTTGCTGACTGCTCAAAAAAAAATTCCCTGACTTTTCTCGGTTTTCCGGGTCTGTGGCGATGCTAATATAAGAGCAAAATAGAAAACTCCGTCGTCCGCCGCGCGCAACACTTTTTACGACGGTACGGCGAAAAGCGCCGCGACGCCGACATCGCGTCGGACCCAGCGCGGAAGAGCGACGCCCGACTGAATAAACTGTACGCGTCGCTTGTTTATTTACGCTCGGCGGACCGTGAAAGGGGAATTGTTGCTTTATCGAAAGTTCGGTGCCAGCAATGAAAAAGACAGTTTTAGCGTCACCCCCGGTACGTCTAGTCGTGTAGTGACACAGCCGAGCACGAGGTACAACTGTAGGTGGGCACACTGCGCGAAGAGCTTTAAAGCTCGAAGAGTGCCGCGTGTAAAAAAAACGTCGCTAAGAGCGAGCGCGAAAAGTAACAGCGTCACTCGGACGCGGCAAAATCTTCGAAGGGAGACGCGTGGAAAGTCGCGCGACGGCTCCTTCTTCCTCCTCGGATCGCCCCTCGCGTCTCTTTTTTGTCGCACGTTTGTTTGGAAAGGGGGCGGCGGCGAACGGAGCACGGAAACGATAATGACGGGGCAAGTTATAGAGAGGTAAAAAAGAAGCGAACGAGAGAGGGGGAGGACCGTAGGGAGACGGCGAAATAGATTTTTTCAGCACACACACTCGACTCTCGCAACTCCCCGTAGTCGCGACGATCGCAAAGGGGGAGCGCGGAGATCGAGAGAAAGAGAGATACGGAGTTCCCCCGTTAATCAGACGTCGCTTTAACGGCGTGGCTTGGTATTTTTTACAGCAGCAAAAAATCGCGATGGGTGTAATTGCGTTGTAATACAAATTGCGCGGGAGCAACGGGCCTCCAAATTGGACGAGTGGCCACGTGGGACGATATTCCGATCGCAATTTCATCGGGGCTGTTTACGTCACGGGTGTAAAAAGCCGGTCGATCTGCCCGGCGAACCGACTCATTTAGAACGCAATTGTCGAAGAGTCTTTAATCCCATAATAGCGCGCGGAGAGGCGAACGATTTGTTCGCAAATATTGATCAAACCCCGGCAGCCGCGCGCGAATATCGTCGCACAGTACCCGCGATTGAACGCCTACGTGTTTCGCCGGTAGACAGCCAATAGTCGAGGCGCGCGCTGAAACGCGTACGATCCGAGAAACGCACCGCCGGCTGGTTTCCTTGAAGCGAAATGGTTTCCTTTGAAAGTCTATATCGCGCGTGCAGACGCGGCAGCTGGCATTGGCTGCTGCGACCGCGTCTCGATTCGCAGAGAAGAAAAATGAGGGGAAGAGCGAGGAGCGCTGTACCAGACACGGGGTGAAGAGCCTCGGGGTGCGCGGAGAGAATTTTTTTAGAAAAATTACCGTGACATTCACGGTATCGGTGGGACAGTGTGCGATTCTGGAGAATAATATGTACGTAGATTAACGTAAATCATGCAAATGACGGAGAAAAATGTATACGGGCCAGGACAATTTTTACAGAATGTTTGGGTACATTTTACAGATCTATATAAATTATACAGAAACTGAATTTGGTTTTAGCACTAATTTTTCTTATTGCAGATTTGAAGAATTTGGACACAATTATTTACTCCGTATTTTTCATTTTTCGTTTTCCGCCTTATCAGAGCTGGAAAACGATATTAAATAATGCAGCTACGTCATCGTCTGATAAAAATATCGTTGTAGAGAGTGCTTCAACTTAATTTCTATTGGGAATTTCACATGAAATGTTAATAAAAAATTCTCCCCGTATAGGCGAATTAGGGTAAAAGTAGAAATGAGGGTTAGGAAGTAGGGAATGCCAGACGCTCCGGTTGAAGAGCAAGCTCAAAATTGATGATCTCTCGAAATCGATGCCAGATATCGGACAAAAGTTTAAATGAAAAATATTCATCCATATTTTTATATATATATCTCCATTGCGTTTCGAGATAATCGCGTTCAAAGTTGAACGAACACTGAGGCGTCTATTCGACTTTTATCCTATAGTTATACAAATACGTACGCACGCGCGTATTCGCATGCGGCCATATACAGTCGACGCTTAAAGTAAATTTCGTTTCTCCCGGAGGGTGTAAACGAGGAGAGAGGGAGTAGCACGTCGGGGCGAAATAAAGAGGGCCATGTTTCTCCCCGCAAATTTATTTTTCAACCGGCGAAATACTCTCGAGCGCGAATAACTCGGAAGCCCTACAACGCGGAGGGTGGTTCGAAGCGAGGATGTGTAGAAACTTCATTGAATGTCTCCCCTCCCCCGCCGATAACGTCGTCGAAACCGCGTTACAGCGAAAATCGCCGATGTCGTTGACCCTCGTAAAATTTTGACCAAGATCCGAATTTGACAAGAGCCACGCTAAGAGAAAGTGAGACAGATTGACCCCGGGACGGCAGTTCGCTGGCAAATCGAAGTTTAACGATCCGCGCCATGTCGCGCGTAACTTGGCCACCCAAGTATAAACCCAAAAGCCGGGACATTCGATTAACTCGTGAAATGGGTCCCGGGGACAACGGCAAGAGTAGTAGATCCATCCATCGTAGGAGTGTGGTGTACGCGGATGGACCCGAGCATCGAATCGAATCCCCGTGGATCGGAAAATGAGCGTCAGAGGAATCGAGCCTACCGACTTCGGATAACACGAAATCGCGCGGCGTGCTAAAAGGGAGAACGATGAGGCGTCTCGCGCTAATCTACGTAATGGCGTTTACGCAGGAGTCGTAAAAGGATTTATTGAGCGATAAAAAAAGTCACGGAGAATGTCGAATAAAAATAAAAGGCTACCTGTACGGATTAAGAAAGCTATGAATTACGTACATGCGTAACTTTTGTGCTCTTCGGATAAGAGATTCTATACTAATGCGCACGTATACCAGAAGGAGCCGCATCAAAACCTTACTCCTCGCTCCGGCTTCTTCTCATTATGCAACGGACTGAATGGAGCGAGATGAAAAGGCGCTTCGCATGACTGCGCGCGCGTCAAAACACACGCCGGAGTACCGTCGGAAATTCTCGTCGATTGTTAGCGTCGATTTTCAGATTAAACGCGTATTTTCGAAGGAGGGTTAGCGTGTGGGAGCGGGACGAAGAGATATCTCGCGAATTTTCGTCCGCCGCCCCTATGCAAATAAAAACCCATTGTTACCGCACGGCGAATTATGAAAATTTATTCCGCAGCTCTATTTCCTGGACTGGCGCGTACGCCCGCGTTATATTATACGCACACGTATGTACGCAAGGGGAGAGGCGATAACGATCTTATTAGGAAAGTCGCGAATTACCGAGTCGGCCGCCGCTGAAGTCGACTGCAGTTCGCACCGCGCCGCAGTCGCTCTACTCGGATATCACGTGACTGACCGTTACGTCGTCCGCGTCTTCGCGCGCGCGGAACGACTATATACCTAGATGCGACTTTCTGATCGCGGCGAACGAGGTGGGACGCACGCTGAAAGAAATAATCGCTGGTACCCAAAAAATCTTTTCTTCTATGCAAAGCATGTTATAATTACAGGATCAGTCTTGGTTTTCTTCGTGCAAGGAAATATTTGATAGGCGCGTGCGATTGTTTTCCCTTCGCGCAGATAGAATTGTTTGCCCCAACGAAGATATCCTTCAATCAGGAATATATAGTCTTCGACCGAGAATATAATAAGGTGCTTCAGGTTGAGCGGATGTCCCGTTAATGGTGAATTCCTTATGAAAATCTAAGACTTTATTTCTAATGAAAAAATGTCGAGGGATTAATATTGTTTAAACGGCGAGAGAGGATAATAACCCGAATCGGAGACAGACGGAGGAACGAAGTGTGTCGATCGCGCGAGCGCGCGGTTTACGAGGCGCGCCGGAATAAAAAGATGACGAGTCACGACTGCGGGAGACATGACGTCGTACGCCGGGGCTTAGGGGGTAGGGGTTAATCCACGCGAAATCCGGGTGTAACACGTGTACCGCCGACATCATGGGTAGGATTGACGCGGATCCGCTCGAATCGTCCCATTTAAGCGGAAACGCATCGCCGTGTATAGGGCGATTGGGTAACTGCACAAAACAGATAGAGTGCCATCTGTGGCACGCACCAAGCATTAAGCAGATGCCCGTGGTATAAGCGCTGTTTACACGTTATTTTGGATAATAATTGAAGTGTTTTACCTATGAGATTTAATCAACATGGCCTCAATTATAATAGAATGTGGATTTGAAAGCATTCAAATAAATTCTTTCCGTGGAAAATCGTTATCAAAAGGTAAATACAAGCAGCGCCACCAAGCTGGGTTTCTTGGCGAAACTTGGATGTACATTCTCTATATGTACACGTGTAACACAAACAAAAGCTACGTTTGTGGAAGTACGCTAGAGCCCTATAGTAGCAGCCGTCCGCCAGCTACAGCGCGAGAGCCTTCGGCAAACAATCGCGTCTGATAAGCTGTCCCAATCGATGGACAGCCGCGGGCCTCGCCAATATACGTGGGTATAGAAGCCGTCTACGCAAATGGGTGGCGTGAGGGGGGAGGAAACAACAACGCCGTCGGCTCTTCGCGGCAGACCACGTTCCGTTCGCACGTGTGCGGATCTCTCTCTCTCTCTCTCTCTCTCCTCTCTCTACCCCTCTCCCTTGAGGTAAGCTCAAACGAGTGAGAAGAGCGAAACCCAATTTTCAATTCGGATCCCCCGTCGATTCCACCGAATGACGATGTAATGTTCGAATGAACCTCGGGGCGAGACGTTTCGTTGAGAGCAACCGCGTCCCGTCTATAGGGGGATTGGGTAACTGTACAAAACAGATAGAGTGCCATCTTGTGGCCGCACCAAGCATTAAGCAGATGCCTAGGTGGTAAGCGCTGTTTACACGTTATTTTGGATAATAATTTAAGTGTTTTACCCCTATGAGGTTTAATCAGTATGGCCTCAATTATAATAGAATGTAGATTTCAAAGCATTCAAATAAATTCTTTCCGTGGAAAAACGTTATCAAAAGGTAAGCACAAGCAGCACCACCAAGCTAGGTTTCTTGGCGAAACTTGGATGTACATTCTCTATATGTATTATACATGTGTAACCCAAACAAAAGCTACGTTTGTGGAAGTACGCTATAGAGCCCTATTACACCGAGTTGTAATTACGTTAGCGAAGAAGCAGGGGAGACCAATATTCTTCTTTGGTGTCCATCTACGCGTAGACAGTGACGGAACGAAAGGAAATCGAAGCGAGACGAAACAAATTTGAGGCCCTTGGCAAACATCACACCCAACGCGACAACCGAGGTTCGTCTCGCGGCGTTCCATTTCGCTTCGCCTTCCCTCACGCTCGTTCGGGAATGAAATTCCCTCGGGGGTGAGAAAACGCCAACTCAATTTCTAAGTTCATTTTCGTCGGTTTAAAATGTGTCGCGAGTTTGGATGCGTAAGTATTTGTATGTGTACGTCGTCGGGCGCGCGAGCTTCTCTTATCCGGCGTCTGCGTCTTGTTTATCTCGCCGGGGTAAATAATCCCGTAACAAAGTAGGGAAGGCTAACAAAGTTGTGACGTTCTTCTGCCGGAGACGCCGGTGGAGCGAAGAAACGCTTTACGCACGACCGCGCGTGCGGATATGTATTCGTTGCGTGCGTTCGGGAGTCTGATACAGACGCGTGCGGGGCCAAAAGCGAATTTGATGTTTCGCTTCGTATCGTTCTCGTCGGTTTCAACGAAATATGGGCTGGGGAGAGAGAGAGAGAACGACGCGGTAGAAGTATTTCTCATTTTCTCCGGTCAAAAATATTCGTCGTCGTTTGGTGACGTTCGGCAATTTACCGACAGGGATTGATGGATGGTGAAAAGAGCCATTTTTTAACCCTTCGATATTCGCGTCAGAATCTGAGACGCCAATACTCGCATGTGGTGTGTAGGGCACACCCTACAATATTTATGCTTTAAATGTTAATCATTTCAAAATTTTGACTTGCAATAAAAATTATTCATGTTTTGACATATTTTGAGACAGGGTATAAGTATCACCTCTTCGTTTTTTACTTTAATTAATGAAAATAGGAGTTATATATTATTAGGAGAAAATGTCAGTATTTTTACATTCGACGTATCACGTTATTTGTATCACGATAGTACGATTCCACAGAGGGGAAATATAGGCTAATTTTTTTACATAATATGTACTTTGCCGCGTATTACATTTGGCGGCGAGAGGGAGAAAACCACATCACCGTTACAGAAGCTACCGCTGCCGGCTCATCACGAGGAATGCGTTCTCTACGCACCCATCGCGTGCACCCGATACATGTATACATATACATATACATTCTGGTGAGATACATTCGGGGGCGCGCGCGAAAATCCGAATTCAATTTCTAACTCCAATTTCGTCGGTTGAAATGAATTACGATATCGGATTTGCAATACCCGATGTTGTTATCGAACGAACCGCGCTTCGATTTATCACGTCGGGATAAAATTCCGCGGTAAGCGGATAGGCGATCAATTTTTTAAACACCGCGATACGCATGCATTGTATAAACGACGAAGAATTGAGGCGGAAGAGAAGAAATAAGTATCTAAAGAAAAATAGAGTTATATTCTCGCTGGAAAGTTAAGTTACTAGAGCGTGAATTTCAACCTCTCGTGCGATCGACTCGTCCTCTCGTACTGCAAATAAAATAGCAAACACAACGAACGACTTTATGCTCCAATTTCCTCTTAGCGCGAATATCACGTATGTTACGTACCTACGTATATCTGCCGCGGTTTGATTTCATCGCGTAGCTCGTTACATTTTCAATTTCTCTCTCTCCCTCTCTCATCTGCGCAAAAATACAGTCCATTTCGTGAATTCACCATCCGACGTTACTACCCCCCCCCCCCCCCCACCCTGTGATTTTCAATTTATGAAGATTATAGATTCCCTCGTTATTAAATAATCGAGTTTCCACCTCACCAATCGACCGAACCATTCTCCTTGCCGTCTCGTTTCTGGTACCAGGCAGATGGCTGGCAACTCGAAAATAGATTTCGCTAGACGTTTCTATTATTGTGTTCTCACTCGTGAATTCCGACGCCGCTCGCGAAATTATTCCCGCGTTACTCGACAATTTCTGTTTTTACGAGGGTTTCTGGATCACTCTGCGCGCGCGTATAATACCCAGCTTTATCTCCCCCTTTGAACGATTCCAATGTCGCGATTATTACCGAGCGGTAGATCGATGCGAACTATACACGACGTCGTTTCATTTGACATTTTCGCGCGCCTACGTCATCACGACAGTCGCAACAGAGGAATCGTCGATTCGAGAGCATCAGGGCTCCCATTCAGTCAGATAGTTCAAAAATAGTGGGTTTTAACGACTCCCTATTTGAAAAAAATGACCAAAAAATGACCAATTATTTCTCGCTTGAACATCATGACGAGATAAGAAAAAGCGGTCTAACGGTGTTTGTAATAAATTCGATAAAGTCTTAAGGAAATAATATAAAAGAAAGTAATAGAGATTTGTGTAAACGAAATAATTTATTTTTATAAGAACACAACGAAATTGTGAAGCATGGAAGATAACAAGTCAAATCACTCTTTAATAACACGCGCAACGATATCGACTACTTGTTACGCACCATTATAACGATTACAGAACAACGTGAAATAATTTGACGAACTAAGGAACGAAATCTTAAAAATAATGACTTGTAAAAATAACAATAATTTTCTACTGACTTGATTGCAAAAAAAATGACCAAACATTAACAAAAAACGACCGACTGGGAGCCCTGGAGCACGTCGCGGACCGCGCAAATGTAATCTTCCAGCTCGAACGTCGTAATTGTGGGTGACTCGTCTATGACGTGCAACGGACATGAGTATTACACGTACGAGCTTTGCCGGAGGGTTAAACTGTAGCGATCCTGTGTGCGGATGCAGAGGAGCTTCCAGTGCGGATGACTTTAACGACGGTTCACTGACAAAGGAAAGTGACGTTGTAACGCGTGCAATGTCATCCCAAGAATGAGCATCAACGTCGAGTGCGACCGACTGACGCTTGAATTACGGATGTACCTACACTGAAAACAAATATTTCGATAAAACTACAATCTCTCGGGCGGCCAACCAAATATACCTACGGTTATTTGCGTGACATTAGATATGTATGCGAATTACAAATTTAATTAAACGATATGAATATTTTTTATGCGATAACCGAATTTCGATAGTTTATCACCCCGTTTTCTTCTGTTTCCAAGAATCGCGTACGTGATATTTCTCCGTTTCCCCTCTGCCAGACAAAATTACAGCTCGTTGTAACGAGACTAAATTTATCGTTTCGTCGCGGAATCTTTTGACGACCTCGTTAAGACGCTCGATGGAGGGGAGGGTGTATCGATTTGTAGATGATTGGAGAAGATAAGAGTGGTCCCGTTTTCTTTGGCAGCCATCTTTTTTTTCCTCAATCACGATAAATGCGTTATATATAGTAGGTACCATTGGACCGCGCAGTCGGGGATAACTTTTTTTTTCAGAGACGCGGACACGCACAACTGCGTAATTTCTTCAAATTCGTAAACTCTCTGTCTCTTTGTCTCTCTCTCTCTCCCTCCCCCCGCAGAAATTCAATACTCCTCTTTTCAACGGGAAAGCTTTTCCCCCCGTAAAAAAAACCGAAGCGCACGAAAAGAATTTAAAAAAAAGTCACGGTCGAAGAGCGCAATCCGACGGAAGCGGAATTATTTATTCGACGTTTTATACGACGCGAATAATAGGCCGCGCGTTCTACCGGGTTGCCGCGCGCTTACGCCTCGCGAATCTCGGTTGGAAAGACTAATTAGGCGCCCCCCGCTTACCGGTAATTGCGGAGTTAATGCACGGCGAAAATGGTCTTCTTTCGACTCCGCCGGAAGGAGGAGTAGAGAACACGAGTACTCGCCGGGATCCGGCTTAGCGGAGGACAAATTGACGTCGGAAAGTCGCGCGCATCACGCGATGAATGGACGCGGGGAGATACGAGAAAAAATCGTGCCGCGGTAACGCGAAAGAGATGAGCATTCGTCGCGGGGAGGAAGAGATCGAGAAAAAGAGCCGGGCGACGAGACTATGGAACGTATTCAAAGAGTTTGTTAAAAAGAAACGCCGTAAAAAATTACGGCCACTCTCTCCCCGCGTCTACCGCTCCGTGAAGAACTCCAGTGAAACGTCCCGTCGCCCGAATGACCGTTTCCGCCGGCACGTACCGCCGTACGTTTCCCACTTTTCAAAGGAACGGCCTCGACAAGTCTTTTTAGCCCCTCCTCATGCGTCAATTTGTATTTGACCCATTCAGTGGTTACCTCGTAAAACGATTTCCGCGAAAGCTTTTTCCGCTGCTTTTCTTGGTTTCAGTCGCGACGAATTCGGTCTTCTCATAAAAAAAAAGTAATCATATTTTTTAATTCAATTTCTAGTCTGTATGCATATTTAATATCGTATGAAAAAGAAAATGTCTGAGAAGAATAAACATTCGCAAAGAGTTATAAAAGCGTTTCTCTTTATAACGCTGTGACATCAAAACGCCAGAGACGCACTCTCACTTATGCCAAGCAACGAGTGCGAGAGAGATGGGCTTACAACACGATGACGTAGCTCCAGTTTTAAATGTCGTTTTCCAACTTAAATAAAACCGAAGATGGAAAATGAAAAATACGGGGTAAATAATTTAGTCTAAATTGTCTAAATTCGAATGTGCAATAAAATAAAAACGTTAAGAAACGTAAAAAATAATATAAAAATATTATAATAGCTTCTCAAACGAAGGAGTTATAGTGATTTGAAAAATAGGGGTTGCCAGAGTTTCGATTCTTTTGATCAGAATGCTGGTGGCCTTCCTTAGAGTGCTGCAAGAAATTCTTATACGATTTTGTGCCAGCTCTTGAAAGGAGGAAGTTACGGGGACTTGATTTCTGAAAATTGTGAACCTGGCCCCCCATATCTTTAAATCCGTTATTTCAGCAGTTATATACGAGCCCGCACTTTTCCTAAAATCGATTGAGCGCTTCAACACTCTTAGGGCTATTGGAACTCATACTTTTTCCAAATTTTTTCAAATGAAGGACAGCTTCACAGAGGTGAGAGTCGGCCGATTTACCACCCCCAAGCCGCTATCAGACGTAAGGCGACGCAGTACAGCGGTTTACGCGCGACGACGCCGGATGACGCGGGAATAGGTAAGTCTCCTCCGCACGTTCCAAGATAACTTTTCCCACAAGGCGCGCGCCACGTGTCACGACGGCGAACGGCGGTCAATATTCGGCATACGTATATGTTACACATCCATATATCCAGACATACGGCGAAAGAAAGAACTCGTCGAAATAGAGAAAGATAAATAAAAAGTCCAATTCTTCTCGCTATCTCTACTCGCTTTCCTTCGACTCCGGCGAAAGGCCTGTCCAGCCGCGAAAGCACACGACATTGACGAGGGACGACCTTTCGGCGAGAAACCAGTGAGTGCCACGCGCTTCAGTCGCGCTTTCGTCGACCAGACAGCGGGAAAGCGCTGTAAAATCGCTCGACCTGACGCCGATTGACGCGAGGCTTCGATATCGACGCTGAACCGAAAACCGTCCTGAATTTTGGACTAACCACACGAGCTTCCGTGTTTACGCTATCGTATCCCCCTCATTTCAACGGGGTCGCGTCTGGCGCTATACGCGATAGCTCGAACGCGTAACGTCGCCCGCGCGCGGCACGTGCGTGTAGTAAATTTTCATTATGGGAAATTATCTCGGCGCGTAACGAGGAACTATTTCTCTCGCGAACAATTTATCGCGTACCGGAGAGGAGATTTGATGGTAGATCGGAAAATTAGAAACGTCTGGAGATGAGAATTTTTATTTGGAAGACGAGATAATATGTATTCATTTGAAGGGGACGATATTTCATGTCGTTAGGTTTCGATCAATACATTCGATAGCACAGTTTCGAACGCTCATTTGAACGAAAAATGTCGAATTTAAGAGACCATAGCCAATGTTGAGTTTATTAATAACTAGATCTATAGAGAGATGTTTTCGAACTGGGCGACCGTCGGAAATAAAGTAATCAATAAACAGAACAGCGGCCATGGTCTTTAAAGTCGAAATGTTTCAATCAAATGAACGTTTGGAACTTCAGGCACATCTAAAAGTTTACGAGTCGGCGAAAGGCAATACCTAATTAACTTCGCCGTATAGTAGGATGAAATTAATTGAGGGGGTTAGAATAAAAGGGGTACAAGTGATTTCTCTCATATATGGACTTAGGTGCAGATTTAGGTTATTTGAATTTAAGAAATTCAGGATCTATGCATGTGATCCCATGTGATAGATGAAGCTCAAAGCAGGAAAACTTTTTGTACTAAATAAATTGGCACATAAGGTACCCTAAATCTGCACTTAAGTCCATATATCGCTCATTTGCTGCAACAACGTCATAATTCAAAATTAGAATTGTCCCAAACGACGACATTAAAAGTTGAATTATTATATTATACGAGCGTTGATAATTTGCTGCCAGATTATAATAATTATTATAGAATTTTTCTGATAATTATCATAATCTGGCAGCAAATGGTCAACGCTCGTATAATATAATAATTCAACTTTTAAAGTCGTCGCTTGGGACAATTCTAATGTTGAATTATGACGTTGTTGCAGCAAATGAGCGATATAAGAAAAGTCACTTGTACTCCTTTTATTCTAACCCCCTCAATTCTATTTGACTACTTAGCACTACCGAACGGTCGCGCGTTCTAAGATGATCGTTCTGGAGAGAGTGATTATTTCGTTATCTATGGATTTTTTGGCCATACTGCCATAGAACTGTTTTGTAGATCGAAATGTATTCTACAAAAAATTATTCCACCAATTTCTGTCTACTGTCTACTGTAATATTATAGTATTAATAACGTAGTACGTATCATATGATTTCAAGGCCATTCGATTATTCGATCATCAATGGTGCTTTCGTTTCCTAAAACCGCGTTAAAAAAAGAATTGTGCTCACGTCTGATTCCCCAGTCCATCATGTTACTCGCAGATCAGTCTTTTCGCGTGGCAATGTAGAGTAAAGCTTATAAAGATGTGGTCCCTCCGTTTGATGGTTGGTCGATTTGAAGTTTCCTTTCGGCCTTCCTCCAAAGTGAAAAAGCACTCGGCGCGATACCAGTAAAAATTACTTCGAGTATAGATTTGGTCCGCTGAGAAGATTCGCCACGGGGCGAATCGAAGTTTCGCGTCGATAAATTCCTCTTCGTTAGCGATCGATTCTCGCCCGACGAAAGTTGGTCCTATCGGATTCTGATATCGCGACTTTCAATTCAGCTTCGTCGTTCCCCGCTGGAAACCGCGCACGATCGGGTTTCGTTCGCGAAGATCGGACTTGAATGCGACCTTATGTCAGTCGATGTCCGATAATAGGGCGATTGGGTAACTGCACAAAACAGATAGAGTGCCATCTGTGGCACGCATCAAGCATTAAGCAGATGCCCGTGGTATAAGCGCTGTTTACACGTTATTTTGGATAATAATTGAAGTGTTTTACCTATGAGATTTAATCAATATTGCCTCAATTATAATAGAATATGGATTTCAAAGCATTTAAATAAATTCTTTCCGTGGAAAATCGTTATCATAAGGTAAGTACAAGCAGCGCCACCAAGCTGGATTTCTTGGCGAAACTTGGATGTACATTCTCTATATGTACATGTGTAACACAAACAAAAGCTACGTTTGTGAAGTATCCAATCCCCCTATAGTGGCTTAGAAAAAACGCTGGTCCCAAGCAGGAGAGAGCCTTCCGGTTCTCCGCGCCGCGGAGGTTTAAAACGCCGGGGGAAGTGTTATCCGTTGCGTCGAGTTGCTACGGCGTCGGCGCGTCCTCTCGCGTGATGAAATTAACGCGATTGTAGCGCGTAAAAAATTAGTGTCACGCGAACGATCCTCGTAGTTCTCGCGAGTCGTTTGTTCGTAATTCTTATTAGTCACGGTGGACAGACGTTCGAAGCGATTCTTTCTATTTTTTTTAGGTTATTTTTCTTTTTTAGAAAACGTTTGACGATTAAGTTACTATTAATATTGTATAGCCTTATTTAATGCTCGGATTAGGTAGCTGCACGTGGATGTATCACACGTTGCATGCGTATTTCTATTAGATATGACATCGAAGATACATGTTGCATGTATTACGCGCGGCGCTTGCTCCGCGCGCGGCTGATTACATCGCCTTTCATGCGACGACGAGAACGTATCGTTACTGTTTCATCCCGTCGCAGTCGTAAAGCGCTTCTCATTTACTTCAACGCGACACAACGGCGATTGCGACGGCTCGACTGGCAACAGCGTTTCCTCCGGCTTCATATTCAACGTCGTCTCGAAGCGCGAGTATAAAGTCGAATCGCTCGCAGCGGTTAGAATGTTTGAAAATCACGCGCATCTCATCGCTCCGAGTGGAATTTACAAAGTATCGTATAAACCCGGTAATTAAATTTTCCTCTGAGCCGATGTCGATACAGAGCCGTCACTCGATTTAATTAAGACGAGATCTCGAAGCGCTCGACAAAGAGATTTACGGATTACGGGAGCCGCGATAGCGTTCACCCGCGCGCCACGACCAGCTGCTGCTGCGGCATCGCCGCTTCGCACGATTTCCCGGCTGATTCTCGCTCGCCGCACCGTCACAGTGTCTCCGCGCGGAATTTGGAGAAACGACGCTTCATCTCGTTCGCGCACTCTTTGATCAGATGTCGAGTTGCGCGAAGCGACGAACGAACTGAAAGACGATTTCGAATTCTCGCCGCCTAGCCGCGGGATGAACACGAGGAACGCTCACACGTACCGCGGCAGATAGGAGAGGACTGACACTAAAGCCGCGACCAGCGCGGTATCCCCTCTCCCACGCCACCACTAACGCTCCCACCGTCGCTGCCGCCAACTATCTCACCCACCCTCTTTTCCTCCCGCGCGACGGCGGCCATCTCTCATCCCATAGGAAACGCGGAGAACTTCGGTCCGAAGCTTTCTCCTCGCTTTATGCCCGAACCACTCCGCGAAAACTCGGCGTGACGGGTCGAAAGGTTAAGGGCTACGCGGGGCTGCTGATATATATATTATAAATATATATAAAAGCATCTTGAGCATTTTCTTTTACCGCAGGAAAAAATCCTCGCAGACGTCGAGCCGCGTGTGGGTTGGACAGAGTTCGGCCGTGCTTTTCTAGGCGCAGTTCTCGGAAGCTCCTCGTATCGGTGCTTCGTAATTGCGGTCTGGCTGCGGTCGGTATATCCGCGATGTGTGGCCACGTGAAGGATACGCGGAGGCGTATTATTCGACAAGCGCGGTAGATGTCGAGATCACTGCCGTACAAAAGATCCGAAGTGTGGAATAGGTTCTTTTGGTACGGCTGAAAACGAGAGTAATTTCACTCGTGGTCGCTATACGCGCGTGTGGCACATCGGCTGCCAGAAAGATTTGTGTGATCGTCACGACGTTCATACAAACTATAATAATCGATTGTTGTAAAGTTCACGTTTATTTTGCCGTGCGAATTTGAAGAAATAATCATTCTTAAATAAATCGTTAAATTTACATGATTATGTGATTCGAATTTATAACAGTAATTATGGTAGCAATATACCTATTTATGAAAAATTGTGCTTACATCGGATACACACTGAGAGAAATAATTACTAGTGAAAAAAAATGTTTTTTGGTGCAATGAATGTGTTCTCGAGTTAGGAATATTATATTTGAGTATAGAATATTAAGAATCTGTATTCTTATACATTTTCAAGATCATATGGTCTTAATTCAAGAAATATCTGTTTGATACTAGCAATCATTTCTCTCAGTGCACGTTTAGCATTTTGTTAGTATTATTTTGAAATCATTTAATGTTAGAAATATGCTTGCTTACTGATGACTCATAAAGCGCACAATCTTGATATATTTGAGGAGCTAATCTTATATGTTATTTGTAGAAGGTGATTTTTCGTAATAAGCCCTTTTTCTGCCTTCCTACGAAACCGAAAGCGATAAATGAAGTAACGCTTTAAAGATTAAGTTCTCCGCTTTTGACGAACTATTAACTTACAATTGCACATTAAATTTGTTTTTAATCGAAGGTAAAATTTGACTTTTGTCCCTACACTTTTCCAATGGATCTTCGGTCGTCCGCGAAATTTCCGCGCGGGCCCTCTAATACTACCTAAAATTGCTATACAATTTACGTACATTTGTCGATCAGAACTGTTTATCGCGAAAATAACAAACTAGCTTCATTCGAACTGAGAAATCGTCGAGTTTCCACGTGAATATCGAAGTAAGAGTCGTGTGACCAAAACGCGGAATATGCGTTGTACGAAAATACGTATGAATATTTAATAATGAGACGATGGCGCGAAATGGAATATTGTTTTCGTCTCCACGAACTCCACACAGAGAAAAAGAATTGATTGGATCTACTGAAAATTACTTGCGGGGTCGCAAATAATTATTTATTTACATCAATGAAACTCTGTAATACGTCAATTAAATATTTCTTCCTTACAATCATGCGAAATAGTATGTGATTGTACGGAAAAAATATTTAATTAATGTGAAAAAAGATTTAATCGATATAAATAAATAATTACTTGTGACCCCGCGAGTAATTTTTAATAGATTTAACTAATTCTTTTTTTTCTGTGCGGTCCGAGTGATTCTTAAAGGCCTCCCGATATCGGTCACGATTCCTTTCAAAAAAAATTTGTCCATCGCGTCGGGTTCTTTCTCAGAAAATCTCACATTTCTTGTTTCCCCAAATCGTATACCCATCCGCGAGACGCACTCCGTCGGTTCTATTTGTCCCATCGTAATTGGCGATAAGTCCGCAGTCGTATACCGGGCGGTGGAGAGGACGCGAATTTGTGGGAGAGAGAGGAGCTCCGCGCGCACACGGGACGCGCGAGAGAGCTTCTCGCCAGGCGTCAGCATCGATGCAGCGCCGTCGGAGCTCGGAGGACCGGAAACATCAGTCAGACCATTATCGGTCCGCGTTGTGTGGGAATGCACTCGCGTAACCGGCGCTTCGGGTTGGTCGGTGCATTAAGATCACTGCGGGTACATAATCGGGTGGTTCGCGCGTCTCACCGACGCGTTCTCGATCGCACCTTTCCTTCTATTCACGGGGAAAGAAATACGCGCGATGGAATCGCGTATCGCGTATATCCCCGGCAAATGATTCGAAGGATAGAATCCTTTTACGACTTTTCGCGCGGCTGAGCGATCATCGGCGAGTAGAACGACGAAACGTCGTCGCGAAGGCAATGATGCGTACGGCCATTAGGTATTCCGAGGAATGACACATCGCTGCACTCGTGTATAGCTTAGCCCCATCAACTTAATGCCCTTCATTGACGCTCGGATGAGCAGATCGCGCCACCTTAATGGGAGCTGCTAAGTTTCTCCTTGTGCCTCTCCCCCTTGCTTCTTTTTTTCTCGAAGGATCGACCCAAGGACGCGATTGCTGACGTCGCAAAGCGGTCACGGTAAAATCGCGCGTTGACCTAACAGCCTGCGGGTCGTCGTTTTCGAGGTTGGGCGGTTCACGCCCTTACGTCAATGTTGTACATACGGGGTCAAAGGGCACAGACGCTAGATTCTCGCGGAGGTGTTCCATTTGATTGGGGGGTTATATGTATACATTTTGTTTTCTGGGAATTCATTTAGCTTGGTAGATCGAAGTGAAGCCGCTAGAAAAAATGTTATTATTGACTGAAATTCAATGCATGCTGTAACGCGCGAACGAGGTAAAGACTCGAAAAGATTGAGTAAGTACGCGTGCGCTGAGAAGAAAGTGAGTGGTAAAATTACGAAAAATCGCAAGGTTGAATTTTCCTGGTTGCTACACTGAGACAAAAATGTACTTGATCGAAATAAACGTGCCTTTGGATAGTCCCAAGAGCGTATTTATTCGATTTAAATGAATATCGATTTGATTCGAATAACATCTGATCAATTCAATAATCTAATATTTGCGTCCAACCGATATTCATTTAAATCGAATAAATATGCTCTTGGGACTATCCAAAGGCACGTTTATTTCGATCAAGTAAATTTTTTCCTCAGTGTAGTACCATGTTTACGATTAGACAGATCATGAATACAATCGAAATAACTTTTGTTACGTGGTTATAGTGACAATAAGATTGTAGTTTATGATAGCCATGCATCATGGTTAAATTAACCAGAAAAGTAGATCGATAATATTACTGTATGGTAATGTAAACTATATACAAAAAAAAGATAGAGGTCATTGATTAACCATACTCTTTTAATGAAAATCACTGAAAATTTGCGAAAAGTTACTGGTTCTCAGTTATTTTTACTGATTCGGATTAAGAAAATACTGCAGGTTAATTTGGTTGCAGCACAATCGTGATCTTCTATTACTATAACCAGAAATTCACTATTTAGAATTATCGAATCAGGGTTGGCGCCAAAATCGACCATGATTTCTAGTTAAATTATAGTTCCTTTAACTAGATTTTTCTGTCAGTATGCTTCATAATTCTGAGCACTGATACGCTAAATGAACATTAGTGTATACAGCTTTGAAAATTCAACGTCTAGCGGAAAATGTTAGAGTGTCTCGGGTAAAGCAGCTTCTACGGATTCCAATTACCGGCCTTGGAAGTACCGGTTCAATATTGCCGGCGGCTTGAAAACGCGACAGTGGCAATATCCCGGGAGCAATTTAATTTACTTACATTTAGTTCCGAATCGATCTATTTTCCATTAAGCGTGCCAGATTTTCAATGTAATCACGAATTAACCTTTTCTGCTCGTTCAGGTCGTGGGCGTCCCCAAATTGGCCCCTATATATGTATGTTTCTGAACTTTAATACCGTGTCTAGTGAAATTTAAGAGTAAAATGACCTCTTCAAATTTTCCAGTCTAAATAATTAATTTCAAATCAATTTTTCCCAAGTCTGATATATAGATCTGATATAATAAAAATCCACTCTGACTATTTTATTTTATTACACGCGCCTTAAGATTTTCGCATAAATCGAAATCTCTGGAATTGAACTCTCGACTGCCCTGTACAACGTATTTTTTCACTGATTCCGAAAATGATGGATTTATTAAGATCTCGAAAAAAGCCCCAAAATATCAATGATTTTCTATAAAAAAGTAAAATAATTATTTAGACATCAAATCGTCGACATCTTCTTGTTTCTTTTGAAATATCGACCAAATAACCGTGCTTTTCGTAATTAGCGTGAAAAAATACACAAACTAGGATAGTCGAGCGATTGATTCAAGAAATTTCAGTTTTCGGCAAAATGTCACCACTCAACATTTCTTCAATTTTTTCATGAAAATCGAAATCTCTCGAATCGAATTCTCGTTCTGTGATGTTTTTTGTTCACGCTGATTTCGAAAATCTATGATTTATTGCGGATATCAAAGGAATACCGAGATATTATTTTCAATTTCAACTTTCTCGGAATGCCCGAGAGATATTTAGGTTTCCTCCAGCTTGAAATAACAAATTTTCTCCGGCGCCTATAGGCTGTGTCAATATAAACCAAACAAATAGTTTAAAGCAATAAAATGATACCCGAAAAGCTTTTAAAATTTTGCACGAAATTTTCACGGCCCGCCAAATTCTTCAAGAATTTCAGACTTCGTAGATTTTCCTTCGAGCTGTCCATCGTATTATCGGCAGGTCTGCATTACAAAGAATTTCCATAATATATAGAGCGTGAGCAGGGAAAGTTATAAAAAGTAGAGCAAGTATAAACTTTTCCACATGAATAAAATCACGGGTCCTCTCGTCTTGTCGGAACGAAAATAATTTACCAATATACAGGTAATACAAACGAATCGTACGCTACGCGACTCGGGGTCCGTTGGTAAGTAACGGTAGACGAAATTACACGATTTATCCGCGAGCGTTCTCCGCCTTTTCCTGCTCCGTGCTCTCTCTTCCCTCTCCTCCTCACGATTCTCGATTCACCGAACCAAAACAACACGGAGACAGCTCTCGCGCGGTCCGCTGCGCGAGCGGAGTTTGAATAAAAATTGCCTAAGCGCATTAGAGCTCCCGCTACCTACTGATGGACGAAAAGTAGTCGCGCGCGCAGGAGTGCAGAAACGGGGCATGGTGTCTAGCAAGATATGAAAAAAAAAAATTTCCTGACTTTTTTCCAGGTTTTCAGTCTAAAATAATAAATTTTTCCTGGCCATTAAAGATATAGATCCAGCATGTAGTATTACTATGCATCAGTCATTCTGTCAAATGAACATCACTGAAAGAACTCTCGGTTAGGCTAACAAAATATTTTGAATGAATACGAGTCAACAAAACGTTTTTTTTTAAATCGCGACATTCTTTGGTTGATTTAACGAAAACTTTGACGGCAGAGCTAATTATTTGGATAATCCAATAAAGATTTTTTTAGATTATCAAATTGACTCAACAAAATTATTTTGTTGGCTACCTTTTTTTCTCCGTGCAGATTAACGAGTATCGATATAACGAAAATATATTATCTTATTATAATTTTACGAAATGACATTTTTATTGCTTAATAACGTTTCTTAAATTATTTTCTTTAAAATAAGAAAGAATTTTCAAAGTACATTTAGTCATAATACACTTTATATAGGTATTAACATTACTTCCATTGGCAATCGATATTCTTACTATCGGTGAAAATAGAGAATTGATTCATAGGCAACTCCTACTTAAAAAATTTATGAAGCTTGAATTGCAGAAAATCCTTTAATTTCCTTGATTTTACCCTGATACACCTAATTCCCTGAAAATTCCAGGTTTTCCAGAATTCCCTGACCGTTGGACAACATCCGCGGCTACGGGTTTCCTAATAGAAATCTTCATCAAATTCGGATCAGATTCTGAACAGATTCCGCGGACTAATCAGAATCTAATACGGATGTCTGATCAGAATCGGATCTGGAGTGTAACGTAATTTGTAGTCTGGATCGTATATGGATATCGTATAAAACATGGAGTTATGATCCGAATTCGATAAGCTTCGACTCGGAATTTTTGTACCGAGAAAACAGTTTATTTGTAGTTAATAAATGTTTGCTTGAATATGGCGAAATAAATATTTTATCGAATCAAGTAAATATTCGTTAATAATTACGATATTTATAGGGCACAATGAAATCCTTTGAGGCAACCGTTTGAGTGAAGTGAACATTAAGAATCGTTTATTTTTTTGTTTTAACGAACCATTTATTTCGCCGTATTTGAAATTACATTTATTAACCATTAATACATTTTTTCTTCAGTGTATCATCTGAATAAATCCGATAAGCCTCGACTCGGTATTCTGACCAAAATGCTATTTGAATCACCAGACGAAAATCCGATCTGGAATTTTAATTGAGATTATATTTGATCTAAATCCGATCAGCTTCGGATCGAAACTTCTGACCAGAATTAAATCCTAGTGATCTGACCAGATCTTGGTCATTACAACTAACTTAAATATAATACAATTCTACGGATAAGAATCGCATCCAAATCGGATCATAAACATCGTAACACGCAACCTCGCGGTATATCTGATTCATTTCTGATCCGTCATCAGAAGTCTCTGATGACACTTCTACTCGAATATGAGACACTTCCGGCGGTTCTCAACCTCGAGGACGAAACGCGGAGTTGGAAATGTTTGTCGCGCAGAATCGTTCGTTACATTCTGACGTAACGCCACGCAATTGAATATTTCATCTCGACTCCGAATAGAAGGGGGAGTGACGGGGTGGGGTTCGTTGAAGAGCGAAGCGCGCGTGAAGGGCACGAGGGGTGTTGTAAAACTTTAACGACTCCCCGCGGGGAGGCGGGTGAGCTGCGGTATTGTTGGAAAAGTTGTAAGACGCAATTAAAAGAGGTGGAATTGAAGCCGCGAGAGTGGAGCTCCGTCGTCGTCGTCCTCCTCGGCGGCAAATGATAAAAAAAGGAACGCGCGCGCGTGTGCGCGGTGCCCCCCAAAATTCGATTAATCAACGGCGTTCCGCCCGCGACTTCGGCGCGCGGGAGAAGAACTCATAGGAATTTGTGTAATTAATCCCAGCCGCGAAATAAATAGTGCGAAATTTCATTATTCACTGTCTGGCGCCGAGGGCGTCCTTATCGCGAAGATAAATGGATATCTATATTTGCTGGAGAGGGGGATTGAGAGAGAAGAAGAGAAAGTGTGAGAGACGGATAAATATAAATGTACGGAGGAAAGTTATTATTTTCCGTACTACACGCAGATATCGAGCGATAACTTTCCCGACGACATCGAACTCACGGCGCGCGCGCGCGAGAATTCCTATTTTTCCCCAAATTAATATCAAAATCAACGCCGTGGCGCGGCATTTTTTTTTCCTGGAATCCCCCTTTCCCATCGCCCACCACGTCGTCCACGACGATCACCGACCCGCCGGAGCCAAGTTCACCAAGGGCTTAAATATGGAATTAATATAAGGCACCTAACCCCGAAGGAGTGCCAATTAATCGTCATTAGCGAAATTACACGAAACAAAGTGCTTCTGGAGAGTCGCGCGTACACGATGATTAACGCCCGGGGGTCTCATTAAAGACGGAGAAAACGGTAGTCCCCCGGGCAAACACCGTACCCCATTTTGATGATATACGTCGAGCGGCGTTCGGCTGGTATAGCACGAGGCGTGTCAATGTTCTGATAAATTTCTTCGACGTAAGTCACCTACCCCGTGACGTTTTTCTGAGTCTTGCAAATATCGAAATATCTGGGAGCGATCGCTCGACCGCCTTATCTCGTGTATTTTTTATATGGAATACGAACAATTTTATACGAGAAACAACTGTTTTCCTTTCAAAAAATCACTGATATCTCGCACTGAAAAAAAGGATACTGATAAAATTATTCTTAAATTTTAGATCGCTAAGGAAAAGATCTATATTCTTCTGCTGCAAGACGAGTCCTAGTTCTAATCCATTCTTCTCGTCTCTAAACGTAACGATATAATTATTCTCAGTGCTTTGGAATACATTCTTTTATCAACAAGTATAATTTTTCTTTCACTTTATTAGAGCAAATTGCTGCATGACGTTTTAACCTCTGTTTCATCAATATTTCAGGATACGAGATTTTGCCAATACATCTTTTCTTCTTACCTCGATTAAAATACAATACGAAAAATACTAAACACAATAGTTGCCCTACAACATCCTTATAGATAGTAGAAGTCAACCTTTCCCTAATAAGAGATATTCTTATTTTTAAATTCAATTCGTAATTTGTATAAATATTGAATATCTTATTAAAAAGATGTCTAGAGGAATAATTTTTCGCAAAATTATACAATATTGTGACGTCATCGAAACATCAGAGAGACGCACTTGTGCCAAGCAAAGAACGCGAGAGAGATAGACTTACAGCACTATGACATAATATGTAGCTGCATTTCAAACCTACGATAAAAAGTGGGATAATCAAATTACACACACAAAAATTTGCTCGATCGAAATGAACGTATCTTTGCATAGTCTTCATAACCCATTTATTCGATTAAAATGAATATCGATTGGACGTATATTAATATTATTGATTTAATTGAATATTACTTGGATCAAATTGGTATTCACTGGAATCGAATACCTAAGTGTACTTTTAGAACTGTACTTTGAGAACACGTTCGTTTCGATGAAGCAAATTTTTTTCTCAGTGTAAAACCCCACTACGATTGATTTTTCTCAGAGCTCGGTATTCCACTGAGATTTCCTCAATAAATCTGTGGATTCGCGAAATCGGCGTAAAGGACTACATCAAAGTTCAATCGTCTAGGAATTTCAATAAAAACCTCGCGCAATTCCACTCGTCCGGAATTCCCAGTACGCGATGTAGGTACATGAAATTTCAGACGGAAAGCGCGCACGTTACAGTCGCTATAGAAAAAAAACGAAGAGGAGTTAAAAGGCGTATCGCGACGCGGAATCGGATAATCGCAAATTCGACCGCACAGCTCGAATCGAATTTAATCAGTGCGCGGCACAGGGGAGAGCAAAATTGATTTTCGGTACACCCTGCAGTCGCTATATATACGACGAAAGCCCATTATATACCGGGAGGAATACCCTCGAGAAAGGCTTCGCAAATATTTTCCAACGTGAGATATTCCGAGCGAAGGCTAATCCGAGATAATAGGGATTTGGGGTTATGAAGCTTGCGGGATTGCAAAGGGGGTTTCCCTCTCACCCCCGTCTTTCCTCTCGTCTTACCCTCCGCCCCTGTACCCCGTCCGCCCACCTAGTCGTTCCCAAAACAGAAGCTTAATCGCTTAAACGCTCCCGTCCGCGGGAGGCCCTATCCCTGACAAATTGACCAATTACACGAATTAATACGTCGTTTCAGACGAGGCTAATTAATATCCAATTTGGCAAAGTTCACCGAGCAGAAGAAAACGGCGCGAGGGGAGCTCGCGCACCTGCGGATAGTCAAGAATGACGAATCGAGATGGAAGTCGGGCTGGAAATTCTCCGGATACACTGAGAAGAAAAAAATTAAAATTTATTCTGTTAGAAGAATAATCGGAGTACGAAAGGTAAAATAGATCAAAAATTATCCTAAAGAAGGTTAAATTTTAAACCCTGGAAGGATAATTTTTGATCTATTTTACCTTTCGTACTCAGATTATCCTTCTGACAGAATAAATTTTAATCTTTTTTTTTCTCAGTGTAGACGAATGGAGATCGGGAGGAGAGAAGAAGAATCGGGGCAGTTCGCTCGCCTCGGGGACCGGCGGTGCACACGTCCCGTACAGCGAGCGCTGGGCGCACACAGATGCGCTTCTCGGTATAGGTACCTATCCCGCGGGAGATTAAAACTTTCACGGGTGAGAAGATTCCGAGACTTTGAACTGCTGGATACTCTCCATTTAACGAGATCCTATCTCTCCTAATTACGCGAGGATTAACGAGGAGACGACGGGATCGGTGAGAAGCCGTGCCAATGACGGGGACCTTGAAACACGTTGCTCGCGATCGGTCGAATCGCAAGCGAAAACGTTGCGGAAGGTAAAAATTGAAACCTCTGCGATCGAGAGTGGAGAACCTGACCTCGCGACGGGATAATAAACGCGGGGAGAATGAAGTACGATCAAATATCGAATAAAAAGACACGGTGTTTGGCCAATATTCCCAATTGTTTTTAGATCTCACAATTAGTTTTGTACATTTAATTTACAAATGTGTTGGAAGTTTTTAACGACTTCTAACAGAGTAGATAGCATAAAACTACATATCAATAACACAGGCCTGCGAAATTAAAGTTATTGAAAAATACAAGAGAAGTTTTCGCTGATTTTTATGTTATTTGGTGTGCTGATTTCTAAAATGGCCTCCATTTTTTTCCATCACGTTAGGATTTTTTGTAAAATCGATATCGCTATTTTTGCTAGAATCCTACTTGAAAATTAATTTTCTCACACAATTTTGCGTACTATCTGGCACAACAGTGGTTTTTATCTATTCTAATATATGTAAAATAATCGATTCTTGGTGAGGAAAATTAATTTTTCAGCAATCGATCCTTTTGTATAGGTTCAAATGGATGAAAACCACTGTAACCAGATCGCAGGAGCCGCCTCTGGTCGAGAGGAAAACTGAACGTTCCCTTGGGTTTAAACTTAAATACATCAACTTATGGTGTAGTTTCTAGAGAAAAATCACCAACATACTATTTTAATTTGTTTTCATTAAGATAAGTTACATGAAATAGGTTATCGCGACCAAAAGTTTACAAGTTAGAAATGTCCATAAAAATCCAAGTAAACTTAAATTTTTCAAGAAAACTTGACGTGATAGAACTTTCTTATTATTATTTTTTAAATCAACACCAAAAAATACATAAAGTTCAGTTGTCACTTCCCTTGTATTTTTTTCATCGCAGGCTTGTGTAATTTTTCGCCGAATGGACAAATAAATTAATATCCATAGAACAGATTTTAAAAACTGAGAAATAATTCTTAAAATGATTTAATTTTATCAAATCATATTATCACTTAATGGCTTTTTTAAAACAAGAAAGAACTTTGTTGGAATTATGAACTAGAAACTAGAAAATGTTTGAGGCAAAAATCAATCAGTGTTTAGAGTGTGCAGAAGGGGGGTCTGCTTTGTATCGCTCGAGAGGGTTCCTTGGGGCGAGAATGCCAATGTTATGTGGCGACCCAGTGTCGCGCCTCCGCTAGGAAAACCAAAGAAAGGAACCACTCATCAGCGGTCCAGATCATGATCCCTATATGCCCTTTTTAGTCAGTCTTTTCAAGGAAGTCTTTAAGCGCGGATGTGTCTTCCGCGCGTAGTCGAAATAAAAGAATTCAGTTTACTTATAATTGGTGTTTTAATTATTGAAAATACCCCATTTCCAATAAACTTAGATACGTACATATAGAAATATTGAGCACTTTCTTAGAGATTTCTGTATAAATTCTTTAAAATTTGGACACACTTCTAGCACTAGAAGTCAAGCTATTTGTGAGATTTGAGTATTTTCGAAAAATTCCAGAAAATTTGTTATTTTTCCTGATCCTTCCCTGATCCACATAATTCCCTGATGATTCCAGGTTTGCCAGAACTCCTTGATCGCTACAAACCGTGATAGATAAACAAATAAACGTATATAAAATATGAAATATGGAGTGGTATGTTACAAGATACTCGAAAGACGATAAATTTCACCTCCAAACGTCCCACGCTTCATTGTACTCGAATTGTGCGCGTCCTTTATACTCGTATCAAACAAGGCGATTCGAAGCTCCGCCACGTCGACACCCCAAAGTTCTCGGGATGCTTACCCCGCGCGACGAGTTATGAGACTTTAAATCTCATCGTTTTCCCCGCGTGCTGCCCTCCGTACTTTCCTACTCACAAGGTCGTCAATATTTCAACCACGCATATTTACGCGTCCGGATGTATACCTATGGGCTACGCGCGTCTGCGTGTACACAGCTACGCCCTGCGACGACCGGTGGCGGTGCGGAGTGTAATCGCAAACAGGATTCTTCGCTCTCGAAGAACATATCTCGGATCGAATGATGTTGAAAAGGAGAGAGAGGGATAACCCCGCCAGCCTATATCGCGGCGAATGTCCGGACGAGATTAATCGAAGAACGAGCCCTCGCGGAAGGTCACCCATCCTCTCGCGTCAACTCCCCTCGCTCGGAAAGTTGAAACTCCCACTTCGATTTGATTCGCGATGAGATTTTCACCGAAGAACTCGGAGATCGAACTATCATTTCGACGTGACCGAGATTCGCGCGCGCGGGGCAAGTGGCTGGGATATTGAAACTTCTACACTGAAAAAAAAAATTCGTTTGATCGAAAAATATATGTTTTTGAATAATCGTACACGGAGAAACATGATTTTGCGGTCTCAGTAAAATTGGATTTTGCTGAGAACTTGTTGCTATCGTGACAAAAATATTATCTATGGCAGCAAAAAATATGTCCAATGGTAGTAAAAATATTTGCTGGAGTAGCAAACATTTCTACCGAAAAGACTTCACAGTGATTGTAGTTTTCTTTACTATAATTAGACATATCTTTTGCTGCCACAGAGAATACTTTCGTCACGACAGCAAAAAGCTTTCAGCGAAACCTAATCTGGTTAAGCCTGAAAATCATTTTTTTTCCGTGTACAGGAGAACATTTATTCGATTTGAATGAATATCGATTTGATTTAAGTAATATTTAATTAAATCGATAATATTCATATACGTCCGATCGATATTCATTTCAATTGAATATAAATGTACTCTTAAGACTATTCGAGCAGACGCTTGATTCGATCAAACAAATTTTGTTCTCGGTGTATATTAAGAAAAAAGAAATCTAAAATAACGTGTACCGACGCGCTAAGGCGAAAAAGAGGATGACTGACATTTCAAGATGAGTACAAAAATACAATGTCAGAAGTGTATTGAAAGCTTTTAACAAACATAAAAGTATTGATAAGTACTTCTAATGCGAAGATACAAATTCTATATATAGAGAATGTACAAGAAAATCGAAATTAATATTATAGAATCACAATAAAATATTGTACACGGAGAAAGTAAATCGTAGCATTTTTACAAAGTTTCTGATAAATTTCAAGACAAGGTCAGTTTATTGTTACGCTAATTAAAAATTACGGCAACGCTTGTTCTACAAGTATATATTATTATTATTTGTACTAAAATTGTAGTTATCGTAACAATAAATTGGTCTTATCTTAAAATGTATAAGAAACTTTATCAATACTACCATTTAATTTTTTCCGCGTAAAGCCGTAATACGTATCACAAATTCATAATTGTCTTTGAATTTCACAATTCGTTTTGTAAATTTCATGTACCTACTTTTGTACTGCAGTCATATTGTGAATTTACAAAACATTCTAATAGCGTATATTTTGCAATGGAAAAGATACCGAAACTTAAGAAGAAAAACGTCACAATACACTAACTCTTCTTAAAAATTTCTTAGCAATTTTCTTCTTCATTAAATAGGTATATTATCTCGATCTCAAAACTATTTTTTGCACTTTTTGTGAAATGTCATTTACCTCGTCTTTGTCGTTACGGCAGTACAGAACGGAACGATATACCGCGGGGGGAGTGATTATTTTATCGGTCCCTCTACCTTTTGGACAAACAAGGAGCCAAAACACTCGCGTGGCCGCGCGGTATACAGCCGGAGCCGAACGGAGTTGCTCTGGATAGCGTCCCGTCTAAACCCATACGAACCCGGATTAGAACGTAGTCTCGACGCGCCGGTATAACTCTCGTAATCGAAATAACTAAACATCGGGGCTTGAAAAGCGCGCGCGAGCCAAGGGAAAACAGTTTACACCGGCGGTAGATCATAACAAACCGACTTCCCCGTGATAAATATATTCCACCCGCCAATAAAACTCTTACGGGGTGAATCGGGGTCAACCTTGATGGGAAGATGGAAGCGGAAGAGGGGGGAAGAGTGTAGACAAGGTACAGTTCGGAAAAAAATTCCAAACGTCTCGGGGCCCAGGTGGAAAAGTTCTATAAGTATATTTTGAATATGATCCATATGTGGTTTTGGTCATATATGGATTGTATATGATTTTTATATTAACCATATAAAGACTACATATAGATTTTTGAACGATTGTATTATCCATATATAATGTGTATACGATTAATATAGAAATCGTATATTATTCATGTATGGCCAAAACCACACGCGTGGATCATATAAAACTTTTCCGCCCCAAGACAGCTCTCGTCGTCCACGAGAGAGAATTCTGGATCGTTAACGATCGACTTTTGTATTCACGTTCTTTACGTCTGTACTGTACACCGCCGCAGTTGCAGGGAGCTATTTTAAAATGCGCTGACGCACTTTCCGGGGCGATTTCAAAGCGCATTTCGAATATCATAATTGCCTCTTGAATATTTCCGAGTGATGAAATTGTGAGCTCATGTCGACGAATTATCATCGTCGTTATAGTTTTTGCGTGTTTTACTCTCGCATTCATGGCGAGCGCTGCAACGATCGTGCAGTCATGGAGCGAAAGCTCGAGATGAGAAATAGTCCGCACTGAGAACAAAATTTAGTAGATTTGATTAAATCGCCGATTACGAGTGGAGGAATGCAGATGTGTGGCCTTATTCTGTAAAAAACTATAGTTATTTTATGCAAACAAGCGGTGTTTGTAGGCAGTTTGATGCGGCTTGTATACACCTGAGAAAAAAAATCTAGTTGAACGCAAACTTACTGGAAAGAGTTATCAGAGATGAATAAGAATTTATTCACATCGAACAAAAACTATTTGAATTAGATAAATGTTTTGCATATCTTTCGAGTACGAACTAAGTAGAACATTTATGTATTTAATTCAAATAGACTTTTGTTCGATGTGAATAAATTCCTATTTATATCAAATCAATTTTTCTATTCTTTTCCTTTTCTCTGGGTGTGTAAGCTCTATAAAACGCTACATTCTATAAAGTTACACAGTTTTCTTGCATGACTTTATAGAATGTAATACTTTGTAGAGCTTACAGTTTTGTATACCCAGGCGGAAAAAATTCTATATGATCCATATGTGGTTTTAGTCATATATGTGGATTATATATAATTTCTATATTAACCATACACAGACTATTGTATTATACAATCAATGAAAATTATATATATAGTCCCTATACGGTTAATATAGAAATCATATGTAATCCATATACTTACATAAGACCAAAAAAACATATGGATCATGTACAAATTATATAGAATTTTTCGGCCTGAGTAGAACAACGCCATTACTTATATATTTGGACTAATAATTGACTCGAATAGACCATAGCCTGTTTCCTTCAAGCAGCCATTAATCGTTACAACCAAATTTATTAACCGAAGCAACCAAGTCTCCACTTCCCCTGCTGTAAATGCCGATTTAATTAAATGTACTATTTTTTCTCAGTGCATCCGATTTGTCGAGCGATTAACGCGATTCGTGTACAAAAATTCAAGTGGAATATCGGATAAGATCCCTCTCGCCGTTTCGAACCTCTTTTTCAGCCCTACGTCGACTGGAAAACCAATGGAGTGCAGCTCGCGCGACCAGAAATGTAAATAAAGTCGACGACGAGACCGAGGGTCGAAGCGACGGCGAGTACTCTTCGACGGAAGAACCGCGGAGCGAACGCGAGGGGGTCCTCAGCTCTCTTTAACCTCTGACCTTTGCCGAGACGTGCAAATTGGTGCAATTCTTCTCGAGGAGCGAAGTGCAGGACGGAGGTGGACGCGGACGGAGAAGTGCAGGGAACGGGACGCGATTTTTATCCAGACGCTGGTGTGTGCGTATAAGGTATGTAAGGGATCAAGATGAAGGGAGAAGATAACGAGTTCGAGAGGGAAATTGCGAATATACTGCAACCCCGGGAATAAAACTCTACGTATACGAATCGCTGCGCGAATACGAGTCGCGTAACTCGATTTCTATCGATTTCGAGTTACGTCGTCCGTCGCGTATACCGAGTACCTATGTGCGTAATTACGGCGGAGTCATTCGCGTGGATCGTATTTAGCCTACATATTCGTTCTCATAAAAAAAAATTCCTATTTTTAAATACAATTTGTAGTCTACGTATGTAAATATTTAGTACCACACGAAAAAGATGCCTGAAGAAATAATTATTCGCAAAATTATAAGTGTGTTTCTCTCTACGACATTGTGACGTCATCGAAACGCCAGTGAGACAGACGCAATTATCCCAGGAAAAAAAATTTTATACACTTTGTGTAGGTATATAATCCATATATGTGGTTTCGGTCATATATAGATTTTATGATTTCTAGTATATCAACCATATAAAGACTATATAACGATTTTTGAATGCCTGTATAATCTATATATAGTCCTTATATGTATGGTTAATGTAGAAATAATATATAATCCATATATGACCAAAACCATATTTGGATTATATAAAATACATATATAATTTTTCAGTCTGGAATATCAAGCAAAGAGTGTGAGAGAGATGGACTTACAGCACGAAAACGTAGCTGCATTTCAAAATGTCGCTCTTTCCAGGTTAAAGAAGAGCGAAAATTGAAAATTAAAAAATACGAGATAAATCATTTTTTCCGGATTTTTCGAACCTGTGGTAAACAAAATTATGAGAAAACCGAATTGTCTCCATCTAGCGCAAAATTAACATCACGAATTAAGATAAGCAATTATAGATGTCTTGAAAAAACGAAGAATGTTTCTATACACGGAGAAAAATAATTGCCAGTAGGTACAAGAAAAAATTATTTCTCGAATCAAGAGCATGTGATATTAAAAATTGTTAAGAATACAGATTATTGGCCGAGGAATATGTATCCTCGATTCGAGAACACCTTCACTGGAGCGAGAAATTCTTCCTGCGCGAAAAAAATCACTCGAGCCCAACAAACATTTTCTCGCACAAGGAGCAAAACCATGACCCGATTCTGGAATTATATCACGTTTTTGATTCAAGATATTTTTTTGGCACTAACAAATATTTCTCTCGGTGTATACGTGCACACCGAGAGAAATCTTCACATTTCCTTCTACCTATGCAGCGGGTACGCGAATAAAATATATGTCCCGATTTAAATAAACGCTGATTCGCCCAGCGCTTAATAAATAATTCATTCGCCCCGCATCTCGTGTAGAGAACGAGAAACCCTCGGAAATCCGCGAAACAGGGTAAACACCTGGCAACCGTTTTCTTAAAAGCCGGTGTTAAATGAGAGCTGCAGGGAATATTCATCAAGCGAGTACAGTCAATGTACTCTCCTCTCTGGAGATAAAAGATTTGCTCCTTTCAACGTCTCCCCGTTCGACCTCCTCCCCCCCCCCCCCCCCGGAGCGCGAGCTATGACTCTAATTGCTCGACCAGTCGGTACATCCGCATCCGGCCCAGCGAGCTCGCTACGAAGATAGCGGAAGTGACGCCTAGCGAAACCAGACGGCCCGCCTCCTCCTCTTCCTCCTCATTCTCTCGCGCACTTTAAATAGCACCCAACGTTCGCAGACCACGCGCGGAGTGCGCCCGCATAAAACCCGCGGCACCACCGCCAAAGTCCGTTTTCTCTTGTGAGCGATAGTCCTTTCTTTCAGTTTCGCGTTTTCGATTTCACCGCATCTAGGTCCCCCCCCCCCGCTCTCGCGGTTTATCCTCATCCGGCGAGGAAGCAACGCGGTGAATAATGCAGCGGGTTATAAAGAGCACATTTTATGGCGATGATAAACCTTCGACCGATGAAACTCTATATAGGCGCATTATTAAAAGCGGTTTACAGAATAACGCGAACGAATTAACTTTTTAACGTTCGCGAGATGAAAGCGGTTACGTCGCGATATGCGCTGCGAATTTCATATGCGCGTACGACTGTTTAAATTCTTCGAGTGGGTATACTCCGGATCACGATGGTTTTTTATTACACGATTAAAAGAATAAATGCGCCCGAATTTTCAGTAACTACGGGATTTTTATTCCCGCGATCCCCTTTCGTTGACGAGTTTCGAATTCAGTTTTCTCATAAATTTGGACCGAATTATTCATTCCGTGGGTGTTTCATCATTTTTCATTTTCGGCCTTTTTTAACCCTTGATGTAGTAAAAAATTTCGCTCCTGTGCATAAGTCAAGTCTCCATGATTTGAATACACAAATTGTAATATAATACAAATTACATTTTGGTTATAAAATATAACGTTTAAAGCGAAGAATAACGTTCGATATTATAGTAATGTTAAATAATGTTATAATATTATACATGCTTTTCCGTATTGCATAAACATATTTATCATCGGAAAGTTAATATAAAAAAGTAAGTCAATCGACAATTAATTATGAGTTACGGTATTTCATTGTATTGCCGGGTTCAAATATTTGCCAACAAATATTTTCTTACGTTATCAAATTGGCTCAACAACATTATTTTGTTGGCTACTTTTTTTTCTCAGTGCAGGCCCCCCTCCCCCTTCACATCCACCACCTGCCGCGACCCCCGCGCGCGACTTCCCGTCCAATCCATTCCGATACATTCGGCCCGGAGAGGAAAGGGACGCGGCGCGCGTGCAGGGAAGGGATCGAGCGGCAAAGAGTTCGCCACCCCGGGCAAATTGAATTACCTGCTCCGGAATGCACGGGGTCACAGTCGGATTAACCCTCGTACGTCCCCGCGCGCGCGCGCGCGCGCACGACCCGGCGGGATTTCATTACGGCGTCACAGACAGCGGCGACGCCGGGGCACGCCTTTCCCGAAATTAATTTCGAGAGGAGAAAAATGTCGCGCCTCGGCGCCGGTTGCGAGTTACGATCTCCGCGCTCTCTCTCGCGACAAGGAGATCGGGCCAGGTGCGAGCGACGAACGCGCGGGGACGCGGCATAGCAAGGGATGATGAGTGGAAGAGGGGTGCGAGCGAGAGACTCTCTTCGCCTTCCCCTCCTCGCCCTCCTCCTCCTCCTCGAAAGATTCCGCTTCACCTCTTCGCGAAATTCCAGCCGCGGCTAATTGCACGCTTCGTTGTTCCGTGCACAGGTACCCGCGATCCTCGTTAACTCGAGTCCCGCATCGATCCCACCCCTCGTTACACAACGGCGGGCCACGACGTCGCGGGGAGTTACGCAATATTGATACGTCGCGCGCGCCCGCAACCATCCGCGCCTTGTCGACTCCGACGCGTGGAAGAGTCAACAGAGGACAGGTGATGTAACCGCTCGACGTACACAGAGCGCCCATGTGCAAGCGTGGTTCGCAACGCCCGAGGGCTGCGCGATTGCGAGTCCCTTGTTTCGGAAAGGCGTGCGCGCGGGTGTACAGAGCTTCGACGCCGGTCTTAAACGGGATCGCGCCTCGGGTTCTGTCGTAATTGACTGGGCTTCTCTCTTTCTCCTTCCGTTTTGTTATATTAAAATATTCGCTGTTCAACCGCGGAGCGGGACGAGGTTTTCTTCTTAAATGGGTCGTTCGCCCGCCAGCGCGCGGGGTTTCCGCAGCGGTGAATGGGGATTGTGTTATCTCTACGGCGGGTTTTTCTTTTGTAGGTACTCGCGATTCGCGTATACAGAAAATGTCAATTTTTCGACTCTTTTCGGTTCGGGAAGGTCGTTTTGATGGCTGACGGGCAGGTGGTATTGGGTTTCTTTACGGGGTCGGGTTGGATGGTCCAAAAAATATGCCACATGAGGCTAAATTTACGTAACGGGAAAGAAGCTTGAATCACTGTTATCGCATTATTTTTGGACTTTTGCTCTGAGAGAATTGATGTAAGATTCTGTTGCGCGCGGAAAAAATATATCGTAGAATTTACACAAAGTTTGTGGTAAATTTCGGGACAAGGCCAATTTATTGTTATGACAACTACAATTTTAATAGAAATTATAGAAACGCTAGCAACTTCTACAAATTTCACTAGAATTCTTACTAGAATTGTAGTTATTGTAACAATAAATTGGCCTTGACCCGAAATTTACTACAAACTTTTTAAATGCTACGATTAATTTTTTTCCGTGTATAGATAAAGATCTAACCTTCAAAGAAGTGTTATAGAAACATGGGCCAAAAGCTCATAGGTAGATAATAAGACAATAGTGATTCAAGTTTCTTTCGGGTGAATAAGTTTAGCCGTACATGAAATATAAAACTCTGTAATATCAATAACAGGGCTCCCATCTAGTCAGTTCTTCAAAAATGGTGGATTATAACTCCTCATTCGAACCAAAAAATTACCAAGAAATGATCAATCTTTTCTCATTAGGGCATTATGAAGGGAGAAGGAAAAAAAGATATAATAGCGCTGGTAAGAAATTAGATAAAGTTTTGAGGAAATAATATTGAAAGAAAATAAATTACGATTTGCAATCGAAATAATTGATTTTCATAAGAATACATCAAAATTGTGAGGTATGGAAGATAACAAATTAAACCATTCTTTAACGAACAAATACCTCGACAAACATTTTCTCACACTGCAAGAAATAAGTGCAACAATACAGACTACTTGTTACGTGCCATCACGATGTACAGAATCTGGACACCCCGATAGCATGACCATCTCAACACTGAGAATTCATATGAATTGTTGCAGCGTTTAATGGAGAGAAGATATCGTGAAATTATTTGACGAATCAAGGGACGAAATCTTAAAAATAATGGCATTTTTTTAATAACTTTTAAAAATAAAAATAACTAGGTATTATCTACTGATTTCATTGAAAAAAATGACCAAGTGGGAGCCCTACAATAACTTGAACCAACTCTGCACTAAAGCGCGAAAAGGAGCTTGCGACTGCAGGCGAATAAAGATAGTGGAAGGAAAATGCCGTGATAGACATGCAAAGAAATAGATACTTAAACGGAGAGAATAAAAGGAAAATAAATCCAGCCGTCAATCCAGTGAACGGCTCGCGATTCCCCGTATAAAGGATCCTCAGGAAGTGCACCTGTTCGCCGGAAGGGGTGCGTGCAGGCGAGCGTGAAAAATTTAAATTTTCTCATCGCCATTCAGATGCGGCTCACGGAAGGTTTGGGGAGGATTTACATTTTACGGGAAACGGGGAACTGGCGCGGGTTTGTATTATAACAACGCGGGGCTACGCGGTGCGGGTAGAATTCCCAATATGGTTATACAGTTGCCTATCGACGATCCGTCCTCGTGCCATGCGCCGGACAGAAGTTCGCGTGTGTTTACAACAATGTATACGCGACGGCGGATCGTTGGGGGCGCGTGTCGGTACCGCTGAGCCGAATATTCGTCGTAAAGCGGATCGCGACGCTAACTCCGTACTGCAACTTCGCGTTGTCGAACCCTGTGTACGTACTTACGGCGCGCCCGATAAACGAACGGACGAGAGCTGAAGGAAACTCCTTTTCTCATTTATCGCTCTCTATAGTTTATTCAGCGGGTAACTTTATCCCGAGGAACTTTTCTACAAAACGCTACGGTAGAGTCGAAAGTTTCGATCAGCGAAGACTGCGAAGTTTCACCGATGAGGTAACTAACTAGACTTTGCTTCGGTCTCGCTCGTATGCTCCAGCGTCACGTGTTTACCTACTCGTCGTATACAGGGTGTTTGGCAGAGAACCAAAATTTCAAAATTCCCGGACTTCTTTAGGATTTTCAGGACCGATATACGGACCGCGTTATGCAAAAGTGGATTAAGCGACATGCAATGCCATAACGCTTAACCCGTTATTGCATAACACGGTTCATATATTTTTCCCTGGCTAATTTAAAGTTATTCTTATTAGTTAGGTACTAGATCAAAAAATTAAGTGATCTTTTATATTTGATTATTTTAGGATTAATTTAAATTATAAGTTTTTCCTATTAAACCACTAAATATTAATTGATTTTTATATTTAATTATTTCATAATTGATTACTGAAACAATCATTGAGTTCGGATTCTAAACCCTATGACTGGTTCATTATGATACATTGAAAACAGTCTAAAGTATTGAACAAGACAGATTTAGGAACGTGTGTTGCACACTGAACGTCTTAGAATTGATAGGTCGATATATTGTGCGCCCGGAGTAGAAGTGTGTCGATTGGAGCAATTTTGCATATAACTAACCAGGGCCCAATAAGAACGTTCACTTTCCGAACGTTTGGAACTATAGTAGTGTAACAACGCGATACACAGCAGACTTGCAATTTTCCACAACCTGATATCCATAATAGTTATTTTCGTTATTAGGGCGTGAAGCGCTGTTTTTAACGAGTGTGAAGTTTGCCGCACGAGCGAAGCGAGTACGGCAATCACACTCGTTAGAACGGCGCGAAACAACCGAATAACGAATTCTATTTTTTGTCACTAAGTGTCAAATACGAGATTGGCGATTTCACGCACTGCGCAGGTTATTTCACGCACTGCGCAACTTTTCACGAATTGGTGTGTGAAAGATGATTTCACATGCGTCGAGGACGCCCATGAAACCGAGTATTTGACACTGAGTGACAAAAAAGCCATTCTACTCCCGGCATCATGGATTCTGTCGCCGGTGACTTTTTCAACTGTCATTTTGAAACGTAATAACTCATGATCAATCAATTATCATACTTTCATTAACCAGGGCAAATGCCGCCGTAGCTAATGAGAGAGCCATGAGAATTAATTGTTCATTGACGGGTATGTTTAAAAATTACATTTTAAAAAGTCACTAGCGACAGAATCCGTGACGCCGGGAGTACATCGAAAAAAATAACTTGATCAATTTCACCAAAATCCTGAAGGCGATGACCAAACCGTCTGGCGAAATATGGATCCTCCATCTGTTTGGTTAAATTGACCACCTTTTGATCAGAATAACGAAATGTTTGGTTGGAGTAACTAAACATTTGGTTACAATAACTAGATGTTTGGTTTAAGTGTCCAGTATTTTGGTTAGAATAACTAAGAGCGTTTAACTAGATGTGTTTTGTCATTTTAACCTAATTATTTTTCTCACAATCAAAGTATGAAAGCGTCAGGGGGAAGAAATTCAGAAAAATGTCAAAATTCCCTAATATTTCCCAGATTTCCCTGACCGCTAGACACCCTGGTATTATGCGGAGCACCTCGAAGATTTACATCGAGAGGACGGAACGAAACGGGAAATGACGTCACGCGCGCAAAACGCGATATCCTCTCGATCACGTCGACGAGAGATGACGTCGACGGCGCGTCGGAATATGTCTCGATGTGACATAGACGGGAAATTGGATGGTTCCGTTGCGTCGCGGAGGCATTTTCATTAGTAACGCGATACGCGGGCACGACGTCATCGGGGGAGCTTCGATGATAGACGGATCGCGGTGAAAAGATACGCCATGGAAAAATATTTTGGTCCAATCGTTAATTCGTTCCACTTCTCTGCGTTCTCCCCGAATAAACGAGGGAACCATATGAAAGGAATATATATAAGATTCGACCTTCCGCCGCGTCGGCGGTTCTATGGTACAGTTACGATTTCTCCGACAAGGGTCCCGCGTGACCTCCATCTCAAGAATACCCCGGGAAAATTTCCTAGTAGACCGTTACCGTGGAACGCCGACTCTCCCTTTTCGACACAAGGTGGGATACAGCTTTTATTGAGTTTGCTCAGGCCTTATAGTCAAATTTGTGACTCCATCTCGCCATGCAAAGAGGCCATTTGCACACGGGACCGGGCAATGTATGGATGTGTGGTAGCACGCGTCACGCGGCGCCTCTACGTACGCGAATACTGCAGAAAACCTCGTTTCCGAAGATGAATGTGAATCAGCCCTGAAAGGGCTAATTTATAAACGCGTAATGTTGGTCGCGAACTTGGTCAAAATGGCAAAACGCAGCTGGATAAACGAGTTTCGTTATTCTAACTAAAATACTGGTACACTATTAAACATTTTTAATAGAAATGATAGATCCATATATGAAGCATTACGCATCAATTATTCCGTAAAATGAACAGATTATCGAATATCCATATAATGGTTATGGCAATTAAGAAACAAGCATGAAAATTATGTATTATAATTATCCGAAATGACATTTTTGTTGTTTAACAATTTCTCTTAACTTGAGAAAATATTTCCAAAAGGTACATTTAGCCATAGACGACTCTTTATATGTATACTAACATTACTTCTATCGGTAATAAATATTCTTACTATCGGTTTAAAAAAAGGAGAACTGATTCGTATACTGAGAACAAAAATGTCGTAGATTTGATTAAATTAGCGGTCGCGGACGGAGGAACGCAGATCAAGTTACTTGAACTAATAATTTGCTACAATAATTGACGAACTTGTTTTCCTCAAACAGTTTTTAACCATCATAACCAAATTATTTAATTCAAGTAACGAAATCGGCGTTCGCCCGCAATTGATCGGCGATTTAATCAAATCTATTGTACTATTTCTTTTCTCTGTGTAGGAAATTCCCACTTTCAAGAATTATGAAGTGTGAGTATTTTTTAAGAATTCCAGAAAATACTTTAACTTCCCTGACAATTACAGGTTTTCCAGAATTCTCTGACCGCTAGACACCGTGTTATTCTAACTAAAAAATGGTCCACCAAACGGTTTGGTTATAATCTCCAGAATTTTGGTTAGACTGACCACGTTATTTTTCTCGGTGCGGATATATCGTCACAGAGAGAGGTGCTCGTTTAAAAATCGCTAACGTGTCCTCCCGCAATCAGCTCCGGACCGCGAACCCCGTCGACGTCGAATAGAAGTTACCCAGCCGCTCGACGGCCAATCGCAAATCGCATCACGTACGGAAAAGGAATCCCGGAGAGACTTACCACGCGTGGAGGGATGATTCATGAGGATCGCCAGGGGACACTCATCGTCGTCCAAAATGTATTCCTGGTGCGAATTTCCGGACGTATTTTCACCGTTCACCTGTGCGGAACAGAATGCGATTACAAACGCGATCCGAATTTCGCATATTCGCACGCGTAAAGGTAACGCGCGTTCGCGGAAATCTCTAATGAGATTTCACCGTTCAATTACTAACGGGCGGTCCCCCCCTCTATTGACAACTTGCGCCATATTCACGTATACGTACGTATAACTGGCATCGATAGGTCGTTCGAGTTAATTAGTAATTGGACGGCAAAATCATCAATTCGACAGTCAAATAATTTCCCCCGACGCGACGTACACCGCGGCCAATTATTTCGCTACCTTTGATATCAACGTGATAGGCCACCGCGCGGGGCTCGACAGGGCGCGCATTAACGAGCCGGTTTTCGTTACGACTGATCCGACGAATACGATATTTCATCGTTTGGCGGAAATCGGCTCAATTCTCCCGCATTGTGCTGATAAACACAGCACAGTTGAGTTGATGAAAAAGTTCAAATGCCTACCGCGATCCGATCGATCGACGGGGAAACAGCGCGATAATCCGTACGAACGTTATCTTTATTTGTTGGAAATATTCATTTCGAATATTCAATTCCGCTTGTCTCGCGTGTTTCCTAGCCGATTATATTTACATTTCATTACACGCAAGCGACGGTGTATGTACCTTTGTCGCGATTTGAATGGCAGGCCGCTCTGAGCTTCCGCTTCGGGGAGGGTGACGCGAGTACCCACATAAATTTTCCCCGGTGGCACCCCCTAGTCACTCGCGCGATAACTACGAGTATATTTACTTTCCCCCAAAGCCGCGGGGCGGCCCGATACGCGCGGTGAAATAAATTTCGCGGCAGAGCTGCGAAGCAAATATTCGCCGAGTCGACGCTATTGAGCAACGAGCGGCTCCTTCGTTTTGGCAATGTTGCGACAGCGAGCGATCCGGATACCGAACGGGTTGATAAGGTTTTGCCGTCGGAGGTAAGGCGCATCGAGGAAATCCAGGGGCAGCATAGAAGAGAACTGCTTTAACGTTAGCCGCTGACTTATCCGGCACGCTGCCGCGGTCGACGCGTTTTACCGACACGGCGCCCGTTACCCTTTTTCTTACTCCAGCCCTCCTTTCACCGGATACGCCGTAGGCGCTACCACTTCCGCTCCAGACACGCGTACCGCCCCTTTGCCGCGCGTTCTCCACGCGATTCGGCGTGTGCAGGCGCGCGTACGCGTGTCCGAACAATTCGTCGGTACCCTCGAGTGTAACTTGCGGTTCGTGTCGTTATTACGAGTAGCGGAGTGCGCGCGGCAAAGTCAATATAGCTGGCAGCGCTTGGCTGGTGGAGCTAGTATTGTATTACAGGGAACGTGACCGCGGTATTAACCGTTATCGTACGGTCTCTGCACAACGTGATATCGATTCCGATGGTGCATCGATAATTCCTCCTCGATAATTTTACCACCCCCCCGCATTCCACTTCGTTTCGTGGCGGATGGCACGGGAATGCGTACCATCGCGGACCCAGTTTTCGATCACTTTTCTATTTGAACCCTTATATTAAAAATTTATAGTAAAAATATTTCATACGAAGAAGAAAAAATGGGCCGAAATCTGTTGTCCATATTCAGACAGTTTTTGGAAATACGTACCTACTTATTTCAATAAAAATAAATGCTGCATTTTAATGTCGACGTTTTTTCTTCAAACAGAAGCCTATATTTTTCTTAACCATTCGAGGACGGGGGTGGTCCCTTTAGGGACCATCCTGTGAACACAAACTATTAAAAAAAAATCCCCGTCCTCTAAAGGTTAATAAACTCTTAATCTACACGTAAAAACAGACAACTTTTGTACGAAAGGTTGTTATTTCTTAAATTTTTTCCCATTTAACAGAAAAACGTTTATCTTAAAATGGCCCTGAAAATGTCTACTAACTGAAAGATAAAACATACAATTCTCTTTCCCCCTCTAAAGCATATAACTTTTATAAGAAACATTTTTTTTCTAAAATGCATTAATAATTGTCTTACAGATATTCATGTGTCTCAATTAAAATGCCTCACCCCGTATATATATATATATATATATATATTATATTATATTTATGGTTATCAGGATACCGGTCTTAATCGTTCGGCCGCTGATACATTCACCTTAATAGCAATTAAAACCCTTTGTGTACGAGGAGAAGTCCAGAATCATACTATATAATACATACTAAATATCTCAACAGGATAATATACCAACGAGAAAGTACGTAGCTCTTAAACGTTCCAGCCAAAGCCACTTACCTGCACCAGACAGTACTGCTGAGGATCCACCTTATCGAGGCCGTACTTGGACAGCATTTCGCGGACCACCTGAGCGGCGGTGTCGCGTACGCTCAGCAGGAGCGTTTTGTACGGCACGTCCTTGCAGAGCGCTTCGCCGTAGATCTTCAGGGTACCGCCGGTGTCCGGTCCGCCGTCTTTGCTGCGAAACTGCTGCAGTTTCCTCTCTAGCTTTTGCTGTCGTCGGCGTCGCATCACCGCCTCGGGGTTGGAGATGCTCCGCGTGAAGCTCGTCTCGGGGAGTTCTGGGAGTAAGGAAAGTGGGTTGTAAAAAAAACAAACAGTCTTGAGCATCGAGTAACGAGAAGTTTCGGGAGGAGATAAGTAGTTTCCGATAGCGAGGTGTAGTATATGTGTAGGTGGGTGAAGGTTGCCGGGTTCTCGCGGGTCGCGTCGATTTCCATGCAAAATATCGATCCGACTCCTCTCGCGGAGGGCAAAACACTCGCGGAGCACCCTGGCAACGTGCACGGGCTAATCGATGACGTTTCTTTATCGCGGCCGTGGTAAGAATAACCGCGGGTAGCGCCGCTGTACGATCGTGGAGCCGGCTTTTCATTTTTTTAATGCTACGGCAAAGTTTCTTCTCTTCGATATTCCAGTTCAGCGGGAGCGGTGCATCGTGGGTTCGAGTGCGAGTAGGCGAATACAGTCTCGCGCGAAGATATCGCCCCGTGTTGCGATAAAACATGCATTGTCGTTTGGAGGACAAGAATGGTTCGCCGGCGCGTACGCAAGGTGGTTCCAAAACTTGATTATAGAATTCCACGACGGTATTCCCTGACTTTTCCCTGACTATTTCAGATAAAAATGTTGCAAATACGTTGAGAAAAATAACCTGGTCAATTTAACCAAAATCCTGGGGATCACAAAAAAACTCCATCTATCTGGTTAAACTGACCATTTTCTGGTTAGAATAACTAGACATGTAGTTAGAATAACTAAACATGTGGTCAGAATAACTAAACATGTATATATTTGCTTCAACTTACTAGTATTTCGATAAGAATAACTAAAAGCGTTTAACTAGATGCGTTTTGTCATTTTAAGCAAGTTACTTTTCTCAATATGTGTTCTGATATTTTTTTTAAATTTAGGTGCTTTGTATCATCAAATCAACAAAGCTGTAAATAAGTTCAATACAAGAACACGAGGTGATAAAAACGTTTAGATCTTAAGAAAGTAGCACTGATTGTAGAGACCTTAATTTTATTCGACGGAGCAGACATGCTGAAAACATAATATGAAGCAGCAGCGCCAACTCCATTGTGAAATATATTAAAGGTGAAATTTCGAGAAATTAATTCTACTTTACTTATAATTTTTCCAGTAAAAATCCAAAATTCCCTGACATTTCCCCGAAGGATCAAATTCTTTGATTTTTCCCGGTTCTCTGAGTCTGCAGCCACCCTGATACGATAAATCAGAAATCGCGTATCGACCATCCGCGAAGAGTCGAGTCACCGCGTTCCATAATAACTCCCGAAATCCCTCCGCAAGTGCCACTAACCGGTATAGAGCTTCTCGGCGACGCCATTCTGATCCACGGGAACGGTATTCTCGTCCTGCTCCCCGGCGCTCTTCAGCCTACTGAGCTTCTCTTGCTTCTTCATCTGCTTCTTCTCGCGCTTGCTGAGCTTCCGCCGAAAGCTGGTGCCCTCAGCGAAGCCGACGCCCTGAGCGTTGGTCTTGTCGTCGATCCTCCTCAGCAAGAAGCGCCCTTCTCTGTCGTCGATGTGCCAATTAAGCTGTACCAACAGCGGCTTCTCCTCCAAGCCGAGCTTTCTCTCTTCTGCGAATTACAATAATGTATACATTATGGAATCCGCCGTGAGTTCGCGAGGACGGGAGAGGCTGCTCGATAAAAATCCGTGAGATATTCCGGCTCCGAGTGGCCAGACGAAGGTCAACGTCTCTCCGAACCGCGCCGACGGGTTCTCGCCGTGGGACCTCCGAATTAACTCGAATGCAAGTTATTACGAAACTCCATCGTGGTTGCCAATCGCGCGCCGTTCGAATTTCAAGTTCACGACGCCGCGTGCTAGCGTAACCGTCTGTCGAACGGGTTTTTACGAGAATACGTTACGTCCGCTCGAAGCTCTCTCTTTGTGTGTGTGTGTGTGTGTGTCGTGGTGGTATAGGTATAAGAAGTTAACTACATCGGCGAGGAATACGAGTCGTATTTTTTTCTCGCAGCGAAAAAAAGATTCTACCTAAAGACTCGGCGGTCGTCGCGTCGCCGGTCATTATTCGGAATCAACGCGAGACGAATTGCGCGCTTCCAGTTAGGCGGGTGACAATTAATCAATCGACGAGTCGGCGCCGTATTTCAATATTTTCATTCGAGTGCCGGCGATGGCACTGTCTCTCGGCGAAGTGGCGCAACCGTCGAACGCGTGATTTGGCGTTTAATTGGGTCAAAAATACCTACGTAATTTGCTTCGCCGTCCGATGTGTATTTTTTCGAAACGCCGCATTTAAAACAGCGTCAACCGAAACAAAACGAGCGAAATTCGCAAACAAATATAATGAAGACTGTTTCCAAACGTACGTTTGTACCCACCGAATTTAACTGGATTCGTTTTCCAAAATATTTAGAACGCTTCTCGCGTCAGTTTTAAATATATGCAAAAATACGACGAAAAAAGGCCTATGATAAATTTAAAAAATTTCTCTCAACTCAAAGCTGATAGACAAACGGACGATAGATACATTTTACAGCAACTTTAGGTATTATTAGCTCGTCCAACGCATCGAGATTGTGCACTCAATGAGTCGTCATTAAGCAAACATATTTATGACATTAAATGATTTCAAAGTAGCACAAATAAAATGCTAAATGCGTATTCGATATAAGCACAATTGTTCGTAAATATATTGCCAAAATAATTTCGATGATTAATTTGAATCATATAAGTAATAATGGAAATTTAACCATTTTTTAATAATAATTATTTCAGGGTAATTCCTGACCTTTCTCCCTGACTATTTCAGATCAAGTTTCGCAAGTATTCCCTGATATTTTTGTCAATATTAGGAGTTTTGTATAATCAAATTAACAAAGCTATAAATAATTGCAACACAAGAAGACGAGGTTGTAAAAACGTTTATACGCTAAGAAAGAGACGTTGATGGGGTAAAGACCTTAATTTTAATCGATGGGAAACAGGGTCCACTACTACTACTGCAGATATCTAAAGCAGCAGCGTCAAATGTAAAATGCCCGTTGTAAAATACATACGTCAACGGTGAAATTTCGAGAAATTAACACTGTACTTTTTATTTATAACTTCGAGCAAAAATCCAAGATTCTCTCACACTTCCCTGACGGATTAAATTCCCGGGATTTCCCGGTTTTCCAAGTCTGTAGCCACCCTGTTTTTTCGTCAAATTCACGTGTCAAAACAAACGTAAGTTTTAAAACGCTCAGTTATTCTTACGAACGTCGTGACGATCGCACAAATCTATCTTTGAAATAAGTCCTGCATTGATACACGGCTCATTTATGGAACATGTACCGAACGTAGCTTTTTGTTCGTCGCGTCACTCGGCGAGAGTGTCGAACCCGAAAGTTGACCCCGCGTCGCGGCTCCTATTCAGTTTCCCCGAACTTCGCTTCCCACACAATGGGCCCGACTAAATAGCCGGCTGGGGTCCTGTTGCGGCGGCACCGGGGGCGGGGGGGGGGGGGGCGACGGTATTACCGAGCACCCTCGCCGGCGCGACCACCTCTACACCCTCGTAATATACAGCGTCGCTATATAATACGTACGTATACGCGTCCGCATATCGTACCTCCGTTCTCGTGGATCTCGTAGAGGGCGTACTCGGGGACGGATAGCATTCTCATGTCGGGCCGAAATTTCTCTATGAGGGTCTCGATGACGGCTTGACTCGTCGCGTCCGAGGCGACCCTGATGCACTTGGTGGCCACTTTTTGTCCGCTGTCTTGGAAGTAGAACCTCATCACCCCGTGGAACTCCAGGTCCTGAAGCAGAGTTCGGAGAAAAACATTGATTACGAATGACTTCCTCTTCCACCTCTCCTCGTTTCTTCGTATATATGACGTGTAATAACGCTATTTTGCATGTACCGAGAGAAATAATTGCTGGAACAAAAAAATATATGTCTTGAATCAAGAACATAATATTTTAAGAACACAGGTTCTTGATCAAAGAATATATTGTATATTCTTGTTTCAAGAGTACCTATTTTCGTTGGAACACAAGAAATTTCTTCGGGGCGAAAAAAAAAACAATTACACAAGCCTATTGAATGTTTTTTAGCACGAAGAAAACCATGACTCGGTCCTGGAATTAGATCATGTTTTTGATTGAAGAAAATGAGTGAAGAAAACATTTTTTTTTTTGGCACCGGCGATTATTTCTCTTAGTGTGAAGAAAGCGAGTATGAAAATATCAGTAAATTTTACTATATTCACAATAAAAGATTTTCGGATGTTTCTACAATCCGGCACAATAATATTTTTCTTTCTAGAAAATTAACTCGTGATAGTTTATATTACAAATCACTAGTTCTAAGGAAAAATTGTTCTTCTGTACAGCAGGAACATTCGAAAACCCCCATGGGCCTCTTTTATTGTAAATATACACGGAAGAAAATTAATTCACAAAATTTGTGGTAAATTTCGTGACAAAGCCAATTTATTGCTACGATAACTACGATTTTAGTAAAAATTACAGCAACGCTTGCAACTCCCGCAAGTCTTACTATAATTTTTACCAAAAAATTGCAGTTATCGTAATAATAAATTGACCTTGTCTCGAAATTGACCACCAATTTTTTTGTCCGTGCAGTAAAATTTACCGCTATCAGTCTTTCTATTCTACGAGGGAAACGCACAGGCGCCTTGCAACGAATTCCCGCGCGTTCGCCGGGGGATCCAATTGACCGGAATAGCGGCTCGCAGTCGGGATAAACCACCGTCGCGTCCTCGGGCATCCCTCGAACTCGATCGAGGTACCCTAACGACGTTTCCCTGGCTAAGGGATCTCTCGCGCCGGTATATCTTGCGCGGGCAACAGGTGTTGGATTAGAATTCGCGGGCGCAAAGAAATAAATAAAACACAGAGCGACTCGTGTTTCTCATTCGCCGTTATAGCCGCGGAGTGGGTGCATAACTATATACGGCGCTATTCTCTTCGCCTCTGCCATTCTGCGCGCGCGGGACGCGACCGCCTTTTGCCCGTTTCGAAGCGGAAAATCGAAAAAACTGTTTCCCGCGCGCACTCGCGGCTGACGGTGCGACGGGGAAAAAGGAGGAAATACTCTCACGTCGAGCCGCGTCAATATCGTTCGCATGGGGGCTCGATTTACGGTCGACTCACCTCGTTGGGCTCCGACAGCTCGAAGAGGTCCAGGCGGTTGGCGTTCCATTGTTGAATGACACCGCGAAGAGCCTCCCGCTCGGCTCTTTTATTCGCCGCTTCCGCAGCCATTCTGCAACAGAAACGTCCGGGCGGATCCGTCAGTTGTGTGCGCGGTTTTGCGGTCACGGAATGACGTTGTTTCAGGGCGGGGTCGACGATCGGATATCGCGTTCGCCGTATCCGCGCGATGCGTGAATACATCGGGGGGAAAAAAGTAGTTTGATCGATCAAATGTCGTGGGTTGATTCGAATGATATTTTTATTGAATCGACGAAGCGATAGTTCAATCCGTGGAATTGGACGTTACGTTCATTCTAACGAATTGTTTGGTTTAGTTGAAGTAACATGTATATTTGAAGGAAGTTAAACGTTCTCAATATTTTCGTAAAAATCGAAGTCTCTTGAATCCGTTGTATCTTTTTACGTTGCTTCCGAAAATATATGATCCATTGGTGAAATCTCGAAGGAACATTGAGATATCGATGATTTTTTATGAAAAAAAGAATTCTTTTGTACGCAAAATCATTGATATCTTATATTTTCTTCGAGATATCGACAAAATAATTGTGTTTTTTGTAATAGACGTGAAAAAATACATAAGACAGAGTGGTTGAGCAATCAATTCAGAAGATTTCTATTTTTGACGTAATTTCAAGGAGTGATATTTTTCTCAATTTTTCGCGAAAATCGAAATCTCCACTGAAATCGAACTTCCTACCGATGTATTATTTATCGCAGATTCAATTCTGTATTCTCTCACTATTTTTTTTACTGTAGATTCGAGAAATTTGGGCAAAATTATTTACTCCATATTTTCCTATTTCTCATTTTCGGCCTTATCAAAGCCGGAAAATGACTTTTATAAATGCAGTTACGTCACCGTCTTGTAAGACTATTCCTCTCGCACTCGTCGCTTGGCATATACCTAAGTGCGTCTCTCTGGCTTCTTAATGGCATCACAATCTCGTAAAAAGAAACGCACTTTTAACTTTGCGAATAATTTTTGTTTGGACATTTTCTTTAAGCGATATCGAATAGGTATATGTACCTATAGATTACAAATTGAATTAAAAATGATGAACATCTTTTTAATGCAAATACCGAATTCAATCAAAGATTGCGGTCGAATTCCACGATCTGCGATCAACAGAGAGTTCCAATTTAAAACATCAGAACATAAACCTCATCGAACGAACTCTACAAAATAAAAATGCATCAGCTCCCTGTAGAAAACTCCGCAGTGCAAACCTATACATACATATATTATACAAAATGAGATATTTAAATTGAGACACACGAATATCCGTAAAACAATGCATTTTAGAAAAAAATATTTCTCATAAAAGTTATTTGGTTTCGAGGGGGAAGAACAATATGTTTTATTTTTCATTCAGCAGACGTTTTCAAGGATATTTCTTCTTCAAATGGAAGCCTATATTTTTGCCAACAAGCTCTCAATCTACACGTAAAAACCGACAACTTTGGTCTGAAAGCCTTTTCATTTCTTTATTGTTCTTTCCATTTAAAGAAAAAACATTCACCTCAAAATGGCCTTGAAGACGTTTGAATGAAAAATAAAACACAGTCCTCTTTCCCCCTCTAAAGCAAATGATTTTGCGAGAATCATTTTTGTCCAAAATGCGTTATCGTTTTTTACAGATATTCATGTGTCTCAGCTTAAATGCATCACCCTGGATATACGCGCTCCGTGCTACACTTAATCGGTTCCCTCCGAAGCATCGCGGAGACGTCCTCTGCACGAGCGAATTAAAATCGTCAAGCACCCAGTTCGAGCATATAGAGCGGAACATCTCGTTCACGAGAGACGACAGAGTTACCCGGCATCTTCGGCGGGCTCATCCGGAAAATCCGCTCGGAAAGAGTCCCGGGGTATACCTATTTACTCCGGGCGCAGGTATACGGCTACATTCGATTTTCCCACGAGTCGTCGGGGATTGCAACGATCGCAGCCTCCTGCGCGGGACTGGCTTTGCGCGTAGGTCGAATCGATTCTCGGTAAGTCAACGCGCGTCCGTCTCAATGGTACCCCCGTCTGTGTGTGCCGCGGTGTGTGTACACACACCGCGCAGCGCCTGTGCGAAATCAAACGGTAACGCGCGAAGGCGCGCGTGTACTCGCACACACGTGCACGCGCGCGTACGCACGTGTCGCGCGAAGCGAGCAGCACGGGGGAATTGGGCGAAGCTCTGGTTTCGTGTCATTGGGTCGCGACGCGTAGCGCGACGAGGACCACCGACGCCGGCGACGGTACGATTCTCCGCACGTTTCCTCGTCGCTCGGTTATGGCCCGTACATGATCCCCTTGCCGTCCCCCCGGCTATTTCGTCTCTGTCTCAATTTCTCTCCCCTCTCTCTCTCTGCCCCTCTATTAACACACAATGGACCCGGGGACACACCCGGTACATTAAAATATGACGAGCTCGAGAATCGTGGCTCGTATAATCAATGAATGCACGTACGAAAAGACGAGTGTGTACGGCGCTCGGCGCGCGGGGACTTCCCCGTACGGTACAGCGATACCACGTGACTAGACGCGGAGCGCTCGCGCTACGCGCCCAGTCGCGAACAACGATTGTGGCGCTGCGGGAATGTCGGTTGTATCCTGTCCGTACGAACGCGGGCGCGTATTACACGCATCTCGGGGCAGGTTGAAGGGAATATTAATTGGTCGAGGATTGTGACACAGGGGAGGAGGCGGTGGGGAGGAAAGAGGGCGGACGGAGTTCGTTTAATTGGATCCGAAAATGGGAATGAAAAATAGCCGTGCGGTGGACGAGCGGCTCGCTCTTTCCAAGAAATCCGGGAATAAAATAATCGCGCCGCGTTGTTTTTCCGGGATTCCCCGCCGTGTCCGCGACCGCGCAGGGATTTCGCGCGAATTGTTTTTTTTTTCATGCGCGGGCTATCGTATACGCGCTACGGAAAGCTCCCGTTCAATCAGCTTTGCGAAGGTGAAAAAATCTATCGAACGACCCCTTCGAAGTTGATACCCCGCCGAATGATTGTCAACGAGCGCAGCACCCGAATAATAAAAGAGCGTTACGTTCTCGTAACGCCCCGCGCGCGTTAATCTCCGGACAAGAAGCTACTTCTTCGACGAAATTGTCTCGCTCATTATTTCTTTTATTGCAGATTTGAAAAAAGTGGATACAGTTATGTACCCCTTATTATTTTATTTTCGGCCTAATGTAAGCTGAAACATAACATTTAAAAATGTTGCATAAGTCATAATTATAGTACTGTAAGTCTATCTCCCTTGCACTGGTTGTTTAGCATAAGTACGCCTCTCATGGCTTCACGATGACGTCACCATATAGGTAATAGAGAGAAACACACTAATAACTTTGTGAATAATTATTCTTTCGGACATTTTCTCTTTTATGTGACATTGAATATCTGTACCCCCCCCCCCCCCCCAGGATAAAAGTGTATTAAGTCCAATTTTTACAAATTGGACTTAATACACTTTTATCCTGGGGTACAGTTATGTATCACGAAAAAAAATATATATTCTACAAAATATTCAATAAATGGAATAAGTAGTAATATTTATAATTAAATAATTAGAGTAATATTTCACATAGCAGAAGTTGTCATTGGGGACGACGTAGCACAAAATACCGTTGTACATTTTAACTGCTACCATGTCAAATAAAAATTAATTCCACATTCGTAGTAACATTCAAGATATTCCACAGCCAATAATACCATTAATGTATTATATACAAATATATGAGTGCTAGGTTGAATTGTAGTTCTTATAATGATAAAAATGGATATTTACAATGCACAATGAGAAAACTAATTTGGTCAATTTAACCAAAATCTTGGAGACGATGACCAAACCGTTTGGTGCAATATGGATCCTTCGTTTGTTTTGTTAAATTGACCACATTTTGGTCGGAATAACTAAACGTTTGGTTAGAATAACTAAACATTTTGGTCGGAATAACTAAACATTTGGTTAGAATAACGAAATACCTATATGGTTAGTATAACCAAATAATTGGTTCAATTGACCAGTATTTTGGTTAGAATAACTAAATATTTGATTCAGCTGACCAGTATTTTGGTTAGAACAACTAAACGCATTTGACTAGATGCGTTTTGTTATTTTAACCAAATTATTTTTCTCAGTGTACAACTGCGTACTCTATGCTACGTCGTTCCCGAGGACAACTGCTATGCGAAATATCACTAATTACCCCATTTATTCAGTACTTTCTACAACATTCTTTTTTTCGTCATACGGATTACAAATTGAATCAAAAAATATAAACATTTTTTTACGCGATAACTAAATTACGTTCAATTCTAGTCCGCGCACAGGGTTAACCGCAAGTGGCGCGATAAATTTCGTAAAAGAGAAGGGTGGCTATACATATACTCGGGTGCGGGCGATTAAAGGAACAACGCGGGGGCCCTTTTTAAAAATTTCATTAGGTGGAATTCTTGCGCGATTACAACCCTCCGCGCGAGAAGAGGGGAGGGCAGGCGCCGCGGCGCGCGGGTTCCGCTATGGGATACGCGGATTTAACTCTCGAGACAATAAATTCGACCGCGCGCGCGCGCAGCGCGAATAAAACGACCGAACTGGCTCCGCTCTCCGGGTCGCCGGGGTACTCAGGGAGTATCCGCGCGCGCGATACGCGTAGCGGTGCACCGTGGAAAGTAGAGTACGACAAAGTTTCACAGCCGCGGCCGTATTTGCTCGTCCGTCTCGCGCGCTAGTCACCGTCGCGCGCTATAACCACGACCGCTCTTTTTTAAATTTCACTCAGAGTTAGAATACCGTCCGATTGCAAAGCCCTCTCCCGAAGGCAAGCGCGCGGATACGCCGCAATTCCCTAACAGAATAAGCGGGGATTTAACTCGAGAGATAATAAGTTTGCGCGCGCGGAGAAACCCCGAACGGTAAATTTTACCGCCCTCCGGCAGTAAAAAGAGAGAGAGAGAGAGAGAGAGAGAGAGAGAGAGAGAGATCTACTTAGCGCTTTTCGACGAAATTTACCGAGCCGAAAAGTAAAACGTATCCGGTAACGGGAAGATGCACCGTGGGGAACGATAAAGTTGCGTACATTTTTTGCCGTAGTCCAGTAAAGATATCATTTTTCAAAAAAATAATTTCCGGCAAGCTAATTTTTTCAGGGTCGATGGAGGGGTGTCTCCCGAGTATCCAACCAAAAAATCACCCTCTGCACCCCTTGCAAAGTGTTGCAAATAAGGTGTCTTTTGTTTTTGTTTTTTATTTTTTGAAAAAAATTTTTTTCAGCTTGTACATAATAATATTCTCTACAACTTTGCCTAATAAAATGTTTTGATAACTTTGACTTTTGACCGACCAAGCCTGGCCGAAGGTAAATTTCAAGGTCCCTGCCACTGTGGGGTAATGCGCGGGACAAAAATCAAAGTTATCAAAAAATTTTATTAGACAAAGTTGTAGAGTATATTATTATGTATAAGCTGAAAATTTTTTTTTTTTCAAAAAAACAAAAACCACCCTATTTGCAGCACTTTGCCAAGGGTGCGGAGGGTGACTTTTTGGTTGGATACTCGGGAGGCACCCCTCCATCGACCCTGAAAAAATCAGCTTGCCGGAAATTATTTTTTTGCACTCCTATAAAGAAGGTCTACTTTTACTGGACTACCGGGAAAGCGCTCCTTTTTTTTATTCGGGACGGAACGATTCGCCGTACCGGGCACTGGAAAGGTTCGCGCGTCGGCGGCGCGCGTGGAAAGTGTCACAGGCTCGCGGTGACATCGGAGCCGAAGTGGCGGCCGTCCTCGAGCGTCCTTCGGCGCCGCTGCAACGCAGCCGCAGCCGCCGCGCTTATCGTAACACACCGCGTGCTCCCAGTCTGTGTTCCGTCGGCTCAAGTAGCAACAGCCCATGGGATAGTTCTCGCACTGATTTAATTAGCCCCATTGTGTGGCCCGGAGCTCGCTGCATCGCGCGCCGCGCGTGGCACCGAAAACATCGGGCTTCCTAGGTCGACAGTGTCGCGCCGCTCGACCCGTTTTCTCGCACGCGTGTAGATGTACTCGGAGGGAAAGATTAGTAGATTTGACCGAATTGGCGGTCACGGGCGGGGGACGCCGATTTAGTTATTTCAATTAAATTGAACGGTTATAATGATTAACAACTGTTTGACGAAAACAAGTTGTAATCAGTGTTAGCAATTTATTAGTTCGAGTAACTAAATCTACAGGCAAAAGAAGAAACCAGCAATTCTCACTGCTTCATCCAGCAGCACTAAGATTCGAGCTCATTTTTAAGAATTTGTATAGGGGACACATTTCTTATTTACCGTTTACGGCTGCACCAAATACTAGTTTGATTGGATATAATAACCGTTTTCACAGAAATTTCTATCGGTTTCTCAAGAAATACACCCACAATTACTGTGTAATTCTATATAGTTTCCTGGGCGAAATAGTAATTTAATGCTAGTCAAACTGTAATTCGTGCAATTCCCTTTTTCCGTTTGGATTCACCCATTTGTGATCTTTAGTCAAATCTACTACATTTTTTCTCAGTGCATATATACACAGAAAGAAATAATTGCTGATTATAAGAAAATGTTTTCTTCAATCAAAAACATGATGCGATTACAGGATTATAGAAACGCATTGGAAATGTATGAAAAATGTAGAGCAGCCTTCTCGTGGTAGTACCTGATATAAAGAACAATTTTTCATCTAAACTTTTCCTCGATATCTGCAATTGATTTCAATGTAATCGATTTGGAATTTGCTCTTCAACCGGAGAATCTATCCCACATTTACCTATTTTTTCGCACAGGAAAAAAGTTCTTCTTCCAACAAAGATATTCTTGAATCAACACAATGCCTAGGTGTATATTTTTCGACCAAAAATTTGTATTATTGAACATTTTATAGATCATGTTTTTGGCTCTAGAAATATTTTTTTTAACACTAGCAATTATTTCTCTTACAAGAAGAAGAAGAAGAAGCTTTATTTCGGCACTAGGGCGGGCCCTCTAAGTGCCTGTACAGAAAGAAACAGCAGAATAGATACAGCAATAAAATTAAAATAAACAAATAAAATACCGCAATGACAAAAATGAAGAAATAAACTTAATAAATGAAGCAACGATAAAGAAAGTATTCAAGGAGAGTATTCGAGATGTACCTCACCGATTTTCTTCATTCTGCGATATGTTGTAGTATATAAAAAAATATTAGACACATATTTTTTTGTTCGTGCTAATTCGGCCATTTAAGGGGTGAAAATCACCCCTAAACTTGACCCCCTAAGACCAATTTTCTACGATTTCTCAAAAACTACGTTGAATATTTCTTAATGAAACATATTGAATATTATTCCTTATCGAAAGACGATAATATGTGAAGAACTTTTACACTCGGGGTTACACAAATCGTAAAAAATTGGTTTTAGGGGGTCAAGTTTAGGGGTGATTTTCACCCCTTAAGTGACCGAATTAGCACGTACAAAAAAATATGTGTCTAATGTTTTTTGATATACAGTAGACTACCGATAATCCGGCACGTTCGGGACTCGGCCGGTGCCGGATTACCGAAAATGCCGGATTATCAGGAGATGTGTTCCGCGATTATTATTAAAATAATGATAAGTCGTAGAGTGAATGCAGCTACAATATGATGTTTGACAGTAAACGTTGTTTACCAGAAATGCTGAGATAATCATTTAAACTCGAATACAAACCAAAACATACCTTTATTCCTGCATTTTGAATAACAACAATGAAATGTCCTAATAACAAATTAAACCAGTTAAATGTGTTACAAATTTACACGTACGTACATAATATGTACTGATGACATTTATTTTAAAAAATCTCTAATGTCTTGTTGTTTTCTAGATTCAGCTCTCTTTTTAAAAAAGTTATTTCTTAAAATATGCAAATCAATGAGTTCTGCACAATTATAACGTGAGTTTGTTCCAGCAAATGTTATGAATTTATTTAATGCGTCTGCCGCTTCCCCCCAACTGATTTATTTCTTCTCTTCTTTTTCCGCCTGCCGATACCGCTCGGAGGCGCGATCGTTTGAAAATCGATACTGGTGCCGGACCATCGGGCATTCCGAACCGTTGGATGCCGGACTATTGGAAGTCTACTGTACTACAACATATCGCAGAATGAAGGAAATCGGAGAGGTACACCTCGAATACTCTCCTTGTTAGTATAAAGCGAAGTAACGTTCAGGAAAATTAAAAAAATTCGTTGAATTTTCACGGAAACGTCAATACACGATGATTTTTTTTCGAATCTCGAAATTCTGTAGCAATAACGATACAGCCTTCGCACCTAAAAGCGTATCCCCGGAAAAAGGATAAGAAGCTAATAAGGAGCCGCGGCGGATTAAACGCGCGTCACTCGTCGTTATCTCCCTCCTTGTCTTCTCTTACTTTTTCCCTTATCAGCCGAGAAATATCCTTTATCGCCCACCGCGCGCTCGTCCTTCCCATCGTCGAGCTCGTCGCTTATTTTTATCAGCCACGGAAATACCGCGTAGGGCGTAAATCTCCCACAAAGGGCGCGTTGCGTTCCAGAGACGCGCGAGAACGTTTCATGGGTCCGACGCACGGGTCCGATTAGAAGCGCGAGGGAGAGGGAGGTGGCGAAGTGTGTGACTCACGCTCGACGCGTCGCGATGATGCATCGGCGAAATATACCCGCGCGGGGCGCAGCTCGCTGCGCGCGAATATCGTTTGTTGAACGAACGCGAGAACTATGCGATTCGGTCTGCGCATAAAAAACTATTCACATTTTTCAATTCAATTTATAATCTGTATACATGTTCAGTGTCACGTAAGAAAGAAAATGCGCGAAAGAAGAATTATTCGCAAAGCTAGAAGTGCATTTCTCCCTACTGCATTATGACGTCATCGAAGAGCCGTGAGAAAAGCACTTATGACAAGTAACGAATTAAGTGTGAGAAAGACAGACTTACAACACTATGTGATGTAGATATACTGCATTTTTAAATATCGTCTTCCGGCTTAATAATGTCGAAATTGAAAAGATACGGCGTAAATAATAAGTACAGTTTTGTCCAAATTTTTTAAATTCACACTACAAAAATTGTACTGAATTCAATATTTGTATTAAAAAAAACGTATTCATATTCTTAAATTCAATTTGTAATCCGTGTACATAGTCGATATCATTCGAAAAAGAAAATATTTGGAAGAATTATTCGCAAAGTTAAAAGTGCATTTCTCTCTACTACATTATAACGTCATCGTAGATCGAACCATGGGAGTTGCACTTATGCCAAACAACGAGTGCGAGCAATGCGACGACGACGTGACATAGCTGCATTTTAAATTATCGTTCTCCAGCTTAAATAAAACCGAAAATAAAAATGAAAAACACGAAGCAAATAACTTCGTCCAAATTGTTCGAATCTGCGATAAAAAAAATAAGTAAGAAGACAAAATTTAGCAAACGGGAAAATCGAAGCGACGCGTCCACGACGCGAAAACTTACGCGCGACAATTGCGTCCGACGTTGACACGTCGAAATAAATATCAAAGCCAGCGCCGATTCGAGACGCGCTAACGGGGGAACCGCACCAACTGTCGAATTTGAATGAGAATGGAATCGTGACGAGCGAGTTTTACGCACTCCGCGACTAAGTGCCGACGGAAACTGTGCGGACCCTCGTCGCCTCGACGATTCTGCGAACCCCGCGGAGTTCGCGTCCCTTGAGACCACTTCAGGTACGTCGCGAGATACAATAAAAAGTTTAAATGAAAAAGTTCGTTCTCCTTGCGAGAGCGATAAAAAACGCGCCCGCGTGCTAAAATCGTTCGTTAGTTTCCGGAGCGCCGCGATTCGTCGTCGAAATCGTTGAGGCTGGCGTTCCATCGTTCCTCTCGAGTATAGCCGCGCTAATTCGGGCCACGCGAAACGCAACCGTCCGCGATTTAATTCTCCCAAGCGGAAGGAAGTGGAGAGGAGGATGCGTCCGCATACACCGAGAAAAATTACGACTTCTCAATGTCATTATCTTAAGCACTACGGTACATTTTTAACTATATATATATGTACATATTTAAACGACGAGGATCCGGAGTGGTCCAAAAGAACTGCGAACCGTGTCGACCGATTATATCGAGCTTTCTATGTATCCGGCGATTCCGACGCAGCGCGAGCGTCCCACACAAAAGGGGTCCAACGCGAAGCCGTGCATCAAAATAAAGAGCGCGCAACCGAGAAGAGAGACACGCCGCAATACGTCCGCGCGGAAAGAGACAAAGAGAAAGGGCGCGGAGGCCCCAAGACCAGAAGGCGAGCGGCGGGAGGAGAAGAGAGAGAGAGAGAGAGAGAGAGAGAGAGAGACCTCACTGGAGAATCGAGCGCGCGCGTAACCACGAGAATGGAATGTAGACCGCGGTGTGTGTATGTGCGCGCGAAACCCGGGCTCGCCGCAGAATCTGGTTTCAGCCGACCGTGAGACGTCGTCTTTCATTTTCACCTACTCCGCCGCCGCGAGCGCGCGCTGCCAACGCCGAGAGGACCTCTCTTCTCTCGCCTCCGCTACTCGGCGTAGGTATTGGCACGGCCCGCCGCGCGGTATCGACTTCGCTCTCGCGCGTGTACAATTTGCGCGCGCGAAATAGAGCGGCGGTGAATCCCCCTATTGTCTCCGACGTTTCATTTCCGCGCAATTACCCGCACGGAAACCGTGCGTACGACATGCCTTACCGTCGTGCGGAGAAACCGCGACGGCTCGGGTCGCGCGCGGGATTGGGGAGGGGGAAAGGGGATCCGGCGGCGCTCGCCACGCGGAACAACCGCGCCCGTCTCTTCTGCCGCGGCGCAACCTCGAAAGCGAGAAGCGGAAGGAAGGCTCCGCGGCGAGGAATGGAAGGAGGTTGTTGCTCCTGCGGTTTGGCGTTTGTCAGCCGGCGTACCGTCGTCGCCGCCAGTGCCAGACGCCTCTCGATGGTCTCTCCCTCCCCCCTCGCCCCTATTGTCGCGTTATTAATGTGTTTCGCAAAGGCGGACCATATCGTGAAATGGCTTCCCTTGTTCTCCGGGAGTCGTGTGGTATCGACGGATCGTCGTGGCCCGCGCATTGACCACGTAAGGCGCCTGCCCCTCAGTAGGCACTAGTATAGGATACGGAGAGGCGGACACGTGCTTTAAAAGTCGGGAGGAAAAAGAAAGTACCTACACTGAGAGAAATAATTACCCGGATAGAGATATGTGACGGCACGTTGCTTACATTATGACGGCATTGCATACTGATAAATGACGGCAAAGTTGTGCATACAGAGAGAAAAAGAATTAGTTGGATCTACTAAAAATTACTTGTGGGTTCGCAATTGCTTATTTAGATCAATTAGATATTTCTTGCATATTAATTAAATATTTCTTTCTTGCGATTACTTAGATACTATCCCATATGATTGTAAGGAAAGGATGTTTCATTGATGTATTGAAAAATTTCACTGATATAAATAAATAATTACTTGCGTAGACGCAAGTAATTTTCGATATATACAAGTAATTCTTTTTCTCTGCGTAGATACGCCCGCGTACACTGTATACATTTTTCCGGAGTATAAAGACAGCATGAAATGCTTTAAAAATTGCACCAATATGCGTAAAATTGTAGCCAAATTGTGCATTATGCTCGCATTACTACACCGAGAAAAAAAACTTAGTTAAAATGTCAAAACGTGACTGGTTAAATTTTTGGTTAAATTAATCAGGTTATTTCTCTCGGTGTACGCAATTGAATGTCGAAAGAATGCTGTTTATTATTTTAGTTTATATATTTTCTACAATTTAGCAACACAGAACCGTGTCATAAATTTCAAGATTTTATGCTCTTATAGTGAAGTCTTTTTTAATGCGGGAATAAAATTTCCAAATACTATTTTCAGCATTGATGCCTATTATCTGAGTTAGGTTAAAATGACAAAATGCATTTAGTTAAACACGGTTAGTTATTCTAACCAAAATACTGGTCAGCTGAACCAAATATCTAGTTATTCTAACCAAACGTTTATAATTATTCTATCCAAAAAGTTGTCAGTGTTTAACCAGATCCATATTTCACTAAACGGTTTGGTTTACGTCTCCAGGATTTTTTGGCTAGATTGACTATGTTCTTTTTTTCAGTGTACGGAGCGGGCTGCAACAAAGTCGCAGTGATTTCGCAAAATGAAACCTCGGATCGCGACACGCAGAACATTAACTATCGTCGAAAAGGCGGAATACGAGTGGAAACGAGGTTACGTCCATCCCCATACAGCTGCACGCGCGGCGTATTATCGTCGGGCTTTTAATATCAGGTTCGATATGTGGAGAGGCGGAAAGCGGAAATGCCGTCGCGCCGTGCTACCGCGAATCGTGCTACTCGGCAAAACCGATGTGTGAACGTAATCCGCAAAGTTATATAGAAGAGAATGGGACAGAGAGGGAGGGAGAGATAGAGAGAAACTGAGAATAGAGAAGTGGAAGGAGACGCGGAATAGAACGAGGTTAACTTTACTCGCGTCGTGGAATTATGAATCACCACTTGACAGAGTTCAATTTGAGGTGAGAGAAAGAGATAGCCGTTCATTGACTGGCTGATTTCGCTTAGTAACGGAGTCTCCTGAGCGTGTCGTGCGGCTCTCTCTTTCTCTCTATATCCCAGCCTTTCTTTCTTGTCCTTCCTCCGACGTGCTCCCGTATACGCGATTCAAAAAAGCGTAGGTGTATCGAGCTACCGCGCATCACGCAAATATCGCGACGCGCGTCTCGCGTATTTACTGCGGCGGCAAAAGGGGGCGTGGCAACGCACGCAGGGAGACCACCTAAGAACGTGTTTAGCGCGGTAATTGGAACGATTTACGCGGTGTCTGGTCGAATTTGAAAGTAAAGTGCGATTTGCGAAGCGAGCAGATATCTATATGACGCTATTTTGGAAAGCATATTTTTCTCCGATAAAATCGCGCGTGCCGTACGAAATCGTTGGCGACACGCGTCGACATTTTTACTGGCCTTTCAAACGGTGATGCTGTCGCGTACGGCGCATCAATTTTATTACGAGAGTTATGCGGAAAAGCCTTCGGAGCGTCTTCTTCGTTTTATATAGCGCAACGCATTCGAAGTGATCGAATTTTTATGGCGCGGTATACGCTCGAATTTTTATGTAAAATTTACCGCTGAAATTTCAACGCCCCGTTTATGGCTGTGAGAGATTGACGGGGTTTAATAGACTGCCGCTACCCGTACACGCGTTCACTGATAAAAGAAATGACACATTCAATTAAATCGGCGATTACGGATGGGAAAATGCAAAATTCGGTTCTCTCACTAATTTTTTTCACTGTAGATTTGAAAAATTGGGACAACAATATTTACCCCAATTTTTTCATTTTTCAGTTTCGGCCTCATCTAAGCTGGAAAATGATTTTTTAAAACGCAGCATATGTCATAGTATTGTGACTCTATCTCTTTCGCACTCGTCCGCTTGGTAATAAGCGCGTCCCTTATGGCTTATAACTTTGCCAATGATTATTTTTGTGGGCATTCTCTTTTTTATGTGACATTGAATGGTACGTATAAAGATTACGAATTGAATTAAAAAATATGAATATTTTTTATGTGATAACCAAATTAGTCGTTTCATCTAATAAATTTGATTATAACGATTAATAGCTTTTTGAAGGATGTTTCCTCCAAACAGGTCATTCAAGTCAGTTATTAATCTAAACTAAATCTGCATTTCCCCACTTGTAACCGTCGATTTAGTCAAAACTATGTATTATACTACTTTTTTTCTCAGCGTAATATTCAAGAGTACACGCAACGCGCGCACATGCGAAGTAGCTCTATAGGATAAACGGGGAATTGATCCTCCAGTTTCTATTTTACTTTAAATGCGATTATCTCAAAGCACAATAAAGATATCGTCCCTTTCCTGCAAAAAGTCACTAACTAACATTTATCATCAACTGACTTAAGTAGTTTCTGCTCTATAATATCGGTATTATATTTCGGTTAATGACTTTTTATGATGCGTGCATGCTCACTTCCAACGCATTTAGCACTTAGTGTGAGTTTTACCATTTAAAGATTTAATAAAATTAAGCTATTAGGTCCAGTTAAGTGAATTTTACAAAATATCTTAGTGACTTTTTGCAGGAAGGGGACGATATATAAAAAATGTAACGTAGCTTTTTTACAGTGAAAATATAAAAAAAACACATTTTTTGTTTAAACTGACTTCAAGATATTCGATTTGGAACTTGCCCTTCAACCCTAGCATCTATCCCGCTTATACCTATGTACGTGTTGTTCAGTTTACCGGAAAAAAAAAGTCGTTTTCCCAGGAAAACGCTGACCCGCCGCCAGGACGATAAACAGGCACGATCGTCGTTTCGACTGTCTAAACTAGGGTAGAGCTCTCGACTGGCCATGTGCGCCCGTCCGGAATTCACAAAATATCGAGGAGGGCGGCATCTTCGGGGAAAGTAACCGGCCTTCCCATCAATCCTGGCCGTACAAGTTTACGCGAGCCGAAAAGCCCGCTACAGATCGGCCGTCGCCGCGGTCAACGATTTCTAAACGGTTTTCGGGAGAACGTCCGCGCGACGAGACACTCCTTCGGTCGTACGATATTATCTGCACGCGCGCACCCGATCCACGGGAATAACTATGCATGTATGCGCGAGCACGTGCGCCGCGCCAATGAAATTTATGCAACTTTAAGAACGCTTACGGTAGCGGGTTTCCGAAAGCGGCGCGCGCTTACGTATTTGCGAATAAAATTTCGACCGCTAATTTGCCGCGGCCGGGGGTCACTCGCTAATTTGTTTCCGCTGCTCGCGTCGGGCTTTTAACGTACCTAGCGTTTGTATTTCGGCCTTTTGATCTCGCTGGCAGTGTAACTAAGCGGTCAGCTTCGGCGACACGGTCTGTAATCTAGGCGTCGGCAAAAGAAAGGCAAAGGGGGCGAAGCGAGATGTGAAAAAAATTGCGTGAAGGGAAAACCGATAAATTTCCTTTGTTTTGAAACATGCGATCGAAGCTTCGACGCGCTGCCGATGCTTTGGAGTGAAATGTTAATCGCAAGTGAAAGAATACTGTTAAAAATTTCTGTTTTAAATTCACAAATTGCGTTGGCAGCTTTTAGCAAACACAAAAGTGTGGTAAAACTACTAACAATTTGATGCGAAAACACAAATTTCATAAAGCATTTATAAGCAAATCACGATGAATATTGTAGAATCATAATAAGATATCATAAAATCACAATATGTATCGTAAATGTCCAATTGTTTTTGAATTTAACAATTGGTTTCATAAATTTAATTCAAAACTGTGTTGGAAGCTTTTAAAAACGTCTAACAGTGGAGTTCCGATTATTTTCCGCATTTAAAAAAATATTGAAAATCATTCAGTGCTTGCACTAAGAACAATAACTTGGTTAACGTGAGGAAATACATCTGGTTAAACGAGTTTAGTTATACTAACCAAAATACCAGTTCGTTGAACCAAATATTTAGTTATTCTAACTAGGGGAGACTGGGGTAAAAAGTGACAGCATTACATTTTAATGAAAAATAAGTGCTATTAAAAAAAAACGGTTGAAAGAGATAAATACTCGTTGCGATACCGACTGTCACGCTATATGCGTAGTGACTCACTTAGCGCACTTCCTTTTCAATAAAATGTAAGGCTGTAACTTTTTATCTGCGTCAAATTCATCCCTGGTCTCCCCTACACGTTTAGTTATTCCAACTACATGTCTAGTTATTCTAACCAAAAAAATTGTCGGTTTAACCGAACAGACGGAGAGAGGATCCATATTTCACCAAACGGTTTGATTATGGTCTCCAAGATTTTGATTTGATTATCCAGGTGTTTTTTCTCCGTGCAAGATTTACATTAAGAAGGATATACATAAGGTCTCAAATTGCCTCAACTGTCTCAAAAGCAGGAAACGTCCTGCTAGCCGGACATATCGCACGTTTACGAGAAGACTGTCATATCTCAAAATTAGAATTGTCCAGAGCGACGACTTTCAAAGTTGAATTATTATATTACACGAGCGTTGACCATTTGCTGCCAAATTATGATAATTATCATGAAAATTCTATAATAATTATCATAATCTGGCAGCAAATGGTCAACGCTCGTATAATATAATAATTCAACTTTTAAAGTCGTTGCTAGGGACAATTCTAATTTGAAGTTATGACAGTTTTCTCGCAAACGTGCGATATTTGAGTATAATTCAAATTATTGAATGGGATAAAAAGAAACGACCGTGGAAAAAAATCTTTAATAAAAAAATTAAGGATGTATAGAGAAAGTTTCACTAGTAAGAGAACCCCGAGTAAAATCTGCTGCATGAATCTTTACAGCTGTTCGAATACCGGGGTTAGCCGTCCAACTATAGGAAAAGTTATCTTATGCGCACTATATTTCCATTGAATCCCCTAAATTACATTTAATCGATGCATACCAATAACACCATCACGACACATAAAAAAAAAGATCCAGCTACGTAAAATATTTACCGGCGTATTGTGGCGCGAGAGTGATCACACACACAATGGCCACTTCCACCTATAACCTTCCACCCTTTCGAGCATTCGCTATAGAATTTCATATAACAATCGGCGACACATACGCGCGCGCGTGTATGCGCCGGAGAGTCGCCGAGCATCCGAGAGAAGTAGGTGAATTCACCACGACCCGTACCACGACAGGTCTCACGAATTTACAATAGCCCGCCTATAAATACGAACGCATACTTTGCGAGGATCGACGTTTCATTTCGTCGGAATAGAACGGGAACGTGTCGCCGCACCAAATGGGCTGAATTCACCGTAACCCGCTTGCGGAGAGACCAAAATACATAATCGACAGAGAAAGGGTCACCGCACGGCAACGGCCACTTCGACCATTAAGTACTTCCCGATTTCTCCGCAAATAATTCGGAGCTAATGACGCGCGCGGTGGAACAAATGCACGCCCTCTTTACTGGGAATCGCTATACAAAGTATGCCGAAATATTTTCACGTGCAACTTACGCGACGGAGCGAATAGCAAAAAGTAGACTAAAAGTAAAATCGATGGGAACGATCGCGCGCGGTTAACCTACGACTGCGGCGTCGTGAAATTTGAATAACATCGATGGTCTGTTTGAATTCTATTTGCTTTCTAATTTTTTTTATCTCAGATTCGAAAAATTTCGACAAATTATTTATCCCGTATTTATTCACTTTTTGCTTTATTTTAGCTAAAACCGATATTTAAAAATCAGCTACGTCATCGTCTTGTAAAGTTATTTCTCTCGCACTCGTAGCTTTTGAAACAAGTGCATCTCTCTGCCGTTTCGATGACGTCACAATGACGTAGAGAGAAAGGCATTTATAATTTTGCGAATAAATATTTTTTCAGATATTTTCTTTTTTATGTGATACATTTCTCTTCTCGCACGCATACACCGAGAAAAATAATTAGGTTAAAATGACAAGACGCGTCTAGTTAAACGCGGTTAGTTATTCTAACAAAAATGCTGGTCCATTGAACTAAATGTTCGGTTATTTTAATCAAATGTGTAGTTAATTATTCTAACCAAAATAATTAGGTTAAAATGACAAAGCGTATCTAGTTAAACGCGGTTAGTTATTCCAACTAAAAAATACTAGTCTATTTAAATATTTAATATATTCTAACAAAATGTATAGTTAGTTATTCCAAACAAAATACCGGTAAGTTTTAATCGAATATTCAATTATTCTAACGAAATAGTTATTCTAACCAAAATATGGTCAGTTTAATCAAACACAGAACGAGAGGATCCATATTTCACCAAACAGTTTGATCATCGTGTCCAAGATTTTTGTTAAATTGGACAAATTATAATATTTTTCTTAGTGTACGCGTAGGAAACGGCATTTTCCCGTATTCATTACGCGGCAGACGATAATCGCGAGCGACTACACGGTGAATTTTAGGAGAAGCTTTCTCCGCCCGAATAATAATGCCATTCCGCGCGGGTTTTGCACGGGCTGACGATTTCCAGGAAGCGTTTAGCGAGTTAAAGCAAGCATCCTGGAGAGGCGGGTACATTAAGGCTCCCAGTCGGATGTATACCTATACATATCGGGGCCACCGGAAGTGCAGGTTGCTCCGGGAAAAAGGGGGACTCCTTGATTTACGGCGAATAACGGTTTTCCACCTTTTTATCCCTCTGCCGGAGAGAAGCCCGTCGCGCGCGTCGTCCTTCGAAAAGGTCGTCGGATCTTCGAAGTATACAGGGTGACTCAGGCGGGAATGTCGCGTTCTCGGAATGCGATTATCTCGTGTAAAGAATGTCTCGCGACGAGCGTGTACGTGCGCACGACTTTGAGTGAATTCGATCGACGATTGAAGCTAAATCGGTGATTTGTCTCTAATCGCATTTCGATCCCAGATCCCAGTCGTTGCATAGCTCTCGATACGAATTTAAAGCGAAATAACGTTGAAGAATATTTAATAATTCCGCCGAGGTAGACTATGAAGTATGCGAATTACGAGCGGTATGTCGATAACGCGTACAACGATCGCGAAGCTCCGGAAATAATCACTCGACTCGAAGCGATCTTTGCGTAGAAACTTATTGAAACATTAAGAACAAAAATCATTTGATTTAATTATTATCTCGCTATCTAGGGATTTTTCGCCCACACTGCTATAAAACTTTTTGTACATCGAAATATATTCCACAGAAAAGTATTCTACCAATTTCGACAAAAACCTACAGTGCCATACAACACGTACGTAATACCGTACAAAGAGCTTATAGAGAGTGCCAGAATTTGAACATCCAATGCTCGTCACTTCAATTTCATTTTTCTCCGTGTGGCGTGCGACACTCCCCCCTGAATCGCTCTGTACGCACACAAAGTACCTGTCTCTCTTTCGAGTGCTACCGAACGCGTATAGCACAGGTAGGTATATATCGACCACCCGACGACGCTCTTTTATCGCCCTCTAATCTCCCCCGCTCTTATCCATCGCTGGTCAAGATCTCCGCGCTCTGACAAGCGGTCGTTTTCGCCACACGATATTCACCCGCTCGTATCTCTCCCCCCACGTCGGAGGGCAGCGTGTGCGCGCGCGCGCGCGTAACGACGACCGCCGTAATACTCACTCCTCGGGGACCGTCATATCCGGAATTCGATATTCCAAGCCCGCGGGAAGAAATTCGACGAGAAATTCGGTTGATGAAGAATTCCTGAAGGAAGGGCCGGCTGCTGGTTTCCCTCTTCTCACGACGGTCCTCGACTCCGAGGTAAACAAACGAGCAGGACGAGAGTCATCAAGGGGCGATAAAAATTCCCGAGAGAGCGGACGGGGGGAGCGCTCCGCGAGCGAATTCCACGGGCCTTATCGACGCCGTATCCCGCGGCGCCGCCCGGAGAGATTCGCGGACCTCCGCGCACGCGTTCCCTTTCCACGTGCGCGTCCTCGCACGGCGTGGTCGTTTCCGCACGGAAGAGGAAGAATAATAGGAAATTCCGCTCCGGGATCTATCGCGGGGAAAATCTCGCGAGTCTCTTCTCTCTGAAGTATAGGTTACTCGAGCGAGGCACCGCGGCACACCAGTTGCCGCGCGCGACGGACGCCCGGCGGCTTTGCGGCACTACTGCACGAGCAGTGTAAACGTCGCACTCCGACGTACGAAGTAAAAAAAGACGAGGAATCGCTCCCCGAGACGCACGCGCGATACCGCACCGAACGAAGACCGACTCCGGCCGTCGAACTCGACAATTTCCCAGACGCAGTACGCGCGAAACCACGAATAAGGAAAAGCGAACGACAATTCCGCGCACCACACCCACTCTCAACGCGCGCGTCGAGCGTCGCTGAGCAACTGCCAAACAAACCGACGAGGCCGAGGGCCCCGCGGGTAGCGGAGAGGGAGGAGCCTGGCCGTCGCACCGCTGTAGAGTGCTTCGGCGCGCCGGGCTCTCTCTCTCTCTCTCTCCCCTCCAAGGCGGGCCCCTCGCCCCCTCCGCCCGAAGAGGCCCAACGCGGCTCGCCATGAGCGCGGGTTTACTGACACGTTGGAATGTCCCTGCTGCCATACTCGCTGCACGCGTTACTACACGGTGGGTGACGATACTACACGAGCGCCGAAGTCGCTCTCGTCTTGCCGCCGCTGGCGAGTCACGTAGGGCGCGCGTACCGATGCTACGCCCTGTGGTTATCGCGCGCGCGTGTGCTTCGTATCAGCGGTGGATGATTGCAGCCGCCCCTCTCTCTTTCTCTATCGGCGCGTATCGCCTCGGGGCATTCGTAGTACCGTGGGCGCACTATAGCGTAACCCACGCGTAAGGTATACCGCGCGTACGGTGCGGGGTACTACGCCGCGTGCGACGGGGACGGTAAACCGGCTGGATGAGGCCGGCGCGTATGCTATATATCTGTGATACCGTGCGGAGTATACACGTATATTACGAATCTCTTCGCCGGTGACTGGGAGAGACTCAGGGCCGCGCGCTGGTACGCGACCGAGAGGTGTGTGCGTCGACACACATTCGCGAGGGTCGCGTATTATACGAGTGAACGCCGCGGAGGCGCGCGTGACGCTACGCGGACGGGAAGCGGCTACGTGCAGAGGTGCCGCGAGATGGGACCTGGTACCTACGCCAGGAGGGGCGGCGGGGGAAGAGAGCGCGCATACTTGGAATTCCCCGGTCGGGGTTGATCGAAAATTTGTAACGTTAGCGGATTGTGCGGCGCGGCGATGATTTCTTTCCGGAGCGAAATTCTGAGGCAACCGATTGGTTCCGGAGGGATCGCTTAATATTATAATTGCGCGTTCGTTGGGATGTCGTTATAGCGTTTCTCGGTATTCGAGGTCAGGACACCGTGTAAACTTAATTGAACATTTAATACTGAGTCAGGCGTCATAAAACTTACATCAGGAAATAGTTTACTTACTACTTCCTTTTCAAAAAGAATTGAAGAATTGATTTCGATTGTTGAACGCGTAATTGATTTAAGTATATTGATCTTACATGTTTATATCTATCCTTTAATACACATATGTACAAATATCCACGCTTGTGTGCTCGCTTGTGTGAGTATTTTTATTCGGCTGTTAGGAATTTCCGCATACGACGTTTTTCCGCCTAAGATGATTTTTGGTACGTCCCCTTGAAAATCGCATTAAATGGATTTTACTGTGTACAGGTACTTAGCGCACACGTGGGTGCGCTTCACGTGCCGTTTGCCTCTATTAAGCCGGGTCTTCACTGCGCGAAACTGTTTCGCGAAAAAGAGAGAGTGAGTGAGAAGAGGGAGCGCGAGAAAGGGAGGAGACACGACTCGCGCAACAGTTTCGCGTGGAGTTTCGCGCGGTAAAAACCCGGCTTTACGATTGCGAATTCCGCCGAAGCGAAGAGAAGCCGCGAGACGGATGTACCTCCGAAACATGTCGTTTCAACCGACGCGCCGATTACGCGAAGCACGTGGAGCGTTTCCCGCGGGGTTTCAGAAATTGCGGATACGTTCCTGCCGGGTCTCACGGCGTTACCAGTCATCGCGAGGCCCGCAGTGCGTCGCCAGGTGCACCCGAGCGCCACGCTTAGCTGCATGGGAATGTCGAGTGCATGATTCCTTTTTCACCTTTTTTTCGTCACTTTTGGTCGAATACCTCGCGATGGAAACGCGCGACCCTCGCTAATAACCGGCGGAAACGAGGCGACGGCGCGCGTAAAGCGGGGCTTAATTGCGCGATCGACGCCGGTGGAACGGGGTGCGATATCTTTTTTTTTTCTTCCGCGGGGGACGCGGCAAATCGAGTCACGGTTACGATAGGTATACCTGGGTCGATACGTAACGCGTACATAATTAGTCCGAGTGAAAGCGAGCTCTCCGTTCGCCGCGGAGAAAATGCAGGCAATTTATCCGCCTCGGATCATAATGTGCATGCGATACCGATAAGTTCCCGTTCGCCGCGTTAATAAAAATCGCAACGTTCTCCTACGATATCCTGTTATATCTCTTTCAGCTCCTCTCGCGACAATATCAATTCGATCTTCTCACTCGCTTCTTTTTTAACAGATTCGACAAATTTAGACAACATTACTTATCCATATTTTTCCATTCTTCATTTTCGGCCTTATTTAAGCTGAAAAGCGATATTTAAAAATGCAGCTACGTCGTCATTTTGTGAGACTATCTCTTCAGCTACAACATCATCTTGTGAGGCTACCTTTGTAGCTATACATCGTCATTTTGTGAGACTATCTCTTTAGCTACAGTATCATCTTGTGAGGCTACCCTTGTAGGTACATCATCATCTTGTCAGACTATCTCTGCAGCTACGTCATCATCTTATAATACTATCTCTGCATCTACGTCGTCATCTTGTTAAACTATCTCTGAGACAAAGTCATCATCTTATGAGACTATAGTCATCATCTTGTAAGATCATCTCTCGACTCATTATTTGACATACACAAGTACATCTCTCTGGCTTTTTGATGACTTCGCAATCTCGTAGAGAGAAACGCACTTACGATTTAGCAAATATAATTATTGTTTCATTTGGACATTTTCTTTTTCGTGCAGCATTAACCCTTTCGCTACGGCCGATCTTTCGGTTCGCTACTCCCGCTGAACGGGCCGCTGCGCCGAAAGTGTACACTTGCGGAAGACCTGCAATTGTCCGTCGCGTCGTACGTTCAATACCGCGGCGTCTTACGCATAGCGATTGTAATCGCCCGTAGAAAAAAAAGGTGGAAAGATTATCACGTAATGCAATTAGAAAATAAAATTTAATAATGCAATTGCGTATAGTATAGTCACCGTTCGTACCTGGCGAGCGTCAGTCGTTGGGTGACTATAGTCACCGTTCGTAGCGAAAGGGTTAAGTATGTATACGGATCATAAATATAATTTAAAGAGATACGAATATAATTTTTCTGCAAGTACCTACCGAATTCTAAAAAAGTACGCGCGAATCCTAAAAATGCTAATACCCGCAAACCCATGCGGCAGCACGCTTCACCCGTCCGCGCAATTACATCATCCCCGTAATATTCCCTCGACCCCCTCCTCCCATCTTTCCCGCAGCATAAGTAGCTTCGACACGAGGGCGACGAAGGGTTAATAAAGGGGAGCGAAAGAAAAGAGGATTAATCGCAAGGAGAGCACGATTAATGTAATTCCCCGCGCAAATATCTCGCTTAACAGCAGATTTCGTCACCGGCGTGGCACAGGGCCCCCTCCTCCTCGACGTAGGGGGACGTAAAAAAACTATAATTCCTTTCGCAAACACTCCGCCGTCGTTATGCCACTGCATTATACCCGCGCCGCGCCCGACTCGAGTAGCAGTGGCCGAGCGCGAGCGCACGGAAGACCGGAAGGTGCTCTCGGACGGCGACCTTAACGAGAAACCGATACTCTGCGGGCTCTCGCAAAACCGTCATCCGCAGGAGAGGCGCCCCCCTCCCCGCGCACCGCTAGCTAGTTACAGCCGCCGTAAAAATCGGTTGGCCGAAAAATTCGCCGGTTTCCTGCAGCGCGGCGAGCGAATTGCCATTACGCGGCGGCGCCGTAGAATTGGCGGGCGCGCGCGCGCGGGGGGATTTTTCTCCCGAACCGGTACGCCCCGAGAGTGAATCGGCAATAGAAATATAATACGAGCCTCTCGACGACTGACAAGGGACACGACGAGGAGAGAAGGAGAGAGGGGGGGGGGGCTCCGGTTTGACAAGCTGCAGACCGACTTTCCGGGGGAGAAAATAGCGGATGGATCCGTGGGAAGGGGAGGGGAGCGTGCAGTTTTTGGGGAAGGACCGTGGGGGCTGAGAGGGATGAGGGAGGGGGGCAGCGGCAGTGCGAAAACAGGGCCACATACGAAATCAGGCCCTCTCGGGACGGGTAAACATTTTGAAAAGCAGACCCATTTCATCTTTCGTTACCATGCAAAGTACCCCCTACACGGCGTGTATGTAGGTACACGCGAACCCCCCCCCCCCCCCCCCGTTAATTTCTCATGCGCCGAGAGCCTCTTATAAATTATAATAAATTGACGTCCATTCGTAACTCGTATTACGCGATGCGCTCCTCGTGTCTCTAGTCCTTTTGTATACAGGAGAGACGCGCGCGCAGGGTTGACGGACGGAGTCACCGGAGGGGTTCGGAAACGTATCGGTTTCGAGTCGTTATGTGCTTACATCGTTTTTTTCTCTACCGCCTCTTTTCGCCGCCGGGAAAGCGTGAGATTGGAGATGGGTTATCGTCGAGACACCGTATAGGACGTTGTTTCGTGGTGACGTATAGTTTTCGGATTTATTTCTGTAGCTGTATACCGAGAAAAAAAAACGTTGCTCGATCGAAATAAATGTGTTTTTTGGCAGTCCTGAGAGTACGTTTATTTGATTAGAATGAATATCGATTGGACGTAGGGTAAGAGTGGGATAGATGCCCCGGTCTCTATCTTATATATTATTTCTAGAGGGTGGTTTTTCGCGATAAACCCTTTTTCTTCATACATATGAAATCAATAACGATAAATGAGGTACCATATTGAAGATTAAGTTCCCGCTTTTTTGGCGAATATTTAAATTATTTGTTGGAAAATCTACAATCATTCTATATCTTTTGTATTTACATTCCTGATCTTCTGTCGCCTGCGGAATTTCCGCACAGGCGCACTAGTTTAACTTTGAACGCGATTATCTCAAAGCGCAGTTGAGATATGCGAAAAATGCAGAGTAGTTTTTTTATAGTAAAAATATAGAAGAACATTTTTTATTGAAACTTTTCTTCGATATCTGCAATTGGTTTCGAGATAATCGATTTTGACCTCGCTCTTCAACCGGGGCGCTTATCTTACTTTTACCCTGTATAAATACTATTAATTTAATTGAATATTGTTTGGATCAAATCAATATTCGATCGAGCTTAATAAATGCGCTCTTAGGACTATCCAAAAACGCGTTTACTTCAATTAAGAATATTTTTTTCTCATGTTATTCTATATGTGTATGACGCAGGTTGGATGACGAAATCATAAACCCTCTGTCGAGAAACTTTATCGCTATCACACATGATAAGATCGTCCGCCGTTGACAAGTCTATAACGAGGCATCAGTGCTGTTACGCATAGCACAACTAGCGCTTCCTTTACGTCACCGGCTACCGTATACCCACTGTATAGATTACTGTACACTTTGAGCTTTCTAATTTTAGCCTTCCCACAAATACATTATAAGCTTAGAACCTTCTTTCTGACCATCATTGATTCCTCCCCGAAACATTTTTTCTTTCTCTTTTAGAACCACCGTTGATTCACCACCCACGTTTAGACCTTCTTTTCTCTTTTGTCAGTTTTTCCCCACCACTCCTTCGCTCAAGGTCGATATAAGGACTGAACGAGCCACTTACGACAGTTTTACATTTTCCATTTAGAGTTTCAGATCGTGGTTTCCATAGCTTGCCCTTTGTTCACGGTGATCATCACACAGAGAAGAAGAATTAATTGGATCGACTAAATTGCTTGCGGGGTCGCAAGTAATTTTTTATTTACATCAATTAAATATTTTTTCATACTAATTAGATATTTAATTCTTGCAATCACATACTATTCCACATGATTGTAAGGGGGAGATATCAAATTGACGTACTAACAAATTTCATTGATATAAATAAATAATGACTTGCGACTCCGCAAGTCATTTTCAGTAGATCCAACTGATTCTTTTTTTCTGTGCAGTTTCGGCCATATGAAAATAAGGACTTTTGACAGATCATCGATTTCCTGGCTTCATATTCTTTCCGCGCTGAGAAAAATAATAATTCAACAAAAATCCTCGAGATGACCAAATCGTTTGGGGAAAAATATGGATTCTCTCTCCGTCTATTTGGTTAAACTGACCACTTTTTAATTAGAATAACTAAAGATTTGATTAGAATAACTTGATATTTCATTCAACTGATCGGTATTTTGATTGGAATACCTACACACGTTTAACCAGTTATGTTTTGTCATTTTAACCGAGTATTTGTTGCAGCGCGAATGGTGATTTTCATTACCTACGATGGCCAACGGATCCCTCCTTTTTCGATTCTGTTACTGATCTGAATCCGAGCAATCCAGATCGTAACAGTACCATAAACATTTTACAGACAGGATTAGACCGCTGAACATGCTCCAATCCTTCGGGGATTCCCACTATGACTCATCCGTCCATACCTTTAGTTGATCGGGACACTATTTAGGGGACGGTGTTGTACACATTTTCAATTTAATCCCCTATACTCTCCACTTTAACCTTCGAGTGTGTGCAAAGCACCGTTTCTTTTTTTTGTTTCAGAAAAATTGCAATTTGTTTGAGTGGGAAAATATTAAGTATCTTTTTCCTCAAAATTCGTACGTATTTAATCGAACGCTTTTTCGATGTGTCTCGTACGAGTAAATGAATAATTTTAATATCTCGTTTTTTTCGTTCGGCATACTCGTCGAAGCTATGCGCGATGATACGTAAGCGTGTGTAAATGTCGCATCGCTTAAGCGAGAGCAAATCGTAATTATTATACATATGCACTGAGTAAAGAAATTTTTTGATTTGCATAACTAAATTTTCAAATTACGGGCCGCTAACTAAATATATAATTATTTGCAAAAATATTTAGATGAAGCAATTAAGCATTTAGTTACATAGGTACTTCAACTAAATTTTAATTACTTCAACTACACATATTTGATAACTTTATGTTTAGTTGGCCACCTGTAACCTCAAAATTGAGTGAAATCGAACGATTGTTTTTCTCAGTACATCAAAAAATAACAATCCCATACTTCAACCACAGACAAAGCTGTTCGTCTCGCCGCATGTAGCACGAGTCTCGCCGCGCGTTTGCGGTGACGGCACGTTGCGAAATTCCCGGCTGTCACCAGAAAGCACGCTTAGGAACGGGCGAGAGGATCTCGTTACGTCGCAGTGCAGACACAACAATAATAGTTTAGTAAATAGGATTAAGTTCGCGAGCGGCGAGGTGGTGGTGACAACGGTGCGACGGAGGGGAGGAGGATCGAGTCGCTCCCGGCGCGCGCGTCGTACCTTCTCTCTCTCTCTCTCATCCTCTTATCTCTCTCCGTGAGGGATGTAATATGGGAACTCGGCGACTAGACTACGGCGTGTCGAATTCACGAATATGTCGTAACGCTCGCTTCCGTCGTGCGAGACACTCGCGCGTCTCGTATAATGTAACTTTGCACTGCGCATATAGCAGAGTGCAATTCGAGCGACGAATCTCTCGCGATTGCTCATCGAGCGCGCGGTATTTGTACGCTGATAACAAAAATGCAGTTCGGTCAATCAAACGACGTCAGTCGACTCTCCTCATGAGTCGAATTGTATTATTTTTATCGTATCGGTGTGTGTGTGTGTGTGTGTGTGTGCGTGTGCGCGCGCGCGCGTGTGTGTGTGTGTGTGTGTGAAGCGATAGATAATTTGATTGAATATTGTATTGTAATTCAAAAAAAATTAAAACTGCAATTGAACTCTCGAAAACGCTATATTATCTACTTTTTCGCGATAATTCCGAAAATCACGATTATTTTCTCGATATCTCAAAGGAAATCTGAAATATCGTTGATTTTCAATGTACAAAAATATTACCTTTTCATACAAAATTATCGATATCTTATTTATTTCTTTATGTCGCCCTAATAACAGTGATTTTCGGTATCAGTATGAAAAAATATAAATGCCGGAATGATCGAGCGAGCAATTACAGAGATTTTTACCAAAGAGTCCAGGGAAATCCCACGAAATTTATAAAATCTTTTTAAAAAAACTCGAAATCTCTAGAATTAAATTTTAAACCATTCTATCTTATGTATTTTTTCGTGTTGATTTCGAAAATCTATGATTTATTAACGAAATTCTAAAGGAAAACCAAATTATCGATGATTTTCTCAGACTGAAGACTCGCACATAAAATCATCGATATCTTGTATATCTTGTATATCTTGTATCTTAGATATGGACCAAATAACTGTGACTTTCGTAATCAGTTTAAAAAAATACACAAGATAGAGTGTCGAGTGCTCGATTTCGGAGATTTCAATTTTTACCAAAATCCCGATGAATTTTTAATAGCCGCTCCTACCGCTATAGTAATTTCAAAATTAACTATTCCTTGATCGACCTGCCGAGAAACCTCCTCAAAAATTCTTCTATAGGTACCCAATCACACAAATTGCCATATTCCACGCGGAAAATAAATTAAAGCTCGAGCGCAAAACGAGAAAACCACGAAAACCGTCCAACGTCATGTCGCCATCGAGAGTGAATGCACCTTAAGAGGAGAATGGATAATGGACGAGCGACTGACGCGGCGCGGTCGGTACCACTGCGCGCGAGGAGCAAAGGATGTAATGCCAGGAAGGAAGCGCGCGACGGGCGGAGAAAGAGGAGACGCGGAGACACCCTCTACGACCCACACACAAAACACAGCCACGCGATAAGTCTCGAACCGTCAAAGGTTTCACCTGTGTATATCCATATCGATCGCCGAAGGTCGTCGGTATTACATTAGCGCTTTGTTTCCGATCGGGCCGTGGTGCCAGAGACTCGCATATCAAATTTACTCCCCAAATTGTTCTCTCTCTTGCGCGCGCGCTATCCCGGCGGACGCGCTTTTCAAGAGGGCGCCCGCGAAGACAAGAAGAACAACGGATGGGAGAGGACAAAAAATTCCGGAACGACTCCGTTGTCTCGACTGCCTTTTTATCCCGCATAACGTAACGTGTAACGCTCGCGACCGGAGCGAAGCTTTCATTTACCAAAAAGCTTAACACAATCAACGAAGTGGATTCGAAGAGCGCGAGCGGGAGATCGATATGGATGCGCGCCGCGTTCGGGTCTCGCGCCAAGCGTCGCGATATGTGTATTTGCACTACGGAGAAAATAACGAGACAACGACATTTTTATCGCCGCGGCGATCTTTACGCCGGTACGATCTCGAGTTTAAGGATGCGCCGTGTGTCCCGTATACTCGTACATACGGGAGGTACGAATGGTTACACTCTGAGAAAAATGGATCGTTGAGAATAATATAATTCTACTACCCGTAAGGATATTGTACAGGGCAACACTATTGTGATTGGTAGGGTAAAAGTGGGATAGACGGTTAGAGAGAAAGTTCAAAATCGATTATCTCGAAATCAGTTGCAGATGTCGAAGAAAAGTTTAAATAAAAAATGTTTCTCTGTATTTTTACTATAAAAAAGCTAGTGTACATTTTTTGCATATTTGCACTGCGTTTTGAGATAATTGCGTTTAAAGTTTAATAGAAACTGGGGCATCTATCCCACTTTTACCCTACCCAGGTAAACTTGTATGATCGTCACGACGTTCAAACAAAATATAATAATGGATTTTTCTAAATTTTACGTTTGCCTTGCCACATTAGATTAGAAAAAAAATAGTTCAAAAAACTATTAAATTTGCATTATAATGTGATTCAAAATAATCGCTGCACTTATTGTAGCAATATATTTATACAAAATTGTGCAGTTTGAATATTGAATAAATGTTTCCCTTTTTATTTGTACTTTAGTTTGAAATCATTTAATGACACAAATAAGCTTGCTTAACCCTGGAATACTAATATGTCGTAATTTTTACGACGCTTGCATTAGAACTAACATATAAAGAAAAACATATTATTATTCTAGGGTTAATGATGACTCATTGAGCGCATAAACTTGATGCATCTGATGAGCTAATACTACCTAAAGTAGCTGTACAATTTATGTACATTTGTCTATCTGGATATGTGCATTCAATTTGTAGCATACTCTTATTCTAATCGAGGTAATACGAAGAAAAGATACACGTTGTGAGAGAAATAAACATAGTTGCGAGACAATTATTTTCGATTCAACTGTTTCAGTTTGATAATTAGCACAATTTTTTATAGTTGTCATAATTATTTTTAATTTCCGGGACAAAAGAATTGTTATGACAACTATACAAAGTTGGTGCTGTATACGAAACTTGAGCAGTTAAGTCCAAAATATTTTTCAGGACTCCTTTTTTTCTCAGTGCGTGTACGCTGTGGAAACAATTTTATCAATTTAATCAAAATCTTGGAGACGATGATCACTGTTTGATGAAATATGAATCCTCCATCTGTTTAATTAAACTGACCACTTTTTGGTTAGAATAACTAAACACTTGGTCAGATTAACTAAATATTTGGTTCAACTGACCAGTATTTTAGTTAGAATAACTAAACACGTCTAACTCTGGATGCGTTTTCTCATGCTAACCTATTTATTTTTCTCAGCGTATTGATAGAATCTCGTATTCTTAAATATTTATGTATAAATAAGAGGTTAAAACGTCATGACAGCCTCGATGTAGCGATTTGTCCTGCTAAAAATACAGAAAAATTTTGCTTCTTGATAGAAGAATGTACTTCAAAGCACTAAAAATAATTGTATAAAAACAATAGTGGTTTAGAAACGAAACTTTCTGAAATAAGAACTCGTTTCGTAGCAGAAGCATATATGTAGATCCTTGTATTAGCGATTCAACATTTGAGAACAATTTTATCAGCACCCATTTCTCTTAGTCTGTCTTCTTGAAAGTTTTACTCGCCGGAGTCGCGACCCGGGCGTTACGTTACGGACAAAGAGACGCGTCGCGTAAATACAGCTACCTCGTAACTCGGAAAGCGGACAGTGTTTCTGAGTTATGTATACGTCGCACTTTTTGCCACAATGTCACACATCAACCGCACGTACCGCGCGAGTGTTTTCCCCGGTTAAAACTTTCGCAGCAGGTACAACTAAATCGAATAATTCAGCGGAGAACTTGATACACCCGCTGACAAATTAGAAAGTGAAAATTAAAAGCCACGCGGCGAATTTTGAGCGCACCCATATACGTCGCGGGGTTACATCGTCGCGTTTGGAGAACAAATTGCGCCCCGCGCCGCGACGTATAACTGTACAGCCATTCCGAACGAGCTATTTATTATGCAAATTGCCGTCCTCCCTCCCCCCCGAAAAAAAATAACAAAACAGCTACCGCCGTTACATAATAATTCGCGCGAAGCACATTTCTCCGCGCGCACTGTTATTTTCACCCGGAAATTTCGAACGAACCGCTACACCGTCGCACCGCGCCTCACCCCCTCCGGCCGATAGCCGCGCCGCGCGCATATTTCACGCGCATTAGCATGCATTAATTAAGCCGCAAATATTGTTTTCCTTCCCGCGCCGAATTTCCCGCGCGGAAGCGAGAAGATCGCGTAATCCGGGCGCGCGCGTTAAACGTCGTGCCACCGGCTCTCCTAAACACTTACCGACGGGGAAAAAGAGGGAGACATCCTCCTCCCCTCCCGTCCAACCCATCGCTTCCAACAGGAAAACGCAAACCGCGTTAAAAGTCGGCTCAAGGCGTTTTTTCGTTATCACGTCGGGTCGTAAAGGCGCGAAGGATAGGGTGACGCGGCGGCGGCGGGGGGGGGGGGGGGATGCCATAGCGGGTAGTAGCAGGGCTCGCGCGCCGGAGAGCGGCGGATTTACGAGATTGAAACGCGTTCGAAGCGTCCTTATATTCTCCCTTCCGCGCCCGGAGGGGAGAATTCCCATTCTGGCGCGCGCGTCGGCGGCGGTGGCGGCGTCGGAGTCGTTCTGCGGAAAAGAGGAAGCGTCGGCAAATCGTGACACGAGGCTCCTTGCGACTTTACAGCCTTTATTACGGGTCTTTACCGCCGTGCGCGGTCGGGGTTGAGAGAGAGATAGAGAGAGAAAGAGGGCCGCAGGGCAAGGAAGGAAGGAAGAGCGGGAATGAGCATCGTCTTGTCTCCCCCGAAAGATTCTCGCGCGGGACGAGGAGACAACGCCCCTCCCCCCCCCCCCCCCTTTATACGGGGATCGTCGTGCTTTTCCCGTTGTTTCGCATATTTCCGCGGTTCGGTCGTTAAATGAAATTCCGCGGAGTTATAATTCGACTCCCGACGGCGGCGCGTCGCGATATATACATTATACAGGGTGTTTGCGCCCAGGCTCCGAGAGTGTGTGGAGCTTATTTCGAATTTGTCGCATACGCAACCCAATTAACGACTCGGTTAGTCCTCCCCGTTGTTACTGTGTCGATTTATTATAAGAAGAAGAAGCTGCATGGGTCACTATTGGTTTGCGTATGCGTCAAACTCGAAAAAGGCCCCGCCCACTCTCGGAGTCTGGGCGTGAACACCCTGTACATATAACGAGAGAGTCATCCTCGTGCGCGAGAGGAAGAAAGTTCGTTCCGTGAGCGGGAAATGGAAGCGGAGAGAGAGAGAGAGCAGGGGGGGGAGGGTCGTACACGAGGACAAGAAGAGCAGAGGACGCCATAAATCGATAGAGCGCTTCGAGGCGATTTGAGGTCGGAAAGCGGAAGAAGCGGAAGAGGAAGAAGAGGCGTATAAGAAAGCAGGGAAAGAGGCAGGGGTGTGAGAAAGGGAGGAAGATGGGGAAGTAGAAGTGAGACGGTCGCACGGTGGCGAGGGCGGCTATATAATCCAAAAGGCGGGGGGAGGGGGAAAGGCTCCAGTAGATAAAACCGAGGACGACACGAAGCATCATACGACACGAAGGTCATAAATAATGCATATATTCGCGTTACAATCCGGCGTAGTTACCTAGAGTGAGAGCGAGTGACGCGGGGCGAGCGAAGGGGGTGGTACATCGGGGAGCTCGCGGAAGAGGAGATTGTCCCACGCGGAACGGTGTCCTGCGGCTCTTCCGCGCGCTCAGGATTTCTCTCGCGTCCTTCGCCGAGGTTCTTATCCCTGCGCTTTCTTATGTTTCTCGTTTGCGCTTCGCTGCGAAGCGCGAGAAATAGACGGGGAAATATTGCGGCGCGAGAGCACTGCGACCGTCGAGCGACGTTCGGTATAGAGTCGGAATGCATAGACGGGGAAAAGAAATTGTAATTCAATGAAATCGGCATTTACGGGTGGGAGAATGAGGAATTAGTTGCATCAACTGATAAATTTGGTTGTAATGATTAGACAGGGGGAAATAATTGCTGGAGTTAACAAAATATTTCTTGAACAAAGGACGTACGAACTTAAAAATTGTTAAGAATGCAGATTCTTGGCCGAAGAATATATATTCTTGACTGGAGGATACATTCGTTTGGAAAGGTATTCTCCTTGCACGAAGAAAATCATTGCTTGATCCTGGAATTATATCGTGTTTTTGATCGAAGAACGCATTTTTGCGAACCAGCAATTATTTCTGTCAGTGTAATGGCTATGTATTTCAAGGAAACAGACTATGGTCTATTCAATTCAATTATTAATGTATGTAATTCCAATTTAGTCACTGAGAAAAGAAAATGTACCTACTTAAGTCAATTAAACGTGTGTTTGAATAGCCCTGAGAGTGGGTACATTTATTCGATTAGAAAGAACATCAATTGGATTTACATCAATATTATTGATTTAATTGAATATTATTTGAATTAAATCTGTATCCATTCGAATCGAATAAATGTATTTTTGTCACTCAGTGTCAAATACTTGGTTTCATAGGCGTCCTCGACGCATGTGAAATCATCTTTCACACACCAATTCGTGAAAAGTTGCGCAGTGCGTGAAATAACCTGCGCAGTGCGTGAAATCGTCAACATCGTATTTGACACTTAGTGACAAAAAATAGAATTCGTTATTCGGTTGTTTCGCGCCGCTTTAACGAGTGTGATTGCCGTACTCGCTTCGCTCGTCCGGCAAACTTCACACTCGTTAAAAACGGCGCTTCACGCCCTCATAACGAAAATAACTATTTCAGGGCAATTCAAAAATAAGTACGTTTATTTCGGTGAAGTAAATTTTGTTTCTCGGTGATCAAATCTGCTACACTTTTGTCTCATTGTAAGAGTAACGAGGGCGATTATTGGCTTAAATAAAGCAGACAAAATTTTAAGTTCTTGACGTATCGCATCTAGTTACACGCGTTTAATTATTCTAACCAAAATACTGGTTGATTGAGCTAAATATTCAATTATTCTAACCAAAAAGGTTTCAGTTTAACCAAACGGATGGATGATTCATATTTCGCTAAACAGTTTGGTCATCGTCTCCAAGATTTTGGTTAAATTGACCGAATTATTTTTCTCAGTGTACACTGAGAAAAATAATTTGGTCAAAACGACAAAATGCATCTAGTTAAACACGTTCAATTATTCTAACCAAAATACTGCTCAGTTGAACCAAATATCTAGTTATTCTAACCAAATGTTTAGTTCTTCCATCCAAACGTTTAGTTATTCTAACCGAAAAGCTGTCAGTTTAACCAAACCGATGGAGAATCCATATTTCTCCAAACGGTTTAGTTATCATCTCCAAGATTTTGCAAATTTTTTTTCTCGGCGCACGCAGCAGCGATTGGACGCGTCGCGCGAAACGCCGCACCGGAGAGAACCCGTTCAAAATCCATTTAATCTTATCGCGAAACGGGGGACCTTTAATCTGTGGCTTAAACGCGTGGAAGGAGAGGGGCAGTGCCGCGTGAGTAACGGCGTCGCGCGGCGCAGGTGACGACTCTCTCCATCGCGAGCTGCATTTACCGTGACAATCGAAACGGAGAGGCAACGCGCTGAGTACTTGTTTACGCGGCGAGCATCGCGAGCCGGTATACGTGTACCGGAGTACTTACGCTGCTCTCTCTTGCGGATCTTTACCGCGGGTTGAGGAGGAATAGAGACCGTGTAACGCTAACCTCGCCGCGTGGTACCGGCGATGGAGAGTCTGCGCGGGGAGATGGAAATAGGGTGTGGGCGGTTGTTTTGTCGGCTACTTCTCGCGCGCGCGCGCGCGTAATACAGACTGTAGTTGCACGTTTTACGTGACCGTTTGGAGGTAAGGTTCGAACTATTGCATCCAATATTGCAAATGAAGAAATGAAATATAAAAAAAAAAACACTGCAGCAAACTTTACACTGAGAATTGCGTGACGAGGCGCGGACCGTAGAATAGAGAGAAGGCGGAGAGAACAAATAAAATCGCGAGCGAGCCGCCTGAGAAAACATTTATTCGTTTCTTCTACGATGGAAGCAGGAACACTGAGAAAAATATTTAGTTGTTCGAACTAAATTGTTTGAGTTGAAGGCTAAATTTCGTTAAATTAAATTGGTTTTTGGTTGGATTGTATATAGTTGGAATAATATCATATTTTTGTTTCATTCAACAAAATTTTTGTTGTCGGTATACATTCACCAATTTAACTTCACTGCTGTCTTAATTAATCCGACTTGGTTTGTTTCAACAGAAATTTTCATCAGACGAACAGTGGAAGTACAGTGTTAACTATATTGAAGATAAAATCGTTTAGTTCAACTTAATTTTGAGGTTACAGGCGGTTAACTAAATATATAGTTATTTGAACAAATATTTAGTTGAAACAGTTAAGTATCAAGTTACCTACCTCAATTTGTTCTTAACATAAAAAACGTTAATATTTTTAAGCTTAATTTATAATCCGTATACATTATCAATAACAAAGGAAAAAGAATGGCCCGGAAAAATAATTATTCGCCGAGTGTTATAAGAGAGTTTCTCTCTACAAGATTGTGACGTCGGCGAAGAGACAGAGAGACGCACTTATGCCAAGCAACGAGTGCGAGGGAGACAGTCTTACTAGACGATGACGTAGCTTCACTTCAAAATATCGTTTTTCAGGTCTGATAAGGCGGAAAATGAAAAATGAAAAATACACGCTAAATATATTAATTTCGTCTAAATTTTCTTAATTTGCGATAAAAAATTAGTTTTAAAACCGAATTAAATTTTAGTTACTTTAATTAGGTACGCATTTGTTGAGATAACTACACTGACGGAAAACAGTGGGTAGTAAAATCAACCATAATCGCAAGGTTGACTTTTCCTGGTCGCTATAGCACCATATTTATGGTCAGACAGATCATGAATGCAGTCGAAATAACTTTTGTTGCATGGTTATAGTAACAACGAGATTGTAATTTACGATAGCCATGCACCATGATTGAATTAACCACAAAAGTAGCTCAATAATATTACTGCACGGTAGTATCAACTATATAAAAAGAGATTGGTGACATCAATTGACCTGAATTTTGTTGCATGGTTATAGTAACAACGAGTTTGTATTTTGTGTAGTTGTTTAGTGATAGTCATGCACCATGGTTGAATTAACCACAATAGTAGATCAATAATTCTACGGCATGGTAGTGTCAACTATATAAAAAAAAAGGTTTGAGACATTTATCGACCATGCTGTGTAAGTTGACTTGGTTGCAGGAATCCTGATCTCTTGTTACTATAACCAGAATCTAACACGTGAAAATAATTATGAAATTATGATTGTTGCCAAAATCGACCACGATTTCTCGTTAAATTATGGTTCTTTCAATCAGATTTTTCTCCAAGTGTATATACATATTTAGTTAGTCACCCCCCAAGAGGTTGTGGTTGGCACATTTTCGTCTCAGTGCCCTGCACAGCTAGCCCGTCCGCGAAGAACTAAACCGCGGCACGCGAGAGAGCGGTTCCGCGATAGACACCGAATCGAATCGAGGGATCCGTATACGGGGGATCCTAGATGGAAGGGAGATACCGCAAACCCGAATATCACCGCCGGGTATCGGAACTGCACGGACGTCCGTTCCCCGCCTTACTCTACTCGCCGTCGAGAGGAAAGCGAGAAATGAGGTTAAGGAGGAAGCGCGCACAGTCGCCACGTAGTCGATGGACGAGCGATAAGGGAAATCGTTCCGGCTGATCGAAACGGTTCGCGCTGCATCGCCGAGTCCCGCCGCCCGCGCGCGGAACTCCACGCGATTTGATTTTCCGCGTCGCGCGCCCGCATGAAGATGCAAAGTCGGGGGGTGGAGGGTGAGAGTTCCATTCGGCCGCGAATCTCCGCTCCAAGGGGACGTGACTTAATTCTAGGAGAGAGAGAGAAAAAGAAACACGCTTTGTTACGTCGTTGTCCCTTCCGCGAGTTGAAATTTGCAACGGTTTCGATGTAGGAGAGAGTCGTTGAATTTGGAGCGGCGTCTAGGTTGGATCATCCGTATATTTAGAACTATTAGGTATTGACGTACACCGAGAAAAATGATCAGGTTAAAATGGCAAAACGCATCTGGTTAAACGCGTTTAATTACACTGATCAAATGTACAGTTATTCTAACCAAAGAGTTGCCAGTTTAACCAAACAGATGAAGAAGCCATATTTCGCTAAATATTTTGGTCATCGTGCCCAAGAGTTTGGTTAAATTCGCCGAATTATTGTATTTTCCTTGGTGTAATAGGGTTTCCAGAACTTTTTCCTTTCGATTAATAATTATCATACCTACAGTTGGAAATTATGAACCTTTTTTTTGCTACTTTTAACGCAAAAAATATTGGATTAACATAAAGAATTTGTTGCTTTCAACGTACAAAAATAGGTGAATCGATTCGAACACAAGATTTCCAACTATGCAGGAATAGGGCAGTTGACTGCTAATTTTATTCATTGGTGCGATTCGAAAAATTTGAACAATATTATTTACCTCTTATATTTTAGGGTTTCATTTTCGGCGTCATTTAAGTCGGAAAAAACGATATTTAAAAATGCAGCATACATCACGCTCGATAAGTCTATTTTTCTGGCACCAGTTGTTTGGTATAAGTGCGTCTCTCATGGCTCTGCGATAACGTCACAACTCGACAGAGAGAAACGTACTTATAACTTTGCGAATAATTGTTTTTTCAGACATTTTCTTCTCAGTATAATATCGAATATGTATACCGATTAAAGATTGAATTTAAAAATACGAACACTTTATTCAGTCAAATATCGTATCGCTTAGTTTTAGAAAAGATTTCCGTCGTGCCGCAAATATAATAACAGTATCATTAATATTTTATGACGGAATCAGGTTTACCGCGCTTGCATTTTCTCCCCGCGTTTCACCGAGGACCACGGAGATGAATTTAATATCCACAGTCCGCCGAGCAGATAAAGCTAACGAAACGAATCCCGCGGCGGCGAGTTATCGACGTTTCTCGCGCTTCGCCGATTCCGCCCGCAATAAGTATCCCTCCTATCCCGTATCGCGCGCCGAGATCCCTATAAGTATTCGTATAACTTTACAATTCCGCGACAAACCGCGAGCGAGTCTCGGGGCGCCGATAAAAGCTCCCTGGGAGGATGAGTTTCGCCCGCCGCGGAGCTCACAGCGCCGCCCGCGGTTTTCCGATAGTTTTCCCCTCGACGGATTCGACGCTTCCCGCGTTCCGCGGCCCCGCTGATAAAGCACACCGCGGAGTGAGACGTCTAATTTACGTCGTACACTTAACACCGCTGCGTTATGCGTGGATGAAATTTTGCCGCGAAGAGACCGTCGGAAGCGTTTTGCGAGTTTCGAGCAACTAGTCGCTGTTTCCTCGTATAGTGGAGCCGTAATGCGCGCGACACGTGCTTAATTGGACGTTAGATGAGCATAGAAACAGCGCGAAGGTATTTCGCGCTTCGATTTCTACGCGCGAACATCGCGAGACGTCTCATCACGCGCGTCGATGGCTGAATTCGTGATATATTGAGAGGAAGAATTGATCGGATCTACTGAAAATTATTTACGGGATCACAATTGATTATTTATTTTTTTATATCAATGACATTTTTTAATACACCATTTTGATATCTTTTCCTTGCAATCATGTGGAATAGTATGTGATTGCAGGAAAGAGATATCTAATTAATATATATATATATATGAACAAGGATTTAATTGAACTAAATAAATAATTACTTGCGACCCTGCGAGAACTTTTTGTAGATCTAACTAATTCTTTCTCTCTGTGCACACTGAGAAAAAAAAAGATTAAAAATTATTCTGTTGGAAGGATAATCTGAGTACGAGGGGTGAAATAGATCAAAAATTATCCTGAAGAAGATTAAATTTTAAACCCTGGAAGGATAATTTTTGATATATTTTACCTTTCGTACTCAGATTTATCCTTCTAACAGAATAATTTTTAATCTTTCTTTTTTCTGAGTGCAGAAAATTTCCTCGCTGACTTAAAAATTAGCTATCTACTAGAAATAGAGAACAGTTTCCCAATCCTGGCTTGTAATTTTTATACGTATAAATATTACTTCCTCAAACGATAAAATTTATGCTGTGTCAAAAATGATCAATTTATAAAGCGTATAAAACTCATTGCATCAGTTATGGAGAAGTTACGACTTTAATATTAGATAGTTATTATCTTAAAAACTATAGTAAATTTTTAACTATTTGGATAGTGAAATTGACTTTATTTCGATTTTTCTTATTTTTATACACCGAAAAAAAATGTGGTAGATTTGACTAAATTAGCAGTCAAGGGGCCGAGTAATTTTTCTCAGTGTATGATCCAATTCGCCTCGGTCTACTCTATACCTCCAAGAGACGCGAGAAAGCGAGATAATTAATCACGCGTTGAAGGGAAGATTAGAAATATCTCGAATATCGCCGGGACGGCAGTGGTACGCGATATCGCGAGGGAGCATTGCACGACGGTGCAGACGCGCCCGAATATTGTAACCTCCCCCGGCGACTCACCGCGCGAGATCCTTCAAAGCATCGGCGTACGCCGTAAGACGCTAATATCCCCCGCCGACCATCCCGATTAGTGCGACGCTTCCGGGATAATTCTACGACGCGACGTCCGCACACGACTACACATCTATTTAGATCGCTACACCAGCTGTGCAGCGTGGCGAACGCCGTCGACTGTATAGGAAACTTGCACGAACTGTAGATGGCGTAGTAAATCGACGGCAGCACCACTTCTGGCGGTTATTAGAAGTATCAGCGTGCAACAAAGTAATAGAGTGATATCGAAATATTAACAAAATGTTAAAAGTAATTAAATATGGGCTTGTGTGTGTTCCAACACTGAAAGAAAGATCTGCTTCATTCAACCATCGGTTAAGTTAAATACGGCGAACCTCACGGTGCAATTGTTTCAATGCTATAAGAGTGCGAGGAAAACTAAATAGAGTTGAAGCAACCAATTTGAAGTTTAAATAAGTGAATATCTACTTGAAACAATTACACCGTCAGGTTCGCCGTATTCAACCTCACCGATGGTTGAATGAAGCAATTTTTTTTTCAGTGAATGAAGCACAACCTCAAAATAAACCAGAATTTTGTCAAAGGTTCAAAATTATTACAAGCTGGCCAGGTTTGAAACTGGTGTTGGTATCAAAAACTGTCGAATCTCTACTGAAAAAGAAGAAAAAATAGAAGAGATTATGTACACTATGCCGTCATATATATAATGCACACAATTATTTTTTCGATTCCACTAATTTTAGTACATAAAAAAACAATGCGAAACACTCTTACTGACACTCTCATTTATATAATTCTATAAATACGAGAATAAGTTTTGCTTTTGTACGTACACAAATTTTTGTACAGCTTTAATCCACAATTTGTGTTTATCAAGTTTCCAAGGCTATCAGGATCAAGTATTCCGTTGTCAGTAACCCAACCACAACGGAATACTTGATCCTGATTGGTCTATTCGCTAAGATGCGTGCACGCAAAGATACGAGCGAGTTCGAGAAAGGTGCCCCTGTGGGTACTAGCCGATGGAAACGTATAAATAGTTATTTTCGTTATTAGGGCGTGAAGCGCTGTTTTTAACGAGTGTGAAGTTTGCCGCACGAGCGAAGCGAGTACGGCAATCACACTCGTTAGAACGGCGCGAAACAACCGAATAACGAATTCTATTTTTTGTCGCTAAGTGTCAAATACGAGATTGACGATTTCACGCACTGCGCAGGTTATTTCACGCACTGCGCAACTTTTCACGAATTGGTGTGTAAAAGATGATTTCACATGCGTCGAGGACGCCCATGAAACCGAGTATTTGACACTGAGTGACAAAAATATATTTTCGTCACACTCAGTGCGTAAAACTCGGTTTCACGGGCGTCCTCAACCCCGTCAACCTCGTATTTCACACCTAGTGACAAAAAATAGAATTCGTTATAAGGGCGTTTCGCGTCGTTTTAACTCGTGTGATTGCCGCACTCGCTTCGCTCGTGCGGAAAACTTCACACTCGTTAAAAAGGGCGCGAAACGCCCTTATAACGAAAATATCTATTGTTTACTTTTATCAATAACCTTCCGTGGTGTATTATAACAATCTTGTATACAACATGTCATGCGTGATGCTCCCATAGTTAAAAACAATGGCTATTAATTAATTGACAATTGTTTTTACTCTCCTCCGTATGAATTGCAAATAAACGTGCACGCGAACACTTCGACTAGTCACCGACAGGAGGCACACCAATCTTCGTGCAAGTTCCCTATTAGATTTCGGTCTTTGTGACGGGGTACTTGCTCGAAGTCGCGCGCGGCAAGGGGTGCTAATCGGCGACGTTAATGGTGCAAGTACACATGCAGCCTTGCGACGGATACGCGAGGCGGTTTTGCGCGAGACAGAAGCGACGTCCGCGCGCGGTCTTCCGTGAGCGGAAGTTTCGACGAGGGGGTTTTCCCCCCGGGGGAGGATATCCGAGATCGAAGGGTCTCTACACGGTGTCGGGGAGGCGAAAGGAGGTAAATACGGGTATACGAAGCGCCTGCGGGTGCGAGGGAGGGAGGAGATAGAGAGGGGGGACGCGGAGGGGATGGGGCGGGAGGTAAATATCGGTGACTTTACGCGGGGTGGTCGCGGGAGTGAAAGCTGCGCGCGGTGCAAGCCGAGAAGCGACTCCTTAACGAGTTTGCTCCTCGGCTGAACCGAATTCCAAATTACGCCTCCTCTCGAGACTAATTACTCCGGAGTAATCGGCGCGTGAACGAACGCCGCGGTGACCCGGAATACTTCGCGTTTCGGCGTCGAGAAAAAAAAAAGGGGGGGGGGCGGGGGCGCCGAGTCGCTCGTATTGGAAAGTATGCACGGTGTGTTTTACGACGAGACGCTTCACGTCCCGCTCTCTAAACCTAAATCGATCAGATTCGCCGGGAATTGATATTTCTATTGCCGAGAATCGCACGCGGGGAAAGGCTTATTTGAATACACTGAGAAAAAAGTTTAGTTGAAACAATTAGATGTTTTTAGTTGGATGCAAATTGTTTACTTCGATCAATTATTTCGGTCTTTACGAGGAAGTAATAACACAGGACCGCAATGACTTTGTATCTCGAACCGGACCGGGTGATTCTTATAGATTTATGTGCGCTGAAAACAAATCCGACTCTCAAATTTGCGTACCACACGTCAGGATTTTGAAATACTTGAGGTTAAATATACGAAAACGGGCGATTTTGGCCATATTCACGGCTCTATTATAGTACAATGAAGCTACCAAATTTTTCTTAATTGCACTTACAGCATTTGACAGTGTCGTTTTTTAATTTTTCAATCCATTACTTGATTGTTTCTAAACGATCGTATAAAGCTAAGTGTTTCAGTACGACAAGTCGGTCGTGTAGGTCCACCGCGCTACGCGCCTAAATGAACCTGAACAATAGATTTGTCGTACTGAGAAATTTGGCTTTATAAAATCGCTTACTTTCATTGCAATGGAGCCATGAATATGGCCAAAATCGCCCGTTTTCGCACATTTAACCTCAGGTATCTCAAAATCCTGACGCGCTACGCAAATTTGAGAGTCAGACTCGTTTTTAGCGCACATCAATCTACAAGAATCACCTGGTCGGATTCGAAATACAGAAAAAAAATTTACTTTTGTGGGACTGTATAATTAACTGACTCGGAGAATTGCATAAATATTAATTTTTACTATTTAATTGTACCATTTCTCGACCCTTTCTATGTTTTTTCTATCAAATTTTTGTTACAAGCCCTTTTGGCTCTTACAATGCACACGCCTTTCAGTAATAGTAACGCGATTTGTCGAATTCGAATAGATCTTTTTCGGATATGAAAAAAAAATTCCTATCTGTAACCAGTAAACTTTCTAACAGGTTCCTTTTCGAACCCGACCAGAAATTTCGATACTTGTCACATCAGGGCCGGGTCAGGCAGCCGGATCTTGGAAGTCAGGCCCTTATCAGGCAACCTTACCCGGCCCTGGTCAGGTATGTAACGCATTGTCACATCAGGGCCGGGTCCGGTTGCCGGATCCGGCCCGGATCCGGTAACCGGATTCGGCCCTGATGTGACAACGCGTTACATACTTGATCAGGGCCGGGTCAGGCTGCCTTACCCGGTCCTGACGTGACAAGTATCGAAACTTCTAATCGGGCCCGGATCCGGCCCGGAGCCGGTTGCCGGACTCGGCCCTGATGTGACAACGCGTTACATGCTTGATCAGGGCCGGGTCAGGCTGCCTTATCCGGTCCTGACGTGACAAGTATCGAAATTTCTGGTCGGGCCCGGATCCGGTTACCGGATTCGGCCCTGATGTGACAACGCGTTACATGCTTGACCAGGGCCGGATAAAGTTGCCTTATTCGGTCCTGACGTGACAAGTATCGACATTTCTGGTCGGGTCGGGTCGGGTCTAAATTTCCCATACGATAATTGTTTATTTTTATATATAAACAAATTCGCTTTCAAAAATCGCTGTGGCAGACGAGTGAGTTCGTCATTTCGACCCGGAGTCGGCCTGTGAACTCGTCAGTAAGGCTAGGCCGACTCCTGCCTTAGACGCTCTGTGGTCCTCTTAGGTATATAGTACTGTACCGCCGTTTTACTACCGAGAGCCGAGAGGGTCGGCGCCATCTGGCGTCAGGCCGCTACAGCGTGGATTGACTGACTGGACTAGGTTTACCGTGGATTAGCCTGATCAGGGCCGAGTACGGCGCAGCCACGGCAAACCGGATCCGGCATGCCGTGCGTATGCCTTACCCGGGCCGGGTCCGGCGCAGCCACGGCAAACCGGATCCGGCATGCCGGGCGTATACCTGATCAGGGCCGGGTCCGGCGCAGCTAAGGCAAACCGGATCCGGCATGCCGGGCGTATGCCTGATCAGGGCCGGGTCCGGCGCAGCTAAGGCAAACCGGATCCGGCATGCCGGGCGTATGCCTGATCAGGGCCGGGTCCGGCGCAGCTAAGGCAAACCGGATCCGGCATGCCGGGCGTATGCCTGATCAGGGCCGGGTCCGGCGCAGCTAAGGCAAACCGGATCCGGCATGCCGGGCGTATGCCTGATCAGGCCCGGGTCCGGCGCAGCTAAGGCAAACCGGATCCGGCATGCCGGGCGTATGCCTGATCAGGCCCGGGTCCGGCGCAGCCACGGCAAACCGGATCCGGCATGCCGGGCGTATACCTGATCAGGGCCGGGTCCGGCGCAGCTAAGGCAAACCGGATCCGGCATGCCGGGCGTATGCCTGATCAGGGCCGGGTCCGGCGCAGCTAAGGCAAACCGGATCCGGCATGCCGGGCGTATGCCTGATCAGGCCCGGGTCCGGCGCAGCTAAGGCAAACCGGATCCGGCATGCCGGGCGTATGCCTGATCAGGCCCGGGTCCGGCGCAGCTAAGGCAAACCGGATCCGGCATGCCGGGCGTATGCCTGATCAGGCCCGGGTCCGGCGCAGCCACGGCAAACCGGATCCGGCATGCCGGGCGTATACCTGATCAGGGCCGGGTCCGGCGCAGCTAAGGCAAACCGGATCCGGCATGCCGGGCGTATGCCTGATCAGGGCCGGGTCCGGCGTAGCTAAGGCAAACCGGATCCGGCATGCCGGGCGTATGCCTGATCAGGGCCTGATGTGACAACCGGCATGTCAAGCCAAATTTCTGGTCGGGAATAAGCCTTCCTCCGAGCGCAATGATCATACTCACCGATCATCGGCAACTCTCATCAATTAACCCCTTCAGACCTGGCGTACACGAGAATGTACATTGGATTTTAGCTATTTTATTAAAAAATGTTACGCAAAAACACAACTTTGTACTATTTGCACATAAATATAAGAAAATTAAAAAAATAAAGATTGCAAAAATATGTTAAAATATAACAATACTCCAAAGCCTAAAACATCACTAACAAATTTGTTTACTCCGCGAAAAAAAAATCAGGTCCGAAGGGGTTAAGATTTAAAGCGCAAAACGCGTTTATCGTCCGAAGTGGAACACGAAGTATTTTCCCGCGAAAACGACGCGACGAAACGAGAGCTTCGCAAAGCCCCGCGCTCTATCGACTAGCACGACAGTTTCTCATCTCGCCCGCTCGTCCGTATAGTCAGGTGCCGACTCAGCGTCCGAGGAACCCCCGAAATGCGCGATCTCCGCGTTCGAGCGGAAACGGAAATAAAAACCGCGAAGGGGATCGCGCCCCGTGACACCCCGTACACCGTATATCGTTCCCAGCGCCGCTCTCGTCGTCGCGTCCTCTCCGCGGGGAAGTTATACGTACAACGCGTGCCAAAAGGGTCCTCCGATAAAGCTGATGATGGAAAAGGGGATTAGGCAGTTCGGGGGGAAAGGAAAGTGGTCTCGAGCGGCGGGAGGGGAGGAGACCGACGCCGAGAGAGAGAGGGATGGTAATAAATCTGGATTGTAATGGAGTAATATGTGGCAGCGCCGCGCTCGGAGGCAATAAAAATGGCACGCGATTGTTTCGCGGATTTTTCTCGCGCCGCGGAACCGAGGAGAGTAGCGGTCGGGGTGAGTAGCGCCCCCCTCCTCGCGCGCCGCCCACCGCCGCGCATGTGATGTACCTACGCGGATATACCCCGGGAGCACCGACGCGCGCGTTCACCTGGGGGATGTCGAATGGCCTCGTAAACCTGCGGGGTCCTTCGGTGAACCCCCCGCCGGGTTACTTCGATGATGTCGGCGGAACGTCGGGGCGAAGGAGTTCCGCGGGAGGAGGCTTGGGGCTGCCGGTGCGGCACCCTCCACCGCCTCGCGTCATCGTCCCGATAAATCCAGTTAACCGGCGCTAGACCGCGAGAGAGCGGGGAAACCTAATCGCGCCAAAGTCTCGGCTCGCGACGCACGGCTATATCGGATGCGCCGTGCCCGTACCGAATACTCGAGACCGTGGATTATATAATTTGGAAATTGCGAACGGTCCCTCCGTTAGCTACCGCTGCGGTTGCCGGCGCGGAGCGGTTCCCGCGGCGTCGGGGGGGTGGATGTTGATCCGGTTAAAGCTGCCCTGTTATTGATATAGCGTGGAGGGAGAAAGGGAAAGACAGGGGAAAGTTTATTGTTATTTTTTCGGTACTCTGTCGCGCGCGTGTAGGAGATGAATTGATTCGATGTCGTTGAAAATAATCTACGACTCTAAGCTACACTGTTAAAAATGGTTTGAACTCTCAGGAATCGAAAGAACCTGACTTTTCAATGGTATTCGAATATTTATATTGTTCTAATATTCATTTTTCTTCGGCTAGAAGTCAAAACAATAAAACATCATAGACATGATAATTTATAATATTATTTTACATGATATTTTAGATACGAATATAATAGGTAATTGCTTCAGTTACTTTCACTTGAATTTTCAAACAAAACTTTTAATAGTATAGATGCTATTGATTCGCCGAGAGAACAGTTTATTAACAGTTAATAAATGTAATCTTAAATGCGGCGAAATAAACATTTCGTTGGGACAAGAAAATATACCTGAGTTAATTATTAAAATGTTTATTTCATTCGAATAGTTGCCTCAAAGGGTCTAATTGTGCCAGATAAATATTGTAATAATTAACGAATATTTACTTGATTTGATAAAATGTTTATTGTGTCACATTCAAACAAAATGTATTAACTAAGAAATAAATTCTTTTTTTTTTCGATGTTGCTGTCTCAAGGACATCGTATGATTGATTGTTGCGACTTACAATTCCTGTACTCAGAAAAATAATTTGGTCAATTTAACCAAATTCTTGGAGGCGATGACTAAACTGTTTAACGAAATAGGGATCCTCTCTATCTGTTTGGTTAAACTGACCACACTTTGGTTAAAATAAATAAACATTTGATTTGAATAACTAAATATTTGGTCAACGACCAGTATTTAGTTACTTTAACCGAATATTTCATTATTCCTACCAAAAATGGTCAGTTTAACCAAACAAATGGAGGATCCCTAGTTCACCAAACAGTTTGGTCATCGTCTCCAAGATTTTGGATTAAAGTGACCAAATTATTTTTCTCAGTGTACTTCTAGAAAAAAAATCTAAAATCCTATAACACGACGAAAGACTCATTCTCGCATATTCTCGCGCGCATAAACTGAGAAATATAACTTGGTTAAAATTACAAAACGCATTTGATCAAACGAATTTAGTTATTCTAACTAATATACCAGTAAGTTGGACCAAATATTTCGTTATTTTAACTACACGTCTAGTTATTATTACCAAAAAATGGTCAGTTTAACCAAACAGATGGAGGATCCATATTTCACCAAACGGTTTGGTCACGATCCCCAAAACTTTTTTTTAAATTGACCAGGTTATTTTTCTTAACACTAGATTTACGGACGATTTCGACGTTCTAAAATGGTCATTTTTTCGGATAATTATCTCGATATCTACGAAATTGTAGTCTATGCTACTATACCTATCTTGTACAGCGAAATCTAATCTACAAAAAAGTATTTCACCAATTTAGTCGAAAACCTCATAGGTTACTAGATAATCGAAATTGAATGGCACTCTGAAAAAGTCACCCGTCAAATTGACGGGGTTCCGTAAATCTAGTGTTAATATATGAAAAAGTGTCAAAAATATCAGGATTTAGGGATTTTCTCTAGAAGCGATTACCGAGTGTCGTCGCAAGTCGTTGCAACCAATCATGCGCCTAGCCTTGAGTCCACCACGGCACTCACCCCATAAACACCATCCCCTAACTCCTCGAATTTCAGAGTCTCCCTCGCCGAGGAAAAATTCTAGCGCGAGAAAAAGCGAATTACCTCACGGCGAAGACGAGCTTGAGTTCTCCAAGCAGATCGCGGTGTGCGGACGCGCCGGCATTTTCGCCGACGAGTAGACGAAGCGACGACCGCCACATTTTCGCGAACGCGATTCCCCGGCTGCAGCCACCGCGCGCTTTCGATACAGCGGCGCCGAAGCGCGACGAGGGCGCGCGAAGCAAGTAGACGGGAAGACTGCGTCGAAACGATCGACCCGTCGAACTTTTATAAAGTCTCGATCGCGGTGGACGAAAAAAAAGTGAGAGAGACACTCGAGACGCCGCGCGCGCGATAACTACAGCGTGTGGGCTTCAATTGGGAATCTACGAGTAATTCGTGCAATTAGCGACGATCTCGTCGACGCTCGGTGCGCTTTTATCGGGCCGGAAATTGCGTCGAGCGCTCGTCGTCACGATCAACGATCGCATTCGCGAAGATCATCGAACTCGCCGCGTTTCTTAAACTTCGCCTCGCGCGAGCGGAATGACAACGCGGTCAGAGCGAAGGAAGTCGTCGCGAGAGCTCTGCTATTTTCTCCCTCCTCCCTCCCTGCCGCCCAAATCTCTCCCGTTCCGCATATTTTCCCCGGAGAGGCTGTGGAAGTCTCCGAATAATTGTTTCCAATCGAACATCGTCGACGAACAGTCGCGAAAGTTCGACAATTCCAATAAATTCCGGCGTAAGTAACCCTCCTCCGGAGCACTTCTCATTTGCATTCCCCCAAAGTCGAACTTAAATCAAACCTTTCCGTCGAGAATCAATTAATCGGATCAACGAGGCGACGTCCGCAGCGGAGCGTCGAACGGCGCGCGCCTTCCCACGCGAAATCGTCGATCCGATCGTTCGCGACGCACCTAAGGCCGTCTGCACACGGAGCGTATCGTAATAGACGCGTATTAGATGCTACGTACGGAACGTATGCGCTTTTGTGCTGCTCTCTTGTGTTTTTATGGAGAACTGTGCACGAGGCGTCCGCGGTAAGGATTCGTCAAAGCAGACAAACCGTAAATTACCGGGTGTACAGCGGCGTCAGTCTGCATGTGCAGCTTATAAAGGGTCCTATTTTTACATAAAATGGCCGATAAAACCGTGAAATTTGTGCAATTAATTGAAAATCATCAATGTGTTTGTACAATAATATCTTACAAGACTATTCCAGAAAGGATGTCACAGAAAAAGCTAATGGCTAATCTCCTATTACGATTTTTCTGGATATAGGGATGCACCAAGAATCTTCTCTTTTTCTTTTTATTACGACGACGTAAGGTACCAGAGAAACAATGTATCTTCTGCGTCACTGGACATCGTTTCAACTGCCATTAAATTTGAATTTCATACGATACCTGTACGTTTAATGTACGCCCCGCGTGTACGGTCTTCTAGGCGTATAGGAATCGTCGCTGCAGGACGAATCTTGTACGCGTCAATGACGATACGCTCCGTGTGCAGACGGCCTAACCGCACGAGCAGTCGTCGTTAGTGGGTCGAACGCGCGAAGGACGCGCGCCGCGAAGTCGAGACGGGAGGAAAATGCTGATAAAGTTGCAGCTGCGGTTGCCGTGCCGATTGGCGAATTAGCGTTTTACCCCAGTTGCAACGACTTAACCCAAATACGCTCGCCTACTTGCGAAGCGACGACTTGTAGCGCGGATAGAAAGATAGATGGAGATGCATAATTCAATGCCATGTGGATTAAACGATAGCGATAAATATAACTTGATCTTAATATAAAAAAGGAGAATATTCATATTTTTAAATTTAAGCTGTAATCCGCATACGTATTCAATGACAAACGAGAAAGAAATGAATCGAAAAATTAATTATTCGCAAAATTACAAATGCGTTTTTCTCTACAAGATTTCGACGTCGTCAAATAGACAAATGTGCTTAAATTTTACAGCAACTTTAGGTGGTATCAGATCATCTGGAGCCTCAGCATTGTGTGCTTTATGAGTAATCATTGAGAAAGCATATTTGTGTCCTTAAATGCTTTCAGACAAATACAGACTGAACTAGAAAAGCTGTCCTAAAAGTAGATTGAAAATAAAAATAGGAAGAAGTGTCATTTGATACGCTTGGCACTTTTCAGAAAATTGGAGGAGGGATGTAAGTTTTTGAGCAAGCATCGGTAGCAGCGATAAAAATCGAATTCAGCCCTTTCAGGTGGTAAGTCTGAGGAAAGAGGTCCGGCCTTATGAAGCTCCAATGTTTGATTCCGAGTGGATAAAAATGTATTTCTATAGAAGTGGCTCCAGAAATTCCGGAATTTTTATCCATTTTTTCGCAATAGGGGTGGATATCCTTGCTTGGGGGATAGAGATAGAACCTTAAAGACGAGCTTTCGGAGTTCTCGTTCACTTTTTATGCAATAAGAATAGTCATCCTCTTGCTCAGAGGATACGATTACGAATTTGTAATAGTTATCAACGGTATCAGTGTGGTCGAAAACCCTGGAAACGACCTCGATATAAGTAATATCAAATAATTGTTATCCACTCGGAATCTAACATTGGAGCCCCATAAGGCCTGACATCGTTTCTCAGACTTACCACCTGATAGGGCTGAATCACATTTTTTATCGCTGTTATCAGCGTTTACTCAAAGACTTACATCTTTCCTCTAATTCTCTGACAATGAGTAGTTCCAATCGCATCTAATGATTCATTCCTATTTTTCCGCATTTCTGGTCCAGTCTGTACGAATAAAATGTTTACCATTTTATTCGATATTTAATATGCATAATTCTTTGCTGCAATAAATATAGCGGGTAATTTGAATCACACGTGATGTACAATGAACAATTTTTTCAAGAATCATTATTTTCCTAAACTCACGCGGCAAAATAAACGCAAACTATAGAACGATCAATTATTACATTATAGTTTGTATAAACGTCATGACGATCATGAAAGCCTACCTGGGTCGCTGCGAAAAGTACAGCGGTATAAAGAATAACAATAAATAAAAGTACGCACTATGGAGGGGAAAGGGAAGTCGTAGATCGACAATAGCAAACGTTCGGTGATGATTTCGCGCGTCGCGTCGCGATCGTAAAAGTAGGTATTCGCGAAATCCTCTCCTCGCCGGCGAGAATCGCGGTACGAATAATCGCGAAATATAAACCCGTCGTCGCGCGGTCGGCACACCACGTGACGTAATCCGCGCTCCGTTACGTAACACAGAAAATACCAGGCTCGAATATCCGCTCGTTTCCGCCTTCATCAGCGATTCTTTGCTCGGCGCTCGTCCTCTACTCCCCGCTTTTCCGCGCGCGGGGTACGTTTACACGAACGCGCAAATACCCCCCTCGTCTCTTTTTCCAAGCCCCGCCCTGTCTCATTCGCGGTACGCGCGCCGATGCATCATTCATTTCGCGCGCGGGGACGTTTAACCAGGCCCCGCGGTGGCGGAAATCCGCGCGGATTTCCAACGGGACGGGGGGCGCGATAAAGTTTCCGCGCGCGCGCGCCCCGGCCAAAGGGCGGTGGCGCGCGGAACGGGCGCCCCCGTTTAGTTGTTTCGCGAGGGTGGGAAGCGACGACAACGGGTGAGAGAGTGAAAAAAAAAAAGAGGAAGCGGGACGAACAACACTTCTGTTAACGCACGCGTACGCGGTCGTTAAACGGCGCTTTTACGCCGTTCGTGGCGAATCGATTTCAACGAGTATTTACGTTTTTTTAATGGATGCCCCGCCGCAAGAGCGCTCTTCGTTCAACGAGTTGTAAAGTGCGGCCCCCGGCCGCGACGGGGCGTCGATCGATGACGGAGGGAAGGAGCGTTTTTCACGAGATTTCTCGCATTACGCCGAGGAATATTGCCCGTGTTACGACGTCGTCGAGTTTCGTCGGGGCACAACGGTTTTTTTGGCGGACGAACGTCGAGCCGATTGTGGTTCTGTACATGGAAAACAAAAAAGTAGGGGAAAGTCAGGTAAGATGGCGACGTTAAGCTTTGATGATTTTTCCTGACCTTAATATTTATTGAATCGATGCCAGAATATCTCCATCGTATTCTCTAAACTCTCTAGTTTGAAGCTATATATTTGAAAAATTGAATTTCACAACTGTAGTACTCAAAAAATGCAATTTAGAAATAAAAGTGATCTTCGTCATCTTGCCCCCTTGTGCGGGTAAGATGACAAACCGGGTAGGGTAAGATGACGAACTAAGACAATACATGATTTCAACAACAAAATATACTTATTTTTCTCATTAAAACGCCATCACAACACAGTCTCATATCATCATATTTGAGTACATAATTACGTTGCCAAAGAACTCAGCTACGCCAAGTTTTGGTGACTTAGAAAAACTTTGACATAAAATGACTTAGAATAACAGCGCAAAACGTAAAGCCATATAGAAATAGCTGGAAACCTATTAACTTCAAAGTACTTAAGTAAAAGATTCAAGTAAAGAACGCGAAATTAAATTTTTAGGAACCCGGTATCTATCTATGTAAGTTCGTCATCTTACCCGACATCGCTATTTTGAGTTCAGTCAAATATTTCTGAACTTCAACTAACCAGAAAACATTGAAATTATACATCAATAGACGTGTTTTAAGCAGTACTTTAAGGATATCACACAAGTAGAAATTGAAAATACTTACTCAGCAAGCGTAATTCCTTACGGAACACCTTCAAAAAGTTATAACGACGGAGCACGAAATCACGTTTTCCGTTTCAGTGAACGACATGTGCACTAAGATGGGAATTTTGGGGTTGCCGTGGGTGGCGCGGCACTAGCGCTTTCTAATGGTGTAGGAACCGGCCCTTAATCTAGCGTCAACATTGTTAAATATCGAATTCGTCATCTTACACGCCTCGTCATCTTACCCGACTTTCCCCTATCGTCGAAATAGCAAGAAAGATATTGCAGAAATATTACTGCACTAATGGTAATTGTATCAGAGCGCTGGTATATTGCAATATGAAAAAATATTATTACTGCTAAACACCATTATTGCTACACTCTATTACCAGAACGAAACTATCGTTGGCCAAACAATCAAAATATTGTAGAAATAATTATTGAACTAGCAGCAATAAATTGTGATTGCCATAACAGCACTGATGCATTACTATATGAAAACAAAAATATTATTGCTAAATCATTATTGCTATAAGTAATCCCAAGAATTTTTCATTCGCCTCGTCCACATAATACGACCGATCGGCAAAAGTTTCCCGACGATTCTTTCGCCGTTCTGTTTATCGACGTAGTCATCCGTCGCTTTTCTTCCTCCCTCCGTTTCCCCGACAAATTCTCCTCGAGAACGTAAAATAAACGGTCCGTCCATCTACGTATTTCCGTTTCTCATCTCCCTCTACGATTTTCTCCGTAGCTACATCACTTCTCGTGATATATTTTCCGCCGTCCCGGCGCGCTACGTATCGATCCGTACGATCGACCGTGAAGCTAAGCGCCGTCAGGGAGAAATAAAGGGAGGGAGACGCGCCTTGTCGTCGTGTGACACGAATCTATTCTACTATACCATCACGGACCCAGTTTTCGAACAGGTAAGGTTTCCACGGCATTCTTTTTACTATATAAGTATGTATAATAAATGAATAAATTAAAAACTTTTTGTTTTGTAATTGATAAATTGATTATTAAAGATGAACTTGGCAAAAATAAATGTACGAAAGTCTCGCGAAAATTAAATAATCAATTACGTGCTTATGGAAACATACGAGAGGGAGTTTTCGATCATGCGTGAACCCAGTTTTCGATCAGGAATTCTAATATACGTACAAAATAAAACAGAATTATTGAAATAGATATTTTGTAACTTATTTATTCGAATAATAATATATTATATGAGTGGCTCAGTGCCATCCTTGCCTAAGCCTTCTCCAAATATAACACTTTGACACTGACATATTGCTGCATATATGTGGTATTAAACAATAAAGCCCCAAATTCAAATTTTCGTGAGTTAGGCAAGCATGGCATTGAGCCACTCACACCTTTGGCACTGACATATTGTGCTGTATATTATATGATTTTAAGCAATAAAGCGCCAAATTCAAATTTTCGTGGGTTAGGCAAGGATGGGCACTGAGCCACTCATATAATCTATGCAAGTAACAAACAATAATTATGTAAACAATTAAAAATATTAACTTGTAACGGGTGTCCTTTTATTAATCTTCTGAAACTTTCAGAACCTTTCTTGCAGCTTTTCCTCTTAATCTTCTCTTCTCTTTCATCTCATCTTTCTCTTTTTTAAATTATATACATTATTTTTTATACAATTTTATAAATTATTAGCGATTGAACTATTAAACAAGGAAAATACGTAATATTACCTCATAAGCTGTTTTTAGTAGCGTCACTTCTAACAGATTGCAATAAGACTATATGGCAGACGTGCAATCTAGCCGAACACGTTACTACTGCAGCATTTATTTTTATTGAAATAAGTATTTCTAAAACTGTCTGATTATGGAAAACAGATTTCGCAATAGTTGTTCAATCAAACTTTTTCCTCCTCGTATGAAATATTTGTACTATAAATTTAATATAAGACTTCAAATAGAAAAGTGATCGAAAACTGGGTCCGTGACGGTATTACCGACTTATTCGCGAGAAAACGCGTGCGCTCGATCGGCTGTCTTCGCCGACGACGCGACGTGCGCGGCAGCGCGCTTCCTCGTAATACCCGACGACGCTATATCGAATATCGATTAACCGTCGATCGCGCGAAACATCATTCCCGCCCGTATCGCGAACGACGGGGCGTACGCGAGCGATACCTAATGCGTGCGATGACACGTCCCCCCTTCACTCGCTCTCCCCCCACCCATCGCCCGCGCGCGATCGTTGGAGACATTATCCAAAGTCGTTCGTAAAATCCAATTCCCGTGGAACAGCTTTCCAGCGGTAGTCTGCGAGCGCCGTTCCCGCGATACAAAACGACTTAACGCGAAATAACAGAACCCGATGCCTCGGGGCGACTGTCGGGTGGAATTCCGATCCACGGGGAGGTCGACGAAGAATGACCGGCGCTCGCCGTGGCGTCCTCGGCGGGACACGGCATTCTCGCGCGGAGAGTTTCGAGGAACGCGGTACGCTACCCGGGACGACGGTGGTCTAGAGGGCGCGCGCGCGATGCGAGAAAATCTCGTTACGCCGCGACTCCGCGCGCTTTGAGCGCGTCCTCGGGTTTCCCGCGGCACTCTGCGCGCTCTTCCGGTATATATATCTGGGAAAGAATATCGCTTCTCTACGACACTCGAGGAGCTCGAGTGCGCGTCGCGACTGCGAGAAGTTTCACGGAAGATAGAGAGAGAGAGAGAGAGAGAGAAACGTCGATACGATTGCGGTCTCTCGTGGAAACAGCGATCGGTGACCTGTGCATCGACGCGACGGTCGCGTTAGGAAGTAATAGAGGCGATTTCTTTCCGATGGAGAATGATAACTGTGTCTCGGTGTAAAATGTTGAGAAATACGGGTAACGGGTCATGGGATTCTACACTGAGAGACAAATTTCGTAGAATCAGCTAAACGTTAATATTTTTACTACTGACTAAATATTTTATTGGCGGGAGTAACGTTTATTTGTCCAGACAAAATATTTTTCTGAATAAACTATAAGGTTAAAGAGCGGGACGATGCTCCAGTTTCTATTTAATTTTGAACGCGATTATCTCGAAACGCAGTAGAGATATGCGCTGAGAAAAAAAAAGTAGCCGGCAAAATAATTTTATTGAGTCAATCTGATAACCGAAACAAATGTTTGTTGGATTATCGAAATGTTTAGTTCTGCCGTCAAAGTTTTTATGAAATGAAGCAAAAAATGTTGCGATTCTAAAAAAATGTTTTGTTGGCTCGTATTTGTTCAAAATATTTTGTTGATCCGACCAAGATTTCTTTCAGAGTGTACATGAAAAATGTAGAGTAGCTTTTCTTCATTCGTACAAAAGACATGTCACATAAGACCCTTTCCGACAATCTCATTGGCTGATATTTATAAAAAGTAAAGATTGGCCGACTTCGTATCGATATTCGTTATCTCGAATGTTGAATCTCGAAAGCATGGAGTCATTTTCGACACGGAACTGACATTCGTTAATCATTAAATGAATTGTCACGACGAATCTCACTTTTCCGTGAATTCCATTAGCTAAATTTTCGATCTCGAATCTAGAATCTTGAGAACATGAGTGAGTAACGTTTGCTAATTGTCAGGGTATGGAAATCTATGTGATCGAGTAATGACAAATACACGAAAAATGCGCGCAAAGTGCAAAAATATGAACATTTTTTATTTAAACTTTTCTTTGATATCTGTAACTGATTTCGAGATAATCGATTCTGAAATTGCTCTTCAATTAACCGGGGCATTTATCCCACTTTTAACCCCCCTGTCAGCTAGAGCCGATAAACCATGTTGTTGGGTTTAATAAACGCGCTGTAAAAAAATTTGTAATTTTAATATACTTCTACATAAAGCTTTTTTCCAATACGTGATTATGAACATTAATATACTCCGTAAGTATGAAAATTGATATATTTCCTTATGAAATTACCCTTATAAATTTCACAACGGAGTACATTAATCTTCACAATCACGTATTAGATAAAAGCTTCATATTATATAATTGTATTAAATTTAATACAAATTTATTTTACTATGCATTACTTGGGCCAATAAAGTATTTCATTAGTAATATAATGAACAAACGTTTAGTCGATTCCACCAAGTTTTTCTCTTAGTAATATCTGTCGTAATAATATTTGAGTAGTATCTCGTACAAATATTTAGTTAGTAATATATAAATAAACGCTGGTCTATTCTACTAAATTTCTCTCTCAGTGATATCTATCGCGATAACGTGCGTTCGAAAAGACCTCCCCCGCTGTAAGTACACTTTAGCCTAATCTCTACTCAGGCCACCCTACGCCTTCCTGGCAGCTCCAAAAAAATCTTCGCCCCTACATTCTCCGAATACCGAACAATATAACCCCCCCCTCACCCCCTCTCCACCTCCTCCTCATCCGAGACTCATGGAAAAGGCGCCAGAAACGTTTCACCGAGATAAAGATCCCTCGCACGTGGAAGCTGCCGATTTCTCTTCACCGAAAAACAATATCAATCCCGACATCGAATTTCGTTTCGCACCGTACCGCAGGTGGATCACCGGATCCGACCTATTTATTACGATAACACGGTCCCTCGCTGAAACCAACCTTGTTACGCCCTCCCCCCCCCCCTCCCCCCGTCATCGGGAGCGCCGAAGAGAAAATCCTTTCTCCCGCCGCTGCATCCCGTCGCCAAGTCCAGGTGGATAGGATGCGCGCCAGGGAGAAGGAATCTCTTCTTCCACTCCAGGTTTTTCCGATAACGCGTCGGGGCACGTAAGGTGTGCGCGAGACGAGAGACGACGCGAAGGGAAGGCGGCGAGGGAACGAAATACGTACACACAGGCGTCCGGGGTCGAGAGAGAAGTCTTAGCAAGGCACCGGAGCGGTCTCACCGGCTTCCCTGGCTCGGACGCGCGCACGCACACGGACGCGCCGCGCGGGTTCGATGTGTACGCCGAAGAGGACGGGAGACGTCCGATGAGTCGAACCCGGGCCGCGATACTATGCGCGCGCTCCGGCAAAAAGTCCGCAGCGTCCATTTACCATGCTATTTTCCTTCGCATATATGTATAAGGGGTGCGAAGCTCATTTTCTCCAAATTCATCCTCCGCGTCGTCGCTATTCTTCGGCCCTTTTTTCTCGCCGCACCTCTTTTCTTCCGTCGGTGATCGCTCTCTCTTTCTCGGCCCTCGAAAGTTTTTGCGGTCGACGCGCGTGTACAAGCCGACGCGAAGGTTCGTCGATCCGACGCAGACCGCTGCAGCGGCGCTCGAGTATCGGGAGAGGTGAGTTTTATTTGGGACAAGCTCTGGAAGAACGCGTTCGCTTCGACCCGAGCGATTAAGACGCTTAGATCTCCGTCCATGTGTGGCGCGGTGTGGTCTGCTCGCCTCGGTTGTCAGACGCAAGGGGTTCGGCGCGCGAGGAACCTCGACGACGCTTCTTTCTATCCCTCCGTTCTTCTGGTATTAACGCCCCATTGATCGAGTCGGTGTGTCCGTGTACGCGGCGGGCTTACCAGAGTTTTTCACACGCAGCGGTCGGATGTAGGATTATAATCCCTGCGAGGCGATTTATTTCACTGATTGATCCCGTTTCTCCGTGTACAGGATATTGAATGAACGCTGACGTTGATCGAGGATTTTCGGAGAGACGCGGTAGTGTTAAACTTCGACGATACATTTGCTCGGCGGTCGCTGACGTAATACCTTGCAGTCTTTTGCAGTGAGAGAAAAATTTGCTCGATCCAATTAAACGTGTTTTTGGATAGTTCTAAGAGCGTATTTATTCGATTCGAATGAATAGCGATCAGATCCAAATAATATTCAATTAAATCAGTAATATTTATATGTGTTCAATAGATATTCATTCTAATCGAATACATAAATGTGCTCTCAGGACTACACAAATTTTTTTCCCAGTATGTGCAACAATTTCGCGAAATTCGTGCCTTTTCGCGTCGCGTCTCTCCAGATAGACAAATGTACATAAATTATACAGCAACTTGACAGCCCGTTCACACGATACGGTTTTTTCCCGTTTCGGTATTTTACCGAATCGGGAAAAAACCGAACAGCCCGTTCATACGATACGGTTTTTTCGTTCACACGATGCGATTTTTCACCGTTTCGGTAATTTTACCGAACAGCCCGTTCAGACTATACGGTTTTTCACCGTTTCGGTAAAATTCTACCGAATCGGTCATCCCCCTGACACTATACCTATCTCGGCTACGGCTCTGGCAAGTGTTTCGCACACGTCGAGTGGACGTGTCAACCAATCGCCCGGGCGTCGAAACAGTGCCGCTCGAGCGAATGCAAAGGATACTCAAAAACAATTTTTATTACATTACTTTGCAATGTTATTAGATCGTTTATAACGTTTTATACATTTATTTTCAGATAGAGCTTTTCGTAATGCGAAGAACATGGCGCCATCGCATACGCAACGATATATCGTCGCTGGCACTTTTCGCAAGTGCAGAGAACGACGATATATCGTCGTCCGGTACTAAAAGGGTTAAAATCATTGTTTATTGTCGCACCATCACCCGGCCATGCATGAGCCCTATCAGTACGAAAACTATCCTGTCTGAACACTTCGATGCATAAACATTGCCACTAGCAACCGATTTGATTATTTTCCCGAATCGGGCCATTCGGTTTTTAGTGACAAGACTGAATGTCAGTCGCGACCGAATCGGTGAAATTGCCGTATGCGTTTCGAAGACGTACCGTGTGAACGCGCCCATTTAAATGTATGCGCCACTGCAGCACACGGTAAAAAACCGATTCGGTGAATTTACCGAAACGGGAAAAACCGTATCGTGTGAACACGACCCCCGAAAACCGAACGCCAGTCTCGACCGAATCGGTGAAATTGCCGTATGAGTGTCGAAGACGTACCGTGTGAACGCGCCCATTTAAATGTATGCGCCACTGCAGCACACGGTAAAAAAACGGATTCGGTAAAATACCGAAACGGGAAAAAACCGTATCGTGTGAACGGGCTGTTAGGTAGTACATATATATTGGCTCATGAAATGCATCAAAGTTTTGCGCTCAATGAGTCATCATGAAGCAAGCATATATTTATGTCATTAAGGGCCGGTTTTACCAACAGGTATAAACGCGGTATAGCGCTATACTGAGAATATAGCCATAAGGGGGGCTTATTGCTGGTTATTCTCAATATAGCGCTATACCGCGTTTATACCGTGTTGGTAAAACCGGCCCTAAATGATTCCAAACTAATCCAAATAAAATCCTAAACATTTATACAATATATGTACAAATTTTCGTAACTATGTTGCTACAATAAATACGGCGATTAATCTGAATCGCATTATAATGTAAATTTAACAACTTTTTGAAGAACAATTATTTTTTAAACTCATGCAGTAAAATTTGTATGAACGTCGTAGCGATCATACAAGTCTATCTGGGCAACAGTATGTGCGACAATTTTGCGATGTTCGTACTGCGTCGCGTCTTCCAAGATAAACAAACGTAAGTAAATTGCACAGCAACTTTAGATATTATTAATTCATCTGATGCATCAGGATTGTGCACTCTATGTGTCATCATTATAAGCAGGCATATTTGTATCATTAAATGATTTCAAACCAATACAAATGAAATGCTAAACGTTTATTCAACATATATGAACAATTTTTCATAAATATGTTGTTACAATAAATCCAGCGATTAATTTAAATCACATTATCATGTAAGTTTAACAATTTTTTGAAGAATTATTAATTTTCTAACCGCTTCGTATAACTCACCCCGCGTTTTACCGTGTACCTCTCATCGGTCCGATCCCCTGCGCGCGTTCGCCCAACGATCTCTCCCACACGCGACGACGCAACGACCTCCTCGGATTCCCGCAGTTGCGTAAGTTCATTTGGGACTTAATTGTTACACCATTAGGTTAATCCAACCTTGCGCCCGACGGAGTGTTAACGGCTTGTTTATTGCGCTTAACCAGCTACTTCCTGCCCGCGCGTTACGTGCACTCGCAGTACGTGTCCGGGGTACGCGGTACGCGACCGAAGCGCTACATCGCGACAGCGTCGCCGACGAGGGCGTGTGTGCGTGTCGGCCGGGTGCGCCTGTGCTGCGAACGCTTCTTGCGAAATATCCGAGCGCGCTATGTCGGGAATGTCGCGTCTCGTTGAGAAACTCGCAAAACCGATTTCCGTTTACGGACGGCTCTGCGAGGATACGAGAGTCGCTCGGGAGGGAGCGAGAGAGAGGGAATTGTAATTGCGTCGGGCGAAGAGCACTCGAGACGGAACGGGGTATAGTGATGAAATTCATTAGCGATTCAAGTTCAGTGACGAGCTACTTATGGTACGTTGCGTTACGAGGGAGTTGCTCACGACATATTCTACATTTGTAAACTGGGAAAAAGATTTGCTTGATTGAAATAAACGTGTTTTTGGATAGCTCTGAAAATACATTTATTTAATTCGAGTGAATGCTAATTTGATTCAAATAATAGGTACTCAATTAAATCAAGAATATTTATATTCGTCCAATCGATATTAACTGTAATCGAATAAACGTGTTTTTTAATAGTCGTATAAGAACTCATTTATTTTATTCAAATGAATAGCAAGTTGATCCAAATAATATTCAATTAAATTAATAATATTTATATTCCTCCAATTGGTATTCATCCTAATCGAATAAACGTGTTTTTCAATAGCTCTAAAAACACATTTATTTGATTTAAATGAATACTGATTTGATCCAAATAATAATCAATTAAATCAATACTATTCATATTCCTCCAAATCCATATTAATTCTAATCAAATAAAAGCGTTATTGGATAGTCCTGAGGACACATTTATTCGATTCGAAAATACATTCAAATATTTTATCCAAATAATATTCAATTAAATCGATGATATTTAGATTCGTTCAATCGGTATCCATTTGAATCGAATAAACGTGTTTTTAGATAATCCTAATAACACATATTATATATCCGATTCGAATGAATACCGATTTAACCCAAATAATATTCAAAATTGAATTAATAATATCTATACTATACGTTCAATCGATATTCATTTGAATCGAATAAATGTGCTGCTAGGACTATTTAAAAACACGTTTATTTCGATCAGGCAAATTTTTTTCTTAGTGTAGGTATAGTTATAGATGTTGGGTTTATTCATAGCGCCGAGTTTTATGGAAAGAACAACATTTTCTTATAGATAAAATCGCTGATATATTTTTTTGTCGAGGTACGCGGAGAAGTAATTTAGTAATTTGATTAAATTGACGGTCATGGGTGGAATAACGCCGATCTATAATAGTTACATTGAGAACAAAATTTGCTTGATCGAAATAAATGTGTTTTTAAGCAGTCCTATAAGAATACACTTATTAGATTCGAATGAATACTGATTTCATCCAAATAATATTCAATTAAGTCAATAATATTTATATAGAACAAATTGATGTTAATTCGAATCGAATAAATGCTCTTTTAGGATTATTCAAAAATACATTTATTTCAATGAAATAAATGCTTTTCTCAGAGTACTTGAATTAAATAATTCGATTACAGTGATTAACGACTGTTTCACAGTCGAAGCTGTAGTCAGCTCTATCAAATTATTAGTTCGATTAGGTAACTAAATATACATTCGTTTACCGCTGACTTTGTCAAATCCGCTAAATTTTCTTCTTATTGTAGCGACATAAACCCTGTGATTTTTTCAGAATAAACAAAAATATATATATACGACAAAAAGATCGAGTGATCGATTCGAAAAATGTCGATTTTTTCAGCAAAATTCCTCAACTCCCCGGACCCTCCTGCAACCCATGACATTCCCTGGCAATTATTCCAAGTTTCCCAGAACTTCCAGACTCTCGAATAGCGGCCCGTCCGCTCGGCCGGCGAATTAGTCCAGCGATCGAGCGCCCCCTCGATACATAGATTACGCGCACGCGGCGATATACCACGCGCGACCTATCCCAACCGCAATCTCCTATCTTCTCGAAGGAGCCGCGCGTCCTGCAGGACCCCGAAATACGCCCGGAATTGCTTCCCCGATCCACCCTCGCGCCATTCAATTTTCCTAAAACCACTTCCGGCGTTCCGCGGCGCGGGACGTGCTCCAGATTGGCTCCGAGATGAGCAGTCGGATTTTCTTTCCCAAACGAGGTGCCGACCAGACCGTCGCGACGCGGCGCAGGCTTAACGCGCGTGACGGGAAACTCGGTGACAATTCTGTTCAATTCCCGGAGACCGATTCGGGCGCGCCCGCGACGTGCGGGAGATCGACTCCGACGATAAAACGATCCGCGCGCGTTCGATTTTTGCTCCCATCGAAAGTGCCGAAACGTTCGATCGACGTAGAACAAACGAAGCGCGCGCGATTAAAAATTCCACGTGCGACTCAATATAGCCTTGACCAAAAATAATAACCGATCGCCGCGTCGAGGTAAACGCGTCCCCGAAGCGAAACCCAAAGCCGGTATCGCGTACGCACGGCGCGGGCTAATGGGATTTCCAAGATTAAAAAGGGGGATCGCGGCGCGGCGATGAGTCGAATGTGCGATGGCTCTGCAACGCGCACACGAGAGGCACTCGACGTGATGCGAGAGCGGAGATTTATGTGAACGGGAGATTCAAAAACCGACCCGCGCGCGATGCGGAAATGCAGCTACTCGTGATAATTGGGATAACGAATGAGAGTCGAGGGGCGACGGCGGGGAGTGCCGGGGGTCGGTATACGGTGCGAGGTCGACGAGGGAACTTCTGACGCACGACCTGAAGGGCACAATCGCGAAATCCTAAATGACTGATCGATGGCTGTTGTACGTCCTTGCAGACGGTTGTAACTTCGAGGATACGTGTGAATCCCTGGAGCGATTTGCGGGGGGCCGTAATGATGACGGATCGGTATCGGTTTCGCACTCGGCTCTGCTCCGGTTTTACGTCCGGAAATTTCGGGAATCGCTCCAATTTGAAATATGTATCATTTCTGAGATTTCCGCTGTAGGATTTTTTGGTAAATTAAACCTAAAAACTGACCTCCAGGAGTATAAATGATTTAGTATAAATTCCAGTTACATGCTGATAAAAAAATCGACATTTGATTAAATATTGCGGCCATCGGCTGACAAATAAATGTTTGATCGGATGAAGCAATTCTGATACAGTTAAAAGATACCTACGACTTGGAGAAACAGTCTCCATTGAAGGAATGTTTAATTCGATGAAATATTTGGTCAGTCGAGCTATTTTGCCAAAAATAAAAATCTCTGGAATCTCGATTACTCTATTTTATTCTATCTTGTGTATTTCTTGCGCTGATTACGAAAATCACGGTTATATTTGGACGATATCTCAAAGGGAATATAAGATATCTGCGTCTTTATATATGAGAAACCATCGCTTCATCGATTCCACAAAAATATCATTCCAATTGACCGGAGAAGAGTGGACTAACAACATCTGCATGGAAAAAAATAATTTGTTAGTACAACATTATTTAAGTCATCGTAACAAGCATTTAAGTTAAAGTAGTGACGACAGATCGATTTGTTATGGCGACGAAAAAAAAGAAAAAGAACCTATGATTTTCATTATAACCAAGAGAAAATCTGTTAAATATTTTCATCCCAACAGAGCAAACCATTTTTATTACCACAACAAAAAATTTTCCTACAATAAATGATTTTCGGTACTGTTACTAAGCCAAAATTAGGCTTTTTTTCCGCGTAGTCGTCTCAACTATATTTTTGATCAATGTACACATAATTATTTCTTGTCCATCAGCGGATCGTAGCCACGACTTCCATCCCAGCGAGACCCGTACGCTAATTCATAAAGTAACGCGACCTCGTTGATTTAACATCAATTGACCGAATGAACTCAGTCATCCCCATCGTCGTCGTCATTGAGCTTTTATCGCCGACTTCGAATGATCGAGTGTACTCGTTGCGGGAACCCCCGTGGTTAACATTTGTTTCAAGCGCGTAAGTACGACGCGCGCGTACTCCTATACATATATATAATGTATATATATACATATACGCGCCGCCGGGCCGACTGCGAAAGGGTGAAAGAAAACACGACAGGGAAACAGTTGCCGGAGGGGTGACGCGCGGCTAAACGAATGGATTATTTGCATTGGCAGAATTACCGCGGGGCAAAGAGAGAGCCTGAGGGCAAACCGTGGAAGGCTTTCGCGTCCGAGTGTTTTGGCATCGCTCCGATCAGCCGCAAACCGATAGGGTTCTTTGTCCCGCCGGTCCAAGAAAAATGCGCAAGTGTTTCGAGAGCGCTCACTGTCGCGCACCGCGCTCTATTTCACGGCACAATGTAAATGCCCCCGGGGACTCGAGCTGCAGGCGCACACGAGTCTACCGTTACCACCGGCGTCATCGAGGACGCTATAGGGGGCGCATTTCGACCGGCCCGTGGAATTCGAGCCATCCGTCCACCCAGCAGCCGGAGCCCGCACCTGTCGTCTTCCTGGCAATATGACGGTGGTCCCCTCCCTCCCCGTTTCGAGGGTGATGTGTAATTATTATCGCTTGGACGTGTTAAGTGGATCGTGAAAGACAGGTAAGGATTGATCGGGAGATTAAAGTCTTCTTCGAATGAGTCCGCACGAAGGAGAAGGGTGTACACTCTTGTGCAAATCAATGGAATCGAAATTTCTTTTTTTTTTTCATACACGGAGAAAATATTATATTTGGAATTACGATGCCGGCATCTTATGACCGAACCGTACCGACAATATGAAACATTCCATATAATTTCTCTGAATAACCGCTGCGGACATATTTTTGTTTCAGGTGCTACCATGCAATTGTACGATGCTAGGAAAAAATATTCTACCGTCTAGGGGAAAAAAATATGTTCACAGCAGTTATTGAGAAAAGTTATGTAGAATGTTTCACATTGTCAGCACGGTCCGGCCAAAAGATGTCAACTAAAATACTAGTAAGTTTAACTAAATATTTAGTTATTCTAACTACATACCTATCTAGTTACTCTAACCAGAAAATGATCAGTTTAACCAGACAGATGAAGAGGATCCATATTTCACCAAACGGTTTGGTCAGTTTCCAAAATTTTCGTTAAATTGACCAGATAATTTTTTTCAGTGTGCGACATGGAAATGTTTTAATTTCATTAATTTGCACAAAGGGTTACATATGTGATATAACGACGATGGGAACACATTTTTATACAGCGCGATGACTAAAGTCGACGTAGTCTCCTCCGTAAACTAAATTCAACCCCGATCTCCTCTACAACCCGCGTCCTCCGCAGACGTAGAAAGATCACTCCGAAAAATCCCCGCGAGAAAAATGGGAAGAGTAGTAGGGGGTCGTCGCCGCCGAAGAGAGGCGACATTGTCCATTCAGCAAAGCGTCTACGTCGTCGGCGACGAGGGCCAGACTAGACGTCAAATATGCCGGAAGCCTAACTTCTAAAGCGCGCGCGTATTGAGGGGGACTACGGGAGAAAGGAACAGGGGGGCGACGCTCGGGAGTAGTCATTATGTTTCGCGAAAGAGTGAACGACGACGGCCACGCTAAACGCTGCCCAGAGACGCGCGGTTAAAGTCTCTAATCCTGGGAAGCCCTTCCCTCCTCCTCCCCCCGCGCCACCTGTCTCTCATCATTCAACCGGCCTTCAGAAACATCTCAAAGACCGCGCTAGGACAATGACGATAAGACTGGAAGCTCCCTCGCTCGGGCGGAGCCGCGGCGGCGACCGGCTGCAGTGGGGGCACCGCATCGTCCGTGCTGCTGCGGCGTGCAGTGGAGAGGTGTGTGGGCGCGATGAAAGGGGGGGGGGGGGGAAAGGAAGAGGAGCGACGAGAGGGACGCGGCGTAGGCTAAGTACACACAATCTACCGCGGTATCGCCGGGCGCAAGGGCGGCTGCTGGTGAGTAGGGGGGGGGGGGAGAGAAAAGAGAGAAAGGGTTAAAACAGAACGGCGGGGGCGAAGTTAAACGAGGAAAAAATACCCTCCGGAGGATTTCCTCTCACGGGTGAAAAGAGAAGAGGGGGGCGCTATATACGGATCGACTTTTTGCCCGTGCGCCGCCGACGTCTCGGTCACTGCTGAAAAAAGAAGGGAGAAAGAGACGAAAACGAAACGCGGGAGGTGGGAGAGGATCGGCCATCGAGGTGAATGGCATTTCATTTCATTTGCAAGACTGCGCGGAGCTCTGCTGGTGCCCTCTCTCCACGCCGCCACCCCAGCTCGGCGTCGCACCCTTTTTCACCCGCTTTTTCCCCCGTTATCTGTATTCCTTTTGTCTTTTTGTTTTGCCCGGTCGCGGCGAGTTAAATATGGGTTAGAAAAATGGACTGGGAGGAATGGATCCGATCAACCCCCCCCCCCCCCCCCCCCGCTGTGCAGCGATGCATCGACGCGTACGCGTGCGCGGGTACATATACGTGCCAACGAGTATGGGAAGGGAGGTAGATACGTAGGGAAAAACGGGGCAAGATGCAACACGGGTAAGTTGCAACACATCATTTTTCTTCGACAAGAAACCCTTCAGCGGAAGATGAATTACAGGTTTAGTTGAGTCGTAGTTCGGCCCCTTATCAGTACACAGAGAAAAATGACTTAGTCGATGTAACCAAAATCCTGGAGATCAAGACCAAACCGTTTGATGAAATATGGATCCTCCATATGTTAATGGTTAAATTGACTGATATTCTTGGTTAGAATAACTTGATATTTGGTGCAACTGACCAGTATTTTGATTAGAATAACTAAACTTGTTTAACTACATGCACTGAGAAAAAAAAGTAGCCAACAAAATAATTTTATTGAGTCAATTTGATAACCTAAACAAATATTTGTTGTCCTATCCAAATTTGTTGCTTTGCCATAAAAGTTTTCGTGAAATCAACCGAAGAATTTTGCGATTCCAAAAAAATGTTTTGTTGACTCGCATTCATTCCAAATATTTCGTTAGCCCAACCAAGAGTTCTCTTTCAGTATACGTTTTGTCATTAAAAAGAAACTCTAAAGTAAGCATACGATTTTTATAATTTTTATATAGATTTATAATTACCAAAAATATATATTGATTAGGTTTACGTTTCAAATATTGTTTTATTGTGGAACATCGTTTCACTCATCACGACTGTTCCATTATCGGAACTTTTGCTAATCCGAACTAGGCCTGGTCCCAATTGATTCCGATAATCGAGGTCCTACAGTATGTGGTAATAATTTAATAAGCATTGAAAAGTTCTTTAAAAAGTTAAGCAGTTCAACATACCTGAGCATTTATTCAATCTGTCTCGAACGCCAGGCAAATAGAAAGGTGTATGAAGCAGCAATTCGCAGCCTCAGAATTATAAGGTTCTATGTTGTATAGAAGTTCCATATAACACAGAACCTTATAATTCTGAGGCAGCGAATTGACATATGCACAAGTGTATTAACCAAATTTTTTGAAAATTGAAATCGTTATGAATTTTCGTAAGCAACTTATCGTGCTTATATTACAATATATATAGATACTTCTGCGCAACGAATTTAGCGACTCACATATGAATTTTCAAGAACTGTTATTAAATTTCATAACCCGTTCATGGTAAAATCTTTAATACGGTGTTTGAAACGTCAAAAGCAAGTTCTTAAATTTAATACGTTTATTGAAAATTCAATTTCACACTACAAATTTCATATATGCATTTGAAAATTAATATACTTCAACTAAAAATTCAAATATTTGTTTGAGTTATGCAATAGGTACAGATATTAATTTTCAAACAATTTCATATGATTCCCAGTTTCAATAGGTTTTGTAGTTCTAAAAATGCACAACTTTGTATTTCAAATTTCAAAACATTTTTAACAGTGTACCCGTATGACTCGACAGGTCGCGGACTCTGTTTTTCGTCGAGAGTCCGTCGCGCAAAGAATACTCGTACAGCGCGGCTCACTGCACGGAAGGACGAACGGTATACGATAGCGTCTCCTTTTAGCGTCGCTTTTCCCCGCTGCAAACGTTTTTCCGCGCGTCGCGAACGGCGGATGGGAATTTCTCCCGGTCGCGGATAGAGAGCGGGCGACGGTAGGTACCTATACGTCGCGAGTTAAAACGTTGCAAGTCGAGTGGAAGTCGAGTGGAAGTTTTTACGAGACTTTTGTGGCTATTTATTCGAGTGGACGAGTAGGTACGCCACCTATACGTACGGCGCTATTTATTCCGCGGCCTCTCGTCGGCGAATCTCTCGTCTCCGGGGGATGGGAAAAATATGTTTTCGTTTACAGGAGATACAGAGGTCGTTGCCGCACCGGACTCCGCGCTGCACGCCGCCCGGCGAAACGGCCGCGCGGCGTGCTCCATAACCGAAAACTCCTGAAAGCCATTGTGATTTTAATTCTTATCGGCGCTCGCATCCTCTCCTCTGTGCTCGGGGCCTATATACTCTCCTCTCGTCTTTGCGCGCTGCCTCTCATTGTGCGCCGCTAATTCGAAATCCAGTTACCTACGGCCGTGCCTTATTTATGGGCGTGCACCCGTGCACGGGAGAAACCGAATCCCGCTCGCGCGCGCGTACTGTACAGTTGTCGCATAAAATCTCGTCCCTCTCGCGTGGACCGACGATCGTTGCGAAAACGCAGTTTTCGGAGGGACTGTATTAAACAGCGTCTGCCCGCCGCTTCGAACGATGCGATTCTTTTGCGCTGCGCGGAAATTTACTTCTTGATAAATGGACCAAATTTCGGTTGGAGGAAGGAAACAAGTTCTACGCGGCAAAGCCGGACGAAAGAAAGTAAAACCGTAAGATGCACACATAACAGTTGTTAGGCTGTTTTGAATAATAATCTGCACTGAGAAAAAAATGTACTCGAGTCACAATTAAACATGTTTTTGAATAGTCCTGAGAGCACATTTATTTGATTCGAATGAATATCGATTGGACGTATGCTCGTATAAATATTATTGATTAAATTGAACAGTATTTGGTCAAATCGGTATTGATTCGAATCGAATAAATGTGCTCACAGGACTATACTCTTACAAATTTCAATTGAAATTTACTTGAAGTAACTTAAACAATTGTCAACTACATTTCCATCTAAAATATCATATAAAATAATAAATCGTCACATATTATCTATAATATCCTTTCGTTTTGAATTTTAGTCAAATAAATTAATATCGAGACGTGGTACCTATAAGTATTCGAGTACTACGCCGAAAAGACAGTTTATCGATAGTTAATAAATGTAACTTTAAATATGGCGAAACAAATATTTTGTTAGACCAGAAAAATATATATTAATTATTAAAATGTTCATTTCATTCAAATGGTTCTCTCAAAGAATCTAATTTTGCCTGATAAATATCGTAATAGTTAACGAATATTTCCTTGATCCAATACAGTTTTTATTTCGCCATATTCAAACAAACATTTGTAACTACAAATGAACTGTTTTCTGCATACCGAGCATTCGGGGTTCTTCAAACTCTGAAAACTCACTGAAATTCATCTCCTTACGTGGTAGTCCCCTCTAATAGCGGTAAGTCCTTAAATACAGAGGCCTACTATGTATACTTAGACACTGTGAGATGCTAATAATGTATTTTTAAAAACCGTTTATTTTTCGCTCAACACAATTTGTTTTCTCAGCGTGGATGATATCAGTACTGCAAACCTACGCGGGAGAACCCACCGCAGCATCCGTCATCTCATCGCACGAGCGGCCGGCTTTCCTCCGCATGCATTCCGTCGAACTTTCATGGAACGTAGGTATACCGCGCAAAGATGTGCCGCCGCGGCAATTCATTCAGGAGTCCTTGCACAGGACCGATTCCCCTCTTTCGTTCCTACACTCGTTTGTCTGGCTTTGCGGAGAAAATTTGGCGCGCGTTGGAATGGCGGCAGAGAGGGGGGGACGGTAATCGGAGAAAGGAGAAGCCGAGGTGCGCGTTATAGATACGCGCGCATCCGCGACGTTATCCGGCTCCCCCGGCGCCCCCCTTGTAATCCCAGTTCTGACGCAATCGGAAATTGCCTTATCATCTGCAAAAGGATGGGTCGCCCGCGCAAACGTGACTCTGGAAAAAGCCGAGCCGAGAAACGGAAGGAGAAAAGAAGGAGAGAAAAGGGGATCGACGCCGGTGGTGTGTCACGGATTCGAGCGCTAGCGTGAAGGAGAACGGAGGAGGAGGAGGAGGAGGAGGTTGGAGTGTGTCGACTTCGAGGCGAGAAGAACGAGAATAAGATTGTCGCCCTCTGGCGTCGTTGCACGATAGATTCGATAAAGCTTCAATCGATCCGCGATCGAGAGTATACGCGAGATTGAAATGAGGCGAATCCTATAATATGACGACGTGAATTCGCGCTATACTTTCACGAATTCCATCAGAGTCCTTCTCGGGAAAGGTGAGATTCAATGAAACTGATCTCACCTCGTAATTTTTGATAGATACGTGGATACCATTGAAAGATATCCCGCGAATGATAACGATCGTCCGAAATTGGTATCTACTGTTATACGTGTACGCGTCAGCTGAGAGGGAAAAGTTATCGTCGACACGCGACGAAGTTTTCGAGGGAAGAGAAACCCGCTCGTAATATATCGATGTCTTCCCCCCACCCTTCTTTTTCTCGCTATACGTATATCTAACATAGACTGAGAGAAATAATTGCTAGTGTCAAACAAATATTTCTTGAACCAAGAATATTTGATCTTAAAAATGTTTAAGAATACCGATTCTTGATCAGAGAATGTGTATGTATATTTTTGACTTAAGAATACCTTTTCGCGTAAAAAAAAGGTATAGCAGAAGTCTGTGGATTTTTTCGGTTTGGCTTGAAATGCAAAACTTACTCGACTTACCTGTACCTTTTTGATTCAATCTTGTTATACGGATTCTTCGCTATAAAGTACTAACGACTTGTTCGGTGCAAAAATAAAATTCATCGGCAATAATTTGAGAGTTTAATAAAATAATCGATTGAAATAATGCCAACTGACGAGAACAAATATCGACTACAACGAAACCTCGTACAAATAGCTGTGTTGTAATTGAAGAGCGCATCGTTTACCGGTTAAAAATCTACGATCTCCATAGCCATACTTTTTTGGTTCAACTTTTCCCAGACTTCCACCATATACTTTAGCTATACTTTTTTTACGCGTGTTCGCAGGTCCGAGAAATTCTTTCTGCGCGAAAAAGAAACAATAAATTACTCGAGCCTATCAATCTTCTTGTATGAAAAAAAACCGTGGCTTGAGCCTGAAATTATATCATGTTTTTTTTCATCGAAAAAAAAAAAAATTCCAGTACCCACGATTATTTTTCCAAGTGTACATCCGATCGCCGATCCCGGTATCATTTCTTTCGTGGAACAAGCCGAAGAGATAAATCTCCCCCTCCCTTCTCCGCCCATCGCGCGCGAAGTGCACTCGAAAAGTAGTTCTTTTCTGCGATTTTCACGAGTGGCCCACTCTACCCCCTCCGCCCCGGGGGACCCGGTACACTCGTCGACGACGTTAGCCGCGGAACAGGCTTTCGAATGAGCATGAATAATAAATAGTTTATGCTAACGACTGGATAATATGCGCTCTAAGCGCGAAAGGAGGGGTCGAAGGGCGACGGTGAAGCTGTGCGGCCGCCTGCGCCGGATAACCGTAACCGAAACCGGAGACGGCGATGCGGGATCTACGGTCGATCGCTTCGTCGAGAGAATAATCCTGAATCGGTTTAAGTGTACTTATGAGTAGATTCCCGCGAGCGACGAGTAACACCCCCCCCCCTTCCTATATGTGTCTGTCTGTCCGCTTGTGTGCGTGCGTGCGGTGCAATTCTTCTTCCGTGCTCCGGAAGAGAAAGATCGGACGATTGATTGGTATGAAAATAAATTTAGGAAGGTATATGAAATAATTTTAATATTATCACACATGCAGTTAGATCTTCATATTGGAGTGGAAATTTAAATTGAAATTCAAATATTGGGATTGCCCGAATTGAAAACTCCGGAAGCAAAAACAGTAGAGGTGAATTTTTAATGAATTTTGAATGGGAAACCACCAAATCAAATTCGACTCGAGGCTTTCCTGGCATCGCAGTTTTAATCGACATCGGACAAATCGCCCGATATTTTTGTCTCTAAAAATTTGTATAATATTTTTCACGAAAATACCCAAATAGACTGGTATGATCGTCACGACATTCATATACAAACTACAATAATTGATCGTTCTAAAGTTTACGTTTGTTTTGCAGCATTAATTTAAAAAATAGCAATTCATAAATAAATGGTTAAATTTCATTCTCGTGTGATTCAAATTAATCGCTGTCTTTATTATAAATACTTATCCAGATAGACTTACATCACGACGACGTTTCTACAAACTACAATAATTGATCGTTTTAATGTTTACGCTTATTTTACCGCACGGGTTTAGATAAAAAATTGTTCTTCAAACAAATTGTTAAATTTACATTAAAATGTGATTTAAATTAATTGCTGTATTTATTGTTGCAACATATTTACGAGAAATTGAGTTTATATTAAATACATGCTTAGCATTTTATCTGTTTTAGTTGGAAATTATATAATGTCCTAATCACACATAAATATGCTTGCTTAATGAGGAATCACATAAAGCGCACAACCTTGATGCATCTGATGAACCGATTACGTACATTTGTCTATCTGGACAGTAGAACTCTCTACGAGTACTACAACAAGTACCATATATATTTCCACTACGGAGCAGCCCATTGTGTACCAAACCACACATCCCCCCAATTAAAGTTCCATTACAGCGCCACTCCACAATTTCTAAGAATTATTCCCGCACACTTTTTCCCCGTGACAGTTCGTCAAAAATCACCGCAACGATTATTATCTAGCCTGAATAGGGCAGGGTGAATATTACGCGCGCGCGCGCGCACGCATTCCCCCCGCGCACGGTCCATCTAGGGTGACATTCTTTAGAGGCCACCGGGGAGTCGGCACTTAGCCGCCCGACCGAAAGTCGCCACGCGAGTTCTCCTCACGTCACGGAGCGGCCGAAGTTTCGTCGTGCGGAAGAGCGAGGTTTACAAATGGTCTTTTAACGACTCGACAAATTCACGCGGGACGACGGGAGAGAGAGCGACATCTACTCACAGGCTCCTCGCCACGCGCGCAAGTCGTCGTCGCGGGCACTTTGACCAAAGAGTAGGTATCTAACTGTAGTTGGATACTTACTCTTTGCTTTGACGTCGATGTACTCCGCTCGATTGTGTGAAACAAACAACTGCAAAGAGACGGTGTCTAGCAAAATGGGAAAAAGAAATTTTTTTACTTTTTCGTGTAAGCTCATTCATATTATTATACCTACGTTGCGTATTGAAAATTAAGAAGCGTGCACTGAATTTACAAATTAGTTTGAAAATTTAAAACAAATATTAATTTTCAACAAATATTTCAAGATTTTAATACAAATGTACATTATCTTTTAAGATACAAATGTATCATAATTAAACATTTGTGTATGATAAAAACTTCCTGCACATTTGTATTAATTTTACGACAGATATTTTTTAGTGCGAAAGAAAGTCGGGTACAGCCAATTTGCTTCGTCTACTACCTATACAGCTTCCGACTCGACACGCGCGCGATGATAAGATTCCTCATTTCGCTCTCTCGCAATACCGAGAAACGATCTTCGCGAACGGTTTCTCGAAGCGCGTCGAAATACCGGGAAATGTTTGACGAGAGCGTCGTGTTACGCGACGATAAAGATGGCCAGTCCGCGGCCGAAAGATACACCGTGGTCGAAAATCGGTTGCGCAGATCGTACGAGCGCTTTCGAGTCCGCACGAACGGTCGTTCGCGCGAATGGCTTCGAGCGCGCGACCGAACGTCGTCGCGGTGATCTTCCGTCGCCGTACCGTCGGCGAATGCATTCTAGTCTTCGTGCCGGAAATGACGGGCGCGCCGTCGACTTCCGGCGCGGAGTCCCGCGTCGCAATAGAAGCGAGGAAAGCGCGAGGCGGAAAACGGGACGGCCTTCGAACGGGCCCCGGAGTGATGGCGGTGGAACTCGCGCGAAATGGACCGTAGAGAAGCTATACGACGTAGGGGGGGGGGGGGGGGGGTACGTAGTACGGAGCCCCGCGCGCGCCCGTGTAGTGCGTCGGTTGGTAATGGTGTATCGAGGAGCGGCGAGTAACGTTTCTCCCTCTCTCTATCCCGCGATGGTCTTTATAGTAAAAGGTAATATAGCGACAGCGCGAGCGACGACGCGTCGAGGACTCGTCGCGCGGAGAGTAGAGAGGACGAGTTGTAAGGTTGCCTCGTGGAATACTAATTGCCCTTGGCATCCGGCGACAATCCGAGAGAGCGCCAAGGCCCGATAGACGGAGGGAGAGAGAGAGAGAGAGATAACCCCTCTCTCCCGATTTCAACCAATGTCAAACCCCCGCGGCCGCGCGTCCCGATCGAGAGACCACGCGATCGTATGGATCGCGTCGGCACGCCATCTGGAGTTGTTCGCGGCCCACAAACCACCTGTTTCCTCCTATTCGCTTGAGTAGCGAGGGGAGGGCAGTGCGATGGGAATAAAAATATACCGATCGGACGCGATTTTTAGGGGAAACTCGTCGAATAAAATTGTAAGATTAAGACCCGTATTCGTGGTCGGAACTTATAAGTCGCCGTTTCGACTAATAAATGACCTCGGATGCTGACTAATGCCTGGTTTATGCTTAGGTACTAACCCTAATTCAGCTGAAGACTTATCCTAACGATAGATCGTTTCAACATCGGCTTAATGTCTACCTTTAGTTGGCACTTAAGTTTGAGGGGACTTGATCGAACCGGCCCTTAATCACGGAGAAAGTAGTGAAGCAAATTCTAGTTGCAAAATTAAGTTCCACATTTGCCCAGAAGGGGATGCTGGTTGTACTCCACAGTAGCCTAGGCCCGCTTAAGTCCTTGCTTATTTATAAGTAGCGACCATCTACACTGGCCTAAAAGTAATTAAACTGACCCCAACAATTAATAAGACTCTAATCGTCGTAATTTCAGCGTGGTCTATCGATTCCCCCACCGTTCGAGAAGCCATATAGATATACCCGCGTAGCTAATATAAGTACCCACGTCGCACCGATCGAACGTTTAGTCCGTTTTTTTGAAAGCACCTTCCATCGCCATGGAAATGTTTGATCGAACGACACGTGTCTCGTTACGCATCGTCGTCGTCGGTGCGTCGTTATCGTCTCCGTTGCCCGTACCACGCACGATTGCACGATTCACCCGACGAGAAAACAATAGAGGACCCGCGTGACGGAAATCGAGGCTGGGCCGCTGAGCGCTTCTCTCCCGCTATACTAAAATCGAGATCGCCCGAGCTCTATCCATCTTTCCACGCGACCCCCGCGCGCCCGGTCACACGCATCGGCCAACGAAAACAACGGGAGGGCGCGCCGCACATTGTGCCGCGGCGCTTCCGATACAGCGCTCGACGTCGCCGTCGAGATTATCCGGAGGACAACAAACCCGGGGAACGCTCGATCGAACTCAGCCGTATTTTTTCGCCGAGATATCTCGCGAGCCGGAAGAGGGAGCGCGAGTGCTCGTTTGCGCTAGAGGTCCTGCTAACGATTCTAACGTATAATATATCGCACACCTAGATCAAAACAGTATCAACTGAAAAAAACTTGTTTTTCAGAAAAAGTAAACCCCTTATCATATATCGACACGAGAATCACTTTTTTGCCATTTCTGGAAAACAAGTTTTTTTTCTGAGTTGATACTGTTTTGATCTAGGTGTGCGATATGATAGTGTGTATTCGAGGAAGCTTGATATAGGCGATATACAATAGTGCTCCCAGCGTCACGGATTCTGTCGCTGGTGACTTTTTAAAATGTCATTTTTAAACAACTCATCAATTAATAATTAATTCTCATACTCTCATTAGCTATGGTGGTGTTTCCCCTGGATAACGAAAACATGAGAGTTGACTGATCGGGTTAGTACGTTTAAAAAGTTTTAAAAAGTCACCAGCGACAAAATTGGTGACACTCTCTAAACCATACGCTATTGGTTTTCGACTTGAGGATGCTGTAACGATTGGCTCTTATGATTTACCAGTACCTGGCAATCGTTTCTAAAGAAAATGTCTGAATCCTGTCCCTCTAGTAGCCGTAAAAACATAACGGGGTTCGCATTCGACAGAGATGTCGAACATCCCTAGTTAGACAAATGTACGTAAATTGTTCAGCAACTTTAGGTAGTATTAGCTTATCAGATGCACCAAGGTTATACGTTTGATGAGTCACGTAGAGTTTAGAATAATCAGTTGTTGTAGTTTGTGTGAAAGATGTGACGATCAGGCAAACCTATCTGGGTCGTAGCACTTTAATTGTTGAAATGATACAGAATTATTGGGTTCGAAATATGTATCCTGAAAATTCAAATATTCTGCTTTTTGGCAACTATTACTACACTGGAAAAAAGTATGATTCCTACAGAAATATAATAGAAAACTAAAAGTAGAGAGTTCCATGTACAAAACCGCATACTTGTATTAGCAATATCAGTTCTGTTACTAATTTCGGCAAACATAATACTACGATATTTCAAATATAATTATTTATTCCCTTCTAACGGCAATAGAATTAAGAGTTTTACAAACTTTTTAGTTTCTGAAACTGTCAAACAGCCGTGACTCATGACGTTATCATACCACAGGTAACGCCAAGAATTTCTGTAAAGTTTGTTTAAAAGTCACAACTTTCGTAAAATTTCAATAATTGTTTTCTCACCAACGCAGCAATATTCGAATACCGTATAAATTTCATAATATAATCAGAATTTTACGCTGAATATAGTCAAGCATGTAGGTCCATAAATGGATGAACACCTTATATATAAGACGACGTATCGCTAGTAAATAAATATTCCTCTCAATCTCTCTCTCTCTCTCGCCAGCGTCGTCAACGAGCCGTGCAACGCTTGCGATTACCGCGCGAGTGTCACGCGAGACGCGGACGGTCCGTGATGCCTTGACAAAAGCTACGCGATCCGTTCGCCTTATCAGCGGTGGGCGGGCACGCGCGCTTTGTTTATTTACGCCCGACGCGACGGCCGAGCGTCGCTATCGCGCTCGTTCTTTCGAGGTGATAAAAGTGCGCTCTCTTGCGAAGCTCCGACGATTACATCGAGCGATATGGCACCTACGAGATATTCCCTTCTATTCGAGGAGGGTTTACGGGCGCTTCGACAGGTGCACCTCGCGCTCGGCTGAAGTGTGCACTCGACGCGCGCACGTCACGCCGAGTGTACACGTACGACACATGTCGTCCGTAAGCTCGTGCGGGCATGCGTTAATAATTTACGTTGCGTTGCGGCACTTTTCTCCGAAGCGAAGCAGCGCTATCTCCACTGAAGCGAAGTACGTGGCGCGCGTCCTCTGACGAAATGTCCAATAAATAATTGAACGGGAAGCATACCAATCGCTGGTCCCATCTAGCCTGGTTGATTCGAAATTTCATATTCGCTAGCGTCGAAACTAATCGGATTAAAAATCGGAGAACCAACGGAGCTGGCGTGCTTTGGATCAGCTTGATAAATAAGCATTTCCATTGTACGGTAACTTTAGTCAGTATCAGCTCACCAAATGAAGAGCTTTATTCCAAAACTAACTAAGTCCAAAAAATTAGAAAATGGCAATTACTACTTTTTTATTGCCATTTAATCATGGTATGGATAAAAACAATATTTTGCTCAATTTTAGTAATTTTGGACTCAGTTAGTTTTGGAATAAAGCTCTTCAAATGCATCAAGATTGTACGTTTCATGAGTCATCATTTTAATAAAGCATATATATTTGCGACATTAAATGATTTCAAAATAGTACAAATAAAATGCTAAACGTACATTCGATATGAGCACAATTTTACGTAAATATATTACTACAGTAAACACACGGCGATTAATTTGAAGCACATGATAATGTGTAAATTTAATGATTTATTTACGAAAAGTCTATTTCTTCAAATTCATGCGGCAAAACGAACATAAACTTTAGAACGATGAATTACTGTAATTTATACGAACGCCGTGACGAGACGTCTATCTAGGTTGTTTCTTCACCCTGCATGAAAATAGCGGAATATACAGCAGTAGCAGCGACAGCAGCCGAGGAGGGAACGACGAATTTATGTATATCTACGCTTTTTCCACGTTCATCTTCGCGCGTTTCCCTCGCTCGTTTTTCTCGCGTGTCACGTGCGAATGACGGGAAGAAATTGACTCGGCGACGTAGTATCAACCGTTCCGCGTCGAGTGTAACGCCGCGTTCATGCAGTAGGTACTACGATACTATTTGCTCGCGCGTGCATGCATATAATACGTATTGCGCAGTATTTACATACATCGTACAGGAACCAGCACGTGTAGATACATCACATTTTTAAGGAAGAAAGACGATCTACGCGGAGCGTGTTCGCGAGCAATCTAAGCGATCTATGATCCAGTGCTCTACATTGTACAGCGCGCGAAGACGGCTTACGAAATGGGGGAGGAATAATTTTCATTCCAAGGGATAAAAAGCGGGAAAGTTTCGCGATTAAGTCGCACGCGACGTATCTCGTTCCCTCTCTCACCCTTTCTTTCGCGATCTATCCGCGATAAAAGTATTTGTTCTACCCCCCTCTTTTCTCCCTGCGCAGAACTTCGCGCGAAGGAATGAAAAGTTCTCCCGGGTCGACGAGACCTCTTTAAACCTCCTTGACACGTAACGTATGAAGGCGGATCCCCGTTCAACTTAATTTTCCAAAGGTGAGACTCGAGTTAATCCGCGACTCTTTCTTTTGGTTCGCCACGCGGACATCACTGCCCCGCGCTAGGCGGCCTTATCCGTCCTATGACGCAGGCGCGCGCGTTTAGGTGTAATAAGTCTCCCGCGCGCGATAAAGGGGCACAGTCGACGTAACGTTCTATTTTTTACACGCGAGAGTCAGCGCTGTTCCTGACGTTACGGCGTCGCGCGTCGACCAGAAGTATAGACGGGGGAGGAACTATTCTGAACGCAATTAGGTACAGATTGGCCCCGCTCGAGAATACGAGCGATTTTAATTCTTATCGCCGAAGTTACTTCCGATAATTGCAGTGAAATATTGTATCAAGCTCAAATAATTTTCATTTGTTCCGATAAAATATTCTCTTGGTTCAACAAGGTATATTTATTAAGAAAGTATGTTAATTAAACGAAGAAAGTATTTTGCCGATGCAGTGGAGACAGAGCTTAACCTCTTACAGCCCAAATTTTATTTGAGAGTGTAGAAATATCTATTTCTTGTGTTTTCTTAGGTTCAAAGGTGTTTACAAAAATAGTCAAGCGTATTAGAAACTTATATTTTATTAATACAAAAAAAATGTAATGTGCCCCAAATGGACAAGGTAGAATGTGTTACTGGTTTTAGAGCTCAGAATTTCGTATGTTCCAAATATGGAACAGTAGGCTATAAGAAGTTAACGCTCTGGATTAAATATAGCAGTTTCATTGAGAAAAAAAGTCGGTAAAATCAGCTGAGCATTTAGCCGAATAGTGGCAATGAAATATTCCATCAGTTCAATTAATATCCATATTTGCTCTGATAAGATATTTTCTTGGTTTAATAAAATACATTTATTAAGAATATATATTACTCAAGCCAAAAAAGTATTTTTTTCAGGACAAATGAAAATTATTCGAGCTAATAAAATATTTCATTGCACAACTATTCAATTAAATATTGAATTTAGTTGATTAATTTAGCGTTAAACTCTGTCTCCACTGCGCCGACATTTACCGATTGGCACAACCGCTTGGCAGTTCACATAGGTATGTGTGGACTCGTATGTGTGTAGATACATATTCATACATGTCTGAAGTTATTAAGGATGAACCGGAGGTACTGTTTGAACAAAAGTTAGTCCAAAAAAGAAATTTTGGAAATTGTTTCTTTTTCAGTATTTCTACATACTAAAAAATGGTTCAATATGAGTCAAACAATGAATATGTATCGTAAGTTACAACTGAAATAATCTTTCCACTGTAAACATGTCTTAAATCGAAATTTTCAATTAAAAATGAATTTTACAAAATGCTCGGACTGTACCATCCGCCAACTGTCCGCTGAAAAATGTTAACTAACAAAATTTTGCATTTTTGCAATAAAAATAACTGTGATTTGTTAGCACAGTATTATTAACTAATTATCGAAGATATAATTAATTGTTTATTATTTTAAAACTTCTAAAAGTCTCAAACAAAATAAATCATATGAGGGAGGAAATCGTGGCAACGTAACGTAAAATTTTGTTTGGTAGTCAGGTTGGTAAGACTGGGGCCCCTTTCTCGAACTCGCTCGCATCCCCGCGCGAACGCATCCCAGCGAATAGACCAATCAAGATCAAGCATTCCGTTGTCCGTAACCACACCACAACGGAATACTTGATCCGGACTGGTCCATTCGCCAAGATGCGCGCACGCAAAGACACGAGCGAGTTCGAGAAAGGGGCCCCTGGTAGTATACACGGCAAGCGGTCAACGTGTTGACAGTTCAGCAGGAAAACCTCACTTTTACAATTCGCGTGTGAAGTTTTTCATTAAAAATATCACAAAGATACAGATGGAAAGGAAAACTTGTGAAAAATATCTATTGATATGCATTATTCCGTAATTAATTTTATGCATTCATTTTCAGAAATGTTGCCTAAATTTCGTAAATTTTGTTTACGTTTCAAACGCGTGACGCGAACCTCGATAAGTTATCGACAGTCGTGACGTAATTGGACACGACATTGCCGGATTTACAGAACTCTTGGCGAGACTGGATACATTTCATGAATAAAAATTGCACATATCTCTTTAACGACGTAGTAATTCTTGAAAAAAAAGCATTCAAAATATTCCGTAAATATTTATCTTTCAAACTATACAAAATGATAAGAAACTTACTATTCCGTTTTGTGCTATTTTATCATTCAGTTCGTTTGATTCGACCTTTTCGGCATTACGCCATAAGAGCCCGTGTTAAACTTCAACTTTTAAAATCATTATAACTTTGTTCATATGCAGCGAATCGATTTGATATTTGACATGCACTTTACATGTAACTCAAATAATATAAAAAAAAATTAACAAAGCTCATTTACTATTATATGTAATCACGCAGGTTCATCCTTAAACGGCCGTACCTATCGGCAAATGCCAACGCAGTGAAGACAGATCTATACCTATAAATGACAAAATGCATACGCCACATATTTAAAGTAGTACGTAAGAAAAAAAATTACAATAGCGCGCTTTTACATTCGAGATATCGAGCTGCGAACAAAAGACACGCCCGTGTCGCCATTCCCCGACACGAAACCGCGTAAACAACCCGCGAAAACGTTTCGACGTCGACGTCGCCGCCGCCGCCATGTAAGTGCACGTAATGCATTTATGGATGCAAAGGTATATACCGGCGTTTCGATTCGGGGGACTCTTCTACTTTAAATTCGCTCGAGAAAGTCCCCGCCCGCAGGCCGCTGCGACAAAATGTATACAGAATGCTAAGGGCGTAACTATATCTGACTTCGGATAAACACAGAGATTTACCGAGCATTGCGATGAGATAAGAGGTGCGGCTACGCGAGCGTAAACAATTTGAAGTGCAGCGACGATAGGAAGAAACGCCGATATAGAGTGCAAATTTAATAAGGGCTACACATCCATTTATTTTCATTTGTCATGTTTCGAAAAAATCTATCAAATAAAAGTTATTTGGTGTCGAGAGAGACGTATAATAGGTACATATAAGTGGTTTTTGATAACACGCGTTATCAACGAGACATGAAGGTCAACTCAATTTCTTTACACGGAACTTGACATTTTCGATCTTATAAAAGTTGTAGACCTCGTCGAGATAAACAAAAAAGGTATGAGGTGAAAGGTCCATTTTTTGGACCGTTTATGAGATATCGCCACTTAAAGTATACAAGAGTAAGTAAGAATAAGAGAGAATTAAGTCCGGAGAACTTAATCGCGCGCAGCGCAATTTACTCTTGTAGTTTTGAACAGCAATATCTCACAAACGGTCCAACGAATGGGTCTTTCACCTTATACCTTTTTTGTTCATGCGCGAATAAGCTCTAGAACTTTTACTAGAATGAAAATGTCGAGTTCCATTTAAAAAAATAGAGGTGATCTTCATATCTCGTAAATCACGCGTGTTATGAAAAACCACTCACGTGTATTATATACGTCCCCCTCGACACCAAATAACTTTCATTGTAAAGATTTTTTCGTAAAATGACAAATAACGGAAATAAATGGATGTGGTCCTTGGTAAATTTACACCCCGTATGTGTGCGTATACGCGTCCAATCGACCAAGGGGCGGCTTATATTTATCTGCAGAAGCAATTCAATTGAAACCGTAACGCCTGACCTCACTCGCCTCTCCTCGTAATCGCGCACGGCGAGACGCGTAAAAAGTGAAGTGAAAATAATTTATTTCCCTCCGCCCGCGCGCTATGTATATTCAATTCGGTGGCATCTGCGAATCTGCAATTTATTCATTTCGACGTTAACGCAGGGGACGGCTTGGAGTTTAATTTTGTTATTTTCAAGACCACCCGTCATCCCGTAGTAGATTTAATACTTATTCGCGCGATCGTTTCGATACCTATATCCCACAGTTTGAGAGAATCGCTATAAAATTTCATTCCTCTAAAAGCCGGCTCGCCGCGCGAGAGAGCGCGAGAATTTTTCCTCCGCACCCGTGACCGGCGGCAGCGCGACGCGAAGAGTTATCCGCACCTCTATACCATGTAAAGGAATTCCGTAAGCTTCGCGTCGTATTTCCATGAAATACTGCGGGTAGGATATTTCGCGGGGATTCTGCGTATCGTTGGTTTTTTATAATTATATACGAGTATCGCGCGCGTGATAGCGTTATTGAAACGGATAATCGGAGCATTGCAAAACGTCTAATTATTCATGATGCGTAAAAAGGGTATATAAATCTGTATTCATATTCAATATCATACGAAAAAGAAAATGTCCGAAAAAATAATTATTCACAAAGTTATAAGGGCGTTTCTTTCTACGGCATTGTGACGTCATCAGAACGCCAGAGAGATGCGCTTATGACAAGCAACGAGTGCAAGAGACGAAAAAGAAAAAGAAGCGTTTATTATGCTCTAGGGCGAGCCCTCTAAGAACTCACAAAGAAAGATAAGATTACAGTAAAAATAAATGAAATAAATGAATAAGATAAGACAGCAGAATAACATAATTAAGGTAAGTTAAGTAAGATTAGCAGAAAAAATAGGCAGGATAAGCAAATAAAGCGAGTAAGTAGGTAAAGCAAAGTGAGGAAGCGAGTATGCTGGAAAAATGAAGTAAAAAGGCTTAAGTAGGCCTAAACTAATTCAAATCAAGACGAAAAGTAACAGAGTAACATAATATCATCAAGTAGAGGACAGACAAGACCTTGCGCAACAACCAATCGAGAAACCTATTTTTGAAAACAGCAGATAGACTTGGAGCACGATGACATATGTAGCTACATTTTTAAATATCATTTTCCAGGTTAAAAAAGTCCGAAAATGAAACATGAAAAAATACAGGATAAATAATTTCTTTCAAATTTTTCGAATCTGTAATAAGACAAATTTGTTTCCCACTAATTAGCAGGAAAGCCGAATTATGATCGCGCGAAAATCGATTGTTACATGTACATGGAGAAAGTTTCGGATTAAACTGTCCCGTCTCCAGTAGTAAAAAAAAAGTATCGCCGCACAGTACTTACGCGGTGAAACGTACCCATCGAACAGTAAACGGTACTGTTACTCGCTGTGTTTTACCGCGGCCGAAGACGTTTTACCGCGCGTGACCCCGTAAATTTCGCCAAAAACCACTGCGTTGACCCTCTTTCGTCCATCGCGGACGCTAAGATTTACCGCGAGAATTTCTCCGCGACAAAGTACTCGCGCACCGGAGAGTACCTACGTATTATATATCGCGCGTCGTTCATTAAGAAAGTGCTGGCATTGTCGTGATACGAGGAGCAAAACGCTCCCGTACACCGTGGTACAGCACCAGAGTGTTACAATATCCCTCCCTCAAGATAGGACGCTGTGGTGACTAACCGCGACGACGAGTTTTGGAGACTACCCCCCTCACCCCTCCATCCACACCACACTGTCGCTTTATGCCTGAGCGGAGAACGAAACTAAAATTCGAAACGAGGAGTCTACGGCAATTCTGTCTTTAGATACATTTTCATATTTTTAAGTTTCATTTGTAGTCTGCACACAGGTATAGTATATATTCAATGTCATATGAAAAAGAAAATATCCGAAAAAATAAGTATTTATTCGCAAAATTATAAGTGCGTTTATCTCTACACTGTAAAAAAAGTGTATTACATTTAATACACTTGCATATTAAACTTTTAAACAATACATGATTATGAAAATGGATATACTCCGTTATGAAATTTATAAGTGCCATTTCATAAGAAAATATATCAATTTTCATTAAAAATACAACTTTTTTTACAGGTTATGACATTGTAACGTAATCGAAAAGCCAGAGAGACAAATAGATAGAGATAAAAGCGGAGTATAAAATGCTTAAAAATAATTAATACAAGCGAGTAAATAACGAGAAAGTAAAGACGAAGAAAACTAATATAGGTAAGCTAAGTAATAAGTGAAACGCACTTATGCCAAGCAACGAGTGTGAAAGAGATAGATACAGCACGATGACGTGCTGCATTTTGAAATATCCATTTTTAGCTCAGATAAGGCCGAAAATGAGAAATGAAAAAGTAAAGGGTAAATAATTTTGTCGAAATTTGTCCAATCTACATTAAAAACGAATCAATGAGAAAACCAAATTGGCGTCGCAATTAATTCGTTCCATCGCCGAAGGTCGACCGTGCGTAAACAATAGTACTACGACGCACGACGTGCCGATACCAAAATTAATGCCGATGCCATAATACAAGGTGCGACTACGTTGCGCGTTTCAAAGCGAGCGGAAGATTACGGCGATCACGTGGTACACAAGCGATAGCGCGACAGGTATACACGTACGAACCCAGACAACGAATTCGATTCTGAAGCAATTTTTTAATCCCAGATTCGAAAAATGCGAACAAAATGATTTACCCCGTGTTTTTTCATTTTTCATTTTCGACCTTATCTGAGCTGGAAAAAATGTCTAATGCTGCTACGTCATTGTGCTATGAGTCTATCTCCCTCGCACTCGCAACTTAGCATAAGTGCGTCTCTCTGGCGTCTCAATGACATCACACAATGTTGTACAGCGAAACGCATTTATAACTCGGCGAATAATTATTTTTCCGAATATTTTCTTTTTCGTGCTATATCGAATATGTATGCAAATTACAAATTCAATTTAAAAACATGAATATTTTTCTTGATTTAAAGACCAAATCCAAAAAGTCATCCGTAGGCAGTCCATGCCTCACTTTTTGCTTATTATAGATTTCATGTTATCCAAAAGACGACTGTTGGATAACTCGAAATCTGAGTTGTCAAAAAGTGAGACATCAGACTGCCTACCTACGGATGACTGAAATACAGCTTTCCGGCTTCTCGTCTCGGCGGCTGCGTCATTCCTATCCGCACAGAATGCCGCACAGAATGCTACATACATAGGTACATTCGTACATCGGTATTTCCAATGAAGCATCGCCTCCTCCCCTTCGCACTCCCTTAATCCAGATATGTGTACCTACTTACCCGGCCATATATACGAATGGCACAAAATTTCCTGACGTATCGGGGAAACGTGCCCGCAATATCGCAACGCCCTCGGACAATGTATCGCGTAGCGCGCACACGGCTACGCCCGGCGCGATACGCTTTTGAAATATACGTCTCGCGGCCGCTCTGCAATTCCGTGGAAACATTTCCGCGTCCGAAACTCTCGCGGTGCACCGCGGGGATGGGATGTGAAGGAAAGAAGAGCGCCCGCGCGCTCGATCTGTATGCGAGCGGGAGCGCGTGGTGGGGCGGACCAAATCCAGCGAGTAGAGGGGAAAACAAAATTCTCGAAGGCATAACGCGAGTTTAGAGATTGTTCGTCGAGTTATTCGTTCTCGAGAATTCGCGAATTTCATACTCTCGGCGCTCGCTTAACACGGCGATAAATTTGTAATTGAGAAAGGAGAACGAACGACGTTGTATTCAATGGCGCGCTCCGAAAATTTAACGGCGCGTTAAAATTTCAGCGCGCGAAGCGTGCGTTGAACGCGATACCGACGCGCTTTAGTTCGCTCTCGTTTCGCCGATATTAAACTTCACCCGAGTTTATTGTCACCCGACTCGGGCGTTCGATTTTGTTGCACGTATATACATACGCGTATCTGGATCTACCTACCCGGAGTTCGTATCAATTCGTCGGGTGATGGAAATCAAGTCGAAAAAGGGGAAGATTAATTGGGAAACCGCGTCACGCGTGTGATCTCTCGAAAACACCTGCGCGACAACGGCTTGCTAATCTCGGATATCGGTGGGGCGTTAAGTAAGTCACGGTGAGTAACGGATACGTTTACGCGACGTGGTTACGTGTGCACGTGCGTGTATATATACGCTCGCGCGCCTCTCCGAATTCGAACGACGCGGATTGTATTGCGAAAGGCGGCCTTTACGCGCGCCCAGATCCAACCGGAATATTTTACTCTCCAAGCGCGAGCAGCGTGCGACGTACGTATCCGCTAGGCGTACCGTTGGCGTGAAAAATAAGACGAAACGAAAGGCGAAGTTCGTACGGAATATTTCCCTTTACGGAAGCATGCGCATATAGTGGAACGTGTCCGTTAGAGGCTTCCCATCCCGGTGGCGCGAATGGTAGGCGAACTTAAGTTCGTTACGGTTATCGCTAGACGTATAAAGGGGCTGCGAGGGAAAGAAGTACGGGAGAAAAATCTGCAATGAGAAAAATAACTTGGTCAATCAAACCAAAATTCTGGAGACGATGACCAAACCATTTCGTCAAATATGGATCCTCCATCTGTTTGGATAAACTGCTCACTGTTTGGTTAGAATAATTAAACATTTGGTTGAAATAACTAAAAGTTTGGTTGTAACAACTTGATGTTCGATTCGACTGACCAGTATTTTCGTTAAAATAACTAAACGCGTTTGATTAAATGTGTTTTGTCATTTTAACCTAATTATTTTTCTCGGTGTATACGCGTATAGAGAGAATCGCGTGGAATATATTTCCCGTATTTCTCTCTTTCTCGTAAAAACGCGAAATTTTTCTTTGATAAAGATTAAGTAGCTTCTTCCGTAAGATTCAAATCATCACAGCCGCGTGTAAAGCATCCCGAGAAGTTTTCCGAACGCCTTTTTTCTCTTTTCGCGTCTTACGTAATCAAATTATAATCTTTCGCACTTCTCAAGAATTAGGTCGAAGTAAAAGTTAAATTGAAGCGAGGTATCGAACGAAGGACTGTTGAGATTTACGAGAGAGAAAGAGAGAGAGAGAGAGAGAGAGAGAGGGAGAAAGGAGGGGAGAACAACCTCTCTGTGCACGCACCGAAAGTACCGCGAGAGTGTGCTTGAAGCTACGAACGTTCATTTGAATGAGAAATGTTGACTTTAAGAGACCATGGCCAATATTGAGTTTATTGATTATTTGATATATAGAGGCATTCTTGCGAACTAAGGCGACTATTGAAAATAAAGTGATCGATAAACTCAATATTGCCATGTGGTCGTCTAAAGTCGAAATTTGTCAGTCAAACGAACGTTCGAAGCTTCAGGTGCATCCGTGAAAGACACTTCCGAGCGCCCGATAAAATCTACAGGATATGTAGTCATTAGGGATAATAAGTTTCCCTGATATTTCCATGATTTTAAAGCGAGATCGTTGTATAATACTTTTTCATGATCGTACCTGTGATGCTTTAAGTGTTTATACAGAATTTTGTGCTGAAATAAAAATAAATTTTTGTTTCAATAATGCCAAAAGTAATTCTCATTGTTCCCTGTCATCCATTGATCTCATTCGCGGCCATTAATGCGAAACTTATTGACCACGCTTCCCAGATAGACTTGTATGATCGTCACAATGTTCGTACAAACTACAATAATTGTTCGAAAGTCTACGTCTATTTTGCTCAATGAGTTTAGAAAAATAATTGTTCAAAAAATTGTTAAATTTACATTATAATGTGATTCAAATTAATAACTGCATTTATTACAGCAACACATTTACGAAAAAATGTGCACATACATTGAATAAATATTTAGCATTTTATTTGTCCTAGCAACGACGTACGTGCTCCACACGTACTTTTCGTTTACGTGTCATTACTTAATCACACGCATTTCTATACTTTGATGATTGGCAAACGTCATTCACTCATGCTTTCAAGATTCTAAATTCGAGATAGTGAATTCAGCTAATAAAATTCACAGAAAAGTGAGATTCATTATTACATGTAATTTGATAATTAGCGAACGTCAGTTATGTACTCTTCACGCTTTCGAAATTGGAGATAGCAATATGAAATAGGCCAATAAAATTCATAGAAACGTGGCTTCACTTTTCGTAAATACCAGCCAATGAGAATGTAGAGAAGGGTCTTACGTGACATATCCTTTTCACGAATGGACTGGTTTGAAATCATTTAATGACATAAATATATGTACTTGTGCTCAATGATGACTCATTGAGCACAACCCTGAATCATCGGATGAGCTGATACTTCCTAAAATTGCTCTAGAATTTACGTACATTTGTCTATCTGTATTCTAACGTATCCTGCGTCCAGGGATCGTATAAATATTATTATAATAAATATTTTCCATAGTTCTCTCCACGACATTCCCATGATATTTCCTTATACAAGAAAATCTCATAATGTTTCCATGACCTCCACGATTTCCATGATCGCTATAAACACCCTGATCTACGACCTCTGTAACGTTAAGCCAGAGGGTAGGTACCTACACGCGTAGGCGCAACCGCGCGACGGCCTCTCGTCGTACAAAAGACGCGAATCGCGTAATTTCCCATTTCTGCGTCCTAAAGCGGCTTAATACGCGTGAGAAGATCGCAGCTGCTGATGCGCGTACCACGCGGTATATAATAGATGTTTACAAGGGTTCCATCTCGGCGGTCGATGCAAAATTATTTCGACGGTCAGGTCACCGAGTTGATACGACGTTCGATCAACGAACCTTCTCTTCGCGGCCGAAACGATCTCCCCGCGGAGCCAGAGCGTACGTTTTTCGAGATTACTCGCAATTACCGGGCCGTGAGTCACGAGCAGAGTGGCGTAACAGCCCGTTCACACGATACGGTTTTTTCCCGTTTCGGTATTTTACCGAATCCGTTTTTTTACCGTGTGCTGCAGTGGCGCATACATTTAAATGGGCGCGTTCACACGGTACGTCTTCGAAACTCATACGGCAATTTCACCGATTCGGTCGCGACTGACGTTCGGTTTTGTCACCGAAAACCGAATGGCCGGATTCGGTAAAATAACCGAATCGGTCGCTAGTGGCAATGTGGTTTGCATGGAAGTGTTCAGACGGGATAGTTTTCGTACGATACGGCTCGTGCATGGCCGGGTGATGGCGCGAGAGCCCGAAACGGGTCGTGTTCACACGATACGGTTTTTTCCCGTTTCGGTAAATTCACCGAATCGGTTTTTTACCGTGTGCTGCAGTGGCGCATACATTTAAATGGGCGCGTTCACACGATACGTCTTCGAAACTCATACGGCAATTTCACCGATTCGGTCGCGACTGACATTCGGTCTTGTCACTGAAAACCGAATGGCCCGATTCGGGAAAATAATCAAATCGGTTGCTAGTGGCAATGTTTATGCATCGAAGTGTTCAGACAGGATAGTTTTCGTACTGATAGGTCTCGTGCATGGCCGGGTGATGGCGCGACAATAAACAATGATTTTAACCCTTTTAGTGCCGGACGACGATATATCGTCGTTCTCTGTACTTGCGAAAAGTGCCAGCGACGATATATCGTTGCGTATGCGATGGCGCCATGTTCTTCGCATTACGAGAAAGCTCTATCTGAAAATAAATTTATAAGACGTTATAAGCGGTCTAATAACATTGCAAAGTAATGTAATAAAAATTGTTTTTGAGTATCCTTTGCATTCGCTCGAGCGGCACTGTTTCGACGCCCGGGTGATTGGTTGACACGTCCACTCGACGTGTGCGAAACACTTGCCAGAGCCGTAGCCGAGATAGGTATAGTGTCAGGGGGCTGACCGATTCGGTAGAATTTTACCGAAACGGTGAAAAACCGCAACGTATGAACGGACTGTTCGGTAAAATTACCGAAACGGTGAAAAACCGCATCGTGTGAACGAAAAAACCGTATCGTGTGAACGGGCTGTAACGTACGCGCGTTATACACGATTCCACCCACATCCCCTCTTCCTCTCTCTACTCTTTGTACTCGCGCGCAAGGAACTGTGCTGCAGCAGCCCGCAGCAGTACCACAACTCGGATAGATGCGTAGCCAGCAGGTGCCCCTCTCGTTACCGCCATTATTGTTTCCAATACGACGCAGTTTACAACTCCCGTTCCTATATCGATTTAATCGCTATCGGCCGATAAAGAACGATCGATCGCCCCTGCGACCAAACTCGAACCGTTTAAGGTATCAATTCATGGCGACACTCGACGCTTATTTTCAGCGCCAAATAGATCACGTGATCAAAATTATTCGGAAATAAGCAGTTCATATTTTACGAAATTCATTTTTGACAATTTCCATTATTCGAATAACAAAATGTAGGTAAAGTATCAACTGCTTATTCGCGAATAAACCTGGTCACCGATAATACCTAGTAATCAACAAACTATACATTGGCCATGATCTCTTAAGGGGGTATTCTTGTGTAAACGGTGAAAAAAAAATCGAAACAAATTTTTCTCGCTTAATCGCTTCTATAACATCTCTAAAAGACGTGTGAGAGGATTTTTCAAAATTCAAAGTCGTTGAAAAGTTACAGATGTTTATAGTGGCAGACGCGCCACTTGTGTTGCGTATAGTCTAATTTTCAAAGACGTTTTTCTCGAAACTACATTTTGTAAATTGATTGCCACGATATCTCAAAAACTATTCAACCGATTACGCTGAAATTTTTATGATATCTTCGGTACATCCACAGTTGTAGCCCGAACTAGAATCATTGTTATATTTGTCATAGTTTTTTTGTTTTTAACTCAAATATTCGAAAAAAATGACAAAAATCAGAATTCAATAATATTCAAAACTCCACCAGAAGTGCAATTTTTTATATTTTGACTTCATTCTAGTTCAGGCTGTAGCCAAAGGTCTACAGATTAGAATGACGTATTATTTTTGAGTTTTAGGTCAGGAGAACAATCGGAATCATGGCAACCATCAATGAACTTGTTTTTTACTTGTGTATAGTTACAGCACTGTAAAGCTTATTAAAATTCGATATTTCAAAGCCGCAAAATTTGAAATGGTCGTTACATTGTCAATAAATATATAGTAAGAATTTCAAGATGTTATCTTTTTCAGGTTCACCACAATAAATTCTCGAAAAAGTGGTTAAAAAGACCGATGTTACACAAGAATACCCCCTTAAAGTCGTAATTTTTCGTTCAATGAACGTTCGAAACTTTAGGTACATGAGTCAATTAGGATCAGGCCTAGTTCGAAATAGCGAAAGTTTTGATAATAGAACAGTCATGATAGGTGAAACGATGTTCCACAACGCGAGAGTATTTGTACAGTTATAAACTTGTCCATAGAAATGCAGGGCTCTCAACCAGTCAGATGTTAAAAAATAGTGGATTTCAATGACCCTTTATTTGAAGAAAATTATCAAAAAAATACCTATCTTTCCCCATTTGAGCATTACGAGGGGATAAGAAAAAACGGCCCAATGGTACTTGTAATAGATTCAGTAGTTTCAAGAAAATAATATTGAAAGAAAATTATTGAGATTTATCGCGCGTAATGGAAATAATTTATTTTCCTAAGACCACATGGAAATTATGAGATATAGAAGATAAGAAATTTAATCCCTCTTTAACGAACAAATACCTCGACGAACCTTTTCTCATATTACAAGAAACACGACAACGATACCGACTGCTCGTTACGAGCCATCATAACGATTTATAGAATCTGGGAACTAATAGAGAGAGAGAGAGAGAGAGAGAGAGAGAGAGAATGACCGTCTCAACACTGCGAATTCATACAAATTGCTACAGCGTTTTAGCAACGCGACGGGAAGATATTTTGAAATTGTTTGACGAATCAAGGAGCGAAATCTTAAAAATCACTTAATGACTTAAAAATAAGTTACTTTCTACTGACTTCATTGAAAAAAAATGACTAATCATTTAAGAAATGACTAAATGGGAGCCTTGGAAATGTGTCCTCTGTACAAACTCTTAAAAATCAACTTAAATCTCAGCGCTACTGGATGACTGTAAAAATTGCTGTTTTTTTGCGTATACCTTTATACGCGAGAGAGCCGCGCGAACGGTTGTTCCTCCGTTCTCGCGCGGTACACGACACGTAGTCGCAGCAGAAAAAAGATTCGCTCCTAGTTGATAATGCGTAGACATCGCGCGCGTGGCATCACCGAATGTAAACAACGTACGCGTCGCACGCAACCATAAACTCGTCCGCGTGTGTACGAGGGGAACGCGAATTTTTTCCCGAAACCGACACCCGATCGAACGCGAGATCTGGCAACGGCGCGGCCGCAGCAGCCGATCCGGCTGCACGCGAAGAACGACGAACAAGAGAGAAAGAGAAAGAGGAGAGTGAGAGAGAGAAAGAGAGACAGGTTGAAAGAGCGAGAATGTAATTCCGAACTCTAATTTCCCCGAAGGCAATTGCCAATCGACATGACGTAACGAAGCGGCGAACACGCGCTCGCGCAGGACAATGAGTCTGTTAGAATTTCCTCGATATATCAACCTTCCCTCCCCGGCTCCTCCCACGTCGACACGCGAGGGAAGAGCGCCCGGATAACTCGCGTCGTGCGCGAACTGTCAATTCTAAAGTTTCACGTCCCTCCGTCGCAGTTCGCGCGAGCCGATGCTACGCGCACCTCCGACCGATACGTCGTTACCTCGTCTAGTATACTCGTATAATCATAGACTTTTAATAAGTCTATGCGTCTAATAATCATCGGGAGCGAACTTCCGCGCGAGTAATCGCGCACCGGTGTGCGTATGCGCTACTCGCGAGTCCTACGCGAGCGGCCAGCATCAACAGGTCCGACTCAGTATACGTCTACGCGAGAGAGGGAAGAGGAAGGAGCGAGAGTGGCACAGGTACCTCGGTTTTTCAGGTAAGAGGCTCCGGGAGATTTCTCCTTGAAATTCACTGCGTACTTCAAAGCGCCCTCGCTGCCATCCTGGGCTCTACTCGCCGTTTGAACCCGCTGGTTTGTTGCCTCTGCCGAGGGAAGGGGGGGGGGGCACACTTCAGTCCACTCCGCACATCATCACTGACACACCAAAAACCTCCGCCGCCGCCGCCGACGCCGCTGCGGGCACCGTGTGCGCGAGCGCGCGCGTGCGAATAACGCGTGAGACGCGAAAGAAAAGCGAGGGAATAAACTTCGAAACACTTCCAACAAACTGTACGAAATCACCGCGGGAATGCCACTACTGCCGGGCGACCTCACTCTGGACGGAAGCTACCACCACTCCGCGTGCCGACCACGCAGTCAACGGTGCGCGTCACTACTGAATGCCGACTGGCGTTTAGCGGACCGCTAAGCTCCAGTGTCGCGACGCCACTCTCCGCTTCGTAACGCCGGAGCGTTCGGATGAAGCACCACTGGATTCGACCGTACGCGCATGCGCGATACACCTGCGCGATTACCTGTGCCGCCGTTGCTGCTGACCGTTCGAATATTGGAGGAAGCGGACGCGATGTTCCGTGGAATAAACCCATTATCCGGGGTAAAATAATTCGGTCTTTCAAAGTCGTTGGAAAGAAAGACTCGAGAGAGACTCGAGTCTCGGGGTTTCTTATAGATCTCTCTGGCCGCAGGACGATCGAGAGGATCTCCGTATACTCGTCAGTCTATATCGGAATCGGAACCACGCGCATGTAAATTATCGTCCCAGCGATAATCGTTAGAACTCCTGCAGTATATTGTAATAATTGTAAATGTTAAAATGTACACTGAGAAAACAATTCGTTTGATCGAAATAAACGTGTTTTTGGATAGTCCTGAGGAGACGTTTATTCGATTTGAATGAATACCAATTTGATCGAAATAATATTTAATTTAATTAATAATATTTATACACATTCAATCGATATTCATTCTAATTGAGCAAATATGTTCTTACGGTTCCTGGAAAACACGTTTAATTCACTCGAATAATTTGTTTTCTTGGTGTACCCGGGATAAAATAATTCATTCTTTTAAGTCGCCCAAGGGAGATTCGAAAAAGACTTGAGTCTCAGTCTCTCAAAGATCTCTCTCATGATACTGAGCGAGACTGTCGAAAGTCTGTAGTCGCTTACAGTCTCTCGTAGAGATTGAAGTCTCTGAACTGTTTGGCTCATACGATTCGAAGACTCTAATTTCTTATCGGAGATTCTATACGTTAAATTTTAATCATAGCAAGAGACTGCGAAAGAATGAGAGGCTGTAGAAGACTTCAGCCTTTCGATTGTTTGTTTAAAAAAATTGCTTATTTAATATCTTTTTAGAGATCCAGCGAGACGCTCAGGAGACTAGAACACATTGCAGAGACGGTAAGAGACGGTGACAGACTCTTCAAAGACTGGCAAAGACTCTCGGAAACTTTGAAAGACTTAATTATTTGATCCTGGGTACAAAATGAAAAGAATAACGAATAAGAAATAAGAAAAAAGATTCCGACTGATTGGAATCTTGTTCCTTATTTCTTGTTCCATATAACGCCTTTCTGTAATTGGTTGAGAAATCCTTATTTCTTACATCTTATTTCTGATTCCTTTAAAGTCTAGTCTATGCTTAGGTCCTAATCCCAAGATTTCAATGCAACTGGTTCACGATAGGCTGTTAGTCTCACTTCTTAACTTAACTCTAAAAAATTGCTGATTCTTAACTTTAATGTCCTAAAAATGAAATAGCGCATGCAATTCAAGGGAAGTTCGTATAGAACTAAAGGTAGACGTAAAACCATTGTTAAAACGACCAATCGTTAGAATAAATCTGGGACAAAGATAGGATTAGAACCTAAGCATAAGCCAGGCTTAATTGTGTAAATACGTTTGTGCCTTCGCACGGATTCGGGAAGTTTCTACATATCTGTACACAAATGGGGGAGGTGGCTCAATGCAATTAAATTTGCATTTTTAAACGAATGGAAGCTAAAAAAGACGCTCGTTCGAACGTTTCGAGGAATATCGAGGTAAGCGGCGCGTAGCGCGCGCCTGACTCGATGCTGAGCGAACGCACACGTGCGCGCGATGAATCATTCGCCAGGGGTCGTTTGATGTTTTTTTGGATACAGGTATTATATCGATCGTCGTTGAAAGCCGATTAATTTAGAGCGCGCCATTTAATGGGCAGCTCCCGATGGATATTAAATCCTCATATGAAATTCATGCGGAATTCGTTCTCCAATGATTTTATTTAACGAGGGAAGCTGTTTTCCATACGATGATATTTGAAAATCACGACAGCGCCTGCAAAGCGGTATCCAATTAAAAGTTATAATTATTTACCGCGACTATTTTTAAAATGAATTCATACTTTAGCGGCGGATATCACTGTAAAAAATATCTGTTGTAGATTAATGCAAATGTGTAGGAAGTTTTTGTTATACACAAATATGTATTAAAATTATGATACATTTGTATCTTAAAATATAATATTCATTTGTATTAAAGTTTTGAAATATTTGTTTTAAATTTTCAAACTTTAGTTTATAAATTTAATGCACGCTTCTTAATTTTCGATACGTAATCTAATACAAAAAAGCTTATGTGATGATAGTATTTATCTTAAAATTTCATCGTTTAGAAAGAGCGTCTTCGAACTCAAAGTGAAAATGTCAAACAGTAAAGTGCAAAGTTTTACTTTTTGCACACGATATATACCGTAAAATAACCCCGAGGAAGCATCTGGCGCATGCAAAGGATAATAAGGATAATACCCTACGCGATCGTATGGATTGTACGAATCTACTACAATGAGAAACAAAATGTAGTAGATTTGACTAAATTAGCGGTCACGGGCAGGGGAACGCAGATTTAATTAAACTACCTAATCATTTTGTAGAATTGACTATCGTTCGTTTCCGTGAAACAATTGTCAATCATTGTAACAACATTATTTAATAGAAGTAACTAGATCGGCATTCCCCTGCGCATGATCGCCAATTTAGTCAAATTTACTCATTTTCTTTGTCCATGTATTGATTTCCTATGCCTCCAGAGCCGTTATTTGCTTGCTCGCCTTAGAGTTCCTCATCCTTGTAAAATATTGATAACTTTAATGCACCAAATTGTAAGTTTTATACACAAAAGGTTGTAATTTTAATATCTCGTATTGTAAAATCAATATAAATTCTTATAATTTTCAAAAACACGTTTTGTAATTTTAACAATGCATTTGAAACTTGAGATACTTATTTTAAAATAAAGAATATTCTCAATTTTTAAATATGAAGTTCTGAAAACTACAAATTTTGTGTATAATTTTAAGAATGTATGAGAAAATTACAATATTTACATTAAATTTAAGACATTAATGTACCTATTAATCATTTTCAATATACTTTAATTTATAATTTTACAATACTTTTGTTTATTAAAGTGTTGTAATTTTACAAACATTTTTAACAGTATATTCGATCACACTGTGAAAAGTTTTTATAGTAAACTTCATGTTACTTTTATGAAGTTTTTATCATAGGTATAAGTTTATCCATTAAAATTACTACACGTGATTGAAACAATTAAATTCACTACAAATTTTATTTAAATTTACTACAAAACTACTTCAAAGTAGTATGGTCACTCTCCAAAGTGATCGTTGAGTGTCCGTAAAAAAAAGTCATCAAAAAACTACGATTTATAATTGAAAATTCTCTTTGTGAATTATAAAATTTATGACCGTAAGAATTAGTCGATTATTTTGATTATTTTTCACTTATTATTCAAATAATGTGCCTCCTTTGACTAGCGTCTTTTTATGTGTGGCAACGCATATTATCAATGGGCTCGTGGCCCAGTAGAGAAAACCACGATACGCTCAAATGTTTGAGTGTGTCGTGGGGAAAACGAGATCTGAAATGCACGCTTGTGTGAACCCACTCCACTGACGCGGCGCTGCCGCATCTACTCGACGCGCTATTTCCAAACACCGAGAAGCAGAAATTAGTTATAACTAAAGTATCAAACGGTCAATAATTTTCATCAATGGGTGTAAATTTTTGTTTTTTTTCCCCGTTTTTTGGTATATTTTTTATATTTTAATCTTGGATTTTACATACAAACCCAAAGAAATGTGTCTTGCCCATAAGACTCTGGGTTATTTTCTACTCGGTAATTAATTTTTATCAGACATACTAAACGGTCAATCTACCCCAAATTGCACCAGGAGGTTTCTATTGATATTAGCTTGCATACATAATTATTTCATATTTAAATCTTGGAAATCGATTCATGACCATACTACTTTAAATGTACCATAATTGAAGCATCTTTCCAGCAAAAATTACCAAATTTAAAACTTTTTTTCGAAAATTACAAGTAATTCATAGTGATTCACATTACAGAGAGAGAGAAGGGTCTGATTTTTAATCTCCTAATACTTTTTTATATAAAATGTATAGTAAATTTACAAATCCTGTTATCGGCAGTGCACTGGGTTTTGTCATTCGACGTCGAGGGTTCACGATATGAGGTGCGCACATCTCGCGCGTCGATAGGACGAGACAGAGTCTCGTTATTCAACGCGTCGTTTGTTTTAGCGAGGAAACCGTCGTTTTCCAGAAACGGGGATAATTCGAGAATCAGCGGGGCTGAGTTAATCGCATGGTTCGAAGAACGCCGGCGTTTATATGCGTAAAATAAAATCGCTGTCCGCAGGGGGAGAGCGAAACAAGGATTTATTATACCCCGGTGCCAGGGACTCCCGGAGGATCGATAGCGGATGCGAAGTGCAAGGGAGAACATACGCAACTCGAGATACGTGCGACGGACCTAATTATATAAATGAAGAAAGTTGTAAAAGTTGAAGAAATAAATGGGAAAACACAGAAAGCAACGAAGAAAGAAAATTAATTAGCCGGAACCTCCGCGCGAGGCGAGATTAATAACTTCTTTCGGCTGTATGCGGAGAGAGGAGGGATGGAGATGGGAAAAAACAGTTAAAAGATTTACAATCAAGGCCGGACGATAAAAACCGCGCATCCAAAAAATTCGTCGTCCAATCGAGACCGCGCGCTCTCGCGGAAAAGCCGGGGGCGAGGGTCGATTTTTCCATTTTACACGTTCGTCACGTTTGCAACCGCTGCCGAAAAATTTGAATACCGCGATACGTACGATAAACAATTTACCTTCCCGATATTGGTAAGTATCGGATCCGTGTAACGTTCGGACGAGTGCATGGATACCCGATATATCCCACCCTCTCGGTAAATATGCAACGGCCGTACCACTTTGACGAAACGAGGGTGTCGATGTGCTGCCGGAAGAGAAATTGTCGTTCACGCGATCGACGGAATCCAGCGTCAATTTTATCGCGGTTAGACATTTCTGGCGGGAATCGTTGAACGCGTCGAAAGCTCTCATCCGACGTAAATGATGCATCGTAGGAACAAAAAAAATAGTTTTAAAAATATAACCCTGCGAAAGAGGAAATTTGTAGCGTAAGTTTCGGTGCCCACGCGGCGCGAAAGTTACTGCACAGGTTTACAAAAAAAAAAAAAAAGTCCGGACCATTTGACCGGACCATGGTATTCCGAGGTATTTTTGCGTCCTGAATCCGATCCCGATGTCATCTGAGCCACATCACGTCAGAAAAACGAGATTTCGAAATAAATAAATAAGGAAATGGGACTGTCCTGAGCAGCACCCAGAGCATGACTCCAAGGTTCTAAGGCCATTAGGGTCAGTGCTGGGTCCACTGTCAATATGTCACAGTGAACGGATCGCCGAAATTGGATGCCTTGACAGGGAGATCGTAATCCGCGAGATACAACGATCATGGCAACATTTTATCCACTGGGGTGGTTCTGTGATAGTCCCGGTCGAGATTTAGGACTCCATTCCAATGTTTGGAAGGTATTCAAGACCTAAACAGCTACCCTCTCCAACTCAACAGGTCGCTTGAGAAATTGTCCCGGGTCCAGTTCCAAAAAATGGTCATTTTAACTTCTAAATGACCTTGAAATCTCGTTTTCCTGACGTGATGGGGCTCAGATGACCTCGGGATCGGATTCAGGACGCAAAAATACCTCGGAATACCATGGTCCTGTCAAATAGTCCGGACTTTTTTTTGTAAACCTGTGTAATGAGACGGACGAGCAGCCTCTCTCTCTTTCGCAGGGTTATATCTTTGAAACTATTGCTCCGATTGAAAAAAATGTACATACTTTTTTGTAGAGAATTTAGTGTCGAACAATTTAGTTTACAACCATTTTTTCGTAGAAGGAATATTTTCGGAGATATGTGTAAAAAACACTAAAATTTACCTTTTCATTTGTTTAAACAATATGTTCCGGGCCGAATTTTGGTGCCCATTTTTGATATTTGTCTACTTTAACCTGAAAAGAAGCGATAGGAAAAAAATCTCCCCTAGGAATTATTCGAACCATCGACTGATTTTAGACCTCTGACGCCTGGACTATTTGTCCTTCTACCATTCACTACGGAAGGTTCAGCTATACTTGGGGAAGATTATCATCTCCGACCGATGATTCCGACTGGTGGTTTCAACGCAAATTTTAATGATACTGTATCTACACCACTTATTACTTTTTTGAAGGATAAGTTGGAACTTGATATGAGCTCTGCCAAAACAGTTGCGACGACTAGCGACGGAACAACTATTGATGCAGTTTTTTTCAACGTTTTATTGATACGCTACACTCGCAAGTTTATGTGTCGTATATTTTAGCTATCATAAACCAATTATATCCAGTATACATGATTCATAGTCAGAATAAACAATTTCTTATTAATTTTTCATTAATTTTGTTTTAATAATTTTCTTTAACCGAATATACCCACATCACTTCCACGCAACATTGTTCTGCCAGATGTTTTTATATAATAATATAATTTCAATTGAGGGTACCTATTCAGTATTTCATATAAATATAAACACATACAAAATATAAATTCAGCATTTCATATAAATATAAACACATACAAAATATAAATTGAAAGTAGGCGTGCGGCAAAAACGAATATTACAGAAAAAATTGTTAATTAATAATGTATCATAGAAATGTAATGCATGTGCAGTAACGAATATATTGACTGAATATTGGTATTGTAAATTAAATCCTCCTGCATATATGTACTATAATCGCTTGCAGTTATCAATTAAATTTCAAGGTGATAAAACTAAAACTAATAAAAAATAAAAACAATTAAAATTAGGCTCTTATATTTATAGCGTAATTCTGAACAAAACGTAATGGAAAGTCTGTGCATACATTGCATTGCATAAGGTGTACAATTTTGCTTACGCCGTTTTCCTATACCAGTTTAATGTAAAAATCAGCGGGAGCAAAGTTGTACACCTAATAATTAAAAATCTATAATTTGATTTAATTTAGATAATAACATAATGTTGATTTAAAAAATATTGGCATCATAAAAACATTTAACGCTTTGAATATTGTAATTAAGTAAAATTATTACTTACTTATATGAATTAAGTTGGATACGAAGAAATAGTGTTGAATGAAAAAAAAGCAATACTGAGATATTATATTGAGCAGTAAATATTTAGTTAAATAAAACGAATAAAATTGATTAATCAATAAGCACGTACGCCTACGTACGAAAACATGTTGCTGATAATATATTACAGAGGAAAAAAGAATACTTACGTACCTACGTTACATATGTAAATCCTAGATTCACTTCGGAATTCAAGATCGTCATCATCGCACTGTCATTCATTGAGATATTGCCATTCGTTGACAGATTAACATCCACTAAGACATTGTCACAAATATTATCATCTTTGACCAATCCAACACAAATTCGACATCCTTGATGATCTACTCATTCAGTTATCCCCAATTCATTTCGCTGAAAATAAGGAGCTACCTCGGAACATTGTATCAGGATCAATGAGTCAAAAGTAAAGTGATATCGAGCCGTGAACGACGTTTCTCGATGAATCAATATTACCGAGAAAACGTACATTAACGACTCGTTTGATTTTATGTAGAAATACGCAGCCAACTACAAAGAGATGGACTTTTTAAAATTTTCCAAGTGCCAACAGCTAAGATCTTGAGACAGAATATGGCCGAATTTTGTCAATACTTAACCGTCGATAAACGCCAGAACTAATATACGCTAGTAGGCGCAATAAGTATACTAATCCACACTCAATTTGGTCAACACTTATTTCGCTGAAAATTATAGTTATGCAATTTGCTGACAATGTAAGTATTAATAGATTGTATCTACACTCCATATCAGCCTCTTATCTGTTCGGCGCAACACATTACTCGTATGATAATATTGATGATTAGAAAGGAGCAGAAAATATGCATACATTTTTATGAAATATAAATCTCAATATTTCGATGCAAATAAAATGCCACGTATTTCTTAATACAAATAAGGATCTCACGTATTGTATATCATTTATGTTCACATAAAACTTCAAATTACAAAAATGCAACAAAAAACCGAAAAACTACCCAGATAGACTTGTATGGACGTTTAAAAAAAATTGTTCGTAAGAAAATTGTTAAATGTACATCCCAATATGATTCAAATTAATCGCAATATTTATTGCAGCAACATATCAACGAAAAATTTAAGGTATATTAAATAAATGTTTAGCATTTTAATTGTACTAGTTTGAAATCATTTAATGATACAAATATGCTTGCTTAATGATCATAGAGCACACTACCTTGATGCATCAGATGAGCTAATAATACTACCTAGAGTTGCTGTACAATTTACGCAAATTTATCTATCTGGGTAGGAACGCGTTAAAATCAGGTCATATAATATAGAATATTCAAGAACTCGAACGTGAGATCCCTGGATACAAAATATCGACATAAAATAATATATGAATGACAACGTGCACGGTGACAATACGACAAATAAGTAAATCATCCTCTTCGGCGAATAGCCTCTTCGAGCAAAGCTCCCAACAATACGTAGGCTCGAAGATTCCCTGCATTCGACGAAAGCCTCGCCAGGATGCACAAAATCACCTTTCCATATCATTAGATCGAATCGACTACTCTCCAAGTCCGAGTCGATGGAAAGTCACAGATTCTTAATAATTATAAATATGACAGATTTCTCAAAATTATAACTGAAAATCAGTGACTTCCACCGATTCCGTTTCAAGGAGAACCTTGAACGAAACGAGATGGAAATTTCTGTTCACCCGTGCGACGCTTCGAATCGGTTCAGTCCGCCCTTGGATCTCAATGAGTCCACAGAGACATATCGAGATCGAAGTACGGCGCTTTACGAGACTTTCTCGCGAGCTAAATAAGTGACTATAGCCCAAACGACGACCTACGATTCGCTAAATCGCAGTCCGTAGACGTCTGTGCACATTTGATCGAATCCTCGAGCCCTTTATTCACTGCCACATTTCTTACTTCATTTCGAAATCTCCTCGGTCCGCTTTCGATCTACACGAATCTCGAATGATTCGTGAAGATAAAGAACGGACATTATATATCAGGGATTTCCTCGCCAAGTAAATAAGCTCGAACGACGATCTGCGATCGTGAGAATCGCAGCTCGGAAATGTTCGAGCCAATTAAATTCGAGTCTTCGTGTTCACTTCGCGCACTTCTGAAAACACTTTGACACGACTTAAATACTTGATTTTCGCGTGCGTCCGGGTCTAGAACCGCGGGCGCTTGCACTCGAATCCCGGATCCGGGAGAGTTTTCGCGTGTTATTCCGCGAAGGACATAAAACTAGTCACACATTCGCTCCGAAAGACTAACCTACCTCCCTCGGCTACATATAAAAAGACGCAACACATTCTCTCAAACACAACCATTCCACGAATTCCATTCGTTCCACCCCGATGCAAGGGCCTACACTAGGGATAACGTCCCGGGACGCATCCGTCACCGCGCGCGGAGCTTGATCTTCCTGCCATAATAAAGCACACCTGAGTAATGTATACTTACTGTTTGCGAAAGCTGGACAAAATATTTCATGAATATGATTAGCAATTTATTCATCTAAACGAGCTAAGGACTCTATTGAATTGTAGTATATGTATGTTTTCTGTAATAATGTTGGAATATTGAAATAAGAAATAAGAAATGTTCATCTCGAAACTCTAATTTCAAACAACAGAACACAATAATGCAAGAATATTCAACAATATATATTTTAATTGTAAGCAATTCTTCGAATGAAAATAGTCGATTTAATATTGAAAATCCTGAGGCGTTCTCGGAGTAGAAGTAAAAATACTAAAGACTTTGCAAAATCGCATGAAACGTTTACTTCGACGCGGAGAACGACCTGACGCGCAAACTCTCATCGCTCCTCGATAAAATTCAATTCGATGAGCGTCTCTGACAATCTGAACAGCGAGAGGGAAATTTTTGCCAGCGAAGTCGGAGGGTCATCCGACTTCAAGACTAATTACGCGAGATCCAGAAAGATTTCTACCGAATATATATCGCGAAGGAAACGATGAGATGTTAAACCTGATATTATTGAAAGCATAGCGAGAAAGTCACGAGCCGAAACCGGTGAAGGATTCGACTCGTGGTCACCGTGCACAGTTGTCGAAAGGTATGAAAATTACAACCAGTTTTCGGTGTCGGTTCGGACCAATCGTCCTGCGACGTGATCGAAAACCGGAGGGACTCAAAGACATACGAACCCCTCTGCGTGATTCCCTTCGTCGAGGCGATGGCTGCTTACTGAAATCTTCTTGCACTGCCCCCGGAGATCCCTCCACATAGGCCTATTCCACGAAAATCGGCTAACCAAAAATGCTTGAATTTATTCATTACGATTTGTACGAAATGGACTACCGATTTAACGTAAAATAAGCCTACTCTAGGAGACCGGCGGGACTTACGGCGGCCTCTTCTTCGAAGTCATCTGCTTCAGCCCAACATTTTACGTCCAACCATCCTTTTCTAGAATTTTTGAGGGCCATCTCAGAATATTTCCGATATTGTTGAACGATATCTGCTGAAGGAAATAGAGGTTAAAACATTAAGAACCGCAGAAATGTGGAATTGCTGATAAAATCACGTTTAGCTGAGAAGAAATTCAATACAAGGCATGTACGGTATTATTAGGCACTAATTTCTCTCATTGAGAACAACCGACAAGCGAAATTTGACTCACGAGTAGCGAACGACGACGTGATGTGTTCGCTCATCTAAATGTTTTCAATGAATAATGAAGTTAAAACAAAGTATCAATGGATATAAAATTTCCATCGACAATATAAAAATGAAATTTCATTAAAATATCTAGAATACATTGATTTTTAATTTACCCTCAAATTTAAAGCTTATTTATAGAGTCTAATTTATAGAATAAATTAATTTCTCCTCTTAGTAATTATACTCCGTAAAAACACGATCTCTACACGGCTTAATTCGTTTTAATAAATTTTTATGATTATTGACAATATCTCCTTCACTTTCAATTATTTCTTAATATAGTATATTAAGAAAGAGAATTTGTCAAGAGAATGCATTAACTTCGTTTTAGTAAATGGTCGAATGTATGCATCCTCGAGAGGAGGATGAACTGTCTTCGCTTTAAGCGGGATTTCTACTTGATGCGGAAATGCACTGGTCTCCGTTTTGGAGAAAAATCATTGCAATCATTTGTAAGGAGACTGCGGTACTGCGTGCAAAATCAGATTGTGTCTTTGCTTTTAATTGTAACTCTTGAATGGTAGAAATTTACTTGAGGCAGACGCACGATCAATAAGAGAGGTGCAACATCTTCCATCAAAAATCGGATTCCGGATATTCGTAAAAATTGGATTCCGTGATATATAGAATATATCAGAAGAGCAGAAAAAGTAATCTGCATTACTAGCTCTGACACTTATTTTCTTTTGAAAGGAAAACTTGGTGCGTTCGATCGAATGGGAGAATCAATATTTGTAATCGGAATGAGGTGAGGTGGTGTGTGAAATCTTCCGGTGTCATTCCATCTATTGATAGCTTTTGGGCGACCGTGCTCCATTTAAAAGGAAGTTCCAATGCAATTATGAGGTAGGATTTGGTATTTTATTTCATTTAGATACACAGTCGTTTAACTCGAGAGAAAGGCTGTAGTATTTTGGTCAAGAGGAATGTGGCAACATTTCATTTGAGAGAAAGAATCAGTGATTTTTATTCTTGAAAGTGCAGGAGCAGTAGTTTCAATGCAAGAAGTAAAATTTTTATTTTAGAAACGTTCAGCATTGCGTTATTCATATGAGACAGGATTTTTGCATTCAGCAGGGGAAACGTGAAAACGATATTCAAGATTTCCATGAAATTAGTTATGATTTAAATAGTTTCCTCAAAATAAAAATATTTGCGCAGTATACATTTCGATATGTAGGAGTCAAAATAATAAATAAATTATAAATTCAGACTTTCCGAAATATCAATACTTTCGATAATGTCGCGACATTATTTTATTGATACAAACGTGCATTTTTCGTAGCACTTCTTGTGCTCTAATTGGCCATAGAAAGCGTACCTCGATAGTACACGTGTGAATATAAAGTACGTGTCTACTTGAGAGTAAAATTCTCAAGTAGAGAGAGAGAGAGAGAGAGAGAGAGAGAGAGAGAGAGAGAGGAGAGAGAGACACGTACTTTATATTCACACATGTTTGTTAAATACCGATAACGTATATTATACATGGGGAAGAATTTAGGTTTAGAACAATTTGAAATTATGATATGAAAACTCTACATTTCCTTATCGTCAAATATGAGTCTGATTAGTTATATCAAGTTAGTAGCAAAGTAGAATGAAACTGGAAAAATCAGACTAGATTTCAGGCATGTTACACAAATTAATAGATCAATAGAAATGAATTTCGACCTTTAAAAATTTGAGATCTCGCCGTTAGGACCAGAGTTCTTTATTATCAAGTACAAGTTCAATTAATTTTTCATTGAGTTGACAGTACAAAGAAGTAGAGTAGAATGGGAAGCTAAAGTTATGATTTTTGATATGCAAAGCAATATACAGATAATGAACGAAAGCCGAATATATTTATAGTAAGAGAGCACTGATTAACGCTACATTTACGGAACCCCGTCAATTGGACGGGTGACTTATTCAGAGTGCCATTCAATTTCGATTATCTAGTAACCTATGAGATTTGAGACTATATTGGTGAAATACTTCTTTGTAAGCTAGATTTCGTTGTACAAGATAGGTATAGTAGCATAGACTAAAATTTCGTAGTTATCGAGATAATTATTCGCCAAAATGACCATTTTAAAACGTTGAAACCATCTATAAATCTAGTGTTAAATAATAACAGAAGTAGTTATGTGCATTCATATAGGGTAAACCTACTCGAATTTGCTGAAATTCATATTTCTTAAATTGTAGTACAAATAAGTACTCTCTGATCATTCGTTCAGCTTCTTCATTGAAGAAAGAAGCAATGCGAATGAAAAGAATGCTCATTTTTACTGTAATTTAAAAAATACGTACAGCTCATTTTATTCGCCATGGTTAACTTCAATAAATAAGAAAGATTTAACACAACGCCAGTGAATATTTACCCAAGGTATCATGCAAAATCAAAGTATTATTCTCAAAGACTCACCGCTCTCAAGACGTTACAGTGCAAGCATCGATCCTCTGCATTCAATATCCTCTCATCCTACATTGGACTCTATTTCTGTGACCTGAGACTTGTTCTTGCCCCTGTCCATTGAGGACGGCATCCGTAAGATTTCACTCACCAGTTGCTGAAACAATGCGAACATAGATCCCCAGAATTAGGATAGCCTTTGCCTTCATTAATACGACAACGTAAAATAAATGACCCATTCCACCCAGAATTGCCTTTATCAATCGAAAAATAGATTTGACCGCGTGTGATTAACTTGAAGACATCAAAATTCACGAGCTTCCGCAGAAACTGCATCGTATTTTCTCGAAAAACCCAATGTCTTCTTCGAATTAGACATGCTAGTACGCGAGCTTCCATTTGATTACCGCGACGCAATTTGAAATCGAAATTACCCCGGATTTTGATCGAGTCGACCGAATTTACGGTGAACTCACCCTCGGACCCGATTTAACGAGCAAATGCAGAAATCGCGGTCGCCATACGCCGAGAATGTGATGCGAAAGCAATCCGATGAAGCAAAGAAATATACCTTAGTAGCGAAGCTCTACGGTGTTTCCCACACCAAAATATACAAGAAAAACATTCCCCGCATATTCTTTAACGATCTCGCGTACTTTTTAACAGACTGCAAGCAAAATTTACTATGAAACGAACGAATAAAAACCACTTCTGAAACATATACACAATCAGTGACACGCCGCCACTTGTCCGACCGCTCGTTTGCGCGGGAAGCCGGTACGCGAAGACTTCCGAAGATTGCCGAGGTCGATCATGGGAGTACGAGTGAGAGGACCTACTCGGAGTTCGCTTTCTCACTCGCACTCGTACGAGTAAATGCGGAAATATCAACGCAACCGAAATGCATCTCTAATTGAATCGGTTATTTCAGAAACGACACATGTCAGTAGGCATTGCGTGATTCAATTGCAACAGACTGCACTTTGGAAGCTTTAGAACCATTGCCGCGCATTGAATAAAACTATAGGAATATATCGCTTTGAGTTGCGAAGTGACGCGATTTGAAATCGAAATTACCCCGGATTTTGATCGAGTCGACCAAATTTACAGTGAACACACCCCCGGACCCGATTTAACGAGCAAATGCAGAAATCGCGGTCGCCGTACGCCGAGAACGTGATGCGAGAGCAATCCGACGAAGCAAAGCAACATACCTTCGTAGCGAAGCTCCACGGCGGTTCCCACGTCAACATATATAAAAAGAACATTCCCTGAATATTCATTAACGTTCCGCGTACTTTTTAACAGACTGGAAACAAAATTTACTATAAAACGAACGAATAAAAACCACTTCTGAAACATACGCACACTCAGTGACGCGCCGTCACTTGTCCGATCGCTCGTTTGCGCGGGAAGCCGGTAGGTACGCCAGCGTTCGCGAAGGCTTCCGAAGATTACCGAGGTCGATCATGCGAGTACGAGTCGACTCGGGATTCGCTTTCTCACTCGCACTCGTACGATTAGATGCGGGAATATCAACGCGACCGAAATGCATCTCTAATTGCAACGGACTGCACTTTGGAAGCTTTAGAATCATTGCCACGCATTGAATAAAACTATAGGAATATATCGCTTTGAATTGCGACGCGACGCAATTTGAAATCGAAATAACGAGTTAGTCATTCTAACTTGCAATAGATGTGTAAATATCTGGCAGAACAACGTTTCATGGAAGTGATGTGGGTATATTCGGTTAAAGGAAATTATTAAAACAAAATGATCATCATTGTTCTGCCAGATGTTTACACATCTATCGCAAGTTAGAATTACTAACTCGTTATTTTTTTCTATGAGAAGATCGAATTCAACGTATATTTGTCTGACTATCGCGTCATTGATGCACAAACATTTCCAACGACGCGTAGGATCGATATTAATAACCGCATCCATTTATCACACGCCGACGTGTCACCGGCACGATTATCTAATCGTATATCAACGATCGTTTACTAATGAAACGCCGCGATATCGGACTCGCGGACCGTCCTAACGCACGGAGTCGTGTGTCGAAAATAAGGGAGAAGCGTGTAACTGGGTCCACAATAAAACACGTGTCGGTTTTGCGCTCGGCAGTGGTATGGGATCCGTGGGCGTCAGCGGCAAAGTACTCTCGACCGCTCCTCCTGACAGAACAACGAGAATATCCGCCGAAAGGAGCAAAATGAACTGCGGAATGAAATGTATCCAGTGCCTCGTCTTCGTCTTCAACTTGCTCATCGCGGTGAGTGGTCGCGGTGCGTCGCGACGCGCCGTCTCGTTTGTTAACCCGCGTGTTGCGTGACCAAACCCTCGGCGATCTTCCCTTTTCGCGGTATCTCTTATATACGCTTGAATTTGAAATATGCGGGGTAAATTTTCTCGAATCGATTGTTCGCGTGACGTCTGTGATATTTGAGTGTAGATTAAATATTTGAGGGAAAAACGATGCTCTGGCAGTTCTATTATTTATTGAAACACTGCTGAATAAATTATACAAATCGTATAAAATTGGTAAATCGCGAGATGCTTGTAAAGATATGTAGATATAATACCGCGATAAGGAGGACGAAAATAAATAAATAAATAAATATAGCATTACATCAGTGCGTGATGCGTATCTAGGAACGATGAAAATCCTTTTCAGATATCCGGTCTGCTGATTATCGCTGCAGGAGTACTGATGCAATTGGGTCTGCTGAGTCGCGTGCTTCAAGACATTGATATCCTGGACGGACCGGGAGACTCATCAATGATTTCCGAACTGCAAGGGAATCAGGCGATAACTCTGCCAGTAATCATTCTCGGCGGCGCCACGTTCGTTATCGCTTTTTTCGGATGCTGCGGCTCTATCTTACTCAGTCGCTTTATGATTATCACGGTAAGCGATGCTCGAGTGATCATATCGCAAGGATTTCCCTACGAGATTGATCGCAGAGTCAATGTGTCTATTATTAATAAAAAGAAATTATAGCGTGGGAGAGTCGATTACATATTGGGAAGAAAATTTGCTTGATCGAAATAATCTTGTTTTTGGACAATCCTGAGAGCGCATTTATTTGACTCGAACGAATACCGATTTGATCCAGATAATATTCAGTTAAATCAATAATATTTATATACATACGCCCAATCGATATTCATTTCAATCGAATAAATGCGTTCTCATGCAGGACTATCGAAAAACACGTTTATTTCGATCGAGGAAATTTTCTTCCTCGGTGTATTAAAAAGATTAAACGAATGAAGAAACGCTTCGAACATCGAAAGTTTCCAATCTCGATCGATCCTTCAGCACCTTTCCAACGTTTACTTCCAGTTCGCCATTCTTTTGTTAATCGTACTGCTCTTCGAAGTGAGCGGCTCGAGTTTCTATTACATCGCCGCCAGGAACGCGACTCACACCTACGTCCAGGATTTTTACTCCGAGAATTTCCCGAATTACTGGACGAATGATACCGCTCGAGTAATAATCGACAACGTTCAGTCGAAGGTAAGTCCGACGGAGATCACCCGGATAGAGTCTTTCGACTTCTTCCTCTGGAAGAGATCCAAGATCGATTTTTCAAATTTACATCGCTCGGCGACCTCTCATCGCCGGCAGAAGACTCTACGATTATAATTTGTACACGGAGAGAATTTTAAAGGAAAAATTACCCATCAATGCAGGCTAACCCTGCGTCATAGTGATGTTTCACTGAGCATTTACCGCGGTGATAGGAAAATAATCCTCTACGCGTAATGATATTTTATAAGAATACGTTATTATATCTTTACTGTGTTGCAGGGTAAATTCTCAGTGAAACGTCACTATGATGCAGGATTAGCCTGCACATGATGGGTAATTTTTCCTTTAAAATTCTCTCCGTGTATGCTTGCAGCTGGAATGCTGCGGACTGACGTCGAGTGCCGATTATGATGATATCGATTCAAGCGGTACGATTCCACGGAGCTGCTACGAAAACGAACGATCTATTTTCCAATCGGGTTGTCTCGAAGCGTTGAGTTTGTTCTTGACGTTCGTCGAAACGATCGCTCTGGTGTTGCTTGTCGGAATTGGCGTTGTCGAGGTGAGTCCGCGTAATCGATAAAAACCAAATCCCACCATCGAGATATCTAATTATCGCGCATATTTTAATTTTTCATCAAACGTACCCCTTCGTCTTGCAGATATTGGGCGCGATTCTGGCCTTCGTTCTGGCGATAGAAATTAAAACGGACGAGGATCGTATCAGGGTGTAGATGAATGCACGGAAAACGCGCATTCCATCGTTGCGTTTTACGCGATCGACTGTGTGGCACTGGAGTGACGCAACTCGAATTTTTGCAAAATATTGCGATACAAAGCAGTATTTCATTCCCCTCGTATGGCAAAAATTGGTACGACATAGCATATTTTTGAATAATTTGGCATTTTTTGCAATACAGCTAACGTGCATACAGAGGAAGGTAATACATTGTTTTTCTGATTTTTCAATTTCTACTCCTTATTTCTCTCCGTATATTCGTTGGCTGTAATGTAAAAAATACCAAATTATTTTTAAATATGCGATATTGTACTCATTTTTACCTTACGAGGGGAATGAAATACTATTTCGTATGGCAATATTTTGCAGAAATTCGAGTTGTCACTTCAGTGCCACACAGTCGATCACATAACGCCAGAATCTGGGTACTCAGTGCCCTTCTATCAAATCCATTTTTCTCCGTGCACGTATATAAGGGAATCAATTCGCACCTGCGCGATGCGACGTTGAAAACGTTGTGATCCCTCGTCGATCGAAGTCGCGCACGAAGCGATCTCAAAGACTAAGAAATTTGTTAATGCATAAAAAAAGACTTTTTACCGAAATCTCGTCGTATTTTATTAAATTAATTAATTATCTCTCATGGAATGCGTGTAGCCGATTAGGAAAGTTTTGCCTTCATCCTTTTCCTTATCGATCGATTATTCGTATTTCCAAAAAAATTCTATAAAGGGGCAGCGATTCCAGGAATTTCGAAGTGGAGTGTGATACGCGGAAAAATCTTGTGGACATAGCGAATCCGCGAATTCACGTCTCCCGATTAGATAATCGCGATAATCGTCAAGTTTATTGGGAAATGACACGTGCTCAAGGGAGGGCCAGATAACACGGAAAAAAAACCGGCAATTTGTATTGTTTCATCCAGTAGCGCTGAGACTCAAGCTCGTTCTCAAGAATTTGTATGGAGGAGACATTTTTATTTACTGTTGTAAGTAATGCATGGAACAGTTTGCTCTGTACAAATTCTTGAAAACGAGCTCAAGTCTCAACGCTACTAAATGAAGCAGTAAAAAATTACCGATTATTTTTTCCGTGAAGGAGCTGCGTTACGCGCCGCTGAAAATACACTGAGAAAAGAATTTGCTTCGTCGAAATAAACGTATTTTTGGACAGTCCTACATGGAGAGAAATAACTGCTGGTGCCAACAAAAATTTCTCCTCAATAAAAAATATGATATAATTCTATAATCAAGCGATGATTTTCTTCGCGTAAGAAAATATTTAATTGGCTCGAGTAATTGTTTTTTTCGCGCAGGAAGAATTTTTTGTCCCAACGAAGGTATTCTCGAATCAAGAATATTATATTTCTTGAGCAAGCATTTTCTGTATTCTTACAAATTTTCAAGATCATAATATGCTCTTGCTTTAAGAAACATCTGTTTAAAACTATAGCAATCATCTTCCTCAATATATAAGAGCACATTTATTCGATTAGAATAAATATCGATTGAACGTACATAAATATTATTCATTTAATTAAATGTTATTTGTACCAAATTGGTATTCATTCGAATCGAATAAATTTTCTCTTCATAGTACTATCCAAAATCACGTTTATTTCGATCAAGTAGTTTTTTTATTAGTATATATCACGCAAACCTTAGGTAGCATACGTCTGTGTAACAACAGTTGCATGATTGAAGGGGCAAGTAAATAAGTACGTTTTCGGTCCGTCATTCATTTTTGTTTTGTATAGTTGTCATAAAGGTATTGCCCTTTTGTTCACATGCAACCATTAATATAAGTATAAACGTATGCTAAGATTCACTTTGTATACGCTATAACACGAATACAAGTTTTTCTTCGAACTTAAAACACATACGAACTTATTCGCTGTATATTTTTTGTTCGCGATGTGAGTATTATATCTGTAAAGTATGTATTTACATATGTACACCTAAGCCGTTATCTATAGACCGGGCATGAAGTAGCTGTAAGCGCAGATTTCACGAAAAGTTCGTCCACTCGAATAATTTTACTCCCCTCTATTTGAAATTGACGTCGTTACTCCGACGTTATTTGCGATTGACGAACAAATCCACCGGGAGTGGACGTCTATATAGCGAGATTGAAACGTCCGTTCGACGACGAGCCGTCTCTCACTCGTAAGTTAATCCGATGGAAAACGATGGATTCCAATAGAGAGAGAGAGACTCCGTATTTTCCTTCGTGCATCTTTAAATAACCCATCTACGTCGTCGCTTCGCATTACCAACGATGCGCGATAAATTTTAAATCGCGAATTTAAGCTCGCGGATCGACACTCTGTACGTTTTCTTATATGTAGGTACAATATTTTCATACGCATTCGGGCGATACCCATTTATTAAACATAACACTTGAGTTTCACCTGAACGGTCCGAGCACATACGAAAATACAGATGACCTGCAAATGAATTATTTCTACGACACATTTAGCACGAGCAGTTTACTGATCCACTTACCATATTCTTCAAAACAAACAGTCTTGTGAGATTTGTCTTTGGGAATGAGAATGATTCTCATTCTGTCTCTAACGGGTAATTTATAATATACATATATAACGGAAACTACTGTAGAAGTAGTACCTCTTATATTCACACCGATTAAACTCTTTCTATGAAGAATGTCGTACTGTCTGTGAAAGAGTATTTAATGCTTTGTAATGATACTACACTGCATAGGGGGGGGGGGGGGGGGGGGAGTGTATCTTCCACATTGCTAACGATAACATAATGTTCTTTCTCATGAGAAATAATGTAACAAAGTACAGAAAAATTACTAACTAATATATCATCGTTACGCATTTTATATTGTGCTATATAATGCTTCACGTTCTTCTTAATTAACTAATCTTTTTTTTCAAATGGCTTGTAGGAAAAAAATTAAGTTACTACGTACATTTTGATTTTTGAATACTAAAAAATAATGTATTACCTATATAACACGGTATACCGGGCGATTCTTTAATATTGCGACAAACTTCAAGGACGGGTTCCTTGGATAAAAATAAGAAAAAAAAGTTCCTATGAACCTAGGTCCGGGAACGCTGAGTTTCGGAATTGCATTTTTAAATGCCTTATCAATAAAAGATATTTAAAACGTAATGACGCATCCCTTCTTCTGAAATAATATTTAATACTCCTAAGAGAAGACCCTATTACCAAAAGTAAATAAAATGGAAGCTCTGCAAAAATATACTTCCTATTATTAGTACTTATAGAAAATTTCTATAAAAATGAACACCCTGTTTTTCCGAAACTCAGCGTTTCCGAGCCCATGTTCATAGGAACTTTTTTTTCTTATTGTCATCCAAGGGACCCGACCTTGAAGTTTGTCGCAATATTAAAGAAACACCCGGTATAACATGATAGTGATCGCTTCACCAGTAAACAATGTGTTAGCATATTTCAACTAAAGATTAACAGATTTATAGCATCGACACTCATCCTTGCAAAAAAGACAACTTTATCATTCGCAATAGAGATAGTCTTACTATACAAAATATTTTTTTAATGAAAAACTGGAAACCGAAATGTTGCGCATGATATATGTACATATAGGTAGAGAAACCTTGGCTTGTTGCATTTTATTCTTATCGATCCTCGTTTTATCCGATACTAATTAATCTCCTCGATCTTCTCTCCGAGATCCTAGACAAGTATCATCCTCGAAGCTCTCCCGCGAGAAATTTCCTGCAATTAATTTCCACTCATCTCACAACTTTAACGATTCTGACGATAATCTTGTATGAGAAAGTTATGGGAAAATTTCGGAGTAACATTAGCAGTTCGTTCCGTTCGATCCGTTCGTATTGCCGTTTCGATCGCAATGTCCGATCTTTCGATTATGAAGCGTATACAAAGGGAAAATTAGTTGAAGCTTCTCAAAATGACTTGCAAGGTCGCGTTAATTAATTAATAGCATCAATTAAATTTCTTTAAATATCAATTAAATACCTCTTCCTTACAACCATGTGGAACACAGAGAAAAAGAATTAGTTAGAGCTACTGAAAATTACTTCCGGGGTCGCAAGTGATTATTTATTTATACCAATAAAATTTCTTAATACATCAATTAAATATTTCACCCTTATAATCATGTGGAATAGCATATGATTGCAAGGAAGAAATATTTAACTAATATGAAAAAACATCAAATTGATATAAATCAATAATAATTACTTGCGACCCCGCAAGTAATTTTTAGTAGATCCAATTAATTTTCTCTTTCTCTGTGAATGGTATATGCAATTGCAATGAAGACATGTTAAATTAATGTGAAAAAAAAAATTATTTCACATAAATAAATAATTATATACTAATAAATAAATAAATAAGCAAATAATAATTATACCCAACTAAACATTTTTTCCTCTACGTATATTATACATATGTATAATGCACGTCGAGGTGAGTCGGGTGTGTGACGCGCAAATGTTTACAATGCGCGTGATTCGCTTTGCAAAAGTTACCAACAGCCGCGAGTCATACGGACGTTGCCGTAGGAACGAACTAATCTTTTAACGATCAGGCTTTGCAGTGAGAGGCGCGTAGCGATGATAGCGCGCGCGACCGTGTTTGCGTCGCGTTCATTCGAATCGCAGTTTCGCGAATACCGGTTAATCACTCGGTCAGTATCCAATCCCAATCGCCTTTCTTCAGGGCGAAACCCGCATCGCGAGTGCATCGAGAGCAGGCAGGATGAAGTTCGAGGCAATTTGCGTCAAGTACCTACTCTTCGCGTTTAACATCCTCTTCTTCGTGAGTAGCGGCCGTCGTTAGGTAGTTTTCATCGATTTCATTCGCGTTCAAAGCTCTTCAAGCACTTCAGTGCATTTGATGAAAATACGCTGCGAGTGGAGCGCTGGTAGAGTATTATATGACGCGCGAGATAACTGCAATTGTTAGTAAAGATCGCGTTCCTGATAATACATATAACGCGGTCTTTGTCGTCGCATCGTTAGTAGCATCGTGGAAACAGAAAAGCCTTTTCCCGCGTCACATTTCTTCCTCGTTTCTCTTCCGTTCTTCTTCTCTTGACGAGGGTTGAGACGACGTCGAGATCCGCTTGCAGTACAAAAAAATAATAATAACCGAATCGATAAGTTCGATTAGCTGCGGAGATAATATTCGCGAATGAGGAAAACGACATGTTATTGATTATATTTCGTTTATTGCTTCTTCATACGATGCGAGTATTGCCGTGAAAAACTTCTTATTTTACCATCACAAAGCGATTATGTGATAACTTTTTCCGATAGGAAAAAAGATGTCTTTGAACATCGCGCCGTTATCGGCAGATCTTCGTATCTGATGACTAAGTAAAGTTGCAAGATAGATTTTAAAGAATAGTCGAACGACTGTTATCGTGTTGATTAATTGGAAGTTGATGGGAAAATGACCTTTGTCTCTCTCTCGTATTTTCACCGAGAAAAAAATGTACTAGAGTCAATTAAACGAGTTTTCGAATAGTGTGGTAAGAGCATATTTATTCTTGATTAGAATGAATATCGATTGAACTATAAATTTTACATTTATATTTATAACTATAAATTCGAATAGAATATATGTACGCTCTCTCAGGAGTATCCAAGAACACATTAATTTCGTTCAAACAAATTGCTTTCTCAGCGTGCATCAAAACATTTACAATTATTACGATAGACTGCAGGAATTCTAACGATTATCGCTGGAACGATAATTTACATGCGCGTGGTCCCGATTCCGATATGGACTGACGAGTATACGGAGATTCTCTCGATCGTCGTGATCGTCATCGGCAGCGTTGTCTGCCTCGTGTCTTTCTTCGGATGCTGCGGAGCCATTTTGGAGAACACCTGTATGACGATAACGGTAAGCGTGGCACGCGTGGATTATTCCCGCGGGGAAACGCTCGATGTATCCGTTCACGAATCCTTCTCGCTCTTTCTAGTTCACTACGATCCTACTGACGATCCTGGTGATCGAAATCGCAATCGGCGTCTTCGCCTATATCAACATGAAGGACCTCCTTGATACCGACATCGACTCGGCGTACAGCGAGTTCTTCTTTGCTGCCCAGTTCGACGATCGGGTTGCCGAGATCATTGGCACGATTCAATCGACGGTACGCGCACTCTGTTTTCTTTCTTCGCGATTAAAAACGAATCGATTTTACCAAGTTCCCATTTTCCATTGATTTCTCAAAAGAAATCTGCTACTCTTGCGCTAAAATTATGATTCACGTCCCGTTCATTCAGATTTTTAAACAATTTTTAATGTAAAACGGAGTGAGTGGCCGCAGGAAGTTGGCCCCTCGTTTCTACGGAAAGTTTCGCGCAAACTCGCCTCGTTTTACCCAATTCCGAATTTGCCCCTTTTAGCTCGGCTGTTGCGGTGTCTACTCGTCCGACGACTACAGCGGAAGTACCGAGCTCTTCGAGACCATGGTAAACGTTCTGCAAGAAGCCAACATCACTTCCGCGGCAGATCTGACCGACGAAAATTTGGAGAAGCTCGTTTCGGGTTCTGGCGCGATCCAAAATATTATCGGCTCGATGTTCGGCGACGACGTGGACATCGGAAGTCTGAAGAATTTGACTGCAAGCGCGATCGAGCAATTGTTGGGGGATTCCGGGGATTTGTTGGAAAATATAACCGTCGTTAAGGAGTATTACGAAATGGCGTTCAACGCGAGCGTGCCGGATAGTTGCTACAGTGATTACGACGTGTACGATAGTGGATGTCTCGAGGTGATCAATTTGTACATACGTTATGCGGTGATCGGATTGATCGGTTTTGCGATCTCAATCGTTTCGATCGAAGTAAGTAAGAGCGGCTTTTGCGCAAAGTATACGTAATTAGAGGATTTTCTCGAGTGACCGTCACGCGGTTAATGCGTTTCGTGTAATTACAGGTAGTGGGAGTTATCTTCTCAATTTGCTTGACGTGCGCGATACAGAAAGACGCGCGGAAGGAACGAGAGGAGCAGAGGAAGCAGGCGTTATGGTACAGTCATAACAATGAGAAGAAATTTTACGTGACCTGAGATTGTATCGTCGTTGAAGATGCAATAGCTCGTAACCCAGAGTTTTTGCCAAAACGAGATTTGGACGTCATAAGACTTGCGGTGTATTTGCTTACGTATATGAAAAATCTCAGTATTATAATAAATTTGGTATTTTAAAAATAATAAGCGCCTCGTATCCCACACACATAAATGCAATACCACCTATAAGCCACGAATTTATTTCACTGCTGTGGGTTAAGAACCCTGTGTGGGTTACAAGTTATTGCATCTTCAACGATGGTACATATGTGAAGTGAGGATACGTGAAGTGTCAATGACTTTTATACACGGCATTACATTATAATTTCTTATTATACGGTACTTTATAATTTGTTTATCGAAACGGCGTTGTAATACAAAAATAAAAGAAGCGCAGCTGGGAGAAATAATTACATCAGTAGCACAATGTATTTTCTTGGTCTTCGTATCATACTCGATCGATAGTACAAATGTCAGAATAACGAAAAAGTCGTCTTTTTAAAGACGTCTTCGAGAGAGTATTGGTGAAATGTGTCAAAGACGTACTTTCCGTGGACGCAACGCATTATCTTTAAATGGTCTAAAATGTCAGAAATATGACATAAACGATTTCGTCTTCGTGCTATCTGAGTAATAAATGAATCGATGAATGCTTATATTAATAAGTTTAAAATATTTATATCAGTTACGGTGCGCGTGTCTCGCGCGCTTTATTGAGCCGAGCCCCCTCCATCCGGGATTTGCCAATCAGCTGTTCGAGTATAAAATTGCGTTGCTCGAACTCCAATTGTCACGTAGCTGACGTAACGAGGAGTTTTTCTACAAACGGTACCCCCCCCCCCCCTTATACTCGTAATCGTGGATAAGCTTCCCTTGAGCTTTAGCTCAATGAATTTTCTCATAATCGGTAATGCAATATAAGAGATTTGAAATTGCCGCCGGTCCTGTGCAAATTCTACAACGGCGCCTTCTCTCTGCGTAAATAAAGATAGATACAAACATTCCGATCTTCTGCAATCGTACCTAACCCCTGATTGAGCTTGAAAGAAGTTTTTGCTTGAATTTTTCTCCGGTTTTCTCCTCTTCGAAATTCTTCGATGAATTGATGTATTTCTTTATCTGAATTGGAGAGCAAGAAGTGTTATCAATATGCCGTCTTACGAAATGCCGCTATTGCTCCGTCTCATGTCGAAGGTATTTATTTTAGTTTACTATGCTGGAGTCTAGGTTAGGGTGAATTTTGTAAACGTTTATTAGTAATTATACAAATTTAACGCTGATCCTTGTAAATAACATTTGCACTGTTTGCGATCATTAAGATTTTCTTTATAAACATGCTCCTGTTTATCGCAATTCCATGTCTATCGCTCGTTGCAGCCCGAAATGTCATCTACTCTAAAAAGAACTGCCCAAACAATTTTCAAAAACGGTGGATTCATCAGGAAGATAGAAAACCTGGGTAAGCAGGTAATGCCGTACAAAGCAAGCGCACATGGTTCCGTGTTTCGAGAAGCAAAGTAAGTTTATCTCTGAGCGATGTTAAAAATTAGAGCTTTTTGATATAATATGATTAAACAATGTACGAAGAAGAATTCATCATCCGCATATTTACTAATAAGAGCCTGTTTGTCGATGCTGATTAATCGTTTGATCCGTAGCTATTTTATCTTTTACTTTGACGCTCCGCCACAAAAACTCTCCGATTTGGTTGAAGAGTATGGTCGCGACGTAGACATCATTAAAAACAAAATCTACAAGACTAATGAAGTAATTAATGTACCTTGCACTTTGGAGGATGAGATGAAACCACCGCCGTACAGGTTCGATATGGTTTTTATTCGTTACGGTTTTGAATATAGTTTTCTGTTTTAATCCCATGCTCTACTTTTTTAGACCCGATGTACAACATATGATTGAACTTGGAAAGAAGCAACAGAAGAAACGTAAATTCGACTATAATTCTGGTCTCAACTTCTATCCTTTCCAGAAATAGATTGGTTTCGAACAATTTAGATTGTATAGCTGTAATTTGTTCTTTATTTATAAACGCTGTAGTAGATTATATTTCCATTTTAATCACATGTGCTTATTCGTTATTCCTCGAATCCCAAGATGTCGCTCGTATTTAGGCGATTTCTGTGTATTTTCCGTAGGTGTTATCCATGTAAATGTAATAGCCGCTTTGCCCGATCTAGGCTTCACAGCCCCTATTTATTTAATTTTAGGGGAAATTGAGAAAATTGTAGGACAAAACAAGGGGCCACTTTAATTAAGAGAGATATTCCAGAAATTGTAAACATGTAGCGGTTTAAAGAAAAATAATTTTTAAGGTATATAATGAAACAACAATATTTATTAAGTGAGTGAAAGATGTTTTTGTAATTTAAAAACTTACATCTCTTACCCACACGGCATGAAATATTTTTGGAACACACACACACACACACATTTCAGGTTTAAATATTTCGCAAATATTTCAAAAATGTTTTGAAATATTTCAGTGTAATTTTCATGAAATATTTCCCTAAACCTTTCAGAAACATTTCACGGAATATTTAATTGAAAAGTTTCGAAATATTTTAGGAATATTTCTGCAACGCATATTAACGTTATTTTGGGAATTCAAAACATGCAAATTTGAAACTCGAGATATCTTAAAACGTATAAAGGCTTAAAGGTATGGGATACATTTCGTATAATTATGTTAACTACACATCATACAAATTTTACATTTTCAATGACGCGAATGCGCAGGAGATGAGGACTCTAGGACACTGGCCAATCAACTAAAAGTGCAGCAGCAAGTAGTGGAGCCAGTACTCGGATGGGTGACCGCATAGGATAAAGAGAGATATATGGAGGAAACTATTGCATTTCCAATGTTAGTCTGCTGATGTCTAATCATTCTAAAACGATGTAGCCGAATAGTAATTAATGAATTAATAACTGACAAATTTTATAGGTATAGGTACACTAAAGGTTACTTGATGTGAAGTAAAATTATTAGAAATTTCAATAGCACTGGGTAGCTCCGTGGTCGAGGCTTCGGTCTCCTATGTAGAGAACTCACACAGGTCCGAACTCCCCAGATAATAATGATGTACATCCGCTTTTTCTTTTTTTAAAAATATACTTAAGCAAAGTATTACTTTTTAAAAACTATATTCAGTTATTAAACGTTTCTATCATCATTTTATATACGTATGTAGTATAAGTGCTCTTCAAAAAGGATATCGGATTCTGAAATATTTCGCAATATTCCGTAAAATATTTCTGCAATGTTCCTACCGTTCCTACAATATTTCATGCTGTGTGGGTACGTTATTAATTTAAATCTGAATATCACAATCTGATTTAAGGAAAAGAGATCATTTGTCGAATCTCGAGTATCTAATGAGAAATATTAATTTAACTAGGTTATTATATTTTAAACGAAATATTGATGCGAATAAATAAAGTAGGTAAATTACATTTATAAAAAAAATGGACCATTTTAATCCATTTCACGTAATTTGAAACGAGTACAAGACAAATTCAACTGAGAAATTAAAAAATAAGCGGTTTTAACGAAAAAATATCGAATTATAGGGGAAAAAGAGGAATCATGAATTTTATAGGGTGAAAAGGGGGAAACTTAAAAAAGTAGGGGAATAGAGGACACTATGAAACCTGCCATCCTGACAAACGTAATCGTCATGTTTTGCCGTATTTATTAATTCATACTTTCAATACATTATGCATGTTATTATTTCTTTTATAACCACCAAATCTGTTTGTACAAAATACTTAACGTAATCGTATCTATATATATATTTATATATATCATTTATTATCATCATCATATAATAATATAAGTATCTCACGTATAACATGACAATTTCGTAGAACGTTTGGTCACTTTCGCGTGCTTAAATATAAACATTCTCGACCCGACTGTCTTGTCTCTGAATTTGAGCACCAATTCGCGGTACGCGGTACGGTTGGTTAATTTTCAAACGACTCTAAAAAGCGATAAATCATATTCGTGAAAATAACGCATGGCAATCCGGTAGAAGGTGCCAGTCACATCTGCTGTATTCTTTTTGTGCAACCAACTGAGAAATTCGCGGAGCTCGACAGCAATATGTAGGTATGTAATATCTATAACTATCGGGATTATCTTTTATCGCAGTACGCAACAATCCACCATGCGTTGTTCGATCGTGCGATCGTAAAATATCTTCAGTTCGACCTGAAATGATCGACGTCGTTTCCTACGGCTCGCCGTATCGAAAGATCGTATAATTTTCCGTTTACGTGATTTGCTTCTTCCGCGGATACACATTTTTTTTTGCACGTTTTTACGGTAATAAGCTTCTTAACCCGGACAGTATTCGTTGCTCTTTCCTTTTTCTCTCCAAATTCACGGAGATAAGATTTACCGAATTGTGCGAAACGTACCTAATTCAAAAAAGCTCGTACCTTCCTTCCAAAACTGACACTATCCACGCACGAAGTTCCTAATCCGAAACGGGTCCCCTCATCGGCCGCTCTTTATAACAATAATGAAATATAATTTTCGCAAGAATATCGTAAAGTATAGAGACTGTCTATAATTACAATACTTATGAAATAAAGTAAGATGACGGAGTTTTTGATTTGAGAAACGAAATGAGACGGAAGTTTACATATGTCGAGTGTTCCCGAAATTAATGCCGCTCTGGTTCGCCCCTTTGTTGCTACCATATTGCAGACTAATGACGCCCTGTCCGGCCCTCATCTGTTCCTCCGTGAAATTGCGCACATTCTTGTCCGCCTCCTTTGGTCCGATACTGGGCTTACCGTAGTTACCCGCCTGTAAGCGAGAAATATTTTTCATGGGATTAACTTATCGCGTTACGATTTCGTATCTCGACGCCGCACGAAGTTACTTCAGAAGATCATCGTTAACGGACGTGACAGAGTAGGGTGAAACGAAACGCTGAGTTCGCTCTATAGATTGTTATACTAGGTAATAGTTTTCCCTGTTGGAAGGATCTCATAGATTCCCATAGACAAATTCTACGGGAATCTGATGTGCTTTTGACACAGCAATTCCAAATATCCACTAGAAAAATTTGACAAGGACGAATAGGAATTCATTGGATTCTGTGTGTATCTGAGATGATTGATAGGGAATTAACGAATTTTATATATATCCGTAAAAACAAATAAAATTCCATAAAAATACACCTCATTTAAACCTGTGTGACTACTATAATAGAATTACAAGATTTTTACAAGTTCTCCACGAGAGACTATGATATTTTTTCAACAGAGCCTAAGGGCCTCGAGCTTTTCTTTCGTTTCAGCCCATTTGCAAGGCACGCGTGACGATTCGCGGTCGGCGCGTCATATGTAGTCTTGAACATACCTTTCGGCCGAGCGATTGTAAGCAGATAACGACGGAATTGAGATTTTGCCTCTCCCAGAGATCAACGGTCTGGAAGGTCTCCTGAGCGGGGACGCCCAGCGCCTTGGCGCTCTCCAGGAACGCGTTTATGTTCTCCATACACTTGAACGCCAGCGTCGTCTTGTTGATCTTCTTGACGGATCCCTCCTTGATGTCATTCACCAGTCTGAGTGACACAGTATGACGCGAGCGATAAATGTGACCGTAATAAATACGCGGAAATGCGGGATTTTAGAAGTAAGTAGATCGCCTGGCGTGCATGTAGAATTTCGTATGACATACCTGCAAAGGAGGGTACCGTCCTTCAGGGTTTCGAAGAAATTGTCCATATCTCCACTGGTATTTATATTTTCCCCGGTGATGGTTTTGATCCATTCTAAGCACTCCTGAGCCAGCTCCTCGCTGTATTTGCTGTTGATCTGAAATAAATAAAAAGACAAAAGCGATAAGTTTAAAAATACTTTTTAAGTGCCCTGGTGAAAATATAGGATAAAATTCAAAGGAATATGACAAAATCTATAAAAGTTTTGATGATAAATTTTGAAAAATTCTAGCAGTTTCTGGCAATTATCACAGACACAGTTTTTAAGAAAATATAACCAATTTTATGGGAAATTAATTAGAAATTATAGAATACTTTTAAACGCTTTCAACCATTCTTAATATAATTTATTAACATTTTTAAGAAATTCGTTTCATGAAATAATGCAAATTATGTCAAATATTGACAGATTATCCAATTGATATTATCAAAATGTGACAGATCTTCAATACGTATGATAATTTCTGTCAACATTCTTACACTACATCTTCACCAGGGGGTTGCTGTGCAATATTATTTATAACAGTTTATTTCGAAAAATATTTTTTTCAAGGGGGGGGGACACGAGGAAATAACGAGAATATTAATCATCTCTCTTCCAGCGCACTATGACGTAAACTCACCCAAGTTTTTCGACTCTTGTGAAAAGCCATTCCGTCTATCGTGCGATCTAACCGCAGCGCGCAATTAAAACGAAATGTGGTATCGCGGGGTGAACCTGTGCACCATATGTGGAACTTACGTGGATCGTGCATAAAAGTTAATCGTGCAGATCCAGGTAAGACGATATCATTTTATCGCTGATAACAATCGTACTCAGTAGGTTTTCTTGTCGCCTTTTACTGAGATATAATATAATCTTTCTTTCGATTGAATTCGTGAAAATGAACGATACCTAAAGGAATCGTATAGTGGCGCGAATTTTCACCGGTTGCTTTTGCTTTAAAAGTGTTCTGAATAGAAAGAAATATACAGTACTGTATACATAGTTCGAGCTCTTGTGAGTTTTCAAATTTGAAAAAGAAAGTTCGCGGGAGTCGGAATTTATTTTGTTCTTCGTTGTTTATTTACGATAAGGCAATGGATGACGTACGATCGGCCAAATAACTCTGAGAGAAATTACAGTCGAACCTTGATTGTTCGAATCGTCGATTATCCGAATGCTTCTGTATCGTATCCGAAGTTAGAATTTTTTTAAATTGTGTTACTTTTGTTATATACAAGAACGATGCCTTTTTGTAAAACATCTAGCATGGCCGATTCTCTAGAAATAGGGTTATACTATGATTTTTTTCGAGATGTCGAAAAATGAAATAAAGCGTTTTATTATAATATAAAATTCATGCTCTCAGTTGTTGAGTCCCAGACTGCAAAATACTCGTTCGATTATCCGAACTTTTGATTATCCGAATGTAGTCCGGTCTCAATTAGTTCGGATATCGAGGTTCGACTGTACAAATAAAATCAATACCGCATTGCCGACCGCAATTCATAGATAAGGCTTCGTCACGATTCGATATCGTGACTCATTCGCTGATATCCTATTTATGACAGAAGAACGTACGTGAGATATTTTTATTCGATGCTGTCATGTGTGTGTCGCATGTACATAAAAACTGGCCGCACGTGATCCGTGCTCAAAGATTTGTGTACCTGTGCTTAGAATACTTCCAGCTTTGCTTTTTAAAATCGTATCAAATCCGAATAAAGAATTTATCTATATTGATGAAAAAATTGCAAATGGTACTCTTTAAGATTTCCGTAAAGATCGACATTTTTGGAATCAAACTTTCAAATACTCTATCCTGTTTATTTCTTCTAGCTAATTACGGAAATCGTGGATTTATTGAGGAAATCTCAAAGGAATATATCGAGATATCGATGATTTTCCGAGGAAAAATAATTTCTCGCGTACGAAATCGCCGATATTTTATTTTTTCTTGAGATATCGGCCCAGTAACCGCGCTTTTCGTAATCAACGCGAAAAAATATATAATACAGAATAATTGAGCGACCGATTCTGGAAGTTTAGATTTTTACCCAAATATTTTGTCCACTCTGTCTTACGTATTTTTTCACGCTGATTACGAAAAGAACAGCCGACGGGTCGATATATTTATGTCAAAGAAAATCTAAGATATGAATGATTTTCTAGGAAAGTCGAGCTCGATTCATTCTATCTCTTCTTATTTCATTAGCTCGATTCACAGTTACAATCGGAGATAAGCTATCTCTGATGTAATATCCGGAAATAATCGCAGAATTATAAACGCGTACGTAATTTCCGGTACTAATTAGACATATACCCTCATTTACGGTTAACTGAACTGGAAATGAAATCCGAAACTTCGTGCGCTCTCCGTGAACAGTCTCAAGTAACGTTTGATGGTAATTTAATTAATGCCAATTATACCACTGCCGATTCAATTGAATTACTTCCTTCATCTACGTCTATAAATAAATAACGAGTCATCGCAATTTTCCCGCGCGCGTGGAGATGCCGCAATTATTACACGTAATAATTTCACCTATCCACTGCATGATGCTGCACATCGGGCAACGCATCCCGCGGACCCTGTAACCCGTGCGCGGTCGGAGTCATCGACCAGAGTATCGCCGAACACCGGTGCGCTGTTCCTCCTCGGCGTCGAATGGACCACGATAATTTCATACCAGAGAGAAGATATATGTGTTGCGCGTGAAATAAAAATCTGGTAGGAGAGTGGAAAAACTTTCAAAACGATTTAACGATCTCCGAGAATCGATGTCATTAACGAGTAACGACGAGGGATCACGATAATTCGACGAATCCGATCGTGATTTAGGAGATATCCAGAAAGTGCATCCGCGGTTCGTGCGCATTTGTATACGACTCTAAATCCAGTGTTGCAACAATATGCACAGAAAAAAAAATCGTAGTATTTAGAAAGTTTGTGATAAATTTCAAAGTGAACCCAGTTTATCGTTACGATAACTACAGTTTTAGTAAAAATTACAGGAACGCTTGCTACTTCTACAAGTTTTACTGTAATATTTACTAAAGTTGTAGTTATCGTAACGATAAATTGGTCTTGTCCCGAAATTTATCGCATTGTAAATGCTACGATTTATTTATTTTTTCATCTATGTTATAATGTCTTAGTAGTAATAATGTGCACCCTTATGCAAATTAATGAAATGAAAATATTGTTAGTTCATACATTCCTAACTTACATGAAATGAAGTTTACCACTTGTCGTTAGTATGCGTTGATTATTACGGAAGCCAGGTGATATGGAATGAATTAAATAAAACACTGTGGTTGAGTGGAAGTGATAATTTTATTAATCAAACGCGACTAATGTCTTTACTCTTAGGAGAACTCCGAGAGACGGACGCACAAAGAAAGATTTCTAATGCACTTTTGGTCCTTAGTTCTTTCTCTCTCTCTCTCTAGGTGTATATCGTTTCATATAAACATTTATACGATATTTGTGAGAGCGGACCCTACGCGCTGCTTTCTTAAGAATAGTTTCGTCATGACATCATCAGTTCGCCTTACATATCAGATGATTTAATAAATTTACTGAACTGATTTTTGCTAATATACCAATAGTATGACTATCTCCCACCTTAATTAATATTTCAGTTCTTTCTGGCGTAGAGTCCACAAATTTTTTCCTAATTATCTTCCACTTGTTTATGGTGAAATCAAATTTGAAGAAAATGTTTTACATCAAATAATTAATATAAGGGTGTATAAATTTCAATGAAAACTTTTATCAAAATTAACGAATCCTTCTAAACACTTATAAAAATTAGTAAAATTAAAACATTCGTTTGATATGGTTTCATGATGAAAAACCGAAAGATAATTGCAAGAAATTATTATTGGTATTAGCAAAAATGAGCTCAGTAAATTTATTGAATAATCTGATGTGTACGGCGAACTGATGATGTCATGACGAAACTATTCTTAAGAAAGCAGCACGTAGGCTCTCCTCTCACAAATATCGTATAAATGTTTATATGAAACGATATACACCTAGAGAGAGAGAGAGAAAGAATTAAGGACCAAGTGTATTAGACGTCTTTCTTTGTGAGTTAGTCTCTCGGAGCTCTCCTAACAGCCCGTTCACACGATACGGTTTTTTCGTTCACACGATGCGGTTTTTCACCGTTTCAGTAATTTTACCGAACAGCCCGTTCAGACTATACGGTTTTTCACCGTTTCGGTAAAATTCTACCGAATCGGTCAGCCCCCTGACACTATACCTATCTCGGCTACGGCTCTGGCAAGTGTTTCGCACACGTCGAGTGGACGTGTCAACCAATCGCCCGGGCGTCGAAACAGTGCCGCTCGAGCGAATGCAAAGGATACTCAAAAACAATTTTTATTACATTACTTTGCAATGTTATTAGATCGTTTATAACGTTTTATAAATTTATTTTCAGATAGAGCTTTTCGTGTAATGCGAAGAACATGGCACCATCGCATACGCAACGATATATCGTCGCTGGCACTTTTCGCAAGTGCAGAGAACGACGATATATCGTCGTCCGGTACTAAAAGGGTTAAAATCATTGTTTATTGTCGCGCCATCACCCGGCCATGCATGAGCCCTATCAGTACGAAAACTATCCTGTCTGAACACTTCGATGCATAAACATTGCCACTAGCAACCGATTTGATGATTTTCCCGAATCGGGCCATTCGGTTTTCAGTGACAAGACCGAATGTCAGTCGCGACCGAATCGGTGAAATTGCCGTATGCGTTTCGAAGACGTACCGTGTGAACGCGCCCATTTAAATGTATGCGCCACTGCAGCACACGGTAAAAAACCGATTCGGTGAATTTACCGAAACGGGAAAAAACCGTATCGTGTGAACACGACCCCCGAAAACCGAACGCCAGTCTCGACCGAATCGGTGAAATTGCCGTATGAGTTTCGAAGACGTACCGTGTGAACACGCCCATTTAAATGTATGCGCCACTGCAGCACACGGTAAAAAAACGGATTCGGTAAAATACCGAAACGGGAAAAAACCGTATCGTGTGAACGGGCTGTAAGCTTCACACGTGCCCGATAAATATAACTTCCACTCAACTACAGTGTTTTATTTAATTCATTTCATATCACCTGGCTTCCATCATAATCAATAATAATTATCAACTCTACGCCAGAAAAAATTGAAATATTAAGGTGAAAGGTGATCATACTAATAATAAAGACTAAGTTAATTTCATATACATTAGGACTGTATGAAACAGAAATGTTTTGATTCCATTAATTTATACAAGGGTGTAATTACGAAATTTTATTCTCTCAAATATTTACCACGCACATCGCACGTTAATGTCTTCATCCAGCATAATATATTCAGCTGTAAAATCCTCTCACGCCTATAGTACACTTTAGCCTCAATGCATCGCGCTGTACCGTAACGACCCAAATGAGGAAGCGGCCGGTCAGCATTCAACGCGTCGTCTTTCGCCTCTGCAACGATATGCATGTATTCCGTTACGTACGGTGCAGTTCCCGCGGCGGCTAATGGGGCCCTGCAACGTGCCGCGCTAAAGTGCATCGCGTTGCATCGGGAATTCCGTACGTCGCGACGGAAGGGTGATTCGAGAATACCTAATAGCACATCGCGCGGCAGCCGGCGAGCGCGTCGAAACGATGCGAAAACGGAACTTCACGATAAACGTCGTACGATTTACCGATAGGCGAATCGAAGGCTAACTGTAGTTAGAGCGGGATGTGTGCTGCGGATATATTATTTCCTCGGGGCAAGGTACCGAAATATTCCGAGAAACTGTCGGTAGGCAGTACACCAGATCTGCTAATAATTCTGCTTTCTAACAACTTTTTTTATTGCAAATTTGAAAAATGTAGACAAAATAAATTGCCCGTGTATTTTTGCATTTTTCATTTTCAGCGTTATTTGAGCTGGAAAATGACATTTAAAAAATGGAGCTACGTCATTGTTCCAGGCGGAAAAGTTCTATACAATTTGTATTATATATGGTCCATATGTGGATTTGGTCATATATAAATTATATGTACCTATATGACTTTTATATTAACCATATAAGGACTATATTTTGATTTTTTAATGTTTGTATAATCCTGTACACATAGTCCGTATATGGTTAATATAGAAATCATATATAATCCATATACGTATGATCAAATCCACATAGGTATGTATATGCATCATATACAAAATTTATATTATATTTTCCGCCTGGGGTGTTGTAAACCCCACTCGCACTCGTTGTTTGGCATAAGTGCACCTCTACTGGCTCTTCGATGACGAAATAACTGCGTAACGATATTTAGAAATGCATACGTCATCGCTCAGTAAATCTATCTTACTCACACACTCGTTGCTTGGCACGAGTGCGTCTCTCTTGCATTTCGATGACGTCACAACGTTGTAGAGAGAAATGCGTTATATCTTTACGAATAATTATTTTTTTCAGACATTTTATTTTTTGCACGATATTGAATATATAAGTATACAGATTACAAATTAAATTTTAAAATACGAATATTATTTGTAAAAAAAGATCGAGTTGACTACCGCGATCCGATAAAGCGTGCCATTATCCGTAAGTCGGCTCCACAGATAAAGCTGGTATAAGTTACGTACTCGCGAGATACGAGCATACCAAGCGCGGCTTTGCGGCGACAAGATTATCGTCCTTCGCAGGAAAGAGCGAGGGCAGATATTTCCTGAAAAAATCTGAAATTTACTCGCACGGCATTTCCTCCCCAGGCGGAACAGTTCTATATATCGCGGGTGACCCGGCAATACCTCCTATGTCGAAATTTTCTGGAAAATGAGTTTTTCCTATCAGTGCAATAAGAAAACTAATTTAGTTTTCTTAAGTGCAATAAGAAAACCAATTTAGTTTTCTTAAGTGCAATAAGAAAACTAAATTAGTTTTCTTATTGCACTGATAGCAAAAACTCATTTTCCAGAAAATTTCGACATAGGAGGTATTGCCGGGTTACCCGCGATATTTTGTATATGGCCCACATGTAGATTTGGTCATATATGAATTATATATTATTTCTATATTAACCATACAAGAGGACACTGTTTAGATTTTTGAATTTTCATATAATCCATATATAGTCCGTACATGGTTAATATAGAAATTATATATAATCCATATATGACCAAATCCACATACGGATCATATGCAAAATACATAGAACATTTTCGCGCCTGCGTCCATCCTACATATCCGCATCATCACATGCAGTCCGTCTGTACCGGCGGGCAAGACGTAGCTTGGATTTCACACTCTCCCCTAAAATATCGCGGCGGGAAATTGCGCTGATATCGCGCCATGTAATCGTAATAGTCCGGGAGGCAGCGACATTTTTACCGTGGTCATTTCACCAAGGCTGGTTTTCATTCACATGATAGATTCCATACTGTGTGTGAGCGAAATGCTTGTCAGCTGCCGCACCGGCGGTGGGGGTGTGTACAGTAGAGCCTCAAACGCGTAAAAAAACTAGAGAAATAAAGTGATATCACCAAAGTTCAATTTTTGTTTATGGTTTATTTACATTATGTAATTATAAAAAATCGTAGTCAGCTGGACATATTTCGGGGGGAAATGTGTCAGCTGGGGCAATAAACATGCAGCACGCCGGCTAAAGAGGCTGCGACTTTATCGACTTTTCCCCCGCAATTCGGCTAGCTGACTTTTATTTATATTTAATACAAGTAATACTGGTTCGTGCGGTCAAATTTCAACTTTAGGGCCGGTTTTACCAACACGGTATAAACGCGGTATAGCGCTATACTGAGAATAACCAGCAATAAGCCTTATGGTTATTCTCAGTATAGTGCTATACCGCGTTTATACCTGTTGGTAAAACCGGCCCTTAGTAGTATAAAGAGACATTATATATTTTTTGCAACAAAAGATTCGATGGTTTATTTATATTATGTAATTATAAAAAATCGTAGTCAGCTGAACATATTTCGGGGGGAAATGTGTCAGCTGTTGACGTATACTTGCGCAATACAGACGCCACGTAAACTAATACCACCATGCTTTAAATTAAGTTATGTAATTGCTAATTGATTATATTTTATGAAAAACATCGTCAGATAGGTGTATAGTGGGGGTCAGTCTGTCAGCTGGGACAAAAAATATGCAGCGCACCGGCTAAAGAGGCTGCGCATTTATAATTTCAGCTGACGACTTTTCCCCCGCAATTCAGCCAGCCGACTTTTATTTATATCTAGTACGAATAATAATAGTTCGTGTAATCAAATTTCAGCTGCAGTAGTATAAAGAAATATGAAATTTATTGCTACAAAAGATCTACCAGAGATCCGCACTTCAGCTGTACCGCATGGCTTTTAGATATTTACTCTTACATTTATGAATATCGCCTTCTATACAATAAATCTTCTATTGATTTCTATAACTTATTTATTTCTAACAAATATTATTAAATAGTTAGATAATAATAAATAACATAATTAACTACAATAATAATTATTATCGCCATTAAAATTGCAAGCAAGATAGACTCTTTTTAGACAATAAATTTCATGTTTCTTTATACTACCAGACCTGAAGTTTGATTATACGAAACATTATTATTCGTACTAGATATAAATAAAAGTCGGCTGGCTGAATTGCGGGGGAAAAGTCGTCAGCTGAAATTATAAATGCGCAGCCTCTTTAGCCGGTGCGCTGCATGTTTTTTGTCCCAGCTGACGGACTGACCCCCACCATACACCTAGCTGATGACGTTTTTCATAAAATATAATGAATTAGTAATCACATAACTTAATTTAAAGTATGGTGGTATTAGTTTGCGTGGCGTCTGTATTGCGCAAGTATACGTCAACAGCTGCTACGATTTTTTATAATTACATAATGTAAATAAACCATCGAATCTTTTGTGGCAAAAAATATAATGTCTCTTTATACTACTGAAGTTGAAATTTGATCGCACGAACCAGTATTACTTGTATTAAATATAAATAAAAATCAGCTAGCCGAATTGCGGGGGAAAAGTCGATAAAGTCGGAGCCTCTTTAGCCGGCGCGCTGCATGTTTATTGTCCCAGCTGACACATTTCCCCCCGAAATATGTCCGGCTGACTACGATTTTTTATAATTACATAATGTAAATAAACCATAAACAAGAATTGAACTTTGGTGATATCACTTTATTTCTCTAGTTTTTTTACGCGTTTGAAGCTCTACTGTACTCACCCCCACCGCCGGTGCGGCAGCTGACAAGCATTTCGCTCATACACAGTATGGAATCTATCATGTGAATGAAAACCAGCCTTGGTGAAATGACCACGGTAAAAGTGTCGCTGCCTCCCCGACTATAACGGGCGGGGATCGGCGCGCGGGTCGCGACCTCAGCGAGACGGACAATGGGGAAGGCGTCGCATCTAGGGCGTATTATATTCTTATAAGCGAAGTTCTTTGCACTGCGCCGCCTGCCGATGCACTTTCACCGGTGCGGCGGCGACGTCGCGTGCGGACTGCGCAAATTGCATTCACGTCTACTAGCTCCTCCGCGATGTGTACAGGAGATTTAATCGATTTCACGGGCAATTGCCATTGTGCGAATCGCGAGAGCCCGTCGTGTTTTCCAAGAACGACTACAGAACGACTCGTGGGTGTCCATGGAGCGATCAGCTTTTTGTTTCATTGATGACGTTATTGCGGCTTTAATTTAGACACTGACGTAATCTATTCTCCATTCTTCTTTCGGGCTCTAATACTGCACGATGTACAAGGCGATACGCTTTATACACTACCGGGCGGAAAAGTTCCATATGAAAATCGTATAGCCTATTCCTTTACTACATCTCTTCCTATGTCTGGTCTCAAGGATAAGACCCTGTAGAACTTTTTGCCTGAGCTTCCCAGCGCGTAAAATACGTTTTCGCGATTGCCTTCCGCAGGCGCAGCAGTGCAGTCCAATTTATCGCGCAGACTACAAAGCGTATCGCTTAGTACTTACCTACAATTGAGGATTCGAGAATCTCTAAAATTCCCGAAATTCTTCCTCCAAGTTCGCATTGTACGCGGTCATCGTATCAGCGTTGTATGGAATTCCACGACGTCGTGCGTGAAATTACTCGAGTTACTAGACCGTGAAATTCCGCGTGACGCTGTGGTATAACCTTACAGCCAATGTGTGTGTGTGTGTGTGTGTGTCCCCGGTCTCGCCTATATTTAGACATTAACTAACGGCATGATAATTTCATTAACGCGAATGAGGCGCGCGCCAAAGGCGTCACTTCGTTGGACGATACCGGTACGGCCGGTAGAACCCGTTCAACCGACGGCACGTCCAACGGATCGTTCAACGGGAAGAGACGTTTCTCCGTGTGACATCACGTAGTACGCTTCCACATGCGCGTTATCAGCGATAGCGCTGTATGTACGTATGTGAAAGAAGATCGTGCGGAGGAACGGCTTTCGAGAGGATATCGACGCGTAGATAGATGATCGAAGATATTTTTAGTCTCGAGCAAACCCTTAAAAAAAATTCTCGCGACGCAGGTGTTTATTTTGCATACCGAGCATAACGCGGTATTGAACCGTACCCAGGCGGAAAAGTTCTATATATTTTGTATGTAATCCATATGTGTGGTTATGGTCATATATGGATTATATATGATTTCTACATTAACCTTCGAGCGCCTGCGTGGGCGGCAAATTGGCCGCCTTTTTCGAAAAACGCGCGGCATTTCTTTATCAATGTGAATCGAACGGTGAAACCCTGACGTAATCTTCATTTACTCGTTTCTTCGCCAGATTTTGTATCCAAAAATTGATTTTTTGGATATAAGGATTTTTGAGTTAAACATGGGAATTTCTCCTTGCTATATCAGCGCGAATGGTTGGAGGATATCCCGCTACGCCTCTCGGCATCTCGAGCATTTCCACGCCGATGCCGAGATGCGTTGGGAACGTAAACATAGGAATAACACCGAGTGACGGGTTAGCTGATTCCGAAGCTAACCACGAAAAACCTGGGAACGGGATAGGGCAGGAACCGGGGGATGCTGGAGGACGAGCCCGGAGCGAGCATTCGGTGCAGACGAGTCTTCGAAGCATCATCGCTGTTCATCGTTTCGCGAGATTCTTCCATTATCGACTACCACAGAGTGTTCGAAACATCATCGCTGTTCATCGTTTCGCGAGATTATTCCATTATCAACTACCACATTAGTAACCAGTAAATATGAAGTTAGAATGACAGAAAACGAAAAAAAATATATTGGGCGGCCACAGATGGCCGCCTTACGCGGGAGACTGTATCACTATTTCTGGCGCAGGCGCTCGAATGTTAATCATCAATATGAATTGTACAATAATTCAAAAATCTATATCTAGTTCTTATATGATTAATATAAAAATCATACATAATCCATATATGACTAACACCACATATGGATCATATATAGGGTGTTCTGCTCAGGGTAGTCATGGCGGGGGTGTGACCTAATTTGCTTATACTTGTCCCGCCGGTCAATGATGGATTGACGACAAGTATTGACTGACAGTCAGAACTTGGTTGTCAGTCAATACTTATATCGTCAATCCGCATCATTAGTCGGCGGGACAAGTATGAGTAAATTAAAGGCCACACCTGTCATGACTATCCTGAACGGAACACCCCATGTAAAATATATAGGATTTTCCCGTCTGGGTAGTTCTCGTATGGTTAAATACAGAAATAATATATAATCCGTATATAACCCCAACCACACATATGGATTATATAGAATATATGTAAAATGTTTCCGTCTGGATGGACAAATAATCACGAAAATAGATAAGATGGGGGCGATTATTGGTGATCGGTCGTCTATTTTAACAGCCTATAGCTTCTGATGTCACTATTAAATTTGTTATGTACAGACGCGCCGGACGTGTGAGATAAGATATCAAAAAATCGCGAGTAGAATGCGTCTGGTCCTTCGTTCGTCGAGGTAAATCATATTTGGGCGAAGATAATCTTCTTAGATACCGGAAAAAAAAGTAATATCGCAGAACGAACCTAAGGAAAAATTGCCGATAATTAAATGTCCGAAGGATATTGATTCTAGCACCTGGAAACACTTGCCCTCCGAAGCGATACAACTCTTCGAGTCGTAGACCTCGAGCTATCGAATCGAATCGCGCCTAGGCGTAAATTATTTCTGGTGTAATTCTACAATATTATTCAAAGCGGTCGGTTATACGTATGTGCTTCAATCGCCGAGCCGATCGTTACGTAAAGCGTGCGATTCGGGGACTCCCCGCCGGGTTAGAGAGGCCTCGTGTACCATCAAATAATAATATCGCAAAGCTCCGCAAGAATATAATTTACGCGCACGCACTTGTATTACGCATACGTGTACGTATATCACGTCCGACGTTTCCGGTCGTTACGGTACGTGCGAGGAAAGTTCAGAAGATGCTTACTGACCGACATTGTTGTGGTTTAAAAAAAAGTTAAACCATATGTGGGTTTGGTCATATATGGATCATGTATGATTTTTATATTAGCCATATGCGGACTCTATGTGGATTATACAAACATTTAGAAATCTATATATAGTCCTTATATGGTTAATATAGAGAAATCATATAATTTATATATGACCAAAGCCACATAATATGGACTATATACGAAATATATAGAACTTTTCCATCTGGATTTATAGAATTTCGCACCTTATAGAGCTTACAGTTACATACAGAATAGCATCTTAAAATTAAAAAAGTTTACAGCGGGATTTTGATAACTCGATCTTCCTCTCTTCATCGGTCAAAGGGGTCAGTTTATACCTCATGAAGAAGACTGCCCAGTTTTATCGGATACCTACCCGTTATTTTTCTTTGTTCGAAGGAGGATCCACGTATTCATCCCACCGAAACGAGTAAATCCCCCCTCTCCAAACTTTTGAACGGAGAGAGAGAGAGAGAGAGAGAGAGAAGCGCCGTTTATTTTCTTCCTAACGGCCCACGGACCGGACGTCCCCCTCCTCGCGGACGGGAGTCGCGTCGCACGCGTGCGCGACCGTAGCGAAAAAGAGTGGCAGCGCGCGTCGCAGTTCCGGGGAATCACGTTCAATTAACGAGAAAGTACCTACACGCTAAGCGCGTCCTACATGTCGCTTATCCGCCTAACGCACGGCTAAACGCCGACTTCCGACGGAGTGGTGACCGATCGGGAGAACGGGGAGTACGTAACCCGAGGAGCTCGCGGAATTTCATTTCTCGCTGGGTATAATTTTTAGCGGATCTTTCGAGGACCCGTCGCACATGGAGGAAGCACAAACAAACGAGACTGTACGCGTGCAGTATAGAAGCGACAGAAACGTGGACTCTCTGTTCGTGTATGTAGTACGATAACTCGGGCGCCAGTTACGGAAGTCGGGAGAAAAATAATAAATCTTCGGTACTATACCAAAGAGAAGGTATCCAAGTTGGATAGGTACCTACTCTCTTTGACTACCTATACACTGAGAGAAATAATTACTAGTGTCAGAAAAATGTGTCTCGAATCAAGAACGTATGATCTTACAAATTTTAAAAAATACAGATCCTCTTGGTCGAAGAATATAATATATTCTTGATTAAAGAGTACCTTGATTCTCCGAATCGTACGACCGCAAAAATTCAGAGACCGCGCGGTCGCTGTATGAGACTGTGAGCGACTACAAACGGAGTCCCTCGAAAGTCTCGCTCAGAGCCACCAGAGAAATTCACGAGAGACTGAGACTCGAGTCTTTCCCGAGTCTCCCTTGAGCGACTTTGAAATCGTATCTTCGATGGACAACCTGCGGAACGACCCATCTCGAATCAACGTTTCGTTCCCGCGCGGGAAACTCGATGCCGAGACGCCCCGGACGACAAGTAATTCGCGTCGAGACGCTCGTCCTTCGACAACACCACCCACACCTGTAGACGACCCCGCTGCGGCGTTGCGGGAAGCGAGCTAGGACACCCGACGAGCGAAGACATAACAGGGCGTGGCTCTCTTCCTATAATATAGGCTTCCCTCTATGCTCTCGTGTCATGTCCCGCACACCGAGCCGAGAGATCTCGAGACGCCCGTCCGGTTCGCGGTAAGAGCAGACGCGGAGAGCCCCATTGTACTACAAATTATGTTGGGTCACACCCCGAACCCAAGACGCACCGCGCAAGGTAAATCCTCGTCGGGAAGGTAAGAAAAATGTTTCCTTCCACCGCGCGCCCTGTACGGGGAACCGTGTGCGATTGAGGAGGGGTATACCTGGCCGAGAGAAACCCTCGCAACTCAGTCCCCGGGAACGTTGCGGAGGGACGTCCTGAAGTGGGTAAATGTACGAGTCCTTCGCGCGGGGGACCGTTGCAGCTGCACTGTCATGTTGTTTTCTTTCCACGAGTCTAGAGTTCCGGGCGTCGTCAAGAGCATAAACATTAGTTTATGGAAAAGAACGATTGAGAATTTTCTCGGTCAGAGATTGCTCGAAAATACATCATAATTAATACGAAGGTTTATAGATTTCGGTGAAAGCTTTTATCAAAATTAACGAATCCTAGTAAATATACGCATACTTTAATAAAAAATAGACATCTTGTAGATGGCTGAAGATGGATGAATATCAGAACGATATTCGATGCAGAGTCGATGCCTTAGATTGAGCATAAGCGGGAAACACCTAACGGGACCGGCAAGGATCGACAGCACGTAGCAACGGGCCCAGGAAGGCAGGATGAGTGGGTGCCTCCGGAAAGCCGAACTATTCCGGGTATTATCAGAATACCCCCTTACCCTCGCTACCTGCTAGTGCGCACGGTTAGGAAGGCGCATGAGGGAATCAACGAGATTGGAATGTACGAGAGCTGGGGACCGTTTCGGTCATTTTCCAGAGATCCCGTTTTACCCCCGCTACCCGAGGGTACGTCCCAGGCAGGAGGACGTACGAGAGGCAGTGAGATTCGAGACATTTGCCGGGAGAGTCAACTGCAAACGGCGCTCGAAGACACCATCGCGAACAGATCCATAGTGTAGTTTTCGGATTGAATAAATACGAACCGCGAGTGATCCTGCTCGTTCGACTTCTTCCTCCTACATGGCTGACAGATATCTTCTGCTATTTCGGTGTTGGTTCTACGCCAAAAAGAATTGAAATGTTAATTAAGGTGAAAGGTGATTGTACTAATTGTTCCGTCTTTGCGCGATGGACTACGCGCCAAATTAATCTTGCGTAGTTGTTTGGGATTAATAAAATTACAACGTTTTACAGAATACAGATAAAATAAAACAATGTATTTTATTTTCGAGCAGATCGAATGTCGCTCGAGGATGTCGAACTGACTGGTCGTTCGAAGGGTTTTTGACGAACTGCCCGGTCGCTCTTCGACCAGGAGCTTGTAATTTTAACCTTTTTAACTTTCTCCTGCGACCGGGGGCATGCGGGAGAAGGCAGGATTGATATTATAAACCCGGAGGAAACTCCAGTGGTCGGTTCCTGTCCCAACTCACGGGACCCCGTGGCAATGAGGAACTTTCTCGGATTTAATTTTGTAGCTTACTAGCCCAGTCGGGTTAGCATATGACCTTGCAAAAATTACCGACAGAAATTTTATTGCTCTAACCTTTAGGGGGGGCCACTGGTAGTCTAAATTCAAAATCGCGACCAAATTCCACTGGAGCGTTAGCCGCCATCTTGAATTTGAGGAGGAATCGTTTTTGCTCAATATCTCGGCCTTTTTCAACTTTTCAACAAAAATAGTAAGGGCTTAAGTTGTTGCAAATTTGATTCTCTACAACTTTAGTCCTTACAATTTTTATCGTGTGATTAATATTTTTTGAATTAAGCGGGGAAAAAGTTGTAAAGTATAATTATCGAACTATCTCGTTTATTATTAATTTTAGGACATAAATGTATAAGAATAAAGAGTTGTACAGAATTACATTTCCTACAATTTTGATCTCTATGATTTTTTCTCTAGAACTAATATTTAAGGTTCTATGATTGCGATAAAGGCACACGGCAACGTAAAAATTGTATCTTGCGTACTCCTTCCGCACCACCACAGGGTAGAGTTCTAGGCGCGTTTTTTTTTCGTGGTATTCTCAGTAGGCCTAATCCACGTTTTATCGCTTGCAAGTTTGTTGCGGTTTCTGCCGTCTTCTTCCTTATAAGAGTTTGAAGCTGGAATTTCGATTTTTTCTTGCAAGCGTTAAGAATCCAGGCGATGTGTTTTTGTCTTTTTTTTCTTGTAAGCTTCAGACGGCCAGACCTTTTTTTCAAGGTGTTGTTGGAATTACTTGACTCTTTTTTTTTTCGGCGATGGTCCTGCCAAATCAACATCGTCGGTTTTCTCTTCGCAGATCTCCTGACATTCATTGCTGATGTTCGATGTTGATCGGGTAGGATTTTCGATAACACAATCATTTCGTCATCATCAAGTAGCTCGTGAAGTTCGACAACATTGTCGCATGTCTCACCACTGCAGCTTTGGCATATAACTGAACATTTTAGATCTGCCTTGTGACACCCGCACATTTTGCCGCAATTTGTCTTGCATTTGCAAGAAATCGTTCTGAGCAACGTTTCGGGTGCGGGTTCTGCAGTGGTGGTTATGGGTTCTAACCCGCGGGAAGTTTTTTCCAATCCCATTCTGTGGCATTCATATCGTACTGCAGCCATATTTGCACCTGTAAATACGTCCGGTAAACATGCTGTTGCGTCGCTGTTGAGGGGGATGGAAGACCAGCTAGGTTACATTTATTTTTATTAACTGATTTGGCGAAGCACTTGAATCGCACAATGTCGAGCGATTTGACGTCTTGGCCGCCTCCAAATAAGGCGACTAAAAAGCATTCTCCAGCTGTTGCTAACACATGTTTGTTGACGCTGTGTTCTTGGAATAAATTCAGACCTGCTCTGAAATCTTGATTTTTCTGGGGAGTATTGAAGAATTTAATAATAAACGAGATAGTTCGATAATTATACTTTACCACTTTTTTCCCGCTTAATTCAAAAAATATTAATCGCACGATAAAAATTGTAAGGACTAAAGTTGTAGAGAATCAAATTTACAACAACTTAAGTCCTTACTATTTTTGTTGAAAAGTTGAAAAAGGCCGAGATATTGAGCAAAAACGATTCCTCGTCAAATTCAAGATGGCGGCTAACGCTCCGGTGGAATTTGGTCGCGATTTTGAATTTAGACTACCAGTGGCCCCCCCTAAAGGTTAGAGCAATAAAATTTCTGTCGGTAATTTTTGCAAGGTAAAGCCTTTTTTTTGACTAACCCGACTGGGCTATACAGGGTCCCCAAGAGGACTGTCGTTTCTCTCTCACACCGGTCTATGGTCCAAGTGCGAGGAGTCTACGGGCGAATACGCGACACTAATAATAAATGGTATAGTTAATTTCACGTAACTTAGGATTGCGTGAAATAGAATGTTTTGATTTCAGTAATTTGCACCTCTATGTATCAATGATTGCATGATTGAAGGGATAAGTAAATAAGTACGTTTTTGGTCCGCTATTCGTATGCTAACGTTCACTTTGTACTATATGAGGCTAAACTTATTCGCCAGGAAAGAAACTCGAATCGCTATTATTTCATTATTTATGAACGTTTGGCCTATATCGACATAAGACTTTGTTGTAGATAAGAATGTAATCTTCAAAAAAGTATTATATAAATTGAGCCAAAACTCATAAATAATGAGATAATGGTGATTGAAATTTCTTTCCTGGCGAATAAGTTTAACCTCGTATGATATACATATATAAAAATCAATACTCGGAAAAGTGGTAGTGCCGAAAGAAAAAGCCCGATGGTCGTCCGAGGTCACGTACAGCCGACCCTGCGGTGAGATATAGTCACGAGACGCAAAGATATCTTTTTTTCGTAAAAAGATTTCGTGGAAACATCTGGTAAGATGTACGCGATAAAAAGAATTATAAGGATCTCCCGGCGGTAATATTAATGAATTAAGCTAGGAATCCACTACACTCGACTCGACTCGACTTGACACGACTCGACGCGACTCGACACGACGCGTTTCTGATCGCATGATTTTCCATGTATTTAAATGGCGTAGAAATCCACTAGGCTCGACACGACTCGAGTCGAGTCGAGTCGAGTCGAGTCGAGCCTAGTGGACACGGTTTGCGCGCACATCGAGATATGGACCGATGAGCGAACAGTTGATTTGCGGCAGTCTTGCTTGGAAAGTCGAGAAGAGCAGTTCGAAGATTTTACATTAATTTCGCAGAGGAATGGAGGAGGATCTCATTAATAAAGTTAGAGCATATGAGATGCTGTGAAATATACATAATTTGAAATATAGAGACCAAAATATACGCAACAAAGCTTGAGACGAAATCTCAAAAGCCTTGAATAGACCAAGTAAACATAAATAGGTATATAGTAAATTTCAATCTGTATAGATGTTACAGAGAAGCAATAATTGGAAAAATTATAGAGCCATACACGATGTATCCTTGTACGTTAAGATTTAAAAGGACGAAGCACTACCGTCGTGTCAAGTAGCGTCGAGTCGTGTCGCGTCGATTCCAGTGGACACACCACGCAAATTTTTGTCACCGTGTCGTGTCGTGTCGAGTCGAGTCGAGTCGAGTGTAGTGGATTCCTAGCTTTATTTCCCGTTCGACCAACGTAATACCACAGCTATGTACTCCTAACAATATACAGGTACGCATAAAGCTAGGAATCCACTACACTCGACTCGACACGACACGACACGGTGACAAAAATTTGCGTGGTGTGTCCACTGGAATCGACGCGACACGACTCGACGCTACTCGACACAACGGTAGTGCTTCGTCCTTTTAAATTTTAACGTACAAGGATACATCGTGTATGGCTCTATAATTTTTCCAATTATTGCTTCTCTGTAACATCTATACAGATAGAAATTTACTATATATACCTATTTATGTTTACTTGGTCTATTCAAGGCTTTTGAGATTTCTTCTCAAGCTTCGTTGCATATATTATATTTTGGTCTCTACATTTCAAACTATGTATATTTTACAGCATCTCATATGCTCTAACTTTATTAATGAGATCCTCCTCCATTCCCCTGCGAAATTAATGTAAAATCTTCGAACTGCCCTTCTAGACTTTCCAAGCAAGACTGCCGCAATTCAACTGTTCGTTCATCGGTCCATATCTCGATGTGCACGCAAACCGTGTCCACTAGGCTCGACTCGACTCGACTCGACGCGACAAATTTCTGGCCAGCCAGAAAAGTGTCGTGTCGAGTCGAGTGTAGTGGATTCCTAGCTTAAGTAGGATGCGCGACGGCTCCGAAGTCTCGGAGCAGAACCGTTCTCTTCAAGTGCACGGACGTGGCATAATCTGACGCTTGTGTGGAGTACTCGTGTGCTTCCTTTTCTTTATCCAATTAGGAAGGAATCGCGAGATAATGACTTGGCGCATCGCGAGGCGAGGGGGATTCGTCCGTTGACGAAGAGAAACCGAGTTAATTCGAGCAGGTGTTCTCTGCTTTTTTCCTCGAAGGAACTTAATGAGAATCGGAGGAACGAGCGGAGTAATTGGAGCAAACGATTCAAGGACGTATAATTGCGGCGGTTACTCGACGTTTAAGCGACGTGACGTCACTGCTGCGTGGCTCTGAATTCTGTCGCAGACATTTTTTTTCATCATCGCCACCGAACGACGATAGCTATTACCTGTAGATAAATTACGTATCATTACATATTTCGCGTCCGTCGCGGCGCAATGTAAACGATACGTGGCACGCGCAGCCTTCGGCATCGAGAATGCTCGCGCGAATTTATGAGATCACGGCCAAAAGCATCGCGCGGTTCTCGATCGCTGTAAGGAACGAAACGGACTCTTTTACGATGGGAGATGACCTTCCTTCGGATCGAATCAAAGGGATCGTTACTGGTATGTACGTATGGCGGATGAATATCCGAAGCTGTTGGTCAAACACAATTTTTAATGAAATTAGAAATGAAGCGTTAATTGTCTCTACTAAACATTTTTATCGGAATCTCTGGAACTAAACTTTTGACCATTCTAAACGATGTAATTTTTTACGCTGATTCCGAAAGTCATGGATTTCTTCAGGAAAACTCATTAAAGCACCGAGATATCGATGCTTTATAGAGGAAAATAAATTTCTCACGCATGAAATTGTCAATATCTTGTACTTCCTTTGAGATAGCGACTGAATAACCATGCTTTTCATAATCAGCATGATTACAAAATTTTTAATCGGGTAGCTCAACGATTGATGTAACACGTTCGTCGCCGCGTCACCCGTACTTGGGTGACGGGTGTGCTTCCGTGGGGGCCCCGTCACCCGAGTACGGGTGACGATCTTCTTGTTCAAGTTAAACATGATTTTCAGTTGGATTTTTAAAAGGAATTTAATGGAATAAGCACTGAAATATAAATTTAGGACATACAACATAGAAATATTAAAAATATATATACATCATATAGTATACTTTTTATTAATTTATATTTATGATAAAATGGATCCTTTTTATAATGTCGAAAAGTTAACGGATTGACCTGAATTCCGGTACCTGGGGGCTTTCGGGGTCGCTGATTACGAATCCGAGGAGAGAATTGCAAAATTCCTAGATGGCGCCACAATACGGCGCATGCGTGGATCAAATCACGATGTAAAATTGAGTAATTGCCCTGAATTCGGGTATCCGGGGATTTTTTGGGTCGCTGATTACGAATCCGAGACTAAAATTGCAAAATTCCTAGATGACGCCACGATACGGCGCATGCGCCTTATTACGGCGCCACCTACGAATTTGACAATTCTGACCTCTGATTCATAATCAGCGACCCCAAAATACCCCGGGTACCTGAATTCAAAACAATTACTGAATTTTACGTCTAGATTTGATCCGCGCATGCGTCGTATTGTAGCGCCATCTACAAATTTTGCAATTCTGGCCTCGGATTCGTAATCAGCTACCTCGAAAACTTTTCGGCGTTTCCGCCCATAGTGCGACAGTCAGATTTGGGCCCCGTGAGAAACTCAACCGAATCGCGTTGGGCGACGAACGTGTTAAAGGTTTCGATTCTTTCGAAAAATTGAACAAATGTCGAGGAACCCTTTTTGACATCTTCGCAAAAATCAAAATCTCTGGAATCGAATTCTCAATCACTCTAACCGATGTACTTCTCACGCTGATTCCGAAAATCAAATATATTGAGAAATCTCAAAGGAATACAGAGACATCCACGATTTTCTGAGAAAACAAATGTTTCGTTCATAAAATCGCCGATATTTTATATTTCCTTTGAGATATAGATTTAATAACTAAGCTTTTCGTAATCAGCGCGAATAAATACATAAAATAGAGTGGTCGAGCAATCAATTCCGGATATTTTAATTGTTGACAAAATTTCGGTACCCCTTGACACTTTCAACTTTTTATGAAATTTGAAATCTCTGGAATCAAACTTTCGGCCACTTTATCTCATGTATTTTTCCGTGCTGATTTCGAAAATATATGACTTATTGAGGAAATCTCAAAGAAACACTGAGATATCGATGATTTTCTGTTAAAACATAATTTCAACGCGCATAAAGTCGGTGAGATATCTTATATTTCCTTTGAGAAATATGAATCTAATATTCTTTTTTTTGCAATCAGCGCAAAAAGATGCATGTGATAGGATGATCGAGTGACCGATTCCAGATTTCAAATTTTGGCAAAATGTCAAGGGGCGTGAAAATTAGGTCAGTCTTCAGCGTCGAATTACTAGCCTAATTGGACGAGGAGCTCCATGGGCTTCTGCATAGCCGTGAGACCAAAACCTCATCTCTATACCGCTGGCACCATTGGTCGCCGCCTGAAATTTCCCAAATAACGCGTATCTCGCCGTCCTTGTCCATAAGTTATACCTGCGACTTCTCTCGGTGTACGATTCTAATCTAATCTCCCCCTCCGTTGATATACACGACCCTTAACACTAAACATACCGGTACTTTACACCTACCTATTCTTAAGGTGCAGTTAAACGGCCTGTGATAGCGCGAGCCGAGCCGCGCGCGCCTTTGATCTTGTCGAAAAACCGACATACGATAGATCGCGCGAACTTGGCTCGGCTCGCGCTATCACAGGCCGTTTAACTGCACCTTTAGGTAGGTAAAGAATTTTTCGCTATAAAAAATAAGCTACGAGAAAAAGGGAGAGCGAGAAATTGAATAATCAGATGATATAAGAATTTACAGAAAGTCAAATGAACGAAAGAAATAACAATGAATGTACGATTTTAAAGTAAATTTTGAAAGGGGTCATTTGACCCCGCTTGGTACGTTTAGTGTTAAAAGGCAAACAAGCCGTCCTAGATTGTAGGAAGGGTCGAATTTATTAGAGATCGAATCTCGATGCGTTCTCCAAGCAAAATGTCGTCGACCCACTTAACGAGGTCGTTCGATTGCGCAATCGAGACGAGTAACGTGCGTTTTTCAAACACGTCGCGGCGAAGGTTGCCCCGAGCGGCTTATCCTTATAAGGTCTCGTACCTCTAACGTCTGTATGGTACACGTTGTTCGTCGCTTCTCGAAACGGCTGAACGCACCATCTCGAAAGGATACCGACGATTCCAGGAGAGGCGAATCGGATCATAGATCCATATTGTTGAAATCATTCGGATAATCGAACGAGCATTTCGCAGCCTGGGACTAAATAACCGAGAGCATTAATTTTCTATTAAAACACTTTTTTATTCACTTAACCCTGCGTTAGTAAGGTGGGGTATATCATACCCCAACTAAATGCAATTTTCACATTACATTGTTTCACCTTACCAACTGAGGGTTAACAGGCACAAAATCACTAGATACAATGTATATACAATGTAGTACATACTTAAAAATCATAGGTGAACTAATCTTGGAAACATTTCGTAGTACAACTCCACCTCTGGAGAATCAGCGATACTAGATGTTAAGAAAAAAAAAGACATCGTACTTGTATATTTTAAAAGTGACACAATTAAAAAAAATTTCTAATTTAATTCGAATAATCGAACATTTGTATACGGTACAGAAGCATTCGAAATAATCGACTACCGGATAATCGAGGTTCGATTGTATCTCGATTTCGAAAATCCAAGAAAATCCGTTACACTCTCGAGGATGACTCACTGAAAGCAAATTCTGTACGAACGGCTGAAAATACGAAATTATACTCTTCTCGCGTTGGGTTCACGGCCGGCGATGCGTTTATTCGAACAATACCAACGCTCAACGCGAGGACCTCTCGACCTCGCCAAGTGTCATCGTTGTCCTTCGCTCAAAGGGGTCAAGAACGAGGAATTTATGTACACGCTTCTCTGCGCTCTGTACAGTTGTGGGGTTAACGTCTACGCGTGCGGCGTCAATGGGATAAAACGATCGCCTCGTGGTCTCTTCTCCGAAACCTGAAACCTCCCCTCTATCCTAGGCTGGACCCCCCTCGAATCTTCGCCTCAATCCGACCACCCTCAGTCACCATTATCACCCTAACAACACGCCTACGGGAACGCTATACCGAGAGAACTACTTCTCGCGGAAATTCCCTCCACGCATCCGTAAAGATTTTACTTCATCTCCTCGACTTGCTGGAGCCACGCTCGATCGATCTTTCGCGCAGTCGAGACGAGAGTCTCGCTTGGCGAGCTGCAAGCGGCACGTGGTTGCGCGGGATGCGAGAGACGAGGACTGGGACGAGGTCATGGCGGCGTCGTTCGCACTGAAACTCGGTCAACCCTCTCCGCGTCCACCCCTTTACCGCCGCTTCCCTCGCATCCCTCGCGACGTCGCGGCGCCGTCCTGGACCGTAAAGCTGAGCGCTTTGTTCGACCGGAATCCCGCGGGAGCTGCGATTGGAAGCAAGGAATAAAGGAAGTGGGGGAAGGAAATGGAGCGCGTTATGTATTTGATGCGGACTCTATTCGTTCGTTTAATGAAAATATTTTCAATATAATGTTGGAACCGTTAATTTGGCTTTCTCACTATTTTCTATGGCAAATTTGGAAAATTTAGACGAGATTAATTATTATCCTGTATTTTTTTCATTTTCACCTTTGGTCCTATATTTAAACTAGAAAACGTTATATAAAATGCATAAATGCGTCTCTTTGATGACTTTTAGATGACGTTACATATCTCGCAGAGAAAAATGTGCTTATATTGTAGTGTTTTTGCAAATAAATATTTTTCCGAACGTTTTCTTTTTCGCGTAATATCAAATGTGCATGCAAATAACAAAGTGAATTTAAAAATATATGCACGAATATCTTTTTTATGTAAAAACAGAATTCAGTTTTCCCACAAATATTTCGTTTTTCGCGTGATATTAAATATGCATTCAGATTACAAATTGATTTTAAAAATACGAATATTTTTTTATGCAGAAACAGAATTCTCCGGAATCGATTTTCTTACAAAGCTCGCCGCCAGGAGGGAAAATCCATGAAGGAAAAAATAACGAAGAGAAAGAGCGCCGCGGAAGACTCCCGATCGGCGTTGACCCCGGGTACAGAATTCAACGGGTCTACGTATTATCCAGTCACGCGACGTTTAAGTCGAAGTATCGCGTCGATGGTGCGACGAACGGCCATTAATTAAATCTGACTAGACCTGTCGGCCGATGGTAACGTGACATAAGGAAGAAGCTATGTCCGCCGCGTGACTCACGAATCTAGACAAGGGGAGGTGGAGAGGTCTCCATATAAGGTTCACTCCACTCTCTCGATTTTCGAGCCTTCCCTCGTCCCCCTCCTTTACACCTGGTAAATACAACTCACACTCAGAAAAATTGTACAGATTACACGGCAATGCTAGCAATTTATCAGTATAAAAATATGTTCTGCTTGCCTTAGCAGTGCATATTTTTATTTTACCGTAATAAATATCTGTTTCGATTCGGTCTTCTTGCAAGAAAATATTTATATTTTTAAATTCAATTTTCAATCTCTAACCTGTAAACATATTTAACATCATACAAAAAGAAAATGTCCGAAGAAATAATTATTCGCAGAATTGTAAGCGCGCTTCTCTCTGCAACGTTGTGACGTCATCAAAACGCAAGGGACGCACATATGTCAAATGACGGGTGCAAAAAAGATTGTTTCACAATGCAATGACGTAGCTGCATTTCAAAATATCGTTTTCCAGCTTTGATAAGGTCGAGGATGAAACCTTAAAAAATTCGTGGTAAATAATTTTGTCTAAATTTTTCGAATTTGCGATAACAAAATTGGTAAGAAAATCGAATTAAACGCATAATCATTTTAAGAAGAAGAGTTTATTTGCAGTTAGTAAATATATGCTTAGTTATGCCGAAAGAAATATTTCATTGGGCCAAGTAAATATGTGTTAATTATTATAAGAATCTCTCTTATTCACGCAAAAATAGAGTAACGCGGGTAACGAATATTTATTTCACCCAATAAAATATTTATTTCGCTGTAATCAAATATACATATATTAACTATAAATAAACTGTTTTCTCAGTGTACACTACCTGTGCTGTCAACTTAACCTGTCACTCAGCTTCAAAGTATCAAAGTTGTCAGAGCTCTGTTGATTACTGTGCGACTTGACAATTTTTTTCAGTGCACAAGTACGAAGCTTTCCTCGCTAAAAATTGGCATCCTCGCAACACGAACGCTTTTTGTATACAAAGTGCAGAAGCATTCGCTTACGGGACATTCGCGCAACAACGCGGAAGGAAGTATAGTGACTGATCAAGAATAACACATGGCGCTTCGGATGTCGAGTTAATTAAGTGTTATACCGATTATCGCATACGCGGTTCCGACGCTTAATTAATGGGACTTGGCGTCTACTTCGCGTGCTCATTTTTGTACGTTCTATTATAAATTCGAGGCTATTCGGGACTAGACGCGGGTTAATTGGTCGAAAGAATATAATTTGGGAGAAATAGCAGTTCGGAGAGGAATCGTCCGATCGCTTTCGTTACGGTCGAGAGAGGAATTACCCTCGAATGCGAGGGAGCGTTTAATTAACGATCGCGAAATGATAAATGTTTATTTTTTTAAATTTCTTGTAGCGTAATTTTTCAGCATATCGTGAACTTTTTTTTTGTCGACGTAAGCACTGATATGAAGCGAGCGTTGACGATCACTCCTTTTGTCGAATCGAAAAGAGGAAGTCCATTCTACGCGGTTTCCGATTACGAATGGTCGCCTACGACGAAGGGTTTCCGCGGTGCACAATGTCCGCCTTTGAAATCGCGATTCGATGGTATTCAGAGAGCCTCCGGTGAGGGGCTCTATATTCGTGATCGATAGTTCCCAAATGGCGAATTCACGGTGGCGAATAGTCCGCGGATATGTTTCTTTTGTCCCGGCATATTGGCGACGAGATCGAACCCTTCTATTCGCTTTCGCGTTCGAAATATGTATTCTCCAATGCGACGGAGCCCGCGAATAGATCCGGAAATCTAAGCCCGCTTGCGGGCAATCGGTGAAGAATCTCTCGATCGCGCTACGTATTAAGGTGCAGTTAAACGGCCTGTGATAGCGCGAGCCGAGCCGCGCGCGCCTTTGATCTTGTCGAAAAACCGACATACGATAGATCGCGCGAACTTGGCTCGGCTCGCGCTATCACAGGCCGTTTAACTGCACCTTTACGCGGACGCTGTAGAATATCGATTTACAACGGCCGAAAAGATATTTTGACGATGACGCGCGTACTAAATAACGACGAGCTGACGACGTATACGTCACTTCAAAATCCGCCGCCCGAAGTCTTCCTCGCGTCGTGGTCGTCTTTAGTCTCGGCTATCCGAGCGACGCGACAGAAATCGAAAAATGCACTAGGAAAAAAAATTTGCTTGATCGAAATAAACATGTTTTTGAATAGTCCCGAGAGTATATTTATTCGATCAGAATGAATATCGATTGGACGTAAATACGTAAATATTATTGGTTTAACTGGATATTATTTGGAGCAAATCGATTTACATTCGAAATGAATAAATTTGCTCTCGCGCACTATTCAAAAACACGTTTATTTCGATGAAGCAATTTTTCTCTCAGTGTAAGTCTTTAATTTCGAGATCAAACGGTCGTAAAAATTCGATCGATCGAGGCGATCTTCAATTCCGATCACCCTTGCACAGTCGAGCGCGAGCCTTTCGCATCGTCACACGTGAGTCCGTAAATCAGACTGTATGGTATCCACCTCGTTACGGTTTTTTTTATTCGACAGATTCATTTGACACCGTCAATCAACGCCGATGAATCAAGTCGAACCGTAGAATCGGCATCAGCCCCGCGCCGTGGATGCGCCCGCGCGGGTAAAGCAGCGAGAAATTGAACTGCCGACGACATCCGGAGGAAGCGCGGCGGCACGCTTGGAATTCGCCGAGTACCGTCGCGATATCGCGCCCGTGATAAGCGCTAATCTCCGCTACTCGCCTTGCGTGTATCGCGTATGGTAGGCGCGTCTGAAGGTGGGTTTTGCATGCGCGGCCATGGCGCGGGACAGACCTTCGCGCGCACGAGGCGTCGGCCACGTCGGCTTCCTCCTCGTCGGACGTACGAAAAAAATACTGTATGCCTATACGCGCGCATAATGTACCACGGAGCCTGTACTTCCTATAGGCTATACCACCGCGCGATTGAGTGGCTCTCGAAAGCACCGATAAGCATCCGCGAGCTCCGAGAGCATTGCGTCTCTGTTCCACCGAGAAAGAGAGAAAGAGAGAGAACCCCGCGTCGGTTAAAATTTCATTGGCGATAATATTTATCGTCTTGGGGCCGTCCTTGACGGGTCGTCGACGTCGATCTCCATTCCAGTTGCCGTCGTACATTCTCGCGCGTCCCGCAAGCGTACACCGAAAAGAGAGTTTGTTAATAGATAGTTAATAAATGTAATTTTGAATACACGAAATAAATATTTCGTTGAGCCAAGGAAATACATGGTTATTGTTAAAATGTTTATTTTCATTTAAATGGTTGCCTCAAAGGATTGAATTGTGCTAAATAAATATCGTAATAGTTAACGAATATTTCCTTGATTCAATAAAACATTTATTTCGCCATATTCGAACAAACATTTATTATCTACAAATAAACTATTTTCTCGGTAAACTGTTTCCCCGGTGTACACTGAGAGAAGTAATTGCTGGTGTCTTGAATCAAGAATATTTGATCCTAAAAATTTTGAAGAATACACAGATTCTTCGTCGAAGAATCTATAGTCTTGACCTGAGAATACCTTCGTTGAAACAAAAAATTCTTCTTGTGCGAAAAAAAAACTATTACTCGAGCCTATAAAATACTTTCTCGCGCGAAGAAACCTATAGCTTGATCCTGGAATTATATCATGCTTTTGATTGAAGAAACAAAAATTTAGCACAAACAATTACTCGTACTTCCCTCAGAGTACGCTTGATATTGAGCGACTTATATTCGAAAATATACGTCGAGGAAAATGCGTTTCGCGTTGCTCGCTCCATCGGTGCCTGACGACGACTCGATGACTCGCCGAATCAGTTTTATACGATGCTTCTCAACGAACGTCGGTTCCCGACGAGATATCGAGTGCAGTTGACTCTACAGATCGGAGAGAAACCGCGTTGGCCGCTGGTCTCGCAAAGTAATCGCGACGATTTCGAGCAAGCAAGAATCCGGTCTCTCGTCGAGAGCAGTACCTACTCGCGCACTCTTTCCTCGAGGCGCTCGATTATACTTTGTCAAAAGTTCACCAATTTCCTATGACGTCATCGCGACACCTCGGTATGTACTTCGCGTCCACCCCGCGGGGGGAGTGTCGTTAAACGGCGGAGAGGAGACGTTAATAAAAAAGTGTACCACGGTCAGCGAGTTTCGCGCGAGACGCTCCCTTCTTTGGCGAGTGTATGTATGTGGATATGCATGCGCGTTCGCCTCGTTTCAATTCAGCTCCGAAGACGCAGCTGCCTCGCTGTTACTTTGTCGAATACCTATGCGATGACCCGCATTGCGTACGCTGTATAGGTACATTGTAATATAAACATGTGGGTATATGTAGACATTTCGGAACTCTCCTTCGGCAGGCACCGTTAACCTTCAGATGGATGCGTGAAAAACTTCACTCTTGTGCATAAGTCGGGTCTATACAAATTATAATGTAAATTATATTTTGGTTATAAAATGTAATGTTTTTTTCAGCGAAGAAAATAATTATAGACATCATAAATGCTTTTCCATATTGAACTACACGTATTTATCATCGGAAAATAAACGTAAATCAATTGACTATTAATTACGAGTTATAGTATTTCTTTTTACTGCCGGGTCCCACAGACCCGACTTATACATCTAAGGGTTAAAAGGGTTCTTCATCGAACGATGATGCCTGGCTTGTAAATCGGGGAGAGGACTTTAAAAAAAAGGTTCTTGAATGAAAATATCGACCAGCGAGAACTTCTGCATCTTTTCAAACAAGAAAAAATGCAGCGACTCGAAAAATTTCATCGGTTTTCTAAAAAGTAGCAGGACATTCTTTATTTTAGTTTCCCCTCAAAGGAAGCTGAGAAAGCTCTTATGATCTTTTCACACGGTTACGAAAGCGCCAGTTTGACGGCAAGACATTCAACTCCGAGGAATCGTTTAAAAAATGTATAGAATCATTTAGAGGCTAAGAATACCGACTGATGAATAAGTTGTAATTAAAAAAGACGCGGCGATAGATACGAGATACTTCATCGAGTACACTTCTGCGCGTTGGTATGCCTATACGTACCACATGAGGCTAAACCTACTCGCCAGGAAAGGAACTTCAATCACTATTATTTTATTATTTATGAACTTTTAGCCTATATCGATATAAGACTATTCTAGATAACAATGTAATCGTCAAGAAAGTACTATACAAATTGCGCCAAAAGCTCATAGATAATGAGATAATAAGTTTAGCCTCATATGTATTATATATACACACTCTACACGCTGTTTAGCCGGTGGATACAAAACAACGTATAGACGATCGAATAGTTGACACAAGAGGCTCAAGGGCTTCATCACGCGTGAGTCCCATACCACTCTCGTGTCGACTGATCGCGCGCCGACTCCGCGAAAAGTCCGAGGTTGCCGTTGAGATAGGTCGGAAATTGGGTTTCCCGCCCGCGCGCTCGAGGAGACGAAGGAGGGGTTGACACAGGGTGGACGCTCCGATGGGGAGCGAAAATTTGAGGGGGAAGATTCGCAAAAATGACTCCCCTTCTCTCTTCCGACTCACCTTACGCTGCGCCTCGGCGGCGAATCCGGATTTGGTAGCCCTGTGGGTAGCCATAGTTATACGCGTCGGTCGAGACGAGAGATAAGACTCAAACTGTTCCGTTGGATGCGCGACGGGAGACGGTATCCTCTCACGGGATCAACGAGCGAGAACTTTCGACACTTGGAGAAAAAATATCCTCACACTTCGACGGTCACGGCTCTACTGAGTGCAGGAGCGCGCCGAAGAACCCGGTGACAGAAAGAGAGAGAGAGAAAGAGAGCGTAAAGAGAGAGAGGAGAGCGGGGGCCCTCCCCCTCTCCCCGTTATCCTCGCAACGCCCTCCTCCTCGCGTGGCGTACCCGCGGACGAACTCGAGTATTGAGTTTTCGTGCCACGTGACCTCCGTTCTCCAGTGTACGCGCCGGAGATGACGTCAGCCGATCTTCGACGGCGCGACGTTGGAACACAAGCGCGACGGGGAATCGAGAGAGGGATCGACGTTCCTTTACCGCCACGCTGATGCCGGGATCTCTCCGAAATGTATTATCCTTGAATTTCTCTGCTTTTCGGTGAACATGGACGAAGTCGAACTCAACCAGTATTGGATATACCGACTGATAAATATTAGTTGCTACCGATCCAGTCCTACACCTTCCCCAATGCTGACCCAGGCAGAAAAGTTCTATATGGTTTACATAGTTCATATATAATTTTGGCCCTATATAGATTATATATGATTCTTGAATCTTTTAATTTGTCGTATAATCCATATATACATACATATAGTCCATATATAGTTTGTACACAAACCATATATGATCCGTGTAAGACCAAATCCATATATGTGGACTATATACAAGGTGTTCACGCTCAGGCCCCGAGAGTGAGTTGAGCCTTTTTCGAGTTTGCCGCATACGCGAACCAATAGTGATCTATGCAGTTCGGTCTTCAATTAATAAATGGCCGCAGTGACAACAGGACCTCTAATCGAGTCTCTAATTAGTTTGTGTAGGCGACAACTTCGAAAGAAGCACCACACACTCTCGGAATCTGGGCGTGAACACCCTGTATATAGTCCATATAGGACTTTTTCATCTGAGGAGACAAAATTGATTCTTAAAAAAAATAATGACTAAAAGAAAAATTTTAAATATCGAACGCGTAGAATTGTTCCCTAGACTTTTACTTGAAACTACAGTGGCGATAGACTTTCAATGGCTCGCACGTATTATAGGTACTCTATACCGTCGGCGTCGCCTCTATATGCCGATGACGGTATCGATATGCCGGCTGTTAGCGCTGTTCTGGAAATTCCTCAATACTGCTGTATTAGCAGAACTGGTGTTTGCACGCGCGCACGACTATATTTAGCCTTATCTCGGGAGGAAACCCAATCCTGCCGTAGAAAAGGAGGACGTACCCTTCCCATGAGCGAGTATTCGTTATATTCGCCACGCGCGGGACGTTTCGCAAAGGCTTTAATAAGTGAACACGCACAGTAGACTGAGAGAAATAATTGCCAGTGTAAGAGAAATATTTCTTGAATCAAGAACATATTATGGTCTTACAAATTTTTAAGAATAGAAATTCTTGATCGAAGAATATATATTCTTGATTCACAAGATACCTTCGATGAAATAATAAATTATTTCTGCGTAAATAAAAGAATTACTCGAGCCTATCAAATATTTTCTTGCACGAAGAAAACCACGATCAGGAAAAAGGTTTAGTTGAATACGAACCTGATAGAAAAATTTATTTGAGATAAATGGGAATTTACTCACGTTGAACAAACCTCTATTTTAATTAAATAAATGTTTTACATACTCGTATCTTTTTAATCGAATACCAACCTAGTAAAACATTCATTTCATTCAAATAGACTTTTATTCGATATGAATAAATTCCTATTTATCTCAAATAAATTGTTCTATTAGGTTAGTATTCAACTAGGCCTTTTTCCTGGGTGCATAACTTGATCCTGGAATTGTATCATGTTTATGATTAAAAAAAAACATTTCTTTGGCACCAGCAATTATTTCTTTCAGTGTACTTCGACTCGAGAAGGACGTCGTACGCTTTTTAGCCGTGGATATACGCGATACGAATGTATTCCAGCCGTACATAGGTGCCGCACGATCGCCCTCGAGTGTACGCGCTGTATAGTCAACCTACCCGCCGAAGAATCCTCCTCGTTCGGTAAGCATTCCCCTCCCGACGGAGCAGCTTCTCTTCGTGGCCCGCGCCGCGACGGGGACGGAGGAAGGCAACAAACTCGTTCTGGAAACGGAACGTGCATTAGAGGCGGTCGGGTAAGCTCGTATATGCGCGTACATACCTAGAGCTTACGGAGGTCGACCGGGCCTCTAGAAATGTAGTCCGGACGGCTTGTCGCGCCGGCAGAATGCAACACGAAATAAACGCGGTATTATCCCGGATAAGTAATATATACGAAATATATTCGAGAGCGCATCTTGAGAGCCCGCGGCTGGGTCAGAATTTGCCCGGTGGGGGGAAAGTCGAGGGGGAGAGGTCGACCGCGTATCGCTCAGTACGACGACCTGCGTTATTATGACGTTCGGTGGCTGCGTTCTCCGCAATGCTCGTTGGAGGGATCTTTTCGATTCTCCGGTCCTTACACAGAAAAAAAATAAGTAGATTTGACTAAATTGGCGGTGACGGGCTGGGGAACGCCGATTTAGTTACTTAAATTAAACAATTTGTTTACACGATTAAAAATTGTTTGGCGAAAGCGAGCTGTAGTCATGTCTAGCAAATTATTAGTTCCACACTGAGAAAAAGGATTTGATCAATTTAACCAAAATCTTGGAGACGATGACCAAACTACATATTTGGTGAAACATAGATTCTCCATCTGTTTGGTTAAACTGACTACTTTTTGGTTAGAATAACTAAACATTTGGTTAGACTAACTAAATATAGTTCAACTGACCAGTATTTTGGTTAAAATAGCTAAACGCGTTTAACTAGATACGTTTTGTAATTTTTACCTAATTATTTTTCTCAGTAAAATTTCTGGTTCTGCATTTCCTGCCCGTGAACGCTAATTGAGTCAAATCTATCACATTTTTTTCTCAGTGTATACGTTATGCTAGGCAAAGAGGAAGAAATAAACAGCTCGTTCGATTTCCACGTGGGAACGAAATGTTTCAAAAGTCGCACTGGACGCAGATTGACTTTAAAACGTTGTATCAAAGACTGCCATAGTACCGGCTGCACCCACGGGGCATCGACACAATGCGTACGCAAGTGGAACGCGAGGAATTTGATAACGGCCCTCTCGCTGCGTCTGCAGCTCTCCCCCCTGCACTTCTACTCCGCATTCTCTGGAGAGAATCACTTGAACCGGCGCGCGGAGGAGAACCCGAAAAGTCTCTGATATCACTTCGCCCGTGCGGACGTTATTATGTTTATTACATTGGTAATTCGTGGCCACGCCGATGAAGTCTATATTACGATAACTTCGTTCGAGATACGCGCGTATGTGCGACGGCTGTACGCTGTGGGAACTCGAGCGGAAGAATTAGGCAGTGGCATCACGATGAGCTGTTCTCGTTATGATTCTTACACGGCAACGCGGTATGGCGAATGTTGTAGGTACATTCGACAATTCGGTTTTCCTACAATTCTTTTAACTGTAGATTTGAACATTTTGGATAAAATTAATAATTCCGTATTTTTTCATTTCTCATTTTCGGTATTGGTTAAGCTGGAAAATGACATTTAAAAGTGCAGCTATAACATCGTGCTGTAAGTCTATCTCTCTCGCACTCATTGCTTGGCATAAGTGCATCTCTCTGGCGTTCTGGTGACGTCGCAATGTCGTAAAGAGAAATGTACCTATAATTTTGCGAGTAATTATCCCCTTTTTGAGATATTTTCTTTACTGTATGGTATTGAATATATATACGCAATTATGAGACGATATAGTATCAGGATTAAACCATGATTTGTTCTTCGTGCAAGAAAATATTTGACAAGCTCGAGTATGGTTCTCTTCGCATAGGAAGAATTTCTTGACACGACGAAGATATTCTTAAATAAAAAATATGATATCTTTCGCTCAAGAAAATGTATTTTTTTAAATTTGTAAGATTTTCAATATTTTTTTCAACACTAGCAATTATTTATCTCAGTAGTGTATACGCTTCGTTCCTTTTTTAGTACAGACATGCCCATTGACACGAATATAACATATGCGCGCGCGCGCGCGTGCGAGGAATCCTCGAGACGGAAATTGGCGAATTCTGAGAGTCGTTACGTCATGTAACGACCGTCAATAAGTACCGGCAAAGCGAGCGCGTACCACGCTCTCTCTCGCGCGTGATTCATCGTGATTTCGTTTTCGATTCCCGCAACGTCCGCGCATGACCGAATACACGTACGACGTGCGGTCGAGCGTCAAAGATTTGCAGAAGTCGAGATCGCGATTGATTTCCATTGACGGCACCGCGATGTGTATCTTTTTTTCTGAACAATAACGCTTATCCGTCTTCGAAAATTCATCCCGTCGATCAACGATTCCACTATCGTATATATACATACGTATAGGTACCTACATATTCGTACGTCACGCGTCATGTGTACATTCCTACCTATGTACACCTCGCATATGAGCGTAGGGTGCGGACACACTATTGTCACGTCATGTGAGCTCACGTGATAGCACGTAGCAATGAGCCAATACGAAACAAATGGGTTAAGATATCGGTGATTTTATTGGCTCATGCTACGTACTATCACGTGAGCTCACGTGACGTGACAATAGTGTGTCCGCACCCTTAGGGCCGGTTTTACCAACAGGTATAAACGCTGGTTATTCTCAGTATAACGCTATATCGCGTTTATACCGTGTTGGTAAAACCGGCCCCCTTAGGTGTATATTTTTGTAAAGAAAAAAAAAAGATGGCAACAGCACGCGATGTTCCCAAGCGGTCACCCATCCAAGTACTAACCGCGCCCAATGCTGCTTAACTTTGGTGATCAGACGAGAACCTTTTTTTTATAAAAAACATTTATTTACAGTGACAACATATGTACAAGTATGCATGTATATATAATAAACGCATAAATTGCATCTTCGAATATTTTCGTACTTGTAGTTCCTGCACTCTTGAGCTTAACCTACACGTTTGTTCCTTTTATGTATACGCTATGTACACTTATACGTTATGCGATATCTAACTATCCATCCCCTTCCCCAACCGCCACGGTGCCCACAGTACGTGGTCTCCGTACCGATTAAGGGTTGGGTTGGTGAATTAGATACGTGTGGATCACGGATTTGGTACTACTTATCTTATATAATATTATTGCTATATAGGAAAGGCCGGCTTGGCAAAAACCTATTTTTAGGAATTGAAAGAGACGAGAACCAGTGTACTCAGCATGGTATGGCCGTTGCCAGTAACACTTACAAGCATACCAAAACATAAATGTCAAATAGAGGATAAAGAATACGTAGGATATTTTAAAATTTGAAATAAAATACAAAGCCGATCTCATCGTGGTGGATTTCTTGCGAAATCATCCATAGAGCACATGTCAATAACGGGGTTGGAGAAATCTTCTTCTTCGTATTCAGTAGTAAAAAAAGGTCTGCATAGCAGTTTCCGAGAAAATTTATTCCATAGAACAGTAAAATTAATTGAGTAATGGTAATATACATTGAAAAATAATAAGTACACTTAATTTACAGTAAAGTATACTATTTCTGCTCAGTAAATTTCCCGGAAAGTTCTATGCGAACCTTTTTTACTGCTGAATACGGTAAAATTTACTGTTTCAATTTCTCCGTGTTTATTTTTGGTTTATTTATTTATTTACATTAAACTGTATTTACTATATTTACAATAAACACGTAAGGGTTGTCGCATGTTCGCACTGCGCCGAAGAATAATTTTTCCTCAGAAGCTAATAAATTATAATGTAAATCATCACGATTTAATTAAGGAGCGTCTTTCAATTCTGAGGATTTTAAAAACAGAATTCTTTAAGTAACAATTAGTCAGGGCATTCCGATTCATGAGATGAAAATCGCTCAATCAGCATTCAATTCTCATTGGTTAATATTTAATGTTATCCGATAAACATTGAACTCTCACTGAGAAACTACATTCTCTGAATTAGTGTAGGTACCTTGAATAAAACTGAATACTTCCTAAAAGTCCAAGAATCGAAAATATGCCGTATGTGTCACGCGACTCGTAATAACCCAATAAAAAGAATACGAGTAGACACAACGCTGTAATACATGGTATTGGATTCAACGGAATAATTAACGGATCGCTACCACATGTCCGAATTTGCTGTAAGTAGGTACACGATCAATCTAATATTACTCGAACTATTAGTACCTGTCAAATCTAACTGAAATCGATTTAGCAATCATGCTCATAGCTTGCGATTTTCTAAATTGAATAATACATATTTAGGCCATTAAATGAGAAAAATACCACACGGTAGCGGAACGTAAATAATTTGATAGGACCAATTAAAATGTATTTTAGTGAATAGAAGTAAGCAGAGACGGAGATATTACGAACCTACTAATCTGAGTAAATTTTCCCAACTTCCAACAATGCTAGAACACAAACATTAATGCTTTCAAAAGAAAAATTACTGTACCGTATTGTACAAATATCCGAAAACCTTCATATGAATCCCTTTTATTGTAAACGCAGTAAAATTCACCGGTACCTATACCAATCTGTCCGTGTGTTCTATCGTAACCCGTCGCTGTGATAATCCAATAAGCGATACCGACTCGCCGGGTTGAGAATCACGTTACCAGGGGACGGCAATGCATACTACAGCCGTGCAATGCACCAAGGTCGAGGCCGCGTACCTGAATGCTCTCCCGTGGATGTACTCGCACCTGTGCACCCGTGTGCGGACGCGCGTATGGTTAGGTATATGCCTACGCGTGCGATTCGTGATCGGCATACTATAATATAGGTACGAATAGCCGGGGCGCTACGAGACGCGCGGGCGCAGTTCGAAAGCGAGTCGTGTAAGTGGCAACGAGAAGAAAAGAGAACGCCTCGCGATAACCCGATCGACTCTCTCTTCTCGAAACCATTCGAGTGTACGGTTTTGCGAGTTCTAACCCAAGCGGTCCGAGACTCGCGCTCGCGCCGATATTCTCGCTCTCGTGTTAGCCTCCAATGAAGGTGTTGGAAGCTTTTATGTTGAGCCTGAAATGATCCGTCAGTGAACATTTCACCAATTTCAGATTCAAAATAGGATCTTATAGAGACTGAGTATAGGACAGTGGTAAACCAAATGGAGTATTAAAAGCAACAAAGTAGGGGTATAATTTCGACTCGGGATTCCAGTCTGACATCTTTTAGCCTTATTTGACGCTCCTCGGCCCGAATTTTATAATATCGAAATGTAGGCTCAACAGGGGCCGAGAGTTTAAACTCGGGGCACCGCACGAGCGATGCCTGCAATTTATCGAATCTTCCGGACGAAGCTATCGCGTACAAAATTGAACGCCTCTTTGATTAACCGTGGCGCGTTACCGCCGCCGTGTGGCGTATTATCTACTTACGTCGTATAAGCACAAATGCCTCCCCCGAAACGCCTCTAATATAACTTAGGCAGGACGAGAAGCGCCGATGGCGTCATCGGAATTTGAAACGGAGGAATGCGAATCACGGCCCGACACGGTTATCCTCTCGCTTTGCGGGTTCCTCGAGGCGGCCCGACGCGTGATCGTTTCTCGCTGCGAACGGCAGATTTTTCGAGGAGGAAACGGCGTCGCTGGCAACTTTTTTTGCGGGCACGACAAATTTCGCTTAATGCCGCCTAGTCGCTGCCGTCGCTTGCGATCTTTTTCGGGGGACGATGTAAAAAAGATCGAGCGAAAAGCCAGTCGTGGTGGTGACCTTGGGGAGTCTAGGTATGCCGATGCAGGCGTCTCCGCATCGTGACGCCCGGCGTTTCTATTCCTCTTGGTTGCAAAGGATCGAGGGCGTTAGTTGACATTGATCTTTGATGTTTTGCAGAAAAGCGAAATCTCTGGAATTGATCGGTCGATTGCCCTAACTTGTATATTATCTCATGCTGGTTGCGGGAGATACGGTTATTTGGTCGATATCTAAAGGGAAATATAAGATGTAGGCTATTTTATGTATAAAATATTTTTTATTACTCAAATAATCATCAATATCCCGACCGCCCTATCTTATGTATTTTTCGCGCTAATTACGAAAAGCACGGTCGACATCTCGAAGGAAACATAAGATATCGACGATCTTCACCTATAGGTACACCATCGATACCTCGGTGTTCTGATCAGATTTCTTGAATAAATCGGTAATCTTTCGAATCAGCGTGAAAAAATATAATATATCGCATATAGGGGGTGGTCAAAATTTCGATCTTTCAGATAGACTCGCACGCGAATGAAACGGACATTATAAAAATGGCTTCGACCGAATCAAAATCGTCCGTTCGACAGTTCCATTCGTATGCACGACGGCAGTGAGAAGCACGCGTTATACCTTCATATGGAGTCGAACGCTCGTGTCGGGCGAGAGATGAAAGGAGTACGAGGTCGTGTTTACCACGGGCGAAAGATTCGAAATGAACCACCGTTCCCCGAGGCGAATATCAATCGGGATTCTCTCTCACGAAGAAATTCACGCCGTGTAATATTTTTCAAAAATCACCTTCTTTTTTTTTATATACTCGCCTCGTTACGCAATAATTGCTGCAATCCTCTTAAAGAACGGATATTTTAATTTGCCGTTCAGTCGTTCAGCAGCTGTAAAAGCGAAGCTTCCTATTTTTTTTGCCCCAAAGTATGCATCCGTTTGCATCTGCGCGTACCGCGGGTCCTATCGCCGTTCTCCGCGCGTCATATCTCTCCGCGCTGTACAGGGTGTAAATGTACTAAGAATCACATCTATTTATCTCTGTTATTTGTCATTTTACGAAAACATCTTTCGAATAAAAATTATTTGGTGTATAGGAGGACGTATAATACATGTCAGTAATTTTTGATAATGCGTATCATCTACGAGATATAAAGGTCACCTCAATTGTTTTCAAAGTGGAAATTTTCATTCTTATAAAAGTTGTACAACTCGTCGAGATGAACAAAAAAGGTATAAGATTAAAGGCCCATTCATTGGACCATTTGAGAGATATATTGCCGCTCAAACTACAAGAGTATGTTCCCCGGACTTAACTCTCTCTTGCTCTTAGTTACTCCTGTACTTTGAGCGGCAATATCTCATAAACGGTCCAACGAATGAACCTTTCATCTTATGTATTTTTGTTAGTCTCAACGAGATCTACAACTTTTATAAGTACGAAAAAGTCGAGTTCCATTTAAAGAAATAAAGGTGATCTTCATATCTCATAAATTAAGCATGTTATCAACAACCACCTACATGTATCATACGTCCCTCTCGACACCAAATAACTTTTATTCGAAAAATATTTGCGTAAAATTACAAACAACGGAAATAAATCGATATGGCCCTTTGTAAATTTACACCCTGTATATCGTAAGACTCACGAGGGGATCAGGACGTGTTTCGATAGCCGGGGTACGCATCTGGCGTAGTTCCGTGCCCCAGTAACGACATCCGAAAGAGGGTGGCCCCGCGCCCGGCACAAAGGAGCCACGTGCCAAGGTCTTCCAAGACGACAGATGGTCCATTCGCCGGTCGAAACTCCAAGAATACAGGCCGATCGGCGAATCGTGAGTAACGACGCTGTTCGGTGGGGACCAACAGCCGCGCGCGTCGGGTCTTTTAAATCCTGACCAAAAAAAGCGAGCCGCGGCTGAAGGGGATCTGCGTATAATTTTTTATCATCCTTTCGCATGCGCCGAACCAACCGTCCCGGTTTGAAAGACTACGTTAAAATGCAATCAGTGGCAAACGTCCTATACGTATGTCGGTGGGTTTAATCGATGATGCATCCCGACTAACTGCTCGACTATACTTTTACCGTTAGCGTCTCGAACGACGGGTAAGCTTGAGAGAGTCACCCTATTTTAATAAATCAATGCTAAGATATATATTATGATGCATGGAAAATAACGGCGATATGCCGCAGTCAGAGTGCAACCAAACGGAGGATTCTACTTACAATTCGATCTTAACATAAAAATATATTCACATTTTTTAATTTAATTTGTAGTCCGTGTACATATTCGATGACGATCGAAGAAGAAATAGCCTGAAAAAATAATAGCTCACAGAGTTACAAGATTGTAACGTCATCAAAAAGCCAGAGAAACGCACTTCCCAGCTGTTAAGAACGCATCACACAGACCGTGTTCAGTCGCAAGAATGCAATTACTTTGTCGTCGTCGTTTCCGCGAATCGTAGGCGCGGGAAAATCCACCGTTAAATTTCAAAATTTGTAATAAAAAAAATTAGTGTTAAAACCAAATTAGAACGACCGCTCATGTAGCAATTCTTCCGATTTCCAGTGGCATAAGTCGATATAGAGCCTTTGTATTTTAGATACGATATCCGTAGAGGCACGAGAATAATTATATCGACGGTCTAATTCTAATATCCCGTAAGTGCAGAAATCAATATTTTGTAGAAGCATTTTTTTATTTTTAATGATGTAATATGACAAAAAAAAACAAATGACTATATGAAAAAGGGCTTTTATTTTATTCATTACACACTAAATAAAACAAATTTTTATCCAAAATAGGTATTTATTATTTTACTGAAGATACGGTGTTTTAGAATTAGGCCGTCGATATGCTCGCAACTTTGATAAAGAGAGCCACTTCAATTGTGTGTGTGTGTGCGATTTGAACAATCGTTTGGTATGAATTGATTCTGGCGGATTCTTGTTGTTACAACGAATGACTAACTCTCATGGATATAAATACAATACATATTAGCACTTGAGAAAATACGAAAGTCTTTCTGAATTAAGGACATTTGAAAAATATGTCATCGGTAAAGAAGGAATCGCTAATTGTGAAAGCCGCGTCGTAAATGTCGTATGACTGAAAGATCGTCACTGATACAGTTATCAGGAAAGATAAAACTCGTGCAATTATTGAAGATATTCAGCGACGTCGAATTATACGGTCAAAAGCGTTAAAGAACCTCGTAAAAATGATACGTAAATTTATCGATTGACATCGAACTTTTTACGTAATTAAAGATCCGCTCACTAGAGCTCAGTATCTGCCGCGGGGCGCGACCGGCGCGACGTTGACAGCTCGTATCGTTTAGGTGCATTGACCTCCTACCTATACCTAAGAAGATAAACTGATTTAATTTCGCTGTTTATCAAGTCGGATTATTGAACATTTAAAACAAAGAATAACGTACACGCAGACGTTAATTATCTCAGCTTCTTATTTCCCCCAAAACTTCGATTATCTTTAGAAACCATCGAAAATAAAGCGCCTCTGACGGAATTCAATTGAATGTGCGAGCAAAACGAATAGGTAGAGCAATCGCCTATCTAAGTTCACGTGGTTCGTGGCTCTCGGTTCGACGTAACACGTGTTGGGTCCTTATATCTCTATGGTTGGGTTGAGCAGTACGTTTATTTAAAGAGAACGAAGGTATACTAGTTTCATCACAGAAACGGAGTTCTCGTCATAGACTCGTAAGAATAATTTATTATTAATCCGATACGTTTCAAAGACGTATTCCGCCGCGCGAAAAACTGCGATGATTCTGGCACTGTAAATTTGCGCGGGCACCTCGATTTACAGTATTTTACGAACAATCGCGCAAGGCACGTCCTGGTACGACAAGAATGAGCTGGCAAAATCGTTGTGTCCATTGTTTCCAAAGCTGTAAAATTTCACTTTCCAGCGCGAATTCTAAGGAATCAATCATCTAAAGCGTGGAAAGCTCTGACGATTCTGAAATCGCGCGTGGAAATTCGCTCGCGACGCATTTCCCTAACCTGCGCAAATCCGTTTCATAACCTAATTATTAGAAACAACATATTGTTGAACGTTTCTTGCGGGAAACGTATATCTATGTCTTCTGTTTTCATCTTTGCGCCTAATTTTCACTGCAATTTGTGTACACGCGTACAATTTACCGTACATCGTGAATATTACGCGCGTTTATCGCGCATCGGTTGGTCTGGAAAAAGTGGGAATGTAGGATATTAACCTTTAGAGGACGGGGATTTTTTAAAAATAGTTTGTGTTCTAGGGACCACCCCCGTCCTCTAATGGTCAAAGAGCATGGGTTCGTTGCTCGTACATATTTCCATTATCGGGATCGCGTTGCGTCAACGAAATTGTAGTAAATGATTGCATTTGAAAGATCGGAGCACAAATCTTCCAAATCAGAGCTTATGCTTAAAGGCGACAAAGAATTAAATTTTTTAAGACAAATGGACTGCCTGCTGAGTACTTTTTTATAACTGTTTTAAATAGTTTTATTATTCTTATTAAAGATATTACATTTATAATTAAATATAAATTCATCGAATTATATTTTATTCAGTTACTCTATATTTACACGTTTCAGTTTATAACGACCTAGCAGAGACGAGAGATAAATATTATCACCTTCGAATAAACGGCGTTTTTTTAAATAATATACAATCGAAAGCTGTAAAACGAAAACAGTGAACTCACCTTTCGAAGCACTTAAAGGTTGCCGAGGGGCAGAAGGGCTCTATGTGCTCCATATCAGCTTTGCCAAACGACATCCTAGTTTTCAAAGATCTCGCATCTGAACCCTCGAAAAGTGGCACTTTGACGAAAGATAAGCTGTTGAAGCGACGCAGGCAAAATGCGCAAAGAAATCACAGCAGCGGTGCTGTTCTTAGTACAGCTGATAGAAAAAAGCGAAAAATTTAGTCCCGATCAACTCAACTGCTTTAAACAACGTCTGGTCGAATTGTTGACGGAGCGTTTTAAGAATCACTGGTTTCCTGACAAGCCGTTCAAAGGTCAAGGCTATCGCTGCATTCGCGTGAACGGACATAACCGTAGGGACAAAATGTTGGAAAGCGCTGCTCACGCCGCCGGTGTTAAATACGAAGATTTGTCTCTGCCAGTTGAACTGACGCTTTGGGTCGACCCTCACGAAGTTTGTTGCCGTTTTGGGGAAAGCAAAGGATCGTACTGCACGTTGGCCCAGTTCAATGTCGAGGAGAAAAGTGTACCTATTTTGAAACTCAATGAAGACAATGCGGATAAGGAAAATAAGCCTGCTGAGGGATCAACTAAGATAGAGGTAAGAATAAAACTGTTTTCTTCTACCAAAAAAACATGATATAATTCCAGGACCAAGCCATGGTTCTCATTGTGCAAGAAAATAGTTGATGGGTTTGAGTAATAATTTTTTTCACGCAGAAAGAATTTCTCGTTCCAATGAAGATAATTTTGATTCAAGGATATATATATTCTTCGACTAAGAATCTGTATATTCTTAAAAATATTTAAAATCGTATATTCTTGATTTTCAAAACATATTTTTCGACATTAGAAATTATTTCACTCAGAGTACTTTGCAATAGTCTTCCTAAAACCCCCTCTCAATTTGTTTTCTCGGAATTCTGCATACTTCGTTAACGCTCCCACAATTATTTCCCTAAATTCACCGCTATATTCAACCTATCCGTTATTCATCGCAACAAATGGGCGATGATAGGTAAATTCTCGCGAATTTTCTTTCAGAAGTCTCTTTCGACTCCCAATACGGTCGAGCAACGGCATAAACCGAAACCATTAAGTTCTACCAATCAAAATCAACAACATTCAAATAATGGTACAGGTAGGAGACGCAATTTGCATAGTCCCCGACCACATCTTAATAGAAATCGTTCATGGTTCAACCACTCCTTCAGCATGGGTTATGGTTCCCATCCAATGAACCAACCCTGGTACAATGTAATGCCCCATCATTTTATGGGTGGCCCTTCACCTCCACCTTTCATGAGTCACCGGGGAAACAAGTGGGTACACCCTTCCTCCTTTCCTACAGGCCCTGCCCGTTTCCATCATTGGTCCCCGAAAGCTGCCCTTAAAGTATAAACGACCTCATCAAGACTCTCGAAGAAATCGGTTCCTAATTTAGCAAAGAATTTATCTAACGTCTTTCCCGTTTAATATGTATCCGTTGTTTCGCCATAAACGTTTTTTCGTCGCGCATCGTATCGTTTCTCGTTATTCGTAACCTGGTTATTTTTAGACTACGCAGGACAATCGAAAAATATATCGGTAGGCATAAATAACAAGGATTAGTCATTGAAATAACATTGAACGAGAAAGACGTAACGTACTTCTAGCGATTGATATTTCTAAATTAGGAACAGACTTCCTGATACTTAGTCAATGACCAAAAGCGATCGATTTTATGTATAAACGAACTTATTCGAAACCCGATAAGGCTTACGATTTTTTACGATGAGAAATGTTGCATTATTATATTATACACATGTGGATAGTTCAATGAATGATAATTATGTTTAATTCCGAATGCACTGTTGCTTCGAAAGCAATGTATTAGTGTAATAGTAGATGAAATGATGGTTTAGTTCGCGTATAAAAGAGAAAATAAAAAGAGAGGAATTCGCATTACGCATAAGGTCATCGAAGGTCGACATTTCGATATCAGTCGTCGCATCAATCACCGCGAACCTCGGTGTGCTGTTAATTTGAGATTTTTACGGTAATAGAACTCAAAATTATTAAAGAATTTGTCCAACCTGCTCGAAGTAGCTCAATGAAAAATTGTGAGCGAATTGTTTCCTTGTTCGCGGTTAGATGTGAGATTATAAAATTGTTATTATTCGAATGCAATTTTTCATCGAAAAATATTAGAGGTGGAATTGTTTAAAAAATACGGCTGTCCCACTAGGCTTTGAGATAATATCAAATGCGCGGTTTGTAAAACGCAATGTAGATTATTTATTTGGTAAATCAATCATATTAGGAAAAGGACTTGATGGCAGATTATCAAAATACGAGAGTGCTTTAAAATTGATTTCCAACTTCAGGAAGAGGTTCTCGTGGCACTGTAATGTTGACTGAACTTTAAGAACATTGACACGTACTACTATAAATTATTCTTCTGAAGCTAAACTTTTTCGAAATTAATCATCGCCTAGGGAATGCTTAATTTCGTCCACCCATTAATCATTTAAATATGAAAAAGGACGTTGCGAAAAAAATTCCTATTAACATTAGTAAATAGTACGTACTGTACTTTGTACTGGATAATGAATAGCTTTCTAATTGAAGGCTTAAAGATTCTTCAAAGACTATACGCTTTGATGAAGTAAAAATCATTTCGCATGGTACAATTTGATAGACTCTCGGACGATATTCATTAATTTACAGTATCCATTTATTACCATTGCATCTGTGTTACAGACCAGTCATGCAATATTAATGCATTTACCGATCATCAAAGGATTCTTTTTATTTACTGTATATAAATAAGTTAATGATGCTTTACCTTAATTGAGAGATATTTTTGTATTATACTTACAATGTCAAAGAATTTGAATTTTTAGTAGCTTAGTGGGACAGTTAGAAAGTCACATTTTATCTCGATAAAATGATAGTTCTTGTTATAATGCAATCGCCACACTTCAGTTGCACATAATCTGCAAACTAATATATATAGTACTCTATTTAAAAGCTTTAAGATAGTTTATGTACATAATTGCCATACCATCGTCAAAGCAGATGAGTACGGGAAAAAAACAAATGTGACTGAAGTATTAATGCGTTAGTTTGGAGACTGTTATATTTGTGTGCAATTGTAGTATTACTAGTTAAACAGGGATTCGTTTCTATTTACCCTTCTCCAAGTCATTTATCTATGTTAGAGTAAATTCCTAAAGACGTTATTTGTTAAACATCCTTCAATTATAAGCAAATATATGTGCATTAGAATAAATTTAAACATTAGATACAATTCTTAAGATGCTTCACCGTGCCGATCAAACAATTTCTATTTAAACTCAAATTTTGTGTTTCAGCTGTATAATTTTTCCTTTCCCATAGTCAATCGATTAATTTACGTATGCTTTGTGCATCGTCGGTGTTATTTATTGCACGATCACTTATTGTCGTAGGAGAAGCCAAGAAAATTCTTTACAAATATCTCTATACGAAAAATCAATAGATTAGAGTAGGTCGTATGACTAAAAAGAAATAATTATTCTCGCTTAAAGTATTAGCAAGTTTTTTATAATATCTATTTTATATTGAAAGAATAGATATTATGTAAGTATTTGTCGATGCTTCAAGTAAAAACAAACGCTATTTTATTCGTACAACTCATTACATATATATGTATAGCACAAAGCAAGATTGCATTCGGATATATTCTTTTCTTAAGTATTTTCTTCTTGGTACATATACCTATACCGTTGTTGTGTCGTCTATAGTAGAAATGTATCCTTTCCTTGTAATTCAAGAGAACCATTATCACACGTTACAATTGTATCAGCTCGTGCATTTTTTTTCTCAGAACTGAAATTTCCCATTGTTACGTTTGATATCATTTACTGCAATCAATGATCGTCATTAGTGGAAAATCAAATAATAATATGATTACTTGTACAGAGGTGAATAAAGGTGTTTATTATTTTATATTTTATGCAAAAAATAGCAAATTAATTAAAGTAACTTCTTTACTTTTCTAAGTAGCTGATTAAATCGCACCGCGATAGAACTGCAGCATGGTCAAGTAATTGAATCATGTCCTTTTATTTAAACGAAGCAATCGTAGCAAAAACCATGATGAGCTTTTATTAATGTGAAAATCTTTTATATAATTTGCACGAACCTTTAGCTGGCGTATCATTTAGGGAATGCAACTATCATTTAATTTTAATTTGTTGTCATAGGTACAAAATAATACGAAGCGATGTACGACGGCATTTTGGGACTTTGAAATACTGTGGTCTCTCTTTTTTTGTTTTATGACAAATACAAATTAGTAGGTGTCTTGTTATTTATGTACAGTTTTCCGGAATATAGTGCAAATATGTAGAGTTTTTAACGATGTTATGAATAATTATTAATTAAAGGGAAAATTATACATTTACTAATTATTACCGGAGATTTGTATACGACTGCGAGAGATATACTAAATCTCTTAGAACAGAAAGTCTAATAATAATTATTATCAGTTGGCTTTTGTAATTATCGTAGTAAATGAAAAAGAGGTCTCATTCGACACTCTCTTTAAAGATAAGGTGCGTTTATCTGTATGAGTAACGAAAAATGCTGACAATTTGAAATTATTATATACTACTATGTGTAGATTGATTCCTTTCCATTCACCGTGTTCAAAGAAAGTCCAGTTACGTCAATTGGGCTATTTAATTTCAAAAAGACGTGCAACCAATTTGTACAGCAACTCAAATGTACCTATTATTATTGTTATTAGTACTAGACCACTACTACTACTACTACTACTACTATTACTATTACTGTATTATGTTAATGTCAATAACAGATTACTATCACATAAAATAACGAAATACAAATATAATGCAATTAAAGATCAAATAAATAGTTTTGCAAATTGAAAAATGAAGTTAATCGAATTAATTTTACCTCTGTTGTGTTTTCGTGTGTTGTACATGGTTATCCTCATCGGTAGACTTGCTCTCAACTAAATTATATAATCTATATAAATAGATATAGTTTAAGCTATACATGCTGAAACGACGATCGATGAAATTATATACAAAATTAATGAATGAGAAAAAGTATAGGTATAAGTAGAGTTCTTTTATTTTCATTGTGTTATATAGCATGTAGTAGTTCATTCTTTTTGCGATGTATATGCATACATAGCGCCTTTCATCTTTAATTGTTAACTTGACAAAAAAGTGTTATACTGTATGCACTGCATGTTTGGAGTAGTAGTTTTTCTCTCCTTTAAAAAGCTAAAATTGATACAGTTTCGATATAAAGTACAATTTTTATTCATATTTTCCAACTCTTTTTTAATGGTTTATCTATAATATCTTACACTTATTAATACATGTATTTATCGTACTACAACGGCACGTTGAAAACGACTGAATACCTCAGGACGATCGATCGAAACATCGGCTCAACATTACAAACGAAATGTTCAACAATAACTTATAATTGTTGTATAATTGGACAATTTATAATTGTCTATGCACAAACATATCCAAGACTTTGGTACTAAAAACATTGATACCGATTCTCTAAAATATAAAACAACAATGCTTGTAGTACCTTACCTTGAACAGTGAAATTTTATAATACAATAAATTAGCGCGTTTTATCCTAACTGTACACCGGAAAATATTTCCCGTTGGTTTTACTCAATCGAAATACATTTCATAGACATAACTTATTCTGCGATAAATCTTAAAACTCACGTTTGTCGTAAAAATAATTGTCCAGCTGGATATTCAGTCAGGAATTCCCTAGTTTATACACGGTTTGAATCAATTGCTTTTTGACGATTCATGATTCACCAACTAGAAAACGTAAAGCCATTAATGTATAAATCGTAAACTAAGGTCTTCCTCAGTGAACGGCTTTCCAAATAGATATAAATCTCCCAAATCTCGGTATAAAGATTCTATCGATTATATATAGAGATCGTCATATCTATAACTTACAATAATTTAACGTGAACATACGTAAATGTATCAACAAATTTTGAAACACGTCTAACACAAAAAGGCTGTCACAACGCATATTGCAGGATTATAATAAATTCAGACTGGCAAAGTACTACCTTCTAGGACTGTTATCGGATCTGCTACTCGAAACTGCGTCCTGATTTCGGTGAGAACTCGTCGATACCTGCAACTCATCGTCATTGCGACGAACCGTATTCAAAGAATTGCGAAACGATGCAATCGTGTCTCTAGCCGCTGCCGAAACTGCCTCAGACGATAGCATCGGATTGAAGTGTCTTTGAGCGAATTGATGTAACGTGTTTATGGAGCGCGACAAGGGAGAATCGTTTCTGCCATTATTCACCGCAACGGATTCGTTGTCTCTTGCGTTTTCCCTGATATTAGCCCCGGAGGTTCGGTGCGTTGAATTTCGCTCCAGGTCGTTTCTCGACGTCGAATGACCGCTCAGCATGTTCATCACGGATTCGAGATGTCGGTCCCAACTCGAGTTTGAGTTTGTCCGTCGTATACTGCCGGTGACGTTTGAACTAATTCTACTGACGTCCTGATGTCTGACGTTCGTCGAATACGGCGAATGTCTGTGCTGCCCCAATCTCCTCGACAAACTGCCCCGTCGGCGTTCGTCGCTCGTAGACGCGGAGATCAAATTGGCGAGATCGCTTTGAACGTTTAGTTCTCTTTCGATATTGTTGATCCTACCCTGCTGCGTGCGTATGCGGAATGAGATCAGCCGATCTACTATCGCATCTCTGAACCTACTTTGCTGACTCTGACGAATGAGCTCGCGCACGGATCTGGATAATTCGCCCGACGATACTCGGTTCGCGGTGTTTGCAGACCCTCTGTTACTACTTCCGGTGGGAAAGAGTGATCGCACTTGACTCGCCGCCAGGACATTATGTCTGTCTTGTAAATCCGAGCCTGCGCTCGGCGGTGCTCTACTGGTTCGCAAGTCGCTGTATATTCTACTTTGAACGTCCGAAGAATACAAACTACCGTCTTGGTTATCGGCAAACGGCGAACGTCTCTGCTGACTGTTGGAACCGGGAGGTACGCTTATTCGAGACGCGTTCGGATCGGTGCGACTTGATTGCAAGGGTAAACGAGGCGTACCGCTTGAGAGAGACTGTCCAAACGAAAAGTTCGAATTCTGCAGTATCGTGTTAACGACGTTCTGCGATGACGAGGAAGACTGTCTAGCGGCGATGCTGACACTCGGGGCTTCTCTACTACCCGAGGAATTACTCGGATTGTGCAATCTATTGAGACCTACCGAACGCGATCTATCGTCGAACAAATCTCTCATTGACCTCGCGGGTCTGGCTGCTGGATCGGGCGGATATAAGTCGGCTCTTGTTCTCGATGAACCGTCCGCCGAAGCAGGAATTGCGCCTCTACTCATCACGTCAGGGGAGCTCGATGTGACATTTGGCGTGCCTCGTGGTTGCACCTGATTGAGAATGATATTCACTGACGATGCGACAGCGTTCGTCGAATTCTGCTGAGCGCTCGTTTCTCCGCTTCTCTCGTGTCTTTGTTGATTCTGTGATGAATTTAGGAAACAGAAAGACTCTTGATTGGTTTCATTATTGCCTTCCTCAAAGTAGTTAAACATTCAATCCTCATCAGTTCGAGCGTAATATTCTTACCTGATCACCCGCCGACGACCTGTTTCTCAAACTGCCCCGTACTCGGAGCAGAATGCCTTCTCTTCTGTTAGGGCTGTGATTGTGTTGTCTCAGATTATCCCTCGGGATCAGATGTTTAAATCTATCCAACTCCGCCGGCGTCAACTCTCGGAGATCGGAGTCAACTCTGTGCACGGGTATTTGACCGTACAGCCGGGGTTGTGGCACCAGTGGACTCTGCTGCTGCTTCAATATTTCCTGCATTTGTTCCTGCAAGTATGCGAAGGGGAAAATGTGAATGTGCACAGATGTGAGTAATTTTGCCAAAGAACGGTTTTCAACGAGGTAAAATCGCAGTTTACCTGAAGCGTAACTTGTTTGAAAAAATCTCCCAAAGGTTTCCCTTCCTTTTTCTCGTCTTTTTTTTTCTCCGTTTTTTTATCACAGCATTCTTCCTTGGAATTGTCTACATCAGGTACAACTTGTTCTTCTTCGCCGATGACGGCGGGAACTTTGAAGGTAGCTATTATGGCAGATAACGAGTCGAGTACTTGCAACGCCGTTAGGCGTCGACTCGGTTCTAAGACGAGGAGATTCCTTATTAGTGATGTGGTCCCATCGGAAACTCGACCGTCACTGAAAAGGAAAGGATTACATGTTACAAATCAAAATTTTTCAGAAGGCAAAGTGTCCAGAGAAAACTCATCATATGAACTTCTACTTACTTCGGTATGTGATAATTAGCTGCTTTTATTTTGTTGAACAATTGCGTCGGACTGCTGTCGTAAAATGGAAATTGACCGTACAGCATGGTAAATAGAACGACGCCTAATGCCCACATGTCGGATGGCTTTCCCAAATACGGCTTCCCGCAGAGAACGTCCGGAGAAATGTAAGCCGGGGAGCCGCGTTGATCTTTCAACAAGTCATTTTCGCTAGCAAGATGTTTTCCGAGACAAAAGTTTGTGATTGTCACCTTCAAATAAAACGCATCGTCAATTGTTCAATTTTAAATTGATTTATATAAGAGAAAAATGTGAAAGGTCTCGCATAATGGATACGAGTTCAGATAACGCACCTTTCTCGTTCTTCGATTCAAAACCAAATTTCCCAACTTCAAATCCCTGTGGACGATATTTCTCTTATGCAGACAAGCGACAATTCTCACGGTATCGGTAAAAATTATAAGTGTCTCTTTCTCGGACAATTTTTTCTCTCTGATGACGTGATGTTGAAGATTGAGTAGTTCGTCATTTCGCGGATTGAAATCATACGCCGTCAGACAGTCCAGCACCAAGCACAAACGCTTTTTAACTTTTCCGGTATAAACTATACCAGAAGCAGTCTTTTTTTCCTCTAATGCGCAATCCTAATAACGAAAGAAGAATCAACGCTTATTACCATGACGCAATATCGAGCGAACGTTCTACCGAAACGAAAATAATTACTTTAAAGAATCCATGATGATGTACAACACCATCTTGATCCTGCAATAAACTCAACAATGAATACTCCGCGTGCAAGAGCATTTTTCCTTGCCTGTCGTCTTGCGTTTCATATTCGTTCTCGTCTTTTAGTGTTAAAATCTTTATCGTATAAAACTTGTTGGAGCCGCAATTTCTGGCCAAGCACTGTACGATGCTTTTGACGGGGGACGTTCCGATCAAAGGCCCCAACAAATAAGGCCCGGCCCTCTTGACCGCTTTAGGTGAAACTGGAGTGCCTGGTTTAGGTATTTCGATCCCCATGCCTTGCTCTTCCTTTGAGGTAGACGGTTTGGACAAATTTATCCACGTTCTCGTTGACATTTTCTTAATATTACTGACCCATCCGTTCGTCTTGTTACAATTAGTACTCAGTTCTGGAACTTCCTGTGTCTCGTTGGATTTGGACGAATTGTCCTCTTCAATGAAATTCGGATTATCTATGGTCGATTGACTCGCGACGGGGCTGCCTTCTACCCCGAGAGGATGTTTGACGGTAGAAATACCATTCTGAATGTTCTCATCTACAGTTAGAGGCAATTGTATCGAACTATCTTCCAAATTACTCGACGTATCTAAGATGACAGCTTGGTTGAGTTGAATGTTAGATTCTGGTACACTTTCCCGAGCTTCGGCATCCTCGATGATATTACTTCTGAGAATGGAGTTATCGCTAATTCCTGCATCGTTTTCAGGGTAAGGCACGTTGATGCTCATGTCGTATTGATCGTTCAGAATTTCATGGCTTGGTTCTTGAGGATCTACTGTGTCCATAACGCGTTCCATGGCATTTCCAGAGAGTATCATGTTGTCGTCCGACTCGCTTGTATCCATTGGGTCAAAATTATCGCTGGGCGAGCTCGACATGACCGCTGACGTGCTGGCAATGTCGTCCATGGTGAGTGTTATTGCTGCAATTCAAAATGAAGATTGTGTGAAGCGACTGGTAAATTGCTGGTGTAATAATTGTCAAAACCTAATACTTCTAGGAATACTCTTCTGACAATAATTATAATGGCCTTTGATGAAAATAAATCTTTCGAATTTCAATAGTTATGTAGTTACACATTTTGATCACATTAGGTATAAAAAGCTATGAATATGTCTCAAAATATTTTGTACAATTATACGCCCATTGACTGACGAACAAAACTAGCAAAATATCATTTTTAATCGTTTCTTCATCTTGTGCAATATGACATATGTGTGAAAATTTGACATACGCTGTACGTAATTTGAGACGAAATGAGACGGAATCGATTTAAAGGAGCGCAGAAGAAAAGGGACGTTGAAATGCCAGAGCTGTAGACGGAAACGTAAAACGAAAGCATTGCATGAAAAATATTATATAACCTATTGTCCTGAATTGTTGTCAATTCAGTGGTGCGCAGTTGTGCAGAACTGACTTATCGAGCGAGTAAACAATGTCACTTGATGTATCTACGTTTAAAAAAGTTGTAGAATAAAAATTGCGATACTCTCTCTCTCTCTCTTACCGCATGAAATTTCGTTGCGATAAATTCGGAGCGAGTTATCTTACTTTGCCAAGCACACGAATAAGCACAGCCTACATTGACGTTCTTCCTTGTGTCCGCAGGATAACGTGGGCATTGCAAAACAATTATCTCTTCATGAGTTTCACTTATGCAATCGTACGTAATTTAACGCCATTTCAAAAATATAATGAAATGTCACTTCGAATTGCGTGGACCGAAGACTTTTAAATGTATTTCACATTGAATTAAAGTGCATTTAAAAACAGATGGTCTGCTGATGTCGAATTATGTACTCGATAATCACTCGCGATCAATCTCATTTCGATGATTTCGATGGTCGAACATTCACTTATCGAAAAAGCGCGGTATAGTTTCATGTCGCGGTCTTTCCGGCCATTCGAAAGTAAAAACCGTAAAAACCTTGGCGCTCGAAAATATTCCTTTAAGTGATTCATTATCATTTTATTAATATTACACTTAAATAAACCTTTTACTTTATCAGAACCTATTTCGCACCTCTTATTCATTTCGTACGTGAGGTTTGTTCAAACGTTCGCCGGTCGTTATCACAATCGTGCGTGCAACTCGGGTGCCACCATTGGACGCTTGAAATTTGACTACAAGAAGTGTAGTTATTCCACACGGCACTTCGGCGTTCGTGATTCAGCAGAAGTAATAGTTTTTCATCGGCCAACACACAGCTTATTACCGAGTCAGAACATTCTCGTTTCTACGGTTCGCCAAAGCGGTAGCGAAGAAAATCTCGAAAATGACCATCAAGGCGGTGTGCGTCCTTCAAGGAGAAGCTGTGAAGGGCACTGTTTACTTCGAGCAAGCTGTAAGCCGACTCCTAGATTTTGCAACGTTCGCACGTTCAAATAATTTGCTAATCATTGACTTATTGATCCAGGGCGATTCGCAACCCGTCAAGGTTACCGGAGAGGTGACCGGGCTCCAGAAAGGCCTGCATGGTTTCCATATTCACGAGTTTGGCGATAATACCAATGGTACTTGATATGTTAAAAAAAGGAGAAAAATTTAATCGCGTGGAAAGACTAATCGTTATCGTAGCAGATATGATTATGATTAATTACCGGCTTGGTCCATGATTTCTTTTTTCGATCTATACATATTTATCGATTAGCTTTTCTAAAGATAATTACTACCGCTAGGTTGCACCAGTGCTGGACCACATTTTAATCCGTTGGGCAAGGAACACGGCGGTCCCAATGACGCTGTGCGTCACATCGGCGATTTAGGAAATGTTGAAGCCGGAGCAGATGGTATCGCCAAGGTCAACATAAGCGACAAACAAATTCAGCTTCAGGGTGCTCACAATATCATCGGTAGAACGCTCGTGGTACGAAATCTAGAGATAGCTATTGGCAGGGAAATAGATCTGTCCGAATCACGCTTAGATTTCATCCGATTTCTACTCGACTGTGTTGAAGTTTAAACTCTGCTGTTTAATATTTACAATCACATTAAAATTGCTATACCAGGTTCATGGCGATCCTGACGACTTGGGCAAGGGTGGTCACGAGCTGTCCAAAACTACTGGAAACGCAGGCGCTCGTCTCGCTTGCGGAGTCGTCGGAATTACGAAGGCAGCATGAATCGGCAGTAAAATATAAGCCAAAGAAATCTCGAGATAATCGTTTTGAGTAATCTATAAGAAACTACGGCACGTATAGATCCCGAATCATTCCCTCTGTTATCAATATTCTTGAAGATACATATATTATACCAGTAATAATTTTTGATGTACCTACTCATTCTCAATGAAATCTAAGAGAATATGTAAGCTTCGGATTGGTGATCAGTTATTGTGAAAGCCTTAAATAATAAACATTGAAACATGATTTGATTTTGATTTTATTACAAAAGCAACGCAAAAATAAGTATAATACGAAATATATAATTTGTTCGAACATAATACATGTTAATTGAATATACAGCCATTCGGTAACAAATACGAAATAAAAATATCTTGTTGCAATTCAATTGCAAGACTACTGTTTAAATTGTAGTTTTTAAAAAATACCTCATCGCAGATGATATACGCACGTCTATACCGTGCAATCGCGGTATCTATCAAATAACTGTAAAAAAGTTTATACTCGAAAGTTAGAGTACTGTGATCCCTTAAAAATACTAAAATATAGTTCTTCAGTATCATACAGTCTTATTGGCGCTGCATTATACTCGTATCATGCTATACCTATACTCTTACAACACGATACTCTCTGGAAATGCCTTAAAACGCGTTAAAGATGTGTCTTTAACTTCCTCCAGTAGATCCGTAGATCCTCTAGAACCAAGCCATGAAATTATGAACGATCAATACGATATGAACATCAACGTGCCTTACGCTGAAAACGAGGCCGGAATTAGCGATAACTCCATTCTCTCGGTAGGGCCTGTAGGAAAGGAGGAAGGGTGTACCCACTTGTTTCCCGGGTGATCCAAGAAAGGCGGAGGCCACCGATAAAATGATGCGGCATTACGTTGTACCAGGGTCGGTTCATTGTCACTATTTGTCCGCGTATGCGGCACATTTGAATTAATCTTCACCCAGTCTCGGTGCCTGGGTGTGAACACCCAGTAAAAAGCAACGAAAATTCTAAGAGCTTCTAAAATATGTTGTATCAAAAATACCACATTTTCAGCCTCACGATGTACACAATTTTATACACAAAAAAAAACAGGATGATAATTTCTTTTTGGGTAAAAATAAATATGGCTTAACTACAGAATTTAGAATTAGCTCCACGGAAACGATAAACTACAAATTTTCTGTAATGATCACTTCTGTATCTACATGATTTCTATTCTGCGCCCATCATTTATGGAAGTTAAAGCATATTTATTTACATATGTACTTTAAGATTTTATTCAACGAACTAATATCTATCCGTTCGTCTATTGTAAGTTATAGCTCTTGCTCTGAAACTACGATCAGATCTTCCACTGTAAACAGCTACAGGTGTATTAGGTGGCATATATGGATAAGTTCGCTCTTTGAACAACATTAAAATGAACCAAAAAAAACTACTGACACATCTCGCAAAAAACTCTATTATCCCTAAAATAATAGGAGTCGCGGTTTGTAAGGCAAATGATAATTCATGTATCAATTTCAGACTGTAGTCACCGAGGTACCACACAGCATTCACAAGAAGTGTAACTAATGTCATAGTAAGAACCGAGAGAAACTTAATTGCCTCACGAGTGTTTTCAAAAGTCAGGATCTGAAAATGTGTAGGAATAATCAGGATTGAGTGAAATTCTAAACTGTTTATATCAAAACACAGAAAAGGAAATGAATTACACGAGAGACAAATGCTATAATTTTAACGGATCTTACTTCTTTCAAATTGATGTCAGGCCACTCTAGTCCTTGAAGCGCTTGGCATTTATTAGGCTGGAATTGCCTTAACTGTTGCAATTCTAAGAGCACCTCATTATCTTGGAATATGATGGAGGAAACTTTGAACCAATGACAACCTAATGGAACTTCTTTTAAGTTTACCCATAAACAAAAACCTTTGGGTGTTCCATCATAGCTATCATCTACACATTTAATTACAATTATTTTTACATCGTATCCAGTAAAATAAGATGTAGAGAGATCTATGTTTTTATAAAAAATAAATCTTACTCGTAATCCCCAGCCATTTGTCTAAATCGCAGTTAAGGAGAACGTGATTTTTAAACTGTTTTAAGGATTCTATTAATTGTGTCTCCTGGGCATCTACTACAATGAGATCTCTGTTCAAAAATAATAAAGAAATTATTAAAATATATGAAGGATAGGGTGACTTCGCCGGGTTTCAACCAGATTACATTAGTTTGGTTTTCAACATAACTGTTTAAAGTAAAATATTTACATATCGAATCCACAGGAACTATAGAATTGGCCTAAATGTTAAAAATGTATCTATATCTTTCTGAAAATTAAAAAATATGCATATTATAAAAAATGCTGTTTTTCCCCATTCTTGACCACCCATTAGTTTTAAACCGCAAGGGGGTACCACCTCTTATAAATGTAGTTGAATGGTGGATTTATGCAGTGGCGTAGTCAAAAATATTAAAAATGCGCTGATATCCTTATTTTCTTTAAACCTGGTCGAAAACAGGGTGCGGTTGGCTAACCGGCGAAGTCACCCTATACATACATAGATGTACTGATGTTATATGGAAGGTATAGAATATGTAGTACCTGTACGTTTTCAACAAAGGTACATAATGTCTTTCTACATATTCTCCGACAAAAACTTTATCTCGTAACTCTGTATCGAACCACCGAATTTGCTGGCTTGTATCTTTAGTTGAGATGGATCTTTTTAGTTGCAGGGGACTTATAATGGGTGATCTGTTCATGATTCCTATGAGACGACTTTTTTATAATGTGCCAGGAGTAAAGATTGTGGTATAGGTGTAACTGAATTAATTTAAACCTGCAATTTTACGAAGTACAATTAGTGTAGAGTAATAAATGTGGTGAATGTTGACACTTCTTCATGAAATACACGTAGCAGATCGCCAGTAACATCTTTTCATTTTGCTCGATAAATTGACTCGATGATTACAGTAAATCGGATTTCAGAAATGCCTTTTTTCCACTGTCTTTCAATATTTGTTTTGTCTTTACCGTTGTTTCGGAGACCATCGAGATCGAATCACGAAGTAAACATAACCAAAAGTTCACTCCGGAAATAACCAAACTTTCAGACGTTCCGACGCGTCCGAAGTTAGCATATGATTCGTATATCGCGAATATTTCGATATATTTCTTATTTACTTAGCAACTGTCAATTGTTCAGCACCTCGAAGAAAATAAATTTCAATTTTTCTGTAGTAGAAACGAGAAACCGTGGAAATTATTTTGATTCGATCATCTGCAGAGATCAATTATAGCGCGATGGTTTCATCAAAAACGTCTTCTTCATTCAAGAAGTTTCCCTTTTTAGTTCACAGTAATCAGGACTACAGTAACGATAAACAAGAAAGATGAGAGTTGTAAGTATTGTATCTCTACAGAGAGACGCGATTAATATAAATCATAATTTGAGTTAGATCATATACCTAAGTATCTACCTATGTATGTTTCTTACTGCAGTGGCAACAACACGATAAAAGATCGCGTTTGTTGATACCTGAAAGGTCGAAAAGGTCTGCAGCGCAGAAATTAAAGGCTTTGATTTCTATACCACTTCGGCTTCGACAATCGTCAATTTCAATATCTTCCAGGATTATGAGAATCGAGGTCTTTGAGTACAACGGCATTTTAGGTATGCGCTACATTTTTAAATAACTGAACATCCTTGTAAGATATAATAATATTGTTAACACATTGCATGCGGGAAACGTACTTTTACGTTTTTCGTAGTCTGCCACTGGAGAGCGGGTCTTGTAAAAGTACGTATTTAGTAGATTCGTGCTATATAAATAATTAATTATTTTGAAAATAAATTCATTGCACCTCTAAAAGGCTGAATTAATCCAAATATTCCTAATTTATTTGGTCCTTTTCGTCATTGAATAGGTATATCCTAAAATTTTTCGCTCTATTAATGTAAAAAATGACATACTAATTAAAATTATTATTACTACATTAATTCTATAATTATTATATTAATTATATAATTTATTAAACAATTTATTTCTATTTGTAGTCTAGAGAGCGGGTATCGTATAAATTCACGAAAAAACGCCCGCTGCATGCTTAAGTCCGCGACGATATATAACCGCATGCAATGTGTTAAGATTATGTTTCCCGCGTTTCAATTTCCTCTTTTATCAAGAGACACATAGGTAGATATTCTACTTTATCTCATTTTATGTATGCTCTTCTTCAAACAAAATTTATTGCACGTTTTATGCATACAAATATGTTACACGGAAAAACTTAATACGGCGAAATAATTTATATTCGGTTTGCTTACGACCAGTGGGCTTCTCACATTACGCAATGGCATCATCCCTTGACATTGATTCAATGCCTAGAGCGTTATTTTCACTCGTTTCTTCCTTATTTTCAGATGCTTGAGTATTTTGTTTATCATCATAGCCCTCTTGATAATTTTGATATTCTTGCTCGCTGTACTGCATTTCCGGATATTCCCCTTGCTGTTTGTATCGATTGTCATCAACGTATTCTCCCTGTTCGTGTTGTTTTGAATCGTATTGATCGAACTCCTGATTGTACTCTTGATTGTACTCCTGATTTGCGTATTCTGACTCGTAATTTTGACCATCCACCGGGTAATTTCCATGCATATCGTATTCCCTTGCATCCTGCGCGTCCAAAGTTGCTCCGGTTTGCGAAACATTCGCGGAGGGGGCGTATTGCTGTGGATCTGCCGCTTCGTGTTGTTCTTGAGGGTTTATATACTCTTTGGTATCTTTGAGTGGGTAATTTGTTTCCCGATTTCCTTCCATTTGATATTGTTCTTCCACTGGCTGCTGATATCCCTCGCGTTGTACGCGAGTAGATCCACCTTCAATTTGTTGAGTATTATATTGGATTTGGTTCACTGGCGATTGTTCGTATGACGAGATAATTCCATGGTCCTGTATCGTTGGCTGTGTGGCCGCTTTGTGCGAAGTATCTGAATTGGGAAGAAAGATATGTGATCTTTGTTTTACACATTTAAATTGTCGTAGTTTGGTACCTTTTCTACTGTTGATTGTCTCTTGTATTTTGGACGACAAGTATTCTATGTTACTTTGAAGGTTGGCCATTTCTTCCCTAAACAAATTTACAAGCACAGATGAATTTCACACATCGTGATGAGTGAAGTTTTATATCCATTCCTATTTCGGTATTACGCGAATAAATGTAAAGATTGATATGGTATTTCAAAGTAACGTCTAAAAAATGGAATAATGTACCTAAGTATCTCTAGTATCACGTGATTTATATATTTCATTGAAAGTTCATACATGTGCTATTACTGTGCTGGTAGAGGCTCCTTGGAGGTGTCGGAGCGACTTGACTTCTTTTTCGGAATAACTTTTACTTTGAGATCGACTTTAACGGTGCGGTTCTTGTTCGGAGGTGACGCGGTCATGCTGACTGTTCCAGCATCTCTCTCAACGACCTTCTCAACGACCCCCTCTGCCAACACAGAATAGCCGCAGAAGTATAATTGCCGGTTATTTCATAGCTCGAGAGATTTAGTCGAAGTTTTCCAAGTAAAATCGCGTAATCAAGAATGCAGCAAAGCAGCGATATATCGATTGCCCAGGATAACAATGTTCTAACTCCGTTTATATAAATTTCACAGTAGTGGGCAAAGAAGAGAACTTAACAAGTGCTATAATATATAAAACAATATATCAACGTAAACCTTCTTTGTACACGAAAGTAATGTACAAAAAAGTTTACGTTGATATATTGTTTTATATATTATAGCAGTTGTAAAGTTCACTTCTTTGCCCACTACTGTGAAATTTATGTAAACGGAGTTAGAACATTGTTATCCTGGGCGGTCGATATGTCTACATAATCACTAGAACTTTCATTGAAAAGTGGCTGTTTAGTCCACGGAAGCATTAGTTTAATGAGAAATTTAATAAGTGGATAAACGTTTGATATCAAGCTGAATATCACAGTTTTAAAATTCTTTCTAAATATTGCATCACAAGTCACATTGTAGCGATGAAGCGACAACAATGAAAGAGAAACAGACGAATACTTGTGCTTGATGCTGTTAGCTTCCAAACGTTGTGTGAGAGATTGGCATTCGGCAGTCAGTTGAGAGACGAGGGTGGCCTGATTGGCTAAACCATCTTCTAGACCGGCCACTGTAGCAGCTAAGAAATTCAATTCCATCAGTCAATTTTCGATAAATTGACCAACTTCATCTCTGCCCATGCTAGGCATAATGTCAGCATGACTGCCGATTTCTCACACAATTGTCGCGTCTAACGTAGCACCGAAATTGATCGAACCAATCTTAATAGTAGGTATATTCACTCTCGAGTGACAATATACCTAACACAGGCATATTTGCTTATACCTTACCATGCTTCGTCTCCACATCCATTATCATCGACGTTAGCTCTTTCTCGGCTTCCGGTCTGGGTGTGACTGCCGATGTCCGAGTCTCGTCAACGCGGATCATTTTGTTCATGCCGATCTAAAGATATATTATTTATCGAATAGATTCGTTGCGCGTAGTTTTTTTTTTTCCATTAAAAGCCCATGCTGCTCAAAATAATTAATCCAAAATCACGTCACCTCTTTCTCTAACGATGCGATTTGTTCGGACAGTCTCAGATTCTCTCTTCGACAGTGAACCAAATCCGCGTCCGCCCTCTCCAGTCTTTGCTTGTACGAATTTATTTCAGCTTGCAATCTGCTCTGCTCTTGACGCGCTTGCCTTTCGGCTCGCTCGGCGGACAATTTGGCGGCCGATACTTCCTGCTCCGCAGCATCCTTCTCGGCTATAGCTTGGCTCAGGTCACTTTGCAAGCTCGCTGTTCGAAATAGCAGAGTAACATCTTGTATAAGAAATTCGTAATACTATTGCATGACAGTTTACCGCGAATCATTGCGAGAGCAGGTCAAGGGAAAAATATTGATAAGGTTTGATGAAGCTTACATATCTTACTCTGCAGCTCTTTCTTCAAATCGTCGATCAAAGCGTTCTTCTGCGCCAAGTCCCTTCTGAGATCGGCCAACTCTCGACGCTGCTTCTCAGACTCCAATTGAGATTTGCTGGCGGTGTCCCAATGCGAGGCAATGTCGGCCGAAAGTTGTTCGACTTGTTGGCTGTATCTGCGCTCGACTTGATGCCTCTCTTCGGCGATACGCCTACTCGCATCTTGAGCAGCTTCCCGCAGCTTTTCATGCTGCCTGTCGAGCTCCTCTCGCAGTCTCCTGATCTCCGCCTCAGCTTGAGTTTTCTCGAACTGAGCCTGCTCCACGAGGTCCAAAGCTCTCTTTCCCTTGTGCGCCGTATCCGCTTCTCGTTCGCGCATCGCGGTCAGACTCCTCTGCAGGTCTTGCACTTTCATCTCGGCTTCTCGCTTTTCTCTTTGAGCCAGCTCCAATTGCGCCTTCAACTCGGGATTACCGTCGCCCGCACCACCTTCCGTTAGTCTCTTCAAATTGGCTTGATTCTCGTCGTGAGCTTTGCGCAGTTCCACCCTCGCTTGCGTCAATTGAGCCTCCAGCTCACTGATTCTGGACTCGAACACAATGCTCGGACCTTCCAAGATCTTCTGCAGCTTTACTCTTTTCCCTTTAGTTTCGGTGATGGCTCGCGGAACTTCAAAGTCTTCGGGATCGTTGTTCTCCTCTTCCGAATTCTTGTACTCCTCGATAACTGATTTTAAGAAGCTGTTCTTGTTTTTGCCTTGCAATGCTTCGTTCTCAGCAACTACCTACAATTCATAAATTAGGTATATTTTTTTACGATAGAGACACATTTCTATATGCAGTCTTCCGCTACTATCGTCAATGCCTGAGTTTTCAGGGGAAATATCGATCGAATTACAAAGTAGGCATCGGCATATTTCTTTGGTACCTCTCTAACTTTACCAAGCAAGTTGGTTAGCTCGTCTCTGCAATATTGAGACTCCTTCTCCAACTGCTCTATATACTCTTCCTGACGCTCGATGAAAGATGTCAACTCTGGAGGTACCGATTGTTGGTCACCGGAAGCCAAAGCCAGGTTACTGCACGCTTTTGCCAGGTGGATATTTCGAGGTCGCGATAAGTATGAATCGGTCCTCGAAGGAAAATTTCCGACGAAAGTTTTTCTGTGAGAGTTCTCACTCACGATACTGCGATCATCGGTATCATCTCCAGACTCGTTCATTCTGAGATTACTGCTGCGATCGGTACTTCTACAATGGAACAGCTTTCTGTAATAAAACTACGATCTTATAGGATGTCGATTTTGATCACTTTAGAATAGAGTATGCGTTCATTAATTATTTATTATCGACATTTTTAGTATCGGTTTTTAGTATTTTTATAAAGCGATTTCTTACCCCGGCATTCTTGGAGCGTAGGATTCTGCCAGTAAATATTTTAGCTTGGAAACAGCCTCTCTGTAAGCCACCTCTGTATAATCAGGTGCCTTTTTCTTTGTCCCGTCCATTTTCTGGAATCCATTTATCTTTCTGCAAAGCAATTTTACAATGAAGCGCGGTGTAAATATTTGCTAAACGGTGAAGAAACCTTTGAACGATAATTTCATTTTGAATGCAGGGAGGGCTCTTCCTTTTTCATATCGTCGACAGTACGAATCTCCAGACCATGACGGAAAAAATTTATACCACTCTCTCTCTATGTGCGAACTACTATGCTTAATTACGCAGTAAATTACACAAACAATTATCAAAATACGTGGTATGGAACAAATCTTAGTTTCGCGTAAACTACAGCTTTTTACTTTTAGAATGTAAAAAAAACTTGAAAGTTTTAATTGATTGTAGGAAATATATTATGAGAATCTACAAATTTCTAAGAATTTCATTGTTTGTAGCGAATCGTAAGTCAATGGTAAATATTCTTTAAAGGTAATGTGTGTGATAGAAACGAGTTAGATCCGCGTAGTTTTTTTCCGCCAGGGGAAGTGCTCTTCAAGAGCTTAAACCGAGTTCAAGGACTTTCGAGTCCACTATAGATCCTTTACATTTTTTCATGTATCGCGTTATTAGCGTTGGACTAAAGTTCTTCAAAAAATTTAACGGGTGTATTTTATTCGAAACGAAATTATAATCACCTTGATTTCAGTCGCTTCGATCGACCATATCCCATAGAGTCCAAGTTTGATAAATTCGCCACAGACTTCGGCTTTAGATAAGATCTCAGAGGAAGCCTCGGTCGTGCCAAGTAGGTGCCAGGATTCGTGGCGGCCGGTGCGGTTGTCGACGAACCGACGTAGCGGTTGCGACGGCCGTAGCTGCTCGTTCCTAGCATGCCGGGTACACTATGGCTCCTGAGCGGAGTACCACCCCTAAATATAACCGAGCACCTCAATCGATGCGTACTCGGTACGCTCGTCCATGTTCATGTTAATCGCGAGACGACTGGTTCGGCCAAGTTGAGTTAGGAGAGAAATCGAACTTTGGTTTCGTCGGCCGTAACCAGAGCCTGGCAGTGAATCGCGTGCAGAGAAGCCATCCGTCCGTCGGAGGGGACAGGCACCGTACCATCGCATTATTCCGCATTTCGTGACTTAAATGATTTTCTGGTATCCGGAAGGTACTAACGTAGTGCGTGCGTACTGTCGCTTCGTGGAAAAGAAATCCATTTTCTTCATTTAGACGTCTGTTCGGAACTGACTTAAGTAACGGGTAACGGGCGGAAATTGATTGCAGATCCTCAAAGAACAATGAACGTCGAGCTTCTGATTAACGCTGAAATGATCGTTCTGTTGCGTTTTACGTAAAACTAGATCAATTTTTGCTAGCATTAGAATTTGCGGGTTTTACTGTATTTCAAAAAATACTCGATTTAACACTTTTCAAGCAGGGGAAAGAAGATGGGGCAAAGAAAAAGTGCGGCAGATAAATTTCTCATATTAATTTGTACTAATTTATTTATTGCAACTCTGGTAACATGCATATTTGTTTGTCAATTTTCAATTGTTGTCTCCTATTAATATATCACAGCATGTAAATAATACATACTAATTAAATATCCTCGAATTGATGCACATACACTTACATAGAATCAAATTCATTTATCATTTTCACTCACGATTTGATAAGGATTAATCGAATGTGTTGATTAATATTTTGCGCCTAGTTCAGAGTCTAGAGATTCTTAAATTTGAGGGAAAATATCATTTATAAATTAAAAATGACGTTTAATTTGTGCATAATATGTATACCTATGCATATTTAGAATTTAAATTGATTTCTACAAAGTACAATACTTTAATCTATCCTTTGAAGTACTTACATCATACTTATATACCGCTTTAGAATGTTCTAAAAATATCTTTAGTGCGATCCGTCATAATTTCACTATTTTTTAGTGGATTTATAAAATCCAGATTCAATGTTCAGATAAAAATATGCAGATAATTTGAATAGTCAACAATTTTTCTTTAAAATATGTCTACATCAGATCGTTACGATGGTCTTCTGAAGTCGCTGTCCGCTTCTTCAATCACTGAAGGTTGAACTGTAGTAGGTAAAGATGCTTCTACTACCGTTACGTTTGAGTTTTCCAATGTTCGATATTCTGTAAACATTTTTAATGCGTTGAAACTTTAATGTTTCACGGATGCTTCTGCAATTGAAGACACAAGTGGATGAAGGTGTCATGTAACAAAAAGATGGTTCTGAGATATTTGAGTTTGTAGGCCGCCTTCCATACAGTAGACATATGGAATACTAAACTTACTCCATGTAATATCTGGGTTTTGAATGGCATTAGAGCTATCCAAGATTTACCAGAAGTTACATTGGTATATGACACTTTCATCCACTGAGAGTGATCTCATTTTTATAAAAATGTTACATGACACTTTTATCCACTTGTGTCTTCAATTGTCACACAAGTTATGATCTTCATTTCTTTAAGGCACTGCGAATTTATTACGTTAATATTTATAGAAGTTAATTAGTCTTAGCCAGGAAAAATTTCAATAATTATACATTTGTACAATATTTGTTGCAGATATATTTTCTTGCACGTAAGGCGATGGTATTATCACAATAAAGGGGGACGTATTTACCAGTGTCACGTGTAAAAGGCTTAACGCACAGCAACATGAGTAGACCAAAGATTGCAGACCCTCCACAGACGAAGGTAAGAATATCTCTAAAGTAGTTCGAGGATTTGTCTAAAGACCTATAAATAGTAAAGTTTCAAAATACTGTATATTTAATTATTATTATTATTTAATCGATATTTAAAACGTGATTTTTCTGTGTGGTATAAGAAGTATCCTTCATGTATATCATCCGTAAATGCAATAAAGTCGTTATTACACTTGTGTTGCCATTCTATATTATATCTCTCATCAAAGACATTAATCTTTGTTATACTTACATATACTTTACAGATTATACTTACATATATTGAATGAGAATTACCGCTAATCCATTAGAGAGTTTGTCGGTAAAGCTCATGATTCCGTATATAAAAGCACCAGTTTCCGAGTTTTCTCCAATCAAGTCCGCTGTCACACCGAGACTGGTGACTAACATTATTGAGCCTCCAGCTCCTAAATATCATTACAAATTATCATTAAACCAGTTACTTCAATAATGCAGGACAATCTTTGGCGATGTCGTGCTCTGCTAGTTATGGTATTCGGACTGTTGAATTCTGTTTTATAAATATTTAAAACGCAATGTCGTATTATGTGACATACTGAACATGAATACCTCGTCAATGAGACTCCTCTACATGCAATAACACCCTAACAACGTTGACAGTCCCTGATTAAAAACATCGTCAAAGGCTGAATCATATAATTATTACATAATTTATAACGGTTCTCTCAATATTTACCTAATAGGACGGATACCACATATATTTCATATTTAGTATACAATTCGCCTTCCCCAAATCGTATCCACAAGCAGCCAGCTGCGCCTAATAGCACGCCAATTAAATACGCGATTTTTCTGCCCAACTTTGTATTGAGCCTTTCAATAATTAAGGATACTACAAAGCTACTAAGGAATATTACTAGCGGTACAATGGCTAGAGATGTAGCAGACATGTTTAGCGTTTGATGCAAATACAGGGGTATGTAAGTTTGCGATAAATTGACAAACAATCGCGTGTGCATGTAAACACAAGCAACCTGATGTAATTGAATGTCTTTTAAGAACGTCCAGGCTGTTCTCGTTCTTCGTTGCGATGTACCTGAAAGCGTTTAATCGTATTGGATTTGAAAATGAACATCAATGCGACTCGAGGTATGAAGACATTTATGATGCTACTGTAAGACATACCTCTCGAGTTGCTCGCGACACCTTCTTTAACGAAAATATGAAAAATAACGGACGTTACAAAACCGATTCCGATTCCCGTTAACATTATTTTTTGAAACTTGTGTGCATCATTAGGTCCGATTTGTGCGTCGGTATCATCGCCGCTAGTTATATGTAATACAGCCCATGTAATACTGTAGACAAGTACGTTGGAGACAACGGTGAAGCTATACCTGTTATGATAGTGTACATTGTAAATTTTAGTATACAAAAGGTTCTTTATTGCAATCGAAGTGAACTATTATCAACACTAGCTCGAAGAATACCTGATAGCGGTAAGTTCTGTTCTCTCGTGTTCAGTCGGAGTTAAATCAGGTATTAAGGACAGATGCGATATCTGAACTGACGCCCAGCCAAATTGAAATATTACAACGAACGCGGAGTAATAAATAATTTGAGCCCATTGATGCGATGTTTCGCAACCAATGCATGGCGAGAATATAAATGGGAATGCCATGAGAACGCATAGAGTACCTGAATATGAACAAAAGTATGAAAGTATAATGATTGTCCTATAGTTTTTCTAGATTCTCTTGGCAATTACTTCAATGGCCGTAATACCGTTAGTTCTTTATCTTCCCTCTTTCCTCTCAAAAAAGAAAGTAGAACTCGTCAAAACTCACCCATCAAATGCCACGTCTTTCGTTTTCCATACCGACACAGCCAAAAATCATCATCTTTATCAGAATGTAAACCTACGAATGGCGTTGCAATGGCATCCGCTATTTGACCGATTAATAAAATCAGTCCCGCCAAAAAGGGATCGAATTTAAGTACAAGGTGGAAGAATACCAATAGATATGTGAACCACATGGAAGCACAAATGTCGTTTAAGACATGACCTACTCCATACGCTAGTTTTAACGTGCAGGAGAGTCTCCGAACTATCTCGGTATAGTCATTCGACACTGTGCTTAAGTCTCCTTCCATGGCTTGGGATCGCTTGCAGTCTTTTATTTCACACCCTATATCCTACAACAGGTATACGTAACATTGGCAATTAAGGGTCCTTGAATGTGAAGAATAGGGTAAAGAGAAAGGTAAAAAGGCGAGGAAATTTTGCACGCTACTTTTTCCTAAATTAAAGGCTAAATAGGTAAAATAGGCTTAGCAGTTTAAATTTTTGCTTGATGACACAAGTTGAGCTTGGTAGAAGCTTGCGGAAACACAAAATAAATAATTCAAAATTGGAATCGGCTTGCAGCTTCGACAGAGACAAGATACGTGAATATAAAATAAATGAACTTCATTATTCAGAGCAGTAAACTGATTCCTACTTTAAATTATTTATTTCCCACTGCCGCAAGCTTCTACCCAGCTAAGTTTGTGTCACCCGCTAGCCATCGAGGAAGAGTTTAATTCGATAAGTCTATTTTATTTATTTGGTCTTTTATTTAAGAGAAAGTAGTAGACCCTTAACAATGATATACGACAATTTAAACATTCAAATGAGGAGTACGGGTCGCTTTCTAAATCCTTGGTACAAATGATGTTATTATAAAAATATATTCAGTCGTTTATGAATTATACGCATTGTGATATGAAATCTATCGTGATTCAAATATAAAATTGGTCGTTTTTAAGCTGACATTTGAGTGGTAACGTGTGATAAGGCAATAGAGATAGGTTCAAAGAATGAAGTTTACTTGTTCAGTAGAAAATCGCAAGGCAGATATGAACGTTTTTATTTAATGACAGTCCAGCACCAAATGCATAAATAATATAACATACCGTCAACTTATTCTCCGTCAATTATAACCCTATCAATGGCCATATCTATGCGCGAAGGATGCGGATATCACAGGAAGGTTTTCACTGCAACAATTTTCACACTATTGGCGCTTAAGTGGATTTATTACTTTTAAACTGTTTTCGTAGGAATAATATCTCCACTTCGATAACTCTAATGAAACTGACACGGTTTTCTTCTTTCCATCGTGTTGCTCGTGACCACTTGTGACAGCAACGGGCATGTGTCATGCGGCGGTACGCCGTGACACATAATCATCATATGACGCAAAACAAGCACCAAATTCTTTATGGCTGCAAGGCTTTATCGCAAATCAAAGGTCATAAGTGAATTCGAGACACACTTGTGGTACTCTAATATTATTATAGCCAATATTCAGATATCTTCATTTATCCTATTTTGATCACATGGCAATAATCATAGGGGGAAGTAAGTGACTCATTGGATCTTACTTACAAAAATGGGAACACTCTCTCTCCCTCTCTCTCTCTGTTACATAATAGTACTTTATTTATTTACAAGAATGGAACATCTGCTAATAATACTAACCAATTACCATACATGTAACATTCCTTCATTGTATCTACATTATCGTCGCACATACGATCAACAGATGGTGCAATGGCGTGAACTAATTCTGCCGAATGTTGGTTCACGTAGAAAAGGAATGTTTCCGAAACAAGGAACTTAAATCCACGTTTGACTTGAATTACTGTTTTCTCGAGCAATAACTTATACCTACATACTCGTATCGCTTTAACAGACAGTGAAGTCTAGTAAACAAGGCAACATAAGGGAAATTTCAATATTTTTGAAAAGTATTAGTTTTTTGGAAGTCGAGTGACAATTTAAAATTTGTCAGAAACTGCAATTATATCAAACGTCTACGGAGGAAGGAATTATTCGAACAGGTGTGATATACACGTTGCGGGTATATATAATGTCTATAAATAAATAATACCTATTTGGAGGGTCGTTAGAATGCTCATCAGGAGACGAGAGTGTATTCAAAATATATTATTACACGATTTTGAAGATCTGTTATAAATTGAGAGCGATTCTTAACTTTCTCTCACGACGTTAGCCAGGAATTTATGCGGCGTTTGAAAGCGTTCTTCATCTATTACACATCGTCGTTCGCTTTCGTAGATAAGAGTCCGAGGAAAATATTTTGGTGAATATACCAGGTGACGTAACTCTCTTTAAACATATAGAAGCAACTAGTCGTTTAATGGTACAGAGGGACTTTGTTTACACACTGAGAGATGATCTGGAGTTTACGTAAAATTGATGTCCGGAGAACAGAAATGTGAAGACGTAGATGCAAGCTGCGATCCAACAGTTGTACGCGTTTTGTGTGTAAGCGCCGTCCGCTTTATTGTAAAAGTCTTTTACGTTCTCAAATTTGCCCTCCAGCGGCAAATCTTCTATCAGTGCCACGCTTTTGACGTAAAAGAATACTCCCATGAGGACCTGAAAGTGTAAAAAACACGATTGAAAATCTCATTTTCACACTGGATAGGTTCCAAGACAAATTTACATTCGATGGAAAATCTTTTGTATTTGATTCGGATAAATAAAACTGATGCTTTGATCGAAAGCATTCGACTGTTATTATGATAAGATCAGTGTATATAAAAACAATCTTTTCGTATAAGTGTTGATTCTTAATAAGAACAAAAATATCTTTGATTCGTCAAACATTTCAACGATATCTCAGAGAGGCAGTCTTTTCCAAGCAAATGTATAGTGAAGAACAGTGCTGAATGACGATAATTTTTTTTAACAAGCATGGATATAGAGCACGTAGAATCATGATGCTGTTTTTTTTTAAAAAGGAAAGATCCGCATTGTGCACAAGACTCTTATCCGAGACTTTAAAATTCGGAGCTGACAGCCAGTGGAAAAATGCAAGACGAACGGACGAAATAAACTTACTAATTGGAAAATGCCCCAAACGGATATTACGAGGCCGCAGAGCGCGTACTTCGGACCACAGATCTTCATCGTGTATGCGTTACTGTTGCACCTGATCTATTTTTCAGTAAAGGTAAACGTGCAACAACCAACTCAGCAACGATAACCAGCCGAGTGGTGCACAGTTACGCCCAACTCTCGGTCATATGATTGAGATCGATAGTATCGCGAGTTTTCACCGCGAATAATGGCCGCTGTTCAAAAATTAGAAAGTGTAGAAGCGATGGTGGAACGCGAAAATTGTAGTTTTTATAATTTTGGATTTTAGAATTATACGTACACGCAACAGCGTAAGGAATGGAAAGATTTTACAGAGAACGCAACAAGTTTGTTGAGGATATTCTGAACGCTAGAAATGTTAGAAACGGAATGAATATGTGTCCATTCGCGCGTAGAAATCGTCAGGCATATCAATATAAAAAATAACATTACTATCAAATCGAAGGAGACGATTTCATTCATGAATTCCTATGGTGTAAAGTGTGTGCGTTTCTGAAATAGTCGAGCTGGCAACTGTCATCCCGTTTTACGAAAAGTTTCACGACGTTCAATTGAGTTTTTCTATAACAGGATTGCCCACGAAAATTTCCCGGCGAAAAAATACGCGATTGATATAATCGAAGTCGAATGTATCGCACATCGAAAGGAAAATCGAGGTACCGATTCGCCCGTCGAAGTGACAGATAACGAAGCGGGGAACGTGATTCATGCTTCCTGCTGTTGTCAGCCCTGATTCATAGGATCATGGTTGACCGACTTGGTTAGTTCACAGTACTTTATCAATGCTTGTTTAATTAATTTCAACGGTTTTACAAACAATTCGCTATCCTAACGAAGTGTGCAATGAGCTCTATCGCCTTCGCGCGCGAACCTCAAATTTTTTCGCCGGTTGATCATCTTTTCAAGCTGCCAATCGCTCGCGAACCGGACGGTGTAGATCGAATGGGCTGTGCTTTTGACAGCTACCTTTGTGAACTAGTGTTTAGATTGCGACTGATTAGAATTTATCGGTAGAGGTTTACGAGCTATGTTCGATTTCAAAGATCGCTATCGCGTTGTCATTATCGTGTTTCTATTGTTATAGTGAACAGCGAAGCCAATAACAGGCGGATTATGATGGTGGAGAACTGCTTCGGCGGTTCTGGTCAGGTATGTCAACTGAAAGTTTGATGTTATAATACACATTATCTTGTCGTCCGGGTACTCTTTTGATTTATCTTTCAATAGTTACACGTACCGCGGAAAGCTGTGGGGTAATCCTATTCTGGACGTATAACAAAGCAGCCTCTTTCGATTTTACAGTTTTCTCGTCAAATCTTTAATCGGTCGACACTAGCCTCTTTATCTTATTTCGCAATAGCGAATGCGAAGGCGTTTCGAGGAACTTTGTTATGTACCTATTTAATATCTTCACTACGTACCTCAGCTTCACTTTTGTAGCTTAATTACAAAATGGCTCGATGTTGCGACGACTTCATCGCACAGATCAGAAATTAAAGACTAAATCTATCGCTTTGCATCAATGTAGGGCAATTATTTGGTGAAACGTAAATGTATTTTCCAATGATACTTAAAAAACATTGTGTATAAACAGCATAGCCTCCCTACCCTGGTGGAAAAAAAATCTATGCCAATTTATTTCAATTCTACGCTAAAGCACGGAATTGGGAAAATCTGTAGTTTTCCATGGTACAGCGTAACTGACCATAGATCTTCATAGACAGCTATGGATATTTATAGTTTTAGAGTTCAAAATTTAAGCATTTCTAAAAAAAAAGTACAGACTTCTTCAATTGATGAAGTAATTGGACGTTCTTAATCATAATAATAACGGAATTCCATGTTCATCAACGGCTAACTACGGAATATGATGCTATACTATGGAAAACTACAAATGTGTTTCAAATTCTGTACTTTAGCATAGAATTGACATAAATTGCCATAGATTTTTTCCCCACCAGGGTAATTATACGATCTTCAACTGCTTCAAGATATTACCTAATTTAATTATAATCAAAGGTTTTTATAGATAAACATAAGTTAAATATGGATGAGAGTTTTCTAGGCTTACTGTTTTTACCATTGTCCATTTCTATATGTATTTTTCAACAAGCAACTATTATGGAATTATTCTTAACCAGATGTATCACATTATCCACTTTAGATGCGATCAACTAATAAAACAGCTTTGACTAGAATCAGTTACACCGGCAATGCTTGCTGAGAATTGGCTTGGTGTTCTGTTTTGTACTTAAAGAAAAACTCATTCATGTATATACTACAGGGAAAATTAATTTTTCTCACGTTTTGAATTGTAAATTAAGTATACGCAATGTGTGTACTTAGTCATTGCTATTCAATTTACAGCCTCTTAATGTACCTGGACGAGTTTTGGTGGGGGAAGGTGTCTTGACGAAGATGTGCAGAAAGAAACCCAAACCAAGGCAGTTCTTCTTATTCAACGACATACTTGTTTATGGGAATATCGTAATTAATAAGAAAAAAGTAAGATATAAATTCTGCATAAATAATTAAATTAGAATTGTGGCGTTCGTAAGGATTACTGTTGATCGATATGAATTTGTATGTTTATAGTACAATAAGCAACATATAATTCCATTGGAGGAAGTGAAGCTCGAATCTTTGGTGGATGATGGGCGTGAGTTAAATTATCATTTTGTAATTAATATTTTTAGATGGTTTAGATTTGTCAACCTCTATAAGTTAAAAATTGAAATGTGATAACATTTTAATTTTTATCATGTCTGCTATAGGTTGAAAGATATTTCAACCTATAGCGCAGACGAGATAATGCAATGAGATATGCTGTATAATTAGTTTGGTGCTTAAATCTTATCGTTATTGTGCAAAGCAACGTTTTATTTATAAAACGAAAGTTTTTTTTGTCATTAAGCAGGTTCATCTGCAATTTTTTTATAATTCTTCCGAATCAATTTCAAAGAGAAATTATTTTAAAAGTTGCAGCAAGGGAGGGCGTTACATTAATTGCATTCCGCCGCGCTTATTATTTACAGAGTATCGTAATGGATGGCTTATAAAAACAGTAACAAAATCATTTGCTGTTTATGCTGCTACCGGTACAGAGAAACAAGAATGGATGGCGCACATCACCAAATGCATCGAAGATCTGCTTAGAAAGAGTAAGTGACTATGAAATCCGTTGTGGAATGATCAGCATGTATTGTATCACAGTATTTGTTTATGATAAGATTTGTTCAATTATAGGCGGTAAAAAGCCAGTGGAAGTACACGCCGCTGTTTGGGTGCCAGATAACGAAGCCACGGTTTGCATGCATTGCAATAAGACACAGTTTACAGTTTTAAATAGACGGGTACTTATGATTTCGCATTTTATAGGAATGCGGTTGTTGAAGCTATCGAACTATAACAATTAACTGTTTCGACATAAGACCGGATGAGTAAAAAAGAAAATATTCTTACAGCATCATTGTAGACAATGCGGAACCGTTGTATGCGGCCCTTGCAGCAATAAAAAGTTGATACTACCTGGTCAAGGGGGCGGAAAAGCCGTCAGAGTTTGTCTACAATGCTACGATGCAGCTAGCAAAGTAAAGGCACTAGCTTCGCCTACTGGCACCGACAGTTTGAATAACAAAGAACAGCGCAATTCAGCGGACAGTTCGGGCGGTGATAGTTCGGGCGAAGAAGATGAGAACAATAAGGAGGAAAAACACGATGAGGTATTTACGCATCCTCTCATTCTTCACTATACGTTATTGCAATGAAATGGATCCAATGACCGTCCACAAATTCAATCCTCAAGTTCTGCAGCTTCCAATGATTTTAACCCGCCTGTTTCAGCCTAAATTCTACTCTACGCTTGCTCCATGAAAGGCGATTACATATCGAGACAACATTTTCAGCACCACTGCAATAATGATGAAGGTATAAATATCATATAGAGAAGTACTTTTTTAAACCTGTAAAATTGAATTTGGATGTAAGTTAATTGTGGTTAAAGGTTGGGGTGCGTACCCCCGTGTATATGTTATAAGAAATTGCAGTAAGGTCTGAATGGAGACACTCGTAACAGTGATACGCGTTTCTGACGAGCAAAAGGTTTAAGATTGTCCATAGGATATTTAAATCTCAAATGGATCGCGTATTCGAGTCTTGAGTTTTATGCGTTTAACAGCGATTATTTCAAAACTTACAGTTTGCTTGCGACACCTTACAGTTTACTACTTATATACTTATAATTTACACCGATTGAGAAACAGGATATTTCTGCGATTGGTTTTCATTCGCTCGTTATTATTTTTCATTTCTTTATAATTGAATTCGCTCTTGTATTTGTCCCGTACTAAATGGCACATACGTTATTCCATCTCTTGTCATTACTGCCGATAAAGAATATCACAACGTGGCCTTCTAGATACGTCATTTATTCAGCCGGTTTGCTAGAGAGAAACTATTTAATGCAAAAGGCACTCTTTAAGGTCGGAGGGAAAGAATGTTTTTGTACGCATTTAAATGCAAACGATGCCTGGGGAAGCCGTGGAATCTTGTGCAAAATGGGTTTTGAAAAATAGAAGGGTAGACAAAAAAGTACAACGTTATAAATAAGTACATCCATTCTACAGTTCAGGAAAGAAATACCACCACCCGAAATCGTAATTGCGAAGAAATTTAATACACGCTGTAGCTTTTATTACGAAACATTACGCAGCACAAACACTTTACTTTGAGTAATCTATGTAATCTTTAGTGCACATGTTAGACGGTGACGGGAAAATGTTTGTAGAGTATAACTCTGTGCCACAATCTTAGAACCACACGTGGAATGCAAATGTTGGTTACATAATATTTTATATACGTAGTTTTACAGATTTTTCATTCTATAGTTCGAGATTGCGGCGCGCAAGAGCAAAAATACAACGTTAAACAAAATTATAGCAGGCAAAGGGCAAAATTACGGCAGGCAGGGAGATTAAACTACTCTTATAGATTTATCAAAAGTGTTTGTGATCTGCAGCGATATATTTTTCTAAAGTAAAGTTTACGAGCATATATAGGAGAAACACTAAATTGTTACATAGCCTTTGTTTTGGCTGGCTGACTGATACAGATATACAATTCCATTTAGGGTGGTTATACGACATTCGAGAGGTGCAAATGTAATTATCGAATAAGTTGATATCCTTGCCGGTAGAAGTTTTCGATCTTACAAAATACATACGATAGAACTTAGAACTGTTAGGAAATAATTGAAAATGCATCTCCTCATTTTGCATAGCTGTATAGGTGCTGCAGAATGTAAACAATTTGAAACCCCAAGCATTAATACTCTTTCACAAGCTTCTGAGATTCTTTCATAAAATAGTAAAGTTTAGAAGAATCATAAAGTTGGTAAAATATTGATCGCGGTGATGATGACGGCATACATTTTTTTTGCGTTTTTCACAGCCTTCGAGAACACGCGTGTTCAGAAAATTAGAGTTTAAGAGATCAGTTTAAGCGGTAAAGATCTGTACGTACGTAACGAAGAGAACAGAAGTATCTCCCACCAAATTGTTATTCTCTGTAACCACTTTACATACTTTTAGCCTAAATACTGTAACACGATATAATACCATTTTATAAGCCTTTAATAATAAACCAAAACTATGTAACAATATGCATCTACAGATGATAACCAAACTTTGCATTATTGTTGAAGATGAAAGCAAAATACAGTAATGCATCTTTCACTAATAATTTTTGAAACGTCCAATTTGTTAAGTTTTGTAGATCATACACGTAGTTTAAGAAAACGTGAGCAGGTAATCATTCTCGGGTATTTATTATGAATAATAATAACAGTTATAAGAGTCTGAGATCGAAGCTCTATTGTATTCTTAATGAAAAGAAAATATAAAGAATAAAATTTAGCCAGCCAGTAAAAATATTTGATAAACACAAAACGCAGTGTGCAATGTCACGAATAAAATGATAATCTATATATTATAATTCTACCAAAGAAGTCTGTACTCTGTTCAAACATTAATCTAAACATTTTTCCTTTCGTAGTTTGATTCATTGTGAATCGTTGCAAGCTGTTTGTATCCTCGGGGAACAATTGTTGAATACGTTTCAAACTTTTAGAATCTGCTCCAGCTTCTAAATAACATTCCTTACCAACAAAACCTCCTTGGAATGTAATTTCTATTGCAGCCAAATCATATTCTTTCTTGAACTCTATTGTTATCCACTGTGGAACTCCCTGGAAGTGTTTTATGGAATAATTTTGACTACAACATTCATTATTAATAACACTCATTGGCCAGTCAGTTATTATTATTTATTGATCGATGCGTACATAATCATTGAATGAAATTTTTCAATATCTTACCGATTCGGAGTTCCAACATGTTTCCTCGTTGTCATCGAACATGTATTTCTTCCCAAAACTTTTAACGTTTCTATTCAATACCGAGCTCACCCTGCAAATTACAATAATGTAAGAGGAATAAATCACTGACTAGGTGCTCAATTTTTAGATTAAACGTTAAAGCATGTAATAAAGCAAATGAAACTTTCAAAACAAACTCACCGGCATTCGAAGCTGTCGGAAGGTAATAAATGCGTCATGTTTTATGAATTCAGTTGACGATTTTTTTCAATCGAACACATAAATAAGTTCTAAATTTCTGCAAATGGAAGTATCATCAATATTTGCAATATTACACGTGAAATTAGAGGAACTACCTAGGAAGATACTTTCTATCTTCTTTGGAACAACTTATCCCACCACGCAGAGCATCGAACATGTCAAGCATGTTTCGTTTCACGAAAATGCGCCCTCTGCAGCTAGAAGCATAGTATTTGTACCTACTCACCAATACTCACGCAATTCCATTTAATTCTCAGCTGTTCCAACACGGCTTCGCGAGTATTCTACGTTTTCGATTATGTATTCTTCGCCAGACAGATAATTTACAGCGAGTAATAGTTAAAAAACTACAAGGATAATGGCGTTCACCGGTGCACCCATTGTTCTTTCACGTTTTACTAATTTGAGGAGTGTGATCAGGAGTAGTAACGATGTCCCCAATGCGCTGTCGAGGTTAACCTGCCGGCTGGTGAGACTAATAAAAATTTCAATATTCCATTAGTGATGTAAATTAATTTTGTGCGACGAATCGCTTAGCTTCGAGCTGCGGTGTGCTGCACGAAATTAAACACGTGACGTTCTTTAACAGGCCAGTCTGCGGTTGTACAGTAAATCGGACAACATAATGCAACAGGAATTTGATCAGTCGAAGAAATTGAGCAAAGCAATGAGAACGTATCTGCAACGAGCCAAAGAACATCGTTAGTTGACATTTCATTCTATTGATTTTCTCGCAAGAATTGAATGTATTTCATGTATGGCAAAGCCTGTTTCAAGGGTCAGTTATAGATAGATATTTTAATTTCAATCCAGTAGCCATGAAATGGACTTGATTAGGTGTCCTAATACAAATTTTCGCTAACAAAGCACTCACGCTATGGACATCACACTTCATACCCTTACACTATTTTTCTCCTTCCCCTTCCTTGCTTTTTCCATCTTTCTTAACCACTCTGCCTCTTTCCTGGTTCCTGAACTGAACAATACTTTACCAACCCCGATTTCTACTGATTTTAAGCCTTTGAAATTCATCACTAGATGTTCTAGGGACCTATCTTCCTCTCTGTACATTACACATCTCTTGTCTTCTCTCTGCATCCAGTGTTTTCTCATCTCATCTATATTCCCACATCTTGCTCTTGCAATCAATTTCTGGCTTCCATTCTTTCTGCTATTTAGCAGATGCCCAGGCAGATCATCCATTGCTATCTTCTTGTACCTTTCGCGGTAACACGTTTTAGCAATTTTATTGTACTGTTGCAATTGCACCGTCTTGCCCTTCTCATGCATTGTTTCTTCAATATCCTCCCTGTTCCCATCCTCTATCTCCTCTAATCTAAAACTGCATCTATTTAAATATTGCTTTCTTTCTATTACACCTTTGGTTTTTACTTTCCTTGAGGGTCAATTATATTAGTTTGATATCACATAGATTTTTAATAGAGAAATTAGACACTACCCCTATGAAGAACTTTGGTTCCGATCGCATAATTAATTCTGCTTTTACCAAAGCAGCTGTTCCCTGAATCTGTAACTTTGAAGAAGGCCGTGCCATATATTCATTGTATATCAGATGAATCATATATTCTTCTAATTATTCACCGCTCTTTAATTTCAAATTCTCCTTACAGATGAATTTATGAAGGAAGCAGAGACTGAGTTTCAAATTGGGAAGCGTCACTTGGCTAATATCATGGGAGAAGATCCTGAAACTTTTTCTCAAGCCGATATTGATGTGAGCAATTGACTGATTCTCGAGCTTGATATAAGTTAACGAAATAAAATTAACATGGAACTGATGGAAAAAAATAGAAAAGTGCTCTTCATTCGATTAATGATTCATTTGGTATTTTTTCTTGTACTTAGAAATCAATAGAGTACCTCTTCCCGTCTGGAATATATGACAAAAAAGCGAGACCTCTCATGAAACCTCCGGAAGAGGTTTTTCCGCAAAGGAAAGCAGCCGAGTTCGATGAAAGCGGTCGTCCCTATCACACCTTCTTTTACACCTGCAAACCAAATTTCAATCAACTTCTTTTCGTAAGCAATTTTTACATATTTTTCAGTCTAAATATGTTCAGATTTATTGAAACAAATGTCTACAGGATACCGTGACGGAAATACGTAAGCTGAATAAAATCGAGGATGATATGATAAAGAAAGGGGTGACGCCTGATTCGCAAAGTGCAATGTAAGCGGAATGATGCGATAAGTGGAAGAATAAATATCGAATGGCGCGTAATAAAAAATTGTATGATTTTAGCGACTTATTTGGTTCCGTATGGTTGTCAGCAGATGAAATAGGGAAAATCTTATTGGAACCTCTAATTGAGCAAGAAGTGAGTGAAAACTTGATATATATCGCAAGTGCTCTTTCTCTGTGGTTAATCGAAAGTCTTCTTAACTTGTTTCTGCAATAATGCTCTCATTTGAGTCATTTTCCATATAGTTTTTTGTACTCCTGCTGAATTATACACATCCAAAATGGAATTAGCAATTTTAACGAAGAACTGATGCTTCATTATTTCAGTACGCGACGTTGATAGCTACCTTGGATAGGCTGGTCGAACATCCATGGTCCTATCAAGCGAAAGATTACATCATGAAATACCGGAAACACCTTCAGTCTCCCGTTCATCAAACTGAAGTTATTCCAGTAAGTATGCTTAGTTGCTTTTATTCATAGCATCTTTGCTTTAAATTCACATGCTCAGTCGCAACATGATATGTCCACTCAATTAAGGCGATAAGGAATATCGACTTATCTTCTATTTTTTTCTTAGAAAGAAACCATTTCCTTATCTAATGCTCCATATTTCGACGTTATAGATAGAATACAACGAACAAGGAAGACCGTACGTAATTGTGAAAGGTAAGTTTTATTATTTGATGCTCGAATGGTGAGAAGGGATTATGTAATATAATGTACTGTTCTGCATTTTTTCAGATTGCATGAGAAAATCGGCCAGGGGTGTGGTAACAATTTGGGGCAACGGAACGGGACAAATCTCGATCAATGGAAAGGACATATCGTATTTCGAGGGTGCGCAGCCTAGGGAACAGGTAAGTTTGATATGATTTATATCAATTTTCATTGCATACTCTAGTTTTCGAAAAGTATGGTACAGTCTGATCTCTCGTACGACTTTGTACTGTAAAAAAGTCCAACGTAAATGTCTAGAAAGTAACACTATCCTCGGAGATTTGTGGCAGGCACATACAACGGGTGATAAATGAATACTCTTACTAATTGTCTTTTCTCTGAGTTAACCGCGATTTGAGTGATCGAACTATAACTTGAGGGGTGGTAGCGGATCACTCTTTTCACTTTTTATCACTTATTTCATTTAAATCACTTTTTTTTTACTTATTCTAAGAAACAGTCACTTTTTTCACTTATTTATCTGAGCCATCTAGAAAAATGCTCATAACGCTGTTGATTATGTTCAGTGTTTATCAAAATTTATCAAATACTTATTAGTTTGACAGTACGTGGATCGTTTCTGCACATATCATTGTCAGAGAGAACTCTCAGTGCTATTCTCATTGTCAAAACTGCTATGAAAATATACGACAAGGAGGCTAATCTTGTACCAATCACAAAAACGTTAAGCGGGATGGCAAATGCTTCCTGCAATAAATATCGGGAATATTTAGAAGCTGAGAGGAAGGATTATGTTGAAAACATGATATTGAAGGGGAAAAGGTAGAAAAGAAGAGAAAGAAAGTCGAAGAAGAAAATAAAAATAATTAAGATTGAAGGAGAAAAACTGAAATATAAATGAAAACGCGATTAAAAATAAGGATTCGAAAGAAGAGGCATTAGCGTAGACTATGCTGGAAAGTGTGAACACTGCATAAAAAGAAGTACTAGGCGATATGTGTGAAACGGAAAATATCGAAAAATCTGTTGAAAAAAAAATCCCATTTATTTCAGAATGTTTTTCTAAAAAATCATGAATGTATTTATACATCCTGCTTTTATTTAAATAATTTGTGTTCTTTTTATTGAAATAATACTTGCCATTTCATTATTTGTCATGATATTAAGAAGTTTACCAAAATAATGTGATATAATGATGTCGATGATAATAACAATGGGCTAGCAATGAAGATATCGACAATGCTTCTAAATATATTTACTTTAGTACTCTACTCGTGGGCATGTTTGTCACTTCCGTAACTTTTTTTTATGGCAAATATCACTTTTCTAATTTATCCAGGACTGTCAGACCGCTACCAGCCCTGTAACTTAATATCAATGAAAACCCGTTTATCAGTGTGTACCTGAGATGTTTTATCAGATTTGTCTCAGCCAAGAATGTCGTTCCAATCATTTCAAGTCGATCATACCGCCATATATTTCTTGCATAGTGTTTATTCTGTTATAAAAACATGTGTGGAATGACTTGAAAATCTGAAGACGCTGTCTCTTCACACAAGTACACGATTATTAAAAACATGCGATACTGCCGCGTTCGTAGTTCAAGATCGACAATAGTGAAACACGTGAGAGGAGTGTAGTGATGGAAACAATGAGTGAAAGTTTGTGATCGAAGCACCGGCGCAATCCTTGGCCTTCTGTGAAGTCCCAACGCACGGCAAGTACAATGAATAATACAATATTGTTCTCGTATATTTTGCGTTCGTGGCGAATAGCATTGAAATCAATGGCGAGCAATTATCCTCGCTTTCTCTCTAGTGCGAAATGGCCCCCAATTTTGAAATCGATTATCAATTGTTGCGTGGAGAATGGATGAACGGTTCTTCGATTGACGGTCGTTTGATGATTTCAAACAATCGTCTCGTTTCCCGGATGTCGGCTATCGATTCAATCGGGTCGCTTTGAAAATGCATCGCGCACGAGGAAATTCAGAATTTGAATTGTTTGATGGAGAAAAAAAATCGTGACTGAACGTACGAATGCTTCTAGACGCGGTCACAAGGGCGAATTTCGAAAGGCTTCGCGAGGCATTATGTTTATTCATTTTCAATTGGCAATTCGGGTGTTTCTTCACTTATTCTCTAGGAATACAAAGAGCGTCGATCGTCGATCGCTGTAGATCATTTTTGCACACTATAAAGAAACCTGTTTTTTTTTATTATCAAAACACGAAGTCGCACACCTTATTATTCGCGAGCATCGCAAGACTTGTTTTGATGCACAATAAAAAAACTTCAATTATCTGCATTAAACTTTTGAAAGCGTCTCCTTTCGGAGACGTCACATTATTTTAAGAATCGCGGCTTGAAAATACTGACTCATTCCGTGAGCAGACTGATGTAGCTGCTGACCATTTCTTCACGGCGATTCTGCCGGACCATATCAATGAATGAAACGAGTCTCCTTCATTGACAGTGATGCGTCGGTGCAACGACAGCACTGCCCTGAAACGGTAACAGGTTCGAGGTCGACGATTAAGTGACGTTCCGGTTAGTAGTTTCTTCTCTCGGTTACTGCGTCGACCTTGTTGAAGTATTGAATTCTTCGCGGGACACGAGCTGCACGGTTTCGGATATCGAGCGATGATTCAGAAAAATCCGTTACTCGTTTACAATCAGCGAACCCGTGTCGCTCGGATAGGTAACGAGGACCTGACAGTTCCATGGGCGTGATGCGTACATGTAGTCGTACAGCTAGTTTTTTCAGTTCTCCATATCAGTAGATCAACGGAGGATCATAAAACAGGTTCAGGATTTTTTGTTTCGTCTGTTGTATTTCGTTCGTTCAATTTTTTATCATTGATCGACTACATAAAAGAGACAAATAATCTATGGGGATTCAGATGTGTACGCCTCATCGAGTATTCTCAGTGACTCATGGGGAATTTAGGGAAGAAATGATAAATTCTTATCGCAAAGTGCATCAATTGATCCTTTGACCAGTTTGACTTTCAAAATATGACTGGACATTTCGTCGCCCTTTGTTTCATCTTCATTTCCACGATCGTTATGGCGAAGCTCTTGAAGTTTCCTCTGACAATGAGCGTTCCATTTTAATCGCCGTCCTACTTTCTGTCGGTTGATTATTATCAGTCAAGGTAGCGCGATAACCGAGGTAAAGGAGTTCGCATGCGTAAGCATATACACTCACGTGCGTTTGTATACATTATAATATCTGGCTGAGTAACGCACGTGATAAATTTAAGAATGGCATCGACAGCGAGGTAGAACTTTTATCGTGGAGCGGCAGTTTGGAATATATTTTCAAAGGGAATAATTTATTGAATGTTGTTGGTTTTATGGCATCAAACGCTCTTATCTTATCATATTTGTATCCTCATTATAACGTGGTATAGTAGCGACCGATGCGCATAGTTTCTTTTAATTTCATTCGCATATAAATGCGTTTTAAAAAATACACCTAATCGGAATTCTGCCTTTGCGATACTTCCGGATATTTTGCGCACGAGGCCAGCGCTATTGTGAGCCACTCAAGACTAATTGTTTTCGGACGAACGTTACGCCGGTCGAACCCGTTGTTCATTTGTACTTTGAATGTAAATGACGTTGCCTTCTGTGCGAATGGGAGAGAATCTAAATGGGTTTAAGTATCGACAATATAAATGAGTACAAGAGCACAGTGAGATCGCGTTACGAACATTTCGGGGGGGGGGGGGGGAGCCACTTATGTCTATTTTATTCGTTCGACATGTCACGTGTAAAAGCATCTATCCTCATGAAAAAATTACTTTATAAAGTTTCTGGAAAACTCGGGACTTTTTCAGATTTGTTCTAGTAATTGGAACATTTTAAAACATTTTCAAGGAAATGTCAGTTGGTCAGAGGAAGTCAGAGAAATATCTAAAAATATCCATTTTTCTTTCATGCACAAAAACTTTTCCGAAAGTCTAATACACGCTGACAAATATTTGGAAAAATCTGTAAAATTTCTGAAAATACCTGTAGGTACGTGTTTTTACAGAAATTATAAATTTTCCAAAAGTGACCGAATTTCAGAGTTGGTTATAAATTTTCCAGAATTTGTCAGATAGTCATCTGCATTTATCAGAATTTTGTAGAAGTTTTTATCCATGAACGAAAAATTGAAATTTTTGGACACCTCCGACTTTTCTGAAAATGTCTGAAAATGTTCCAATTACTTAGGAAAGTCAGAAAAAAGTCAAAATATTCCAGTTTTTCAGAAATTTATTAGATAATTTTTTCAGAAGGGTAATTTTTACATACACGTATTTCAACAACGCAATGTCGAGTCGCACTGTCTCACTGGCTCTCCCTGCGTCGGCTCCTCGAGGTAGTACCGATACAGGAAGAGAAATGGTCCCGTTTGAAAATATTCTACTGCTTTTTTCCCCCCATTGCACGTGTCACGACTTCACGCAAAATGTTTTCGCCAGCGAGCACTTTCGAATCCGAGAAGAAAGCTGAATAAAAATATGTAGTTCGTTCACTCGCAGTCGATCATTTGATTGCAGGAAGAAGGGAAACTATCACACCCACGGTTACCCGGGTGAACGTCCGAAAACTTTCCGCGCGGCATTTCGGAGTCGCCGTGAGCCTTACTCATAGAGGTATTCGGGCAATAAGAAGACGGCGTGACACCGTCGCATAACTCATAGGAGCCGTTGCCTGCTTAATTCTCGAGATCATCTATTATACCGAGACGCCTAGATACAGGTCGATACATTGTCCGTTACACCAGCCTCCACGATACCCGGCTACTCGAGAAAGTCCCCGCTATTCCGCCACTTTCCGCCTCGCCGTTCGACCTTTCTCGTACTTTTTGGCGAAGCGTTTGTTCGTGTCGTTTGTACAGTGCTTCGCGAGACTGTAACTGGACGATTGCGTATGCGCCGTGATTGTAGGCGCCTTTTATGGGTGGAGTTCGATTAAATAAGCGGATGTTGATTAGGATCGATTTCGGCTCCACTCGATTTCATTTCTTCGGGGGTTCCCCGAAAATCCCGTTCAGGCTGCTTACTAGAATGGGGTTCATAGAAGAATCGTATCGTAATGGATTACCGAATTCTTTATAAACACTATCAGACCGTTATTTCTTATCCCTTCATAATGCTCAAATGAGGAATTATTGGTCATTTTTGTATCACTTTTTTCAAACAAGGAGTCATTAAAACTCACTATTTTTTAACATCTGGCTGGATGGAAGCCCTGCAGCACGTTATTGAATGACTGACCTCATCTGTCTACCTACGTAACCCAGTCTGCATGCTTCCTGTATATCATTTTATAGGTACAGGACTCCCAATTCTCTAACGTTATTCTTTCAGTTCTACCCACGAGTCTAGTCTCAATTTTATGCCACGTTTTCCCTTCTCTCGTGGCGATGCGTCATGAAGACTCACATCAGAGGACTGTAACTTAACTCGCGCAGCTCGTCTGCGCCTTTCCAAACAACCTGCGATTAATTTTTTTCCTTTACCGTTTTTACGGCAATAATTCGGGGAAGATTCCAGAATCGCGTCAACATACTGAGATGATTCTTGACATTACAATGTTAAAGATTTCGGTTCCCAGTATTGGTATTATCCATTTTAGTTCCTTTTTTTTTAAATTTCTTTCTCCTTCATAATCCGTGCATCGAATGTGCTGAATTTTCCACCAAAGCTCTTACCGCATCCAGAGGAGTTTCTCCACCACTAATGAGCGTCCTTTTCATTCTCCTCCTTCCTTCCCTTTTCCCTCTTTTCTAATTATGCCATAACCCAGGGCAATATCGCTAAGAGCTATAGCTAAGCATATTCGCAGGATCGTAATTTCTAATCAATTGTATATTTAGTCTCGGTTTTAGTGTTTTCAACACATCAGTGTATACCTCAGATTGCCAATAAGGCATGTTCAACTATGGTGAAAGGCACGTACTCTGTTGTCGGCATTGCCACGCGTGAGCGCACCATATCCAGGATGTGAATTCTTCGGAAGATCCGCATTTTTAAGTAACCTGTACCCGAGATGATTCACGTCATCCGCTCGATTGGAATAATCAGTTTATTCGTTAGCGTCGAACGTCTCTGTTTCAATTATCAGTACTTATATGCGCGACATAAGGCGGAGAGTACTTTTATCGAAGTGCATCTTAAAAGCGAACAATTATTCGTTTCCGCTGTCAGTCTGATTCTTCTCCCGTAAATACGGCGAGCCTCTTCATATAGCTCTTAACTCGTAGCTCTCCTTCCCGAACAAAATTTAACATCACGTTTCAATGTAGAGCTCCGTTTCCAACGAGAGAATAAAAATGGAATTGTGTGCTATTCTGGGCGTTACGTAATGTCGATCGTTGCGCAATCAAGTTCGCACAAATGTTCGCGTTTACGACACGTCTCTAAATCGCACGGAATAGGCGAGCCAGTAATTTCTGATGCATCGCGAGGAATAAACGCAAAATGAACATTTGGTCAGCGGTTCAGTCGCTGTACCTGATTCATGCAACGCAGGAAGTACCGTCGACTCGTCGAGCAGGTCTCTCTTTTTCTTTTTTCTTTTTTTGTATTTTTCTGGCAGTCGAATATCTATAAATTTTTAACTGCATGCTGCGTAGTAAAAGACAACGCGCCGAGGTCATCCATCTTCCAGTAACTCCTCATCGATGAGGAAACTCGTGAGAAAAAAATGGGGAAAATATGCCTCGCCTCTGGCGTGAGTCGCGATATTGCCGATTTTTCACACGGAAAGCTGGCCTTTCACAATCTGCATAGGATCGGTTTCACCGATGAAATTTCAGAGATATTGTAAAATCCATTCGATTTCAAAATCCCAGCAGTCCGTTCTCTAACTGCTTCTGGGGTTAAATCGAGTCGATTCATCGGGCTGTTTGTTAGCGAAATTAACTCATGAATGTGCTCTTCGGGATCGTCGTCGATCTTATCGCTCGCAGGCCGATACACTGCAGACTCAATCGCGGCCGAAGTTCGATTTACCGTTTGAAGTTAAATCCTTCAATCCGGGTAATCCTCTTTATGCGAACTGTTACCCGATTTATGTCGAATGATTATGATTCACCAAGACATCGTGATAGCGGTCGGCCGAAGTCGCTGCCGGTCGAGCGCGTGTGGCGCGCGCCTTCTTGAAAAATGGTCAGTCCGCTTCAGTCCGCGATCGCAACCGGTCCCTGGGCCTTTCCAAGCGCTCCAGCCGAGTTCGCACGTGCGTGCCCTCGTTCAGGGTCGGGGTGGAAGAGCGAACCTCGTGCGTCAGGTAATCGCAGTGCAGAGCTATTGTTCCTGCCACAATTGACATCCACCAGGTCGACTTCGTGGATCCGTGCTGTATCGCGGCTCGTTGCTGGATGGCAGAGGCAGTGTGAAGTGGCTTCGTTTTTCGTCGGCAGAATCTGGGCGTTGGAAAGTTCGCCGCTGCCGGTTCAAAAAAGGTGATCATCGCGCGGCTCACTTCCGGGGCTCGATTTTCCGATCGCATATCGCAGGCGCGACTTTGCGTCGTGATCGGTGATACGCCTCCGCGGTGCTCTACATATTCCTGACTAGTTTAGGCGCAAATCATCGAAGTGTTTCGCATACCCGTAGATCCATTTTTCGAACGTCTTCGCTTCGCCACGGTCGTCATCCCTGTACGCTTCCTAGCTCACGCTTCCGTGCAGTTCTTCCCGCACACCGATAATAATTCGACACTCGTCGACTATCGAAACTCCGGCTTCCACGGCTGAGCCTTGGCCTTTCTCCAGCGCGCGATGACGGAGAAACTCTCAGCGCGGAACAGTTCCGGCTTTTTAGCGGCACTCGATTTGCGGAAGAAACAGAGAAGCGGCCCCCGCTTTTAGCGAAACGGGAGGACGACGACGTCGCATTTCGCTCGGTCGCGTACGTGGAGCGATTTAATGGTCAATTGAAGCAGAATGCGTACACGCGCGCGACGCGTCACCGTGTGCCTGTCACTGAAATCGTTTCTGCCGACAGCTGTGTGTTTGTGAAAATATTACTGTCGTTGGCGGATTAAATCCGAGCGTGTGTACCTACGGTGTGTTTATCATCTCGTTGCGCGAATTCGTTTGCTCTTGCAATTTTTGCAATTTGGCGGACTCGCGAGCGCTGAGAAAAATAATTGCTAGTGACAAAAATATGTTGGTTGATCAAGCACATGGGCATGTAAATCTCCAATGAAGGCCACGCTAAGCAAACGAGTGATAATGTTAATTTAAAGACACGGTTAATGCTGTCAGTACAGCCGAATTACTGTTGAGATATGAAGAATTAAGGGTATTCTTCTAATTATTGCTAAGAATTATCAAATTTGTGAGATCTTTTATCTTTTATCTTTTGGTATATAATGTTCAATTAAAATCAGTAAATGCCAGTAGGCATTTATCAACTTTTAGCTCGATATTATCGAACATTAAGCTTTCATTTTAATGTACGTAATATTCTCCGTGCAAGGTATTAAGTAATGTTTTAATTAAGCCTTATTTAAAAAAGAAACCTGTTTGAGCGTTTCTTATGAAAAAGCGTACAGGTTTAAGGAAATTGGCAGATGGTTCATATATTTTTTTGCACGAAGATCCCATCGAAATGCCGCCGAAGGAAAACCATAGCTTGATTCTTAAATTATATCATGTTTTTGGTTGAAGAAAACATTTTTTCGGCGCTTGCAATTATTTCTCTCGGTGTGAGGTATGTACATATGTTGCGAACGTCGTTTTAACGCGTGGGAAGAGATTTTTTAAGTCGTTAAAAATAACTCATTTGAAAATTCCCAATAATGTCTCATATTAGTTATTTCGTCTATGGATATAGAGAACACGAGGAAAAGTCGGATCTTCGAAATTGAAAAGGAATAATGCTTATAACACAGCTACGTTATCATTATGAGTACTCGGTTGCAAATGAAATACTCGTATTTCACGCACGATTTCGCTTGCAGGTATTTCTGCCAGGAAGAGTTGTTTAAACGCATTTTCATACGTGAAGCGTCTGCTTCGCATCCATAAGATTCTTCGTACAGTTGAGGCGTAGCTTTTATTTTTCTTCGCTTGTCGGTACTTTACGGACGGGAATCGAGTTCCCCGAGTTATCCTGGAATTTATTACATTCTCTGTGTACAGCTAGGCATTCCTTTGTCTCCACGTAGGTAATCTCGTGTGTCTTGCGAACGCAGTAGTTAGGTAACTGTAAAAGGTCGGGAGATATTCTCATTAGTAAATCTAAAGACGGACAAGTCGTGAGAGAGGAAGCGAAAGAGAGAAGGAGTGATGTGCAAAAAGAATGAGAGTAAGAGATAATTATACAGTTGACGCGCGGAATCAGAAGTAGAAACGGCAATAAGTCTCTGTTTTTTTTTGAAGTTGTTTCTACGGGTCGTTTAATACCAATTTATATTCGATTTTATAATGGGGAGATAAATTCGCCAAGATTTCATAGAAATTTGCAACAAATGTTGTTTTTTCTGTTTCGTTGTTGCTGAAGCGGACAAACTTGACCCTCCTTCCAGTATTCCAACTCGAGTGTGGATTTCTAACGAAGTAACGTTTCTTTCAGACCTTCGTCGTGATGTGAACTAGACGCAACTTCGAAGATGGCCGATGGGAATACGAAGCCGGAAAGTGAGCCGGGCGGAACGCCGCTACCACCCTCGAGAAAGTGGGTGCAACTGGCGCGTACCGTAAGCTTGCAAACCACGAGTCTCAGCAACCCGTCTAATCCGAGACACAAGTCTTCCACTTCCTTGCTGTTGGCACGATGGCTCACCTCGAGAAGATCACCTTCGGTGGAGCCGGAAGAGGGCCTCGTGTCGGACGAACGGAGTTTAAATTACGGAAAACCACCTCCCATCGAGGAGCCTCATTGTTACTCCATGTGCCTCAGCGAGAGCTCCTTCTCCGATGAGGGCAACTGCGTACTTCAAGTCACGAAGGACAACATCAGGTGTCTGCTGACCGAGCATATGAGAACCTTGGGCGGAAGAGTACAGCTGTTGGAGGACCTCGAAGGCGGCAGCATCAACGCGAGCACCCTGGAAAGCGTTGCGGAGGGTTGCAAACCCCAGGAAATCAACGCGCTGCTATTGTACGCGAGTTTCTTGGGACGCGGAGATCTCATTCCGGAGTTGCACAAGTGCGGAGCTGATCTGAATCACGCCGAACACGATCAAGGTCTGACCGCGCTCCATCTTTGCGCCTTCAACAACTCGCTCTTCGGCGTTTGTTATTTGCTCGCGAACGGGGTGAACGTGTACTCGAAGAAGCTTCACAGTCCCTTTCATTACGCCGCTTTCGGGAATTCCGCGAAAGTCGCGCAGCATTTCCTGCAGCAGGGAGTGAATCCAGATTACCCCGAAGGCGAAGAGTCCGTGCTACATTCGGCAGCTCGATGCAACGCCCTGGACGTCCTCAGGCTATTGGCTCCAAGGAGCTCAGCCTTGAATCGTCTGGACTCCAACGGTTGCGCTCCGATTCACCACGTAGCGGACAGGGGCGATCCGGCTTGTCTGGCGGAGCTCTTGAACGCGGGATGTCACGTGGATCTCCGTACGAAGAAGGGCGACACCGCGCTGCACTTGGCCGCCGAGGCGGGCTGCTCCGACAATTTGGATCTGCTTGTCGACAAGGGTGCCGATGTGAATTTGAAGAATCACAGAGATCAGACGGCGCTTCACCTGGCGGCGCGCTCCCACTCTCTCGAGTGCGTCGAGATCCTGCTGAGGAAAGGGGGCGCCGACGTCAACGCGGAGGACTACGAAAAGAGGACGCCGCTGCACCTCGCTCTGGGCAGATCGTTGCACGCCTTCGACGTGACGGCGTTCTTGCTGGCGTGGCAGGCGAACGTGAACAAAGCTGATATATACGGCTACACGCCCATCCACGTGGCCGCTCTGAACGAGCTGTCACAGTGCGTCGACATGTTGATTCAACATGGCGCCGACCTCAGCGCGGAGACGAAAGGCGGCACGACGGGGTTGTCGATAATCCTGCGCAAGACGCCGACTTCTTTGAATATTTTTAAGCAGCGACTCGACGCCTCGATCACGCTGCACCAACACGGCTCGGCCGCGGGCGAGGTTGAGCTCAGGCTGGATTTCCACCCCTTGCTGCAGCACCAACAACAGGGAGAAATCGGTTACCTGAGCACCTTCGTGAAAGAGGGATTCAAGGAAATCCTGGAACATCCCCTTTGCCAGTCCTTCCTTCATCTCAAGTGGCAGAAGATCCGGAAGTACTACGTCGCCAGGCTTCTCTTCTATCTGCTCTACGTGCTCGTGCTGACCGCGTGGGTGATGACCGCCCTCGCGCATAACTGTTACAACGAGTCGCACCGTCTCGTGGACAACACGACCGAGCCGCGCTGCGGCAACGAGAATTCAACGGGACTGACCGGCTTTCTCTATCGAAACCCCGGAGCGATGGACGCCGAGTGGTACGCTCTCACCGTCCTGACGATTTTGGAAGCCGTTCGCAAGTTGTCCGGCATCTTCACCTACCAATCCGTCAGACAGTTCTTCACTCAAGTGGACAACATGATCGAGTGGTGCGTCATCATCAGCGTCTTCGCCACTTCGTTCATCTACACCGATCGGACTTATCCCTGGCAGAGCCACGTCGGCGCCTTCGCGGTCCTCTGCGGGTGGAGCAATCTTATGCTGATGATCGGCCAGTTGCCCATGTTCGGAGCCTACGTCGCGATGTTCACCAGCGTCCAGGCGCAAGTTTTCAAGCTGCTCCTCGCGTACGCCTGCCTCTTGGTCGGCTTCACCGCGAGCTTCTGCGTGATATTTCCGCGCTCCAAGGCGTTCAGCAGTCCTTACACCGGCCTGATCAAAGTTCTGGTCATGATGACGGGGGAATTGGATTTCGAGAGCTTGTTCTTCCCCCCGGACGACAAGAGCAGCAAATCCATAGATCCCGGCGGTACCACGTGGTTCTTCTTTCAAGTATCGACGAAACTGTCGTTCGTTCTCTTCCTGCTCTTCGTCACCATCGTTCTGATGAATCTCCTCGTCGGCATCGCCGTTGACGACATCAAGGGACTGCAGAAAACCGCCGGTCTGGCGAAACTGGTGCGGCAGACGAAGCTGGTCGGTGACGTAGAGTCCGCGCTGTTTCTGGGACTGCTTCCGCGGCGCCTGATGAACATGCTACGGTGGACGGCTCTGGTCTTGCCGTCGCCTCTGAGAGCCGTACTGACTGTCCGACCATTGAATCCCAGAGAGAAGAGATTACCGAAGGACGTCCTCACTGCCGCTCACAAGATCGCCAGGGACAAGAAGATCGCCAGCGGAACCTTATCCAGCAAGAACAGCAACACCACGGCCTACACGTACCTAAAGAGCGACGGCAACTCGACGATCAGATCCATCGACGAGGAGGAGAAGCATGATCAACTCAGAGACGAGATCGTGGAGCTGAAGAAGATCTGCGCGGAAAATCAGAAACTGATTCAGGACTTGGTAATGGCGCTGGCGATGGATAAGAGGTTTAATCCAGATCGGGAAGAGGCCGTGAAGGATTGAGGGGAGGTAGCGTCGTTGCGGAACGACGCAATTGTCATTTCTTGTCACAAAACTAATCGTTGAACTAGTCAATGAAAGTGCTGCGGAAGAATTTCGAGTGCCAATGCCGATTGATGTGATTACTAGCGGTACGATCAACGTCGATTGGAAATGTGATTAAGTTTATGGAAGATTTTACACGGGGAGCGCGACGACAATCTATTCGAAGAGATAAATACAGTATTTTGGTGACCCCTTTTATCGGAAGTAGACGGGGTCCGATCCACTGTTTCCGCACGGGTAATTAATCGAACGATTTATTCTATGAATAGCCCGCTCGAATTAATTATCAGGCGGAGCGAAAGAAATCAGTTTCATTAGATTTTAGATGTAACGGTCTTATTGGCAATCTTCTCAGGTGCGCGAGTAAGAAGGTTATATATATACATATAGACATTTTCCGCGCAATTTAAAAATGCCAGTCTTCCATTTACGTTAACGTAATTGCGCAAGAGCCTCTCGCAGCCGCGGTACTTCCTGTGCGCGCAACGTAGATGTACAATCTCCGCGTCCGTCCATATAATATCGATCTTACAATACGCGTAGCCGTAAGAGAGAGTGTTATGTTTTTCTTCTCCTATAGTTGTGACGTTTGTAAATAGAATTTTTCTACGCGACGCATGGTGAATAAATCTTTCCTGCATGGAGAATGCTCGAGTTTTATTTTAATCTGAATAAATTCGACCGGACGAATGAAATACATTCGCGTTGGAAGTGGCATGTCTCGTTTCGCGTCAGAATGTATTTGATACGACGAACCCCACTGCGGTAAGGACAATAGCTGCGATCGATTCGATGTGGCTTTGTCTTTTTGTACCGATGGCGGAACATTCGGCTTGAAAATCTCTGCTAGGTTTTTGCACGGTAGGCCGCAAGAAAGCCGGCGATATTCAATGGATACGCATGGGTATTTGGAGTGAACGGGGATTTAATGTAGATTGACTCCTGTGTTTTTCAAAGGCCCTCCCCCCGGCTTCGGTAGATAAGCGGTATGTGACAGCGTTGTTGACGCGAAGAAAAATTACTCGCGCGCGTTATTGACGCGTTCGACAGAAAGTCGCCCGCGGTGTATTACTCCTCCGCGCGGCGAACGTGAGCTTTAAAACGATAAGTTTTAGGTCGTTGCATCGCTCTTTCGCGCGCGTGTAATGAGGTATATACATATACACATGCAGTGTTGCAATTGCGAAGAATTTATTCTTGCCTAATCGGAGCCACGAGCACGCGTTAAAATTTTCAAGGCCCGACCGGCAGTTTTGTAATCTCGAACAAGCGTGCATCGCTGTCAAGAACTCTTTTCTATTTTTAACGTCAAACTACTCGAAAGGGAACTTCAAATCTTGAATTTTTCGTTAAAATTCTGCACACTGAGAGAAAAGTTATAGCCACGACAAAAAAATTATTTTGTTGAGTATATTTTGTCGATTCCACCAAAAGATTTTGTTAATTTAAGGAATGCTTGGTTCTGAGTACAAAATAGCCAAAATATGTTTTGTTACGCGATAAAAGTAATTTTGACCAGTCATTTTGATTGAGCAAACAAAGTCTTTCGTTCATTAAAACAAATTTTTATTCTGACAAGAAAATAAAAGTTAACAATTATTTTGTTTCCAGGAGAAAGTCTTTACTAATATATCAAAGAACCTTACAGGAAATTATTATGTTGCAGTGAGCCAACCAAGAATTGATTGGTTGAATAAATCTTTCTCCTCAGTGTAGCGAAAAGAATTTAACGTTCCGGCGATAGAAAGTTTTCTTTGAATACTATCCGATAAATAATTTATTTCATTGAAATGTCCATTACATCGCTCGACAAGGAAATATTCGAAATAAGATTTTGGGCACTTATTTTTCACACGATGAATTTTTCCTCGATGACTGTACTCCCGTTATACGGAAAAAGTCGGTAACAGCTCGAGTGCAGAGTTGTTGAACGATACGTGTTAAACAAACTGCGGACGGTTCATAAACATGCGAGGGTAAATATTCGCGCGTATCTGCCTATCTCCCTTGGCTGATAATTACGCATGTATACGTAACGCTGAGGACCACTTGTTGACCGTTATTTGGTACGGCGACGCGATGCGCGTATTTAACCATCAATTGAAAGACAATTATTATCTCATTGACTCTCGCGCCAATTTGTGTATCTGCCTGGATCGACATCTGGTGACATTTTCCGGGGTACGTTTTGTAAAACCACATCGGTAATTATACGTGGCTACCGCGTGTCTATAGATACACGTGGATAGCCGGAAATGGTTGGCCTCCATAAATTTTCCTAATAACCGTGTGGGACTCGGAGCGGATATTTAGCTTATCGGTAATCTCTCTTCGATATGCTATTTATAGTGTTGTTATTGGAAAGTTTTTGTACATTCTACCCCTTTTTTGCGGTCGCAAGTAGAGAACATTAGCTTCTAGTTTTTCTGGTACTTTTATTGTTTTTTTCCTTGCCAATCATAAATTATACCGTGTAATACCATTTTTTGCAGTAAAACAAGTGATTATTAGAAAGGGAAATTGAGGAGACACCCCCCCCCCCCCCCCCCCATTGAAAAAGTATCATAGATTCTCATAGAATCTCGTGGAAGACTTGTAAAATTTCCATAAAATTCCTATAGGAATTTGATGTGTTTCAGACACAGCACTTCTAGATATCCTCTCATAAAAATCTGAGAGCAATGAATGGGAATATATTGGATTCCATGTCTTTGTAAAAACAAATAAAATCTTGTAAGGTTCTATTAGTTATTACAAACAGAACGGCAGGTACAAGTCTTTATTATTTTTATGGGATTTTACTTGTTTTTACGGATACATATAAAGTTCGGTAAATCCCTGTTCATCAACTCAGACACACATAAAATCCAATGCATTCCTATTCGTCCTTCTCAAACTTTTCTAATGGATATCTGGAATTGCTGTGTCTGAAGCACATCAGATTCCCATAGAAATTGTCTATGGGAATCTATGGGATCTTTTGAATAGGGCCATAACTTCGAAACTGTTATAAGTGGTGTTCAAATTTCGCAATTTTTCAACCTGAAAATTGTAGAGCAAATCTCGGGGGATGGCAATGGAGTTGTATGCATTTGTGTGTTGAGTTTGTTCGAATCTGGATGTATCGTTGACGTTGCATAATCTCTCCTTTTTTTTTCGTCACGGTTTCACGGCGACAAATGGGTACATCGCGATCGTCGGCCAGTTCGAAGGCCGGCCATTATTCGCAGACGTGATTCCTCCCCCCCCCCGTCGCTTAATTTGGTGATTATTTTAAAGAATATTCAATTCGTGTTCAACGGAAGGATGCACGGAATTCTTTCCGTTAGATTTTTATCGTCCGTATTTTTTCGCGAAATCGACAACGACGAGCACATCCGACCGGGAAAAATGTTTATCCAAACATCAGCCAACGAATCGGGTTACAGTTTTACCCCATTTTTCGCCACGGTTTCGTAGCGATAAATCGCGATCTCGACGCCGACGATCCGCAAAATCATCAGCCACTGCGAAGGTCACCCATTACCTAATCGCTAACGATACCCTCGTTAATCAATTTCACGATCTCCCGCATCAATTTTCTTGCACCAACCGCGTCGGCTCGCGTATGCGTCTATTTGTTCCCACCGTTAGAAAACTGGTCATGGAATTCATATTCCGGGTCGTCAATCATCTCGGAGAGCAATGTTGCATTCCACAACGAACGAACGCCTGTAGTACTTACACGCGAGGCGCGCGTAAACAGTCGAAAACCCTTATCCCTAATCTTATCTATTTCGAGTAATTTCAGTCAAAATTTGAAGGAGTACCATGCGATATACACTGAGAGAAGGGTTTATTTGTAGTTGATAAATGTATACTCGATTATGGCGACAGAGAAATATTTCGTTGAGCTAAGTAAATACATACACATACACAAACACACAATATACATTAATTATCAGAATGTCTCTTTCATTCAAACAGAAATAGAGTAATAGCTAATGAATATCTAATTGGCTCAAAGAAATATTTCTCTTTCGCCATAATCGAGTTCACTCATATATTAACTATAAACTGTTTTCTCAGTGTATCGCGCGTTATTATTGGAATGTCTCTTTCATTCAATCAGAAATAGAGTAATATAGCTAATGTGTGAATATTTAATTGTTAGACGTTGTTAAATACGTACATTGTTAGAAGTTGTTAAAAGCTACCAACACATTTGTGAATAAAATTTACAAAACTAATTGTGAAATTCAAAAACAATTGGGAATTCACGATGCATATTGTAATTTTACGATATTTTATTGTGATTCTACAATATTCGTTGTGAATTTCCTATACATACTTTATGGAATTTGTGTTTTTGCATCAAATTGTTAGTAATTTAACATTTTTGTGTTTGTTAAATGCTTCCAACACAATTTGTGAAATCAAAACATAATTTTTTAACCGTGTATATTAACTATAAATAAACTGTTTTCTCAGTGTACTGCATATTATATCATGCAAAAATCAGGTTTCATTCCTCGGCTTCAATTAGGTGAAGTCAGCTTTTGCGTATATCTAGATATACAAAGCATCAAATCAGATATGAGGAATGGAATGCCACGCGAGCGATACGTAACTTATATTTTCTAAAAGGAATAAGTAGAGGCGACTCTTCTTTTTAAGTATAAACTCGATGATCATCGGGGCACATTGGCACGAACCATGAAACAGCGGTTTGTATACGAGCAGCTGAAAAAAACTGAGCGATCCAAGTCTATTCTTTCTTTTGATCGATTTGTAGCCACGTCGTTCAACGTGTCGGTTTCATAGAACTGACATGTTTACCGGTATCTATGTCTGGAATCTGATCTTGGCTGATGTACAATAGGTACGTGATCCTGGCTCGCTTTCCTTTTCTTGCAGGAGGCTGCAGGATTGGCTTTTGCGTGAGGCTATAGGTTCGCCTTTTTTCACCCTAAAACTCGTGATCGTACCCTTTTTCCTCTGTAACTCAATATTTTTCCTCTAAAACCAACTATTATTCAGCTTCTCGATTAAGTTTATTTTTTATCGTTTTCGGTTACGTGAAAAGGATCAATGGTCAATTTCTTTTTTCTTTTTTTGCCTTTTTTTTAAATAAAATGGTACTATAATCCCTACTCTCTTCATTTATCTGCATCAAGACTTCGTTTAAAATATAAAAACCTAGTTGAATTAATGTTTCTTAACGAAACTAGACTTTCATTTCCTTAAATCAGATTGAGATACTCAGATTCAAGTTACTTGATATGGGGTATACATTTTTAAGTTACAAAGATATCCTTCATGCGCTTAATAAATATTGGTCTCATTATGTATTTACCTCATACATTTTTATTTTTTAAAACCACCGCACGTTTATAATTTCTAGTAGATCTCCTTCTTTAATCAAAATGTTCCCCTTTTTTGCTCAGATTTCTTCCATTTCTTCTAAACTGAATTAAGTAGAGGCTGTGAAGTCTGTGATTAGTTTTTTTTCTTTCTGTATAATTGTATTCTCTCGCACTTCATTTTACTTTCCTGTTCGTTCTATCTTACTTAACCTACGCTTCTCTTCTATGTACCTTCCTCCATGTGCTTTTAAGAGACCAATTCCAGAGCCATTAAAAGTAAACGCTTATGCATAATCGGCAAAAAATAGTCCACTTTTTCAGCGGCTCGCCCGTACGTGGATCGACGAAAGGTGAACCTTGATCGGGCGATTCGTGAAATTCACCTTCAGCCTTCTTCGGAACTGCGTTCTAATGAACGATCGTGAAATTTTCGCCTAATCTCTGCATCTTCCGTTCGCCGAGACGGATCGCCGCGGGACGCCTCGGCGATTCGAGTAACGTGACCGGTGAATTACGCCCGGTGTACGGACACTCCGGCGTGTTATTAATGTTCGCAGTTTGGCCGAGGCAAGGCCGCCGGGCTCATCCGCGTGCTCGGCGCGCGCGGATGTCCAGTGATCGTTAACACGTTAAGCGAGAAATGTCGATCGGCAGGATCGCGGGTGTGCGAATCCTTTTTGTCGTGCGCGGCACGTAACGCTCCGCATCGAACCGGTGAAATCTTGACGCGTATTGTCTCCTCGCACGGTGTAACGGGAAAAACGCTTGATTGATTCGAGCGAACGTGATCGTGAATAATTTTGAGTACTTTTTTTTCCCTAGGACCGCTAGTACGGATTTCGATAAATATATTCTGTTTAGTGACACGAATGTCATCTCGGGACTATCGAAGTACAGGTTTATTTGAGCCAGTTAAATATTCCCATTATTATATATATATATATATATATATATATATATATATATCTATGGAAGAATTCGATTTGATTTGAATGGCAAAACTTATCGAGGAACGAAAATTCAAAGAAAATAGTTGCATTTAACGTTCTTCGAATGATTGCAATCAGAATTCTCTCGATAATCCGCTTATGTTATATGCTAATTAAATCCTCATCAATGCTGCTCAACGGGAAAAGCGTTTGATTGATCCGGGCGAACGTGATCGTGAATAATTTTGAGTCGATTTTTTTTTGGGACCGCTAGTACGGATTCCGATGAATATATTCAATTTAGTGATATAAATGTCATTTCAGGACTATCGAAGTACCGGTTTATTCGAGTCAGTTAAATATTCTTGTTATCATATATCTACGGAAGAATTCGATTCGATTTGAATTGCCAAACTTGTTGAGGAACGAAAATTCAAAGAAAATAGTGGCATTTAATGTTCCTCTTTCAACGATTGCGATCAGGATTCTCTCGATAGGTAATTGGCTTATGTGATACAGTCGAACCTCGATTATTCGAACCTTTGATTAACCGAACGCTCTTCTGCACCGTATTCAAACGTTTGATTATTCGAGAGAAGTAAATTATATATTTTTCTTAATTTGCCGATTTTAGAATATAAGTACAATATGTTTTTTTTTTATTTAAGCATGTAGTATGGCTGTTTCTCTAGAAATGGCAGACAAAGTTGTACGGTTACTTCAAACTTTATGATTGCGTGCGCGCGCGTAAGGCAGCCAAAGATTTACATTTATTTCAAACTTATGTGATTGATTAAAAACTTATAATTTTATTGTTTGTTAATTATATTTTAATATCTAGTGACTTTATGTTTGTTGAGTGATTAATAGTGTTTTAATATAAAATTCATGCTCTCTCTCAGTTGTTTAATCCCAGACTACGAAATACTTTTGATTATCCGAACGTGGTCCGATTACAATTAGTTTGGATAATCGAGGTTCGATTGTATATAAATTAAATCCTCACTAATGCTGCTCATCTACAAGGGACGATTACTCAATTTTTCGGATTGTTCAATAGCCTTGAGATCTCTTGGAAAGCAAGAACGTGGTCCTATCTCAATTAGTTCGGATAATCGAGATTCGACTGTATATAAATTAAATCCTCACTAATGCCACTCATCTACAAAAGACAATTACTCAAGGCTTTCCGAATTTCTCGATAGCCTTAAGATCTCTTGGAAAGCGAAATAAAGGAAATTACTTCAACGACCCTATCGTCGCAGTGATTTCCCCCGCTGCGAATCGCTCGACTCGCCCGACTCCGCCGACACGAGAAGGTTGGGGAGAGTCCGCGTACGCGCTACGCGCCTGCAATTCGCCGTGCAATGTACGGCCGGACACGTAACCGTTATTACATGTGTTTTGCGTTTCGGTGATTCGTCGACCGAGCGTGCGACGCGCCGTCGGAACGCCATTCCAGTTACCACGATAACATTATCGACCAGAAGAATATACCTTCGTCGATTTTCCCACCTCGCCTTCCAGTTCTACACGCGTGCACAAGCGATATTCCTTCGATTTCTACTCATCGTCAGCGCGACGCGCACGCAATACCGCGCGAACGTGCCTCGTCGAGTGTTTGTCGACCGTCGCTGCCTTCGACTCCGCGAAACAACATTGTCGAGCTGTACCCGCGCGCACGTGGAGCGGCGATCGTCGATAAGGGAGGATCGATGCCGCGCGTGCGCTAAAATAACGGTGACCACCGATCGTAAGTCGTCCTTTGTCTCTCCTGTGAGTGTATCGATAATAGTGGAGCTTGCGAGGGTGAAAGATCGTGCGGTACCGCGTGGAATCTACCCACCGAAGGGCCGAGCAAGAGAAAAAAGGGTATAACCACGCTTCGCAACGCGTTCGACCTCACATAATAAGACTTATCAGATCTCAAAGGTCACCTTTCGAAACGACTCGACCAGTGAATTCGACGGCGACCGTTGTTCGCCGTGCCTACAGCGCCTTCACCAAACTCTACCCGTACACCCATATCCCACTCCCGCGGCGAAACAGAAAGTCTCCGGTGCGCTCGGTGGACTCTCCACGCTGCTATACACTCCGGGGAATCCCGTTACATGGCCGTAGGGAAGCGTGCGCGCGGGACGGATTGAAGAACACGCGCGCCCGGCGGCGAGCAAAAGGAAATCGGTTCATTGAAGGGACCGCGTCGCACGGCGAGCTCAGTGGGGATCGCGGTGGTGAGGTGACTGCACGCGTCTTCGAGTGGTCCTCCAAGTCGGGTCCGAAGCGTGAGCTGGTCGTGGTGAACGTTCACGAGCTGTGGAGGGATGTCGACGGGGAGAGTGTCGGGGCGATCCGATTCGACGGTCCCGGAGATCGTCGGCGATGAGGAACGCGTCGATAAAGTTGAAGGTGACCGAAGCCTTCGAAACCTGCTGCCCTGAAGAGTCGGCGGCGCACGCCAGGATGACGCTGGAAACGGAAAACAGGACGATTCAGAGCGCGAGAAGCTGCGAAGGGCTCGACTCGAAGGGCGTTCCCGCGATGAAGCCGCGAGCACTGATCGAGGATAATGGTAACGCTTTGAAAGTACCCGCCGGACCCGCCAAGTCGCGTCATCATTCCCTCACGAATCTGGAGGATTTCACTTTCGGCGCGAAGCAGCTACTCGCTGCGCGGCTGGCCCCGGCCTACCATTCGGCGCGCAGCCTCATCGTCCGGCGATTTTCTGGGAAAACCGCGTCCGTCGCGGGTGATCCGGAAGCGCCGGCGTCGGAAGCCACCGATGAGATCGACGCGGGAGAGTCGCCACCGGTGGACGATTCCCTGTTTTTTGATAATTTGGTGTCGCTGCGGGACGTGAAGATCAGCAACCGCAGCGTCAAGTCGGCCATCTGCGCTGCGGTGAGCTTGCAGGAGATGCGACTGCTGCTGGACCTGGAAAGGGGAAAGTTTCCGGTGGACTCGGACGGTCGCCTCTTCCCCGACGCGGATAACAGACTCAAGAGCATCGCCTATATTTGGGCTTGCTTTCGCGGATTGGTTCATCTCCTGCAGAGGCTGGAGGAGTCCGGTGCACAATTCGACTACGTCGACGCGAGCACCGGAGTGAACGCTCTGTTGGCCGCTTCCCTCAGCGGTAAAATTGCCTGTCTGCAACGCCTGATCGATCGCGGCGCCGACGTGAATTTCGTCAATCCGATCAACGGCTACACGGCGCTCCATTTCGCCGCTTTCGGCGACTCCTACGAGGCGGTCGACGTTCTGCTGGATAACGGAGCAACGCTGGAGACGGAGCCGACCGACGAGGAGGTCGATCCCGTGCTGCATTGCGCCGTCCGGGCAAAGTCCACGAAAGTGGTCAAACTTCTTCTCGAACGCGGCGCGAGCGTTTCCAAGAAGAATCACCTGGGCGAAACTCCGCTCCACGTGGCCTGTATCGTGCAGGCGACCGCCTGCGCGGAGTTGCTGCTCCAAAGTCCGGGCGTGGACGTGAACGCGGTGGACCGCGTTCACAGAACTCCGCTGCACTTCGCCGTGATGAACACCGAGTCCAACGTCGGCTTGGTCGAGCTGTTGCTCAAGTGCAACGCGACGGTGAACGCCGCCGACCGTCAGGGATTCACGCCGCTGCACATCGCCGCCCTGAACGAGCAGTCGCGATGCGTGGACACGCTGATCTGGGCCGGCGCGGACGTCAGTGCCACCACGAGCTCGGGTCTGTCGGCGCTGAACGTGATCCTGAGGAAGATACCGGAGTCTCTGCAGGTCTTCCGGCAAAAGCTGGACGCCTCCATCAGACTGCGCAGACCGGTTCCCCACAACAGAGAGTTCGAAGTGAGATTTCACTTTGAGTTGCTCTTCCCGAGCGGCAACGAGTGCGAGACCAGCTTCGTCAATACCTTCGTTCAAGAGGGCAGGAAGGACCTGCTGTCGCACCCTCTGGTCATGGCGTTCCTGTACCTGAAGTGGGAGAAGATACGAAAGCTCTACCTCATCAGAATCCTGCTATACGCTATGACGGTCATCTGCATGACCACCTACGTGTTAACCGCGTTAGCTTACAAGTGTTACAATCAGCAGCAACTGCAAGGCGAGCCCATGTCGAAGTTCTGCGGCAACAGGCGCTTTCCGGGCTTCTTCTTCCGGAGACCCGTCATCGAAATTGAGTGGTACTTGCTGGTGGTGCTCACTTGTACCACGATACCGCGCAAGATTTTCGGTTTCATGATCTACAAGTCGGCCAGGCAGTACTTCATGAACATCGACAACATCCTGGACATGATCGTCATAGTCAGCGTCTTCGTCATTTCCTTCGTGTACACCGGCAGGACTTACGACTGGCAGAATTACGTGGGCGCCTTCTCGATACTCTGCGCCTGGACGAACTTGATGCTCATGGTCGGACAGTTGCCCGCCTTCGGCACCTACGTCGCCATGTTCACGCACATTCAATTCGAGTTCGCCAAGCTGTTGCTGGCTTACTCTGGCCTGCTGATCGGTTTTACGATAAGCTTTTGCGTGATCTTCGCGGGAGAGCCGTCGTTTGGCAATCCCTTCACGGGCTTGATCAAGGTCCTGGCCATGATGGCGGGCGAACTGGACTTCGAGGGGCTCATTAATCCGGAAGAGGAGGACGCGGCGGGTCAGTCGATGCTGCTACAGGATCCCCTATCCGTCTGCTCTCAGATCCTCTTCACCCTCTTCATCGTCTTCGTGACTGTCATCCTGATGAATCTGTTGGTCGGCATCGCCGTGCACGACATTCAAGGACTTCGCAATCACGCCGGGTTGACCAAGCTGGTGCGCCAGACCAAGTTGATCCTCTTCACGGAGATGATGCTGCACCACGGGATAGTGCCGTTCCGTTTGCGAAAGTGCCTCCTCGAGAGCAAAATCGACATTGAGGATCGCAAACGAGTTCTCGTGGTGAAGCCCTTGAATCCTCTGGAGAAGCGATTGCCCAAGGACATATTGAAGGCGGCTTATGAGATCGCGCAGAAGAACGTTCCGATGATGAGCGAAGAGAACTTCACCTTCGACGAGCATTTGACTTGGATGAAGCATCAAGATGACGAGGAGGAGGATCGGGATCATTTGCGCTCGGCCGTCGAGACGTTGTCCACAAGGATAAGGGGTCACGAGGACAGCATCAATACGATCAGGGAACACTTGCTGGACACCAACAGAATGTTGCGTGAACTCGTGACGAGGCTGGGCAAGGAGGGTGAAATTCGTTCCTGAAGAATGTAATGTTCAAAGATATTAAATAACGGATGAACTTTGCACCTACTTGTCATTCGAAAATGTGATTATTTTTTCATAATTGAAATGAAGGCGTTCTTTCATCGCCAAGTTCTCATTTGACTAGGTAGTTTTTTGAACTTTAATTCTCGCGATCGTCTTGCATGCATTTTTCTTTAATTATTTTTCACCGCACATCGAAGCTCACTGTCTGGCAAGACAAGACAATGGATATTTCGCGCATTGAATGTGTTGGACTCACATTTCATTCGCTGCATCTGGCATACCTCGATTGTATTATAAACATTATATACATACATACACGTACGCTATCGACGTGATGTACGTCTCAAAGTACAAAATTACGCAATGTATTGTAAAGACTTTTTTATGGCTATGTCACGATTACGTCATTAAATATACGTACTTTTCCAAGTGGTTACATATTTATTTAAAAGAAAGAATTTTAGGGATATTTCTTTGACTGAGTTGATCATGACGTGAAACTGTGGTTAAAAAAATGTATATCAGAACGATTCTTCAGGGTTTGGTATATTTTACCAGGTGATTTTTTTTCCTTTCATGGGGCTGAATGATACAGTCAGTCGTTCGAAATCACATTGTGCATAATTTATTACGAGCTCCTTAGAATTCGTCGATCTTTCGAAATAAAAAGGGCCTAATCCTAATATTTCTGTTACTACCATACCGTATGGTTTCGTAAGATATTTTCATGGTTCATCGCAGCGAAACGTGTGTACTTGACTCGCGGCTAAATCGGTGTTGAAATTCGGCAATGCTGTTCTTGAGCAACGTATGACAAGCGATGCGTCTTTCGCATCGTACGCACAGAGAATATATATAAATACTTTTTTTATAGAGGGGAATAATTCTTGATACGCATATACCAGATAAAACGAGATTAATGTATTTTACTTTTTGATTTCAGGTCATATTCCCACTGATATTTACCGACATGAGCGATAAAGTTGACATCGAAGCAACTGTGCAGTTTGGAGGATTCTCTGGTCAAGCTGGTGCGATTCGTTGGGGTATTGCTTGGGGACTAAGAAGCTTTGTTGATCCCGAGATGACAGAGAAAATGAGAATCGGTACGTTGCTATGACCTTAATTATTCGTTTATAAAAATTGGAGTGGTCTGAGTAAGACGTTTCTTCTTTTGCAGCTGGACTCTTGACGAGAGATCACAGGAGAAAAGAACGAAAGAAGCCTGGACAGGAGGGCGCTAGGAGAAAATTCGCTTGGGTCAAGCGTTAATTTTCACAAGGCATTTTGATTTGTTGTAATGCCACCTTATGCTGACTGTAATAAATCGCTTAGCTAGTGTCGCGAAATTTCGATCGTTGTTTTGTTATTTTCATGAAACGCGGTACTTCATATTCAGTCTTTATTTATCGTCAGCTCTGCAACAAAGAGGGTACTTTTGCGAAGAGAAAGGATTATAATACGGACTGAAGAGTGATTTGGCTTGAAGCGTACTTTATCGCATAACGTGGATTTATTACTAAAAGTTGGTAAATTTATTTGTCGACTTTTTATACACAAAATCGTTTCGTTCAACTACTACAAAAGAGTTCATTGTAACGTGTAACTACTGAAATTGCTTTATTTACAGTACATTTAATCAGCGAAAGATCTTCAGGTCCTACATTTTATTTAGCGGCGATAAACCAAGTAGTTTCATTCCTTGGGCTAAGACACGCTTTGCGGCGTGAAAGAGGAGCAATCGTTGAGATCCAATGTCGGATGGTTCGCCTTTTATTCTTAAGAGTTCCATTGCTTTGTTGGTACTGTGGCTTTGGAACAAAAAAATGCAGGAGTTTTAGTATTACTTGTTAATCAAGCTTATCACTCAAATGACATTCTTACGGAAGTACGACTCGTACCATAGATCGAATAGATAATGCACCAAAACAGACGATTCCAGGTTACTGTAAGATCTCAAAATAGCGTCGTCAAATCTGCCAATATTGTAAACAACGTCGTCAACAACGGATCCCTCCAGAAGTGAAGGATCACACTCCTGTGACAAAGTGGCTCCGCAACTTTCTTCCAAACTCGTCAATCGGCAATGAGTGTATTGCAACTTGGCTCCCGTAGTTCCTTTTATCTGAATTTGAGGAACGAACTTTTAGAGTCGCTACGCCTAGTTCTTCTTTTGCACGTCTAGAATATGACATGACTCACGTCGAAGGCTTTATTCCAATCGAATTCATAGTTACGCGACCTTCTTTGCTGCAAATCATTTACGATTACAGCTGAAATGGCTAACGCGTCGGATGAGTCGTCTGTTGCGTCCAAAGGAGTTTTATTGTCTGAAAATAATATGGTACACGATATTCGAGAATTTGATATTGTTTATCTCCATGTTGGAAGGTTTAAAAGTCAGTTAAACTAAAATTGTAATATTAAGGCGGATACGAAGTCGTACTTACTAAGCGATTGCATTTGCTTTTCTCTCATGATCACTCGCATCTCATCCAGCAAATCCTTTAAAAATACTACCGTTCCCTTCCGCGTGCTCATGCCGAGGATTTTACCAAATCTAATGTGCCTCAGTCTGTACACCCAGGGCATTTTCATACTTTTCAGTATTTCCATTAAATCGCTGAAATGGGGGGCTTGGTGAACATCCACTACATAGTACATCTCATCGAAATGATATTTCTCAAATCTGTCGATAGCCGCCGCAATGTCGCGCGTTATATACAGAGTACCACCGTTGCTTTTGATAATAGGAACCCCCCGCCCGTTTGCACGTATGACTTTTCTATTAAATTCATCGTTTTCCAAGATTCCCAGCTCTTCCATTTTAGCGACTATCTGCTCGATTTCTTTTATGCCGTACATCGATTCCCAGTTATACTCGTCAAAGGTAACGCCCAATCGTTCGTAAGTTTTGGCTAATTCGTCAATCGTGTAATTCCTGTACGTCTCCCATTTTTGCAAGTCAGCGGTATCCCCCTGCTCCAATCGTTGGAATATCTCCCGCGCCTTCTTCGCGATCGCTGGATCATTTTCGCTCAGTTTATTCGTGGACACGTACGCCTCGTATAATGTTTCGATCGGCCTTTTTTGCAGGGCTTCTTCGGATATGTTACCCAAGTCGACGCCCAGCTGAACAAAGCCGAATTGAGTGCCCCAGTCTCCCAGATAGTTGATTTTTTTAACTTTGTTGCCCACAAAGGTGTTCAAGTTCGATATATAATTACCTATTATAGTGGAACGCAAATGGCCGACGTGAAACGGCTTAGCTATGTTCGGCGAGCTAAATTCTATTAGTATATTCTTCCCGCTACCGTGACATCTCGGTGGCGTTACGCGTTCGAAGTTACTCTCTAGGATTCGTTTTACGCAGGCGTCTCTAGAGACGTCGAAGGATATCCAGCTTCTGTTGCCGCGTTCCTGGAAGTTGACGCTTTTCAGTAAATCATCCGTTTCTACTTTCAATATATCTTGCGCTGCTTCTCGCACGTCGTAATGTTTGCCTATCAGGGGCAGGTGAAAAGAAAATGGTTCGCTGGATTTGTCGAATTGGAACGACATCCGGGAAAAGGCGGTAGGTATGCTGGTACTTTTGACAGACTGCGCAACCTTGAAGGAAACATGAAAAATGAGAGAATTTCATTCAGGAACTCGAAATTTTATCTCTTTTCTTGGCTCTTCTTATTTTGAGGTTATGTTTTAACGCTATACGCAAGTCAATAAAAATGGGTACAATACCTTATTCTGCAACGCCAATCTTATGTTACCACTCATATTTCATAATATGATACGCTTTTTTAGAGGGGAATGATTTATTGCGCGATATACGGTGAAAGAATCGTACAATTTAGGTTATGCGTCTACCGGGCGGCACAGGGTCATTGTCATTTAAATGGCCATGTGCTTCCGACATTTCAATCGAAGAAAGGTCAAGCCCTCTTTCTTCGTTTCATTATACTTGAGTACAGACGCTGTGGTATGTTTAAAAATATATTATATTCTACAGATAGATTATCTATAATGTGTTACAAATATTTAAAAAAATGAAGTAAAATCTCTTTCACGGATCTGCTCTAATGTTTATCACGATGAAAAGGTTATTTTCGAATATTGCTCGGCATTCGATATTCGAACCGCGATTTCGATTTCTATATAATAAAACAATCCAAAAAGTCATCTTTTAGTCATCAGTAGGCAATTACTTTAATGTCCCACTTTTTGTCAATTTCTTTCATGTTATCTAAAAGATGGGTAACATGAAATTTAAGTTATGAAGAGTTATATTAAGGATGACCGAAGGAAAGTTTTTTGGTTTGTGTTGTGTCTGGGTTATATTATCTTATCGCAATCTTGAAAAAAATGTGAAAATTTTTGAACGAGTCAATCGAACGACCCCGAATCTTATTTGACTACCGCGGTGCGACGTCCAGGCGTGTCGTGCCGTCGGAGCGCAGCAGCGTGCGCAGAGAAGGGGACGGGCTATCAAGTGCGATCCGAAGGGGGGAGGCCGGGGCCGCCATTTTGGCAGATCGTGGGAGCCTTCCGTCGCCGCCGTGAGCTGAGCTGTTGTCCGTCCAGCTGAGCTGTTAACGCGCGCGAGCTCGCTCGGCTCCTGGGTGCGATCGCGAATTCGCGACGAGAGAGGCAGGAAGGGATCGAAAGTAAGTAGGAAAGCCGGGAAACGCCGGAAGGAGGGAAGGGTGATCGGTATTCGGTGCGTTCGTGTTTCGTGCGGTGGTGCTGGTTCGGTTTTATTCTCCTCCCCGTATGGTGCGGCGGCGGGTGGTGCCCGTGACGGCGAGGTCGACGAAATTTTCAAGTATCCCGTGTTAGGTGGGACTCGGGAGTGGTGCGCTCACGGAAGCAGAGGCGTACGACGGAACGGGAGGTCAACCGGAACAACAGGATGGCAGGACAGACGATAAACGACAGGCTGCTGGCGGCGAGGCACAGCATCGCTGGGCAGGGCCTCGCGAAATCCGTGTGCAAGGCGACGACGGAGGAGATGATCGGGCCGAAGAAGAAACATTTGGACTGTGAGTATCGCTCTCTGTCACTCGACGCCGCGCGCCTATGTTGAGCGGTTCCCAGCGATCCTCGTCTCGGAGCCGGTTTAAAGCCGGGCTGCGGCGAGGATTCGCCCGCGAGAAGCGGGGATTTTCTCACGTCACCGTGCGTGGAAGCGCGCTCGCACACTACACCTTTTGCGAAATAAAGAGAACGAACGGGCTGAAGTGGAGCGTGTGAGGTTAAGGTTAAGTGCCAGTGTCGCTGTGAACTCCGAGAGGATCCGTCGGATTTGGAGCCGTCTTCGCGACGAAGCGCGTTCGATCGATCGCGCGTGGAGGTACCGATCGTGAGGCGCGGAAATACGGCTTTCTCGGGGGCCGTATCAGACGGACTGACCCAAAACCGAAAGTCGATAAGCGTTCGCACGGCACCTGTGCGTTGGTCGTTCGCGCGAGATTTCAGAAGGATGTTTCCTTGTCATTTTGAAAGTCTTATCGGCTCTTTTTTTATCGCGGCGTTCGCTTAATATACGCGGTTTCAGCGGAGAAGGCGTGCGAAGTTAGATTAGGATAACGTCATTTGCGGCTGAGACGACGTATTGCGCGAAATATGTCGATACGACCATCGCTCGCGCGCGCGCGGAGGCTTGCGGGCACTTGTTTTCGGTTCGGCATTTCGGAGCGGAGGCGCCCGTCTCTCCGGAATCTCTCACCGGCTGGCAATGCGATTCCACGAAATCGGTTTACGAAGAGGAAACGAGTATTCCGTGAGCAATTCTCGCCGATACATTCCTGCGTGTCGGTGTTATCCTGATTTTAAACCGAGTCGGTTCATCGTCCCTGCTCGAGTTTGCATGCATCTGCATGATGACGTCGTTGAAGCTCGCGGAGGAATTTTTAATGGCGTGAATATTGCGCTGGTACACACTGGAGGAATAATAACTAGCGCCAATAAAATATTTCCTTCAATCAGAAACATGATATAATTCCAGGAGCCGGCCACAGTTTTCTTCGCGCAAAAAAATATTTAACAGGCTCGAGAGTAATTGTTTTTTCTTTCGCGTAAGAAGAACTTCTCTTCCCAACGAAAGTGTTCTTGAATCAAGAATGTAAAAATGTTTAAATTCTGAAAAATATTTAAAATAATGTGTTCTTAGTCAAGAATTTTTTTTTGACATTAGACATTATTTCTCTCCAAGTATAATCCAAGGAAAAGCCATTCTTCTTAGATCGATTGTAAATATAAACAGCTGTGAGAAGATCGCGGAATTTTTTTTTGCACGAAAGACGTCGATGACCGTAATTCCATCGACATCGTCGAACTCGATTAATGATCGAGATTCGTCAATATTATCAAGCTGTCGGATGCGAGAAATCTTCATTTAATGATGAATACAGACAAAAAATTTGAATCGAATGTCCTTCCTCGACTCTTTCAATCCCAGCTGTTCACACCACATCCAGTGATCTTAATTTCTTTTCAGTGGGAAGATATCAGCGGCCCCCGCCTCCACTCCCTGCTCGCATTCTGCCCCTAATCATTCATGTTCAATCGATAATAATCCGTAAATCGATACGGCAGATCGTCGTAAAATTGCTCGCGAGTAGAATACAAAGTTTCGAGACGTAAACCGAGAGAAGTAGGTAACTGCTGGTGCCAAAGAAATATTTTCTTCAATCAAAAACATGATATAATTTCAGGATCAAGCCATGGTTTTTTTCGCGCAAGAAAATATTTGATAGGCTCGAATTGCGCAGAAAGAATTTCTTGTTTCCACGACGGTATTCTTGAATCAAGAATATGGATACCTATATTTCTTCGCTCAAGAATCTGTATTCTGAAACATTTTTAAGATCATATGTTCTTGATTAAAGAAACATTTTTTTTGACACTAGCAATTATTTCTATCAGTGTACCGAGTATCAGCTCTCAAGCGGAGGAAGCGCATTTCGAAGTTCTCGAATTTGAGTTTAGCATCGATTTTTGAAGACGGTGCTCGCGATATTCGGTTTACATTACGGTTTACTCACAGAGACGCTTACGTTCGACGTGCGAGTTTGAATCGTTGGCGAGGAGGAAAACAGCTCGACGTGAAAAAGAGCCCCGGGGTGTTCCGTAACTGTAAAGCGAGGGAAGACCGGGTCCGTACGTCGTTCGCTCGATCTTTCCTATATTCGTTTTATGTTGGAACGTTCTCCGGTTCGGCCTTACACCACGCTATATATGTAGGATCCCTCCCTGCAGAGAAATCCGAGGGGAGGAGAGCGCGATAATCTTTATGGGACGCGAGTACGTCCTGCTCCTTCCTCCCAATCATCCCCTGCAGCCACTGCGACTAGCTAAGCGATTAGCGACGAAAGTCGCCGTTCTCGGAAGCTCCGCTTGAAAATCCTTGGCAACTTGGAGCGACCGTCGTCGTAGGATTTCGTTGCTCCGCCGTGCGAACGACCACGAATTTATGTATACCGAGAGAAATAGTTGCTAGTATTAAAAAAATTATCTTGAATCAAGAACACATTATCTTACACATTTCTAAGAATATAGAGTCTTGGTCGAAGAATATATTATATTCTTGATTCTCAAGAGTACCTACCTTCGTTGGGACGACAAATTCTTTCTGCGCGTTAAAAACAATTACTCGAGTCTATCAACGCTCGAGTCTTGCACGAAGAAAACCATAACTTGATCCTGGAACTATATCATGTCTTTGATTGAAGGAAACATTTTCTTTTGCACTAACAATTACTTCTTTCAGTGTAGTCGAAAGCGACGAAAGTCGGTATTCTCCATACTCAGAAAAATAATTAGGCTAAAATGACTCCAGTCATTTTCCTCAATTTTTTCAACTTTGACGTCGAGTTAAAAGAAGTCGTTTGTTAGAAGTGTAAATTGCAAATGACAACACCAGTCAGCAGTTGCAGATTGCAGTATAGATTGCAAAATGAAGTGTACATTAAATGTAGATCATACAATGATCAAAATATAATTAAGGCAACAAATTTGCGCAAAATTTAACTTATCGAATCATAGTAATGTCTAAAATTGACTTATTATTTCTGAAACATAATTTCATCCTTCAATTACACAAATAACAATGTCAAAGGAGTACTGAAATACTAGTTAGTTGAATCAACTATTTCGTCGTCTCCAGGAATTGGTTAAATTGACCAAGTTATTTTTCCCAGCGCAACACCATCGATCTGTCGGGATGAGCTTTGCGGGAGACTTAAAAGAAATCCGCTCCACCGTTCGAGGTACCACCGTTTTCGATGAAACTTCGTAAATACGGGGTTTATCGAGATAAAACGAACCCGTAATCTTTACGGGCCTCCAATTTTTATCCGAGAGGAGGGAGTGAGTCAATCTCCGAAGCCCGAGTCCGGGAGGTTATCTCGGAAACCGAGCGAAGTATGAAAAAAAGTTTGAAGACAAAGCCAGTTGGGCTTTTGAGATCGAATAGTTTTTGCTTACAAACTTTCGTCGTACCACGTTTCCCTCTCAATACAATTTAAACTTTGGGAGTCGCGTATCACCCTCTTAAACAAATTTTGGAAGGACGTACAAAGTATCTGTCCCTTATCTTTTGTACATATAAACGAACATGACCTGACTGACTGATCGATTCATCAACGCCGAGTCGAAACCGCTGAAGCTAATTACATGCAATTTGGACAGTAGGTTACTTTTGTGACATAAGCACTCATTGAGAAAAGATTTTACAAAATTCTTCTCCTTAAGGTGGTAAAATAAAAGATGTAAGTTTGTATGAAAATCCGTCATTTTTTAAGTTAAATTCATGAAAATTGATATTTGACTTTTCGGTTAGAAATTAAGAAAGACGTGTTTTATGATTTTTAGAAATTTATCTTTTAAGGGGAAGAAATAGCGGATGAAAATTTGTGTAGGAATTTCTATTTATTTAGAGATCTACGCGGACGAAGTCGCGAGCGGAAAGCTAGTTCTTCGATGAGCTTCACAGACTTTACAGTGTATTCCCTATTCCCCATTATTCCTCTATTTTTTCCAAGTATACCCCTTTTCATCCTAAAACTCGCGATTTTCCCCTTTTTCCTCTATAATTCATTACTTTTCCTCTAAAACCACCTATTATTCAGTTTTTCATCGTTTCAAATTATGCAAAAACTGATAAAAATGGTACATTTTTTTAAAAATAAAATAGTACTATAATCTCCATTTCATCTATCTGTATTAATATTTCGTTTAAAATATAAAGGCTTAATTAAATTAATGTTTCTTACCAGGATCTAGATACCCATTTCCTTAAATCAGATCGCTATACTCATATTTACGTTATACTTGTAATAACATGAGATATAGATTTTGAAGTTACAGGAAAACCTCTCATTCGATTAATACATATTGATGTATCACTGTACACCTTAAAACTTGTTATTTTTTAAAATCACCGCACGTTTTTAATTTCCGGTAGATTTTTTTAAAATCAAAATTGCCCCCTTTTTTGCTCAAATTTTCCCTGTTTCCTCTGAAATGAAATAAATAGGAGCTGTGTGACGCCTGGCTTCAGAATTACACGCTCTCGCTTCGCGGAGCGTCTGCGGTCGAGGAGTCGACCGGTTTCGCGATTCGCACTGAAGATTTCCCGCGGCGTCGCTCCTTGCGAATGTGCGACGGTTGGCGCCTGCCGCGGACGTCGAGAGGCGGGGATCTCGACGTTGGCCGTGTCGATTATTACCGCGTGGCTGCCGGTCCGCCCTACACTATCGATCCTGCTGGACACTCGCTTCCCCGCGGTTCTCCGCGGCCGACCTGCCGCGTTGGGAACATGTTCCGCCGTCAGGTGAATCCGCCGGCCGATGGAGCACACTTCTTGTGAGTCGCGGACGTGGGAAAAAAGTTACGCGCGACGATAATCCGGCTAATTAGGAATTTGTCGTCGCTGGGCTGCCGTGGAAAATAATAATATAGCTTAACACACACGAGGCGAGGACAACCGGGCTGCGCTAGGATTTCTTTCGCGGCGAGACTCGATCGCGATTGACGTATATGTATCTTTAAATGGAGATTGATTGATGGATGTAGACGAAGAAACGGATGGCGAATTATTGAATCGACTTCTTTCGACGTATGTAAGTCGGAGAGCTACTTAATGCAGGCTTTACAGTGTGTCATCTATTTCTCTTTATTCCCGTATTTTTTATTTTCCTTTTCCATTTTAAAACTCGCGATTTTCTCCATTTTCTCTTATAACTCGATATCATTCTTCTAAGACCATCTATTATTCAGTTTCTCAGTCGAGTGTGCCTTTTAATCGTTTCGAATTATGTGAAAAGGGTCAAAATGCCCAATTAAAATGATCTTCCTTTAATTCAGATTGCGATACCTACTCAGATTTAAATTACATAACATATAAATATTTAAGTTATAAAAACACCCTTCATCCACTTAATAAAGGTTTCGTGTTTCATTGTATATCTTAAACATTGTTAAAAAACACTTGATATCTAACTTTTGTAAGATCTCCATTTTTTAATCAAAATCGTCCCCTTTTTTCTAATAATAAATAGGGGCTGTCAAGCTTGTTAATGGTATGAGATGGTATAATGTAGAATTGTAAAAAATAAACATTGATTAAGTTCAACACGGACAAATTTCTTCCAGTTTTTTTTTTGCGCAGTTGAGAACGATTCGCGATAATTCATATTGTCACAGTGAATGCACATTTTTTTACACAACTTTTATGCAGCAAAAATGATTAAAATTCATAAATAATTGAATAAATAAACTTGACGTTAGATGAAACGATCCTTTGTCGCACGTAAATCCCTCTATTTCAATCCTTAAATTTATTTCTTCAATCGTTGACGCAGGTCGGGATGACTCGATGCGCGTACAGCGTAGCATAAGTCCAGGTGCGCCTGGAAATTCGGAAGTTTCGCGCGGTTAGGGGCCATCCATATATTACGTAAGACGTTTGAGGGGGGGGGGGGGTATGAATATTTCTTACAGTGTCTTACAATGGGGGGAGGGGGGGTCTAAACCTCATCTTACGTGAGAAATTCCTAGCCAAAAATGCTATCAAATCACTCAATACAGATTGAAAGAAGCGCTGTACTTTGCATCAAATAAAGCAGTAACAATAGACAAAAGAATGTGCAAAACCCAGGATCAAGCAGAGAAGAGGCAACCTGCACGAGTGGCATTGCGTCGTGATCGGGAGCTTATGTGCATCTTCCGAGATAGTGAAACGGAAGTGGAGGACGTCGAGTGGGTTGAAGAGCAGGACGTCTCTACTGAGGATATATTTTATTAAACGGAGTTTAAAAATGAAGTTACTTGAACTGAGTGAATATATTATGTTTTCCAATGTTTTCCGTTGATACGAGGAGTTAGAACGAGGATGAAGTGCATAAAGAAATATACCGTAGTAGACTATAAAATTTACATCAATCGTGTTGGGCTTTCACTCGGATAAAAGACGCTGTTGATACACGATTAGAGAATAGCGAATAATGAAGAGTCTATTTAAACAGCTCCTATGTACAGCATCCTCGTTCTGACTATGTATGATGCTATTCTTTAGCAGGACCGTCTCGAAATATAGTCAATCTCTTCCTAATATTCATCTGATATTTGAAAGCAGTATAAACGGCAAGCTCAAGAATGACTTAAAAAAAGTTACGTCTTATGTAAGATTTAAGGGGGGGGGGGGTCATCTGGAATCTTATAGAATCTTACACTGGGGGGAGGGGGGGTCAAAAAGAGTCCAAAAATGTCTTACGTAATATATGGATGGCCCCTTATCGGTCGAACGGCGGATCGCACGCGGCGCGTTCGCCCCTATAGGTACCAGCAAAATATAGGAACGCTCTCTGGTTCCTCTCCGACGGGATCTCGACTTCCAGTCCCCGGCGAAAGTAAGGAAACTTCGCGTGTGCCTGTCGTTATGTAACGTGTGCGTTATTCCCCACGTGGGTTGGTGTGCGCGTCGTGTATGATAAAGTTCCGCGTTGGTGGTAAGCGCTGTACGTAAGCGAGACTTGCAGCCGCGACAAGAGAGCCGGCCTATCGATCTGCTCCCATTTTTTTGCTCTCTCCGTGACGCTTTTTGAGGTCCCGGTCCTCTCCTCTCGCGACGTCGAGGTCAGCTCGCGCCGAGAGCGGACGAATTTCTGGGGGATATTCGTTCGTCATCTTTTTTAATCTTTGTCGGAATAATCGATGAGATTGATTCTACGACCTGGAAATACTGCAGATGCTCGTATGCGGAGAAGACAGTTTATTAATAGTTAATAAATGTAATTTCAAATATGACGAAATAAACATTTCGTTAGGACAATACAATACATGTTATTTATAATGTTTATTTCATCCAAACGATTGCCTGAAAGGATTTAATCATGCTAAATAAATATTGTAATAGTTAATGAATATTTATTTGATCCAATAAAAGTTTATTTTGCCATATTATCGCTTTGCTCTTCTAAGCCCTATTTGTGAATTTTCAGTTCACTTTTGATCAAACAGAATCTCGCAATACTTGTGGATCAATTTTGTAATGGGGTAACAAATATTAATTTTCACTATTATAATTTAATCTTTCACTCAGTAGGTAGGTACCTATATTATTAAAATTTTTAAACGGCAAGCTTAGAGGGACCATTTGTTGGAGCATACTAATAAAATTACCACAGACATGTAACTTAAATCTCCGTTTCGTAGCAAAGCTAACATCTTATGTTACGATAACTCACCGAAAAAGATGCCAGATTCACGTTTCGGGGGTGCCGAGATTGCACCCTGACGCAATCAGAAAAAGTTCAATTCATTAAATTAGTCCAAAAAAGACCTACAACCATGATAATATGATAAAAATAAAATCCCCAAGCACAAAAGACAATAAATGTGCAAGAACAAATTATTTTTAATGCTATATATATATACCTATTATAATAAAATAGTAAACTTAAATAATAAATTCTACTATTACTAAATAGTAAACTCGAAATAGTCCATTTTATTCTGTTGCTAAATAGTATCCAGATATCGTAATTCTTACCAGGAAATCATCGTTAAATAGTTTACTATTAATCTGGGTTACATCTTTTAGCAATCCATCGAAATAGTGAAAAAGAAATAGTAAACTTTACTACTTTTTTCTCTCAGTGCGCGCGTAAAAACTGGATTGGCTCTAAAAATAACGTCGAATGTCGAGAGAGAGAGAAGAAGGAAAACCATAAAATCATTCTAGGTCGGATCGTTAGGAACGTCTTTTTCCAGGGCTCTCGCACGTGTTTCGGAGGCAGTGTTTCGAAAGGGAAAACTGTCGACGAAAGCTACTACACAGCCGATCACTTCTCGACGACGCCCCTTTTAACGATGGAAAAAATATATACGGCGGATTTTTTTTCGAACCGCCACTTCGGGCACGCATGCTAACTCACAATATTATACTTGGCTTCGATATAACGTGGCGTATCTATGTACGTTTGCTTTCAAAGTTGCGTATAGGGCGATTGGGTAACTGCACAAAACAGATAGAGTGCCATCTGTGGCACGCACCAAGCATTAAGCAGATGCCCGTGGTATAAGCGCTGTTTACACGTTATTTTGGATAATAATTGAAGTGTTTTACCTATGAGATTTAATCAACATGGCCTCAATTATAATAGAATGTGGATTTCAAAGCATTCAAATAAATTCTTTCAGTGGAAAATCGTTATCAAAAGGTAAATACAAGCAGCGCCACCAAGCTGGGTTTCTTGGCGAAACTTGGATGTACATTCTCTATATGTACACGTGTAACACAAACAAAAGCTACGTTTGTGGAATTACGCTATATATAGAGCCCTATTTTCCGCCACTCCTCGCCGAGATATCGACGCGGCGTGCTTTTGGCACGATCCGTTTAGCTCGAAGGGTCGATATGTGCAGCCATATACTCGTATGTACCTATATCTTCGTTTTATTACGTACGTACCTATAGCTCGTTATCTCTGTACCTAACGCAACGTTTTGATAATATACTGTCGGCTATTCTCTGCAGTTTTAATATCCGGTCGTTATTCAAACTTGGAATACCTTCATCCTCCGGTTATGTACCAAAGCACACGCGCTGTCAGAGTACCTACCTACATTAATTTATTCGTGGCTTTTAGACGTAACAGAATAAATCGAGTTCCACCGGCGAGAAATTAAATCCTATCAAAGTTATTTCCTCTTCGTCGTCGTTATGCACTGAGAAAACAGTTTATTTGTTAATAAATGTTTGAATATGTCGAAATAAACATTTTATCGGATCAAATGAGTATTCGTTAATTATTACAATATTTATTTGACACAATTAAATCTTTTAAGGCAACACTTTAAATGAAATAAACATTTCAATAATTAATACATCATTTCTTGTCCCGACGAAATATTTATTTCGCCGTATTGGAAATTACATTTATTAACTATTAACAAATTGTTTTCTCAGTGTGAGACGATACGTCCAGTCTTTCTACAACGACCTCCGAATTCTGCAACGAAACTTGACCGGTCAATGTCTATGTCACGCGGCATTTCCGACGGACAAGGTCAAGCCGCGATTGACAATCGCGTTTCTCATCTCGACCTCGGTCGACGACGGCGGCCGAGTTTCGTCTCGTTAAAATGCCGGAGAGATTTCATATCGCGGCATAAATGCATCTTGCATTTCAGCCGCGATTTTACACGGCGATTATCGACGTACGCGCGCGCGGCCTTTTTCCATACTCCCTGCCGCGCAATCGTCGCACTCCCACCGTCGCGGGACGTATCGGCGATAACTGCGCGCGTAATCGATACGAAGAGAGGCGGACCGGCTAGCCTCGGTGAATCGCGGACGTTCTTCTGCGTCGATGGTACATTGAGAGAAGTAATTCGGTCAACATAGAAAAATATTCATAGTTTTAAATTTAATTTGTAATTTGTAAGTATATTCAATAACATACGAAAAAGAAACAGTGCAAAAAAACATCGTTCACAAAATTATAAGTGCGTTTCTCTGTAGGGGAGGAGGGGGCTAGTTGTCACAATTTTCATTTTAGTGAAAATATCTTCGGTGATATTGATTTTGATGACGTCCCAATTATTTAAGTAAAAGAGGTAACATTCTTATACAATATTTCATAAACAAACATTGACCAAACATTACCAAAAAAAATGTACGTTAGTTGATTTAAAACGATGTGTGTGTGACAACTTACCCCGAGAAGGGGGCTAGTTATCACAGTGGTTGGGGTTAGTTGTCTTACTGAGAGTAACACTTTATTTTGATTTATAAATCGTCATCTGAGTTACAATTAATGCATACATAAAATGCCAAATTAACATCAACACACTTATCATGAGCCCATAATCTACAGTTTGTGAATTGCACCCATTTTTCATTAGGTCTGCTCTTTTCCCACGACTCACCGCACACCAGACACAAAGTTTCTTCTTCGTCGGAGCTGTCTTCTTTCTCTTTTGGCTCTATCTCAGCTGGTACATTCTTAACCGTTTTTTTCTTTGTTGCAAACTCTGGTCGTTTTTTAACTTTTTCCGTTTTATTTTTAAATTTCGCCAATTCATTTTTAACAGGTGAATCTGTTAAAATGGCAGAAGATCGTTTTCTCTTGTTGGCCCTTACATTTAGCTTTCTAGGACCCGCTTTTGGAAGCGGTCTAATACTTTCTGGCGTAGGAACTGTAGGAGTAAGTCTTGTCTCGGGAGTTGTTTCAGCGGCAGTCTGTGCAGGATTTGGAGATGGTGTACTAAAACTGCGGTTCTGCGCAGACGTGGTTGAAATCGAAGATGATGGCCTATGATCTTCTGCGGTTTTGTCGATGTTATTACCTTCTTCTGCTGGATTGGGTCTGTTTGTAGCAAAGCCTGGAGCATAGTCAGCTTCAGTAAAAATATTTTGATTGAAGGGAAAGATCCCAGTACAAGAAAAACCAGCCAGTATGTTTTTGGGAGTAATTGCTGATGGTAACGCTTGTCTAACTATCCCTGGAATATCATATATGGTCATAGTCTTTCCAGGGTTAGTTCTAATCCAGTCATCGCAAGTCATATTCACATAATGCTTGAACGGTCCAAACACACTCCGATCAAGCGGTTGTAATTTATGTGAACAGTGCGGGGGAAATGAGAGGACAACGATTCCATTTTCTTTACAAAAGTCGAGGGTTCTAATTGACAAATGCGAATCGTGGTTATCCAGTAATAGTAATATGACATGTTCCTTCGAACATTTAACATGCCGGACAAAATGAACCATATATTCGTAAAAGATGTTCTCGTTTATCCATCCTGACGAGTTAGCACTTCCGTTACATCCGGGAGGACCATTCGCTATAAAATGTTCACGAAACTTTACCCGGGGAAACACAAAAAAGGGAGGAACAGAATTTCCAGTTGCCAACACACTCAGCGCCATAGTAACTAAATCTCCTCGTTCTGCTGAGGTAATTGATCCTATTTGTTTGACTCCCTTTCTGGCAACAACACGCTCTGGTCTTTGCACGGTTCTGATCCCAGTTTCGTCAACGTTCCATATGTCACAAGGATTAAAATGGTGACGATCCTGAACGGCAGCTAAGTTTTTAAAAAAGTTAGCTACGTTTACCTCATTGAAACTAGAAGCTCTGGCTAAGCTGGTGGCTTCTGGTTTTCTAACACTGAGGGTCTTATGTCTTTTCATAAAGCCTTTAAACCAGTCAATACCCGCCATTTCATTAATAGTCCAGGTTTGAGGAAATTGATGGTTCAAGGCAGTTGCGTATTCTAATGCAAATTTTCTTACTTCATATGGACTCAGTCCAAAATAAATATCCGCCATTTTCTTTAGATATGTAACCAATTTTAATTCCTCCTCGTCTGTGAATACTTGGCGAACCTTCTTGTAACCAATTATTTCAGTATCGGGATTGACATTTGGCTTATTACGGAACTTTTTATAATACCGCGCGAGGGTTCGATAATTAATATTGTAATCTTTTGCCACATTTCGGATAGATTTTCCAGGTTCAATATCTTCAACAGCCCTGAGCATGATATCCTTAGGTGTATTGCCTCGTTCGGTTAGCCGTTTTCTATTACGTGGCATAATGAATTAGCTGTAAGAAAAAATATTGAACTTAAATTATATGTAAATAAACTTCCATTTAATTAGTATCTGCTGAGCACAAATAACAACATTCAGTATTCTTTATTAAATGGTAAATTAATTAATTTGAAAAGCGCGATTCATATCTACAATGGATGGGGCTAGTTGTCGCATGTGACAACGTGCCCCGTGTTCGCTGTGACAACTAGACCCCGACGTTGACAATTTATTGAAAGGTTAGTCAATAAGACACGATAAAAGATAACCTAAAAGTATACGTGTATTTCTGTTCTGCACACTGCCGCCTAACTGAATATACTCCGATCAGATTTAGATGACTTAGTTGACATAAGATAAATGCTGATTACTAATTTTCTACAAATTTACTTACCTATAACGATTTTAAATATCGATTTGTCACATACACAAGCACTGAACGAAATGAAACAAAACTTCTTGTGGCGTGCTTTTCTGACGTACCGATTTACCGGCCGTGTTCTGTACTTCGTAATTATACCGCAAGATAGAGATAAGACACTTGGGACAACTAGTACTTGAGACAACTAGCCCCCTCCTCCCCTACTAGATTGTGACGTTATCGGCAAGGCAAAGAGTGTGAGGGAGACAGTCTTACTATGACATAGCTGCATTTCAAATAATGGTTTTTCGGCTCAGATAAGGCGGGAAATGAAAAATGAACAAATACGGGGTTGATAATTTTCTCCATATTTTTCGAATCTGCAATGAAAAAAATGAATGTTAAATTCGAATTGCTGGTGCTAAAAATATTTTCTTCAGTCAAAAATATGATATAATTTCAGGATCATGTCGTGGGTTGCTTCGCGCAAGAAAGTATTTGATAGGCTCGAGTAATTGTATTTTTTTTCGTACAGAAAGAATTTCTTATTTCAACGAAGATATTCTTGAATCAAGCATACATATGTACAATTATATTCTTCGACCAAGAATCCGTATTCTTATAAATTTGTAATATCATACGTTCTTGATTCAAGCCATATTTTTTTGACACTAGTAATTATTTCTCTCAGTGTACAGACGAGTGTAACGGGCGTTACGCATATCGCGTCGTACGGAGCGAGGCGGAACTCGACATCCACTGGTCCCTCGCGCGTTGGATACTTGCATTGTATCCGTATATCGCGTCGTTTGTACCAAGTAACGACGGAAATGCACGCTCGAAACGACAATTCGTGACCGTTTCCGTTCGCGCACGGATGCATCCATCGGCATCTCTTTTAGGTGAAAGTACACAGCCTTTGTGTCGTGCCTACTCCAGGAGTCGTAATAGCGTGGGTGCGGTTTTATCCCACGGTATCGACCGCCGTAAGTGGACGCTTCTGGAGCTCCGAGGTAGGTATCCGGGTCCGTTCGAGGACTCTTCTTCATCAACGAAGTAGAACGGGAATATTCTCGCGAATTCGAAACGCGAGATTAGAGTACCGGTATTCGTAGACGCTAATTTTGAGCGTGTTCATAAATTGGCTGACAGTACTGCGTTCCCATACTTCGGAATGGGAATGCAGTACTGTCAGCCGATTTCTGAACACGCCCTTTATCGACTGATGTTCTTCCGAACAGTTTTCTATTCTGAGTTGTACATTATTGCAACGATTTAGATTTCTTCGAATAGGGTAAAAGAGCGAGGTAGATGCCCCAGAGGGATAGATATCCAACCCACTTTATTTCGAATAATAGCACGATTCAGGCAATGGAGTATTTCTTTTACGTGAGTTTATCCAAATTATATTTTTCTATTACAGACACTGTTAGATACATTCAGGTAAATAGACCATGTGTTCACATTCTAACGACAAGGTATTTTGCTATTTAGTATTTATTCCTCAGGTGGAGCATCTATCTTATTTTTCCCCTATGGACATTTTCAAAATGTGTCTCTTTTCTCTTTTCATCGCGTACACGTCACTTTCTCATCTCGAATGAATAGGTTTCTAAATGGATATACAGTTAGCGAGTCTTGCAAGACTTAAAAATTCATCATACGACTTTCTATACAAAGTTGAAAAAACCGCAAGCGCGGCTTTCGCGACCGAATTGTGTGCGTTTTTGCCACATCCCGCAGGAGCGCTACGAAACGGTCGATCGCCCTCTCTTGAGGATTTCTCAGTGAGCGTTCAACCCCGTTTCCCCGAATGCCGCGGCTTAGTCATCGCGCTCGATGAAAAAGAGAGGGAGAATGAGAGAGAGAGAGAGAAACTCCGAGAGGAGTGAAGGACGTTACTTACATACATATATACCTATCTGCATCTGCGGCGTTGGTGATTCAGAGCCGCTCACGATTTTTTTCCATGCTTACGAGATACGAGTTATTTCGCTCTCGACCATCTCCTCTTTCCTCTTTTTCTGTCATGTCCCTCACGCGAGTCGCTAAATCGCTTTGAGTGACATCCTTAAAATGACGTATGCTGGTATAATGTACAGGCAAAGCAGATTTACTCGTGCTTTTCAACCCTTTGTACTTTCGTTTCTACAGTTTTCTCTTTCGTCTTTACGACGCTGGAATTTCTCCACCAGCAGAGAAGAGAAGAAATATGCGGAGAACGCGTTGCACTTTTATTATAGCTATCATTTTCTCGGGACTGCAGCATCGGAGGAAATGGAATTACACTGGAAAGCGCAAAGCAGCTTTCTTTCCCTCATCCTCAGGAATGCATCCTTTGAGCGATAAATTCGGATAGAAATAAGCAAATCGGTTTCTCAGAATTTTTTCATTACCGATTCGAAGAATTTAGACAAAATTATTTGCCTCTAACACTAAACGTTTAGTTGGAATGACTACAAATTTGACTAGAATAACTATATACATGGTTCAACTGATCAGTATTTTAGTTAGACTGACTAAACGCCTTCTAGATGTGTTTTGTTATTATAGCTTAATTATTTTTCTCAATGTGTGCAGATTAAAAATTGAATTTAAAAATATGAATATTTTCTTTACGAGGAGACCGAATTGGATCGCCGTTCGGGGGTGTTATCGGGAACTCGTTCTTTTTGTCGGATAACGTGCGAGGGAGTCAGGCTCCGCGCCACCATATCAGTGAATATCGGTGTAGCCACAGTTCCGTTAGTTCGAGTTCTAACGATCTCCCTGTCTCTTACCGGAAGCGCCTCCCCTTTCGCCGTCTTTCGGACTCCCCAATCCGTTCGACCGGAAAGTCGAGGTCGGTTTATGAAAATAACAGGTTCTTTAGCTTAGGTCGTCGCACGCTGACACACGATTACCGACTACACGTATCGACTTATCGTCAGGTCAAAGGTTCACGGACGGTGAGCGATAATCGCAATTGAAATATATGTATGTCACCGCTTTATATTTAAACAAGTTGCAAATATGATCGGCCGGTGGATGGCTAACGGGGGCCGTTGCTCGGAGGGTGAGGGTTGCTTCTCTCCCCTCGGAGTTGCTTTCGTTCGTTTTAACGGGGGAAACGCTATTTCGGGAACTCGTCGTCCTCCGAGTAGTAGAGGACGATGACGCTCTCGCCGGTCGACGCGGCGGCGGCGCCTTCGCCACTTAACTGCATGTGCATCCGCTCCGTAGTGCGATACGTAAGCGCGTGTGTAGAAACAGGTGCTTTCTCCCTTTCAAGGCACGCACGCGTGCTTCGGGCCGCCTCGATAAAGAAAAAAAGAACTGTACGAATTCGGTCTTCTCGTAAGAAAATATTCATATTTTTAAATTCAGTTTATAATTTGTCTATTAGGTGTACAACTTTGCTCCCGCCGTTTTTCCTATCTATCATCGTTAGGAAAACGGCGGAAGCAAAGTTGTAGACTCAATACATATTTAATATCACGGGAAAAAGAAAATGTCCGAACAAATAATTAGTTGCGGAGTTATAAGCGCATTTTTCTCTACAACATTGTGACGTCATCGAAATGCAAGAGAAAAACGGACTTATGTCAAGCAACGCGTGCGAGAGAGACAGGCTTACAATACGGTGACGCAGCTGCATTTCAAAATGTTTTAAAATTCAAATAAGGCCGAAAATTAAAAAGAAAAAATACGGAATAAATAATTTTGTCTACATTTTTCGAATCTGCGATAAAACAAATTTGTGAGAGAAATCCGAATTACAGTTTCACTCGCATTAAAGTACGATTCCGCTCAAGAAGTTTTACAGAACGGCACAGTAATTAGGTGTTTTTCCTGGGGAACCGATAGAAATTCCAGCGCAAACAGATATTATATCTGGTACACAGTTATAAACAGTAAATAGAAATGCGTCCGCTGTACAAGTTCTTGTAGAAAATGAGCTCGAATCTCAGCGCCATTGGATAAAGCAGTAAAAATTGCTGGTTTCCTTTTTGCGTACGCGCGCGCGACGAAAATCGACGAAGGCGAGCCGCGCCGATAAAAGAGCTGATTAATAGTTAATAAAAATAATTTCAAATAAAGCGAAATGACTAGTTCATTAGGACGAGAAAATATATGTTAATTATTAAAATATTTATTTCATTTAAACGGTTGCCTCGAAGAATTTAATTATTTAATACATATCGTAATAGTTAACGAGTATTTACTTTGTCCAACAAAATGTTTGTTTTCCCATATTCAACAAACATTTATTAATAACGAATAAACTGTCTTCTCGGTACGCGCTTTTTTATTCATCGATTATTTCGACCTTCCCCACATCGATCGCCATTGAATCTTCCTTCGCGTTCAATTGGAGTCTCCTTGAACCGCGGGCTTGTCCATGGTCAGGCGCAATCTTATCGATACGGCCGCGCGCTTTATCGGCGAGTCACTATCGGCGAACGCGCGCCTCGTTAGACGCGTTGTCTCGAAAGCGAACGAAAGGAGGGAGGAGGGGCGATCCTTAAAATAAATTACAAATGTTTACTCGCACAGCGAAGAGAGAACGGCTTTATTGGTCCTTCCCCTCGGATCTTACTCGATAGAGATAAAAACGGTGCTCGCCAGTCTGCGCGTCGTTAGCGTTTTATTTGCCGTCTGAGGAGCTTTTCTTATCTGTCTTTTCCCGCGCTTAATTTACACGAACGCGTGGAAAATCGGTCGAGCAAACGCGCGCACTCGTAATTCGGGCTTTGGAGAACGCTATTTTCTCCTTCGCTCTCTAAAGAGTGTTGTATCTCGCGAAATATTATACGCGCCTTTGGATGAAAATAAATTCGCGATACGGTATTACACACGGAGATAAATAATTGGTAGTGTCAACAAAATATGTCGTGAATAAAGAACACATATGTGATCTTATAAATTTTTAACAATACAAATTCGTGGTCGATGAGTATAAATATATTTTCGATTCAGCGATACCTGAGTTATTATGAAAAATCTTTCTGCGCGAAAAAAACAATTACTCAAGTCCTGTCAAATGTTTTTTGGTCAAGAAAACTATGGCTTGATCCTGCAATTATATCACGTTTTTGATTGAAGAAAATATTTTTTTGGTACCACCTATTATTTCTCTCAGTGCACAGTGCCCAGCGGTCAGGGCAGAAAGTCAGGGCGGTCTCCCAGAAAGGGGAGAAAAGTCAGGGAGATTACAGAATTTTCTGGAATTTTTATAAAAATGCTCAAACTTTGTAAATTTCAAAAGTGGGAGTTTCCTATAACATGAATCAGTTCTCTCTCTCTACCGACAGTAAACGAATATCGATTATCGATGGAAGCGATATTAGTATATGAAGCGTGCTATGACTAAACGTATATTTGCTCATTCTTTCTTATCTTGAGAAAAGTTATCAAACGATAAAAATATGATTTCGTAAAATTGTAATACATTATTTTCACATACTTATTATATTTCTCAATTGGCATACCCGTTCTATTTGTTGATCTGTTCATTTGGCGTCAGGGAACATTTATCATTCCAGGCTGCAAGTCCTGGAAAAGTCAGAATTTTTTTTCGTACTTCATCAGACACCATGTGTTATAAAATACTGAGTATATGTTAATCGTGAAAACGCCATTTCGACAGACGAAGGCAATTTGACGTCGCGCGATAGAGATTCTTTCACACATCGCCCGAAGAACGTCACGCTCTCTCCCCAGTTACGATCCGATTGTTATGGAATTCCATCGAAAGGAGACGTCTGCTCACTTTATTTCAACAGCTCTTCCGTAATTCTTACTTTCGTTACTTCCGCCTGCGGCCATATACGAGAGGTGCAATCACTTCTTTCTTGCCCTCCTGCAGAGTTGCAACTGTGTCGCGTTTTAGCGCGCTATAGCCCACCCGTAGCATCGATCGAAACGTCAAATTAAATATTTTAAATGACCGAGGCCTCTCGATGGGATATTCTACGGACACCCGTTCTGCTTTAACGCACGCAGAGCGGCTTCGACCGCACGTGGCACGTTTATCCATTTCGTTGCACCGCCGAGACGAGCGTTGCTAATCTCTTGTTTTTTTGCCATGGAAAGGATCGTAATTATACGCCCCGAGATTTATATACGCGAAGGAACTGTACGCGCGACCATGGCTTATTTAAATGTTATGAAACGCGATATCGTGACGTCAGCGTCGCAGGTTTAAACGCTTGCCCCGCGGTTGATGCACCCGAGATCGTTTGCGATAAATGAGAGCCGTAAAAGTTCGACGCTGAACGTGTTCTATATAATTTTACATAGTCAGGCTCGAATGTATGCACATACGTTAGCTCATACCGGATGATATGAAATTCCTAATTAAATAAATTGATAAATATACATTAAAGTTTCCATATCTTTCGGTAATTGAATTCGTCCGATTCCTTTTCGAAGATTACAGTTCTGCTTGCAAAAAGGCTTTACGTCAACGTGTGAGTCGAGAGGTCGCAGGTATAAGCAGGAGATAATTGCGATTGCATTAAACGGCGTGTGTCTCCTTTAAGTTCCTATCGCAAATTGAAATGTGGGAGAGAAAAATATGAAAAAGAGAATGTCATGAAGAATTTGATAAGGCGAATCGAATCAATTTCTTTCTTTATTATCGCCCATATGGAAGTTTACAGTGAGATAAATAATTGCTGGTATCAAACAAATGTTTTCTTCAATCAAAAACATGTTACAATTTCAGGATCAAGCCATGATTTTTTTTTTTCGCGTGAGAAAATATTCGATAGGCTCGAGCAATTTTATTTTTTGCGCCGAAAGAATTTCTTGTTCCCGCGACGGTATTCTATCAAGAATCTATACTCTTCGATCAAGAATCTGTATTCTTAAAAATTTCTTGATTGAAGAAAATTTGGTTTTATACCAGCAATTATTTCTCTTAGTTTAGTCACAGCAAGTATAAGCATAATCAATGCAAGTTGATATTAGTCACACTGAAAAAATATAATACTTACTTGGCTCAACTGCACATAAATAGTCATAATATATGGCGAAATAAATATGTAGCAGATCTATTATATAATACTTGTAGAGATTATATTAGTTGTGAATGAACGGCTACTGGATTGAACATGATTATCCGAATCAAGAAAATATTTAATTGTTTGAAATAATTCAAACCAAGTACATCGATTCAACCAAATTTGTTTGCTCACTCTAGAGATTTAAATCGCTGTGGACACCACAGCGGACAACCGCGGTGCAATTACCTCCGCGTAATCAGTTTACGAGCCGTTCTCGAGTCACTTCATGGGACTCTCAGGGTGCATAGATACGCCGTGTAGTACGGTACAGTGGGGGCGCGTAAGAATGTGGTTGAACCTCTCTCTCCGTGTCGTCGTCAAGCCGGGGTCGCAACTCGTGACTGGTCCGGCCAGCTTCCCTCTCCGTTCCGTCCTCCTCTCTCTTTTATCTTCCCTCCTCCTCCGCCTTATCTCGCGTCTCCACTCTTTCGCTGCGACCTCCGTATCGTCCGGTTGGCACGACGAAAGGGTGCCGCGCGACGCGGTGCCGAGGTGAAGAGACTCGACGCGATTTCTCTCTCCATATACGATACATCTTAACACTTTCGTTCCTCGCGCGCTCTCGATTATCGTTGATTGCGATTTACGCGGACGAGTATGGCGTTACGGAGCATTTGCGCGGATTTTAAGATTGTGCTTTTCGAACAAGCAGAAAACTTTCTTGCTTCAGGACGCCGAGAAATATCGAGTCATTAATGCAAAAAGTTTGTATGCGCCAAAAAGTGCTTTTACAAAGCACAAAATGGGCGTATAAACATTTCTTTGTTCACTCAAATTTGCCTAAATACGAATAGATGAAGTGAAGAAAAATAATTGGAAAAATTTGAAGTAAAAAGACGCATAGGATATGGTCGATACGTTCTTTTGGTATTAGGTTTCTTAAAAATCACAAAAACAATTGCCATAAAGGCGTATCGATTTTAGGCTTGCACTTGCATGTATATCGATACGCTCTTATTGCGTTAGTTTTCGTAATTTTTAAGAAACTTAATGCCAAAACGGCGTATCGACCATATCCCATGTCCTTTTGTCTTTGGTTCTTCAAATTTTTATTTTACCGTATTGGACCTCTCTTACGTATTTTTATCAGTGTGGCGAGAATAAATTCCTTTTCTAAGCCCTGTTGGCCTTTACAATGCCAAAATGGCGTAAAGTGGCGTGGACAACGTTGGTAACATGTTAAAATTTTCGCGAACCACTTTTATTTAATTCTTGATGACTTACGCAATAAAATATATTGTGAACCATTTAGCATGATCGATTACATACCGGAAATAAGTTTTAATAAAGTATTATTGGCGAGTTATTAAAATCGCAGACGACTTTCACTGACAATTGTTATGACAGATGACATTTGAAATTAATTTGATAGACACTGACACTTACGGTTATATTAGACATGTTGTGCATTTACAGAGAATACGAGGTAATTACCGGTATGTGGTCTGCTGTACACTATCGATTTTCAAATACATTTCAATACAGTGTTCTCCTCTTAGAACGTGTCATTTGTCAGCGCGTGACTGATGTAGTAACGGATATTTTCTCTCACATGTAGTAAATATTTTGTTTCAGACCATCCGCGCAAGTGCTACATAGTCACTTTCATAGGCGTAATGATAATTTTTCTCTCTGATCTGCATACACCGAGATAATAGTTTATTAACAGTTAATAAATGTAATTTTAAATACGGCGAAATAAATATTTCGTTAGGGTAGTAAAAGGTACGTTAATTATTAGAATGTTTATTTTATTGAAATGTTTGCCTCAAAGGATTTAATTGTGCCAAATAAATATTGCAATAGTTAGCAAATATTTACTTGACTCAATAAAATGTTTATTTCGCCGTATTCAAACAAACATTTGTCAACTACAAATAAATGGTTTTCTCGGTGTAGTCATGGTATTCAGGAACGATATACCCTTAAGTCGTTACTATGTCAACGAGTTTCACTATTTTATCGACATCGAGGTTATTCGCAAACGCCGTTCGAAAAGTTCCTGTGACGGATTGTCAAAGTCCCTACACTCTGCAGACTCCCCTTAATACATATACATATGCTAAGATTCACTTTGTACACGTTTATGCAAGTCTCGAAAAATTCTTTTACACATATGCGGCTATAAATCCTTGCAAATTTGCTCTCCGCTTTTTCCGCTCGTCGCGGTCTCGAATTTATCGTCGCGATCGCAAGGCACGAAGCTCTGCGATACTCTTCTTCAAGTTAATTCCTTATCCATCGAAGCGCGGCTCGCGCGTACAATATCGAAAAAAAGTATTTGCGAGCGTGCTGTTTACGAACGCGTTAGGGTTATAGCTATCGCGTTGCCAAAACACGCTATCGCGTATACGCCCCCGGCGGTGTCTGGAGATACGTTACGGTACCAACCTCCCTCTTGTAGTTAACCGATAATATGTATTTTTATAATGGTACGCGTATATATGTAACACGAACGGTTTCTCCTGCATATTTTTTCATTCAGCACTTAAGCGCATTCGTGTGGTTTTATGCAGCTCCCTACATATTATTATTCTTATCATTTTGCGTATCGCCATTATCTACACTAAATAATATGTATTATGTATTATAATAAACAGGAAAAGTTTGTTTGATTGTCGGAGGTAATCTCCGAATCTACTGATCCGATTAAACAAATCTGTTACCGGTAAGAAGCCTCTGGACTTTTCGAATGAATGTAAGCTATATTTCGTGAAGTTTTGACAAAAGGAAGTTGACGAGTGACGATTTTAGTGACGTAGGTCGTCGTAAAAATGGACCAACAGACGAGTTTCTGGAAAACGCTACGTTTATGGTAAAAGATGTATAAAAATGATGTATGGGCGAATTGTAGAATACAAATAGTCCGCGATAGGATATAATCTAGTATCCACGCGAACGAAGTCGCGGGCGGTTGTTAGGTGTCGCTGTATAATTTAATTTTCTGGCATTGAAAAAAAAAATAGTTTGGCTCAAAAAAGTTGTGTTTTTTTCTTCTTTCCCGTCCTGAATACTTAGCCTCGCGAGTAAACATTTGTTTCATATATATAAATGATTACTGTATTGGATTCAGATAGTATCGATTTATTAGTTGCACATTAAGTACCTACACACAGCTCCAATTTATCATATAACCGAGTTAGGTGGGAGTACCACTTTATCGCGGGTTTGTATTGCATTTGGCAGAGTCGAGAACAATATCAGACAAATTTCTCTCTCGCGTGATTCGGTCTTTTTCTTATTAGCGTGAATCGAATTAGTCTAGAGTTTGAGTTCCAAAATTTCATCCAAGCCCGACCCTCGCAATTCAAACACCGCAGACTGAGTGCTTTTTCAAAGTTATAGCTAGGTGCACACACGCGTACATACACCGCATCAGCAGACGAGCTGCTGTCGACGTGACTCCGTATACGCTAAATGGCACGAACTTTCAACGAGTGCAAAGCCTGTCGGTGTGAGTCACACAAGTGTACGCGTGTGCGAAAGTCGCGCTCTTGATTAGCCGGTACGTGTAGATGCTCACGCTTTGTACGAGGCTGTAATTACTATTAATTGTGAGGAAAAAAAACGAGTAGTCACCGTCTGTCGAAAGGATTAAGTGGAGATACGAGAGAATCAGCGTCTAATCTCTGTCTTTGCTTAGAAATTTGCAGACTTTTTGCGATTATTATTACATAAAGAACAAAAATTCGTATCCAGCGCGGTCGACGTGGATCGAAGAAGCTCCCGAATCCCCCCGACACTTTGCTCCACTTCATTTCCGCAGGTGTCGTCATCATCGTTGGCATTATCTAATTCTCGTCATCACTCGCCGAGTCGAAAACGCTCATTCGCACCGTGCCGTCGTATCGCGATGCTGTTGTCACTCTCGCGAAAGCAGATATCTCAATCTAGCTGCATTTCTTATCTGAATCTTCTACTGGATTAAACAAATGATGTAAGAATGCGAAGAAGAATTAGGACTTTTTTCCGAAAACGCAGAAAAGAAAACGCGCACTGCACTGAAAAAAATTACCTGGTCGATTTAACTCCGCCATCTCTTTGGTTAAACTGACCACTTTTTGGTTAGAATAGCTAAACGTTTGATTGGGATAACTAAACATTTGGTTAGAATAACTAACTATTTGATTCAACTGATCTCTTTTGATTAGAATAATTAAGCGTGTTTAACAAGATGCATTTTAGCATTTTAACCTAATTTCTCGGTGCACCGAGAAAAATAACCTGGTCAATTTGACCAAAATCCTGGACACCATAACCAAACCGTTTGGTGAAATACCTATGGATTCTCCTTTTGTTTGGTTAAACTGACCATTTTCTTGTTAGAATAACTGGAGATGTAATTAGAATAACGAAACATGCAGTTAAAGTAACTAAATATTTGGTTTAATTTACTTGTATTTTGATTAGAATAACTAAACTCGTTTAATCAAATGCGTTTTGTCATTTTAAACGCGTTATTTTTCTCAGTGTGCAGACGCGACCTTTCCATGATTCCAGGGCTGGGTGACGTAATCGTCGCCCGTCGACGACATAGACAGGCCATTGTTGATAAGGATTAAAAGGAATAATCTCACGGCACGCTTCGCACGGCTCGCGCGTGCACCTGTCACGGCAGTGCTTTTGTAGCGCCTGGGTGAATGACACCGGTGCGCAATGGCCTTTGGCCTCCCGTCTATCGCATCGCGCATACGCGATTTTCGAGTGTAGTAGTGATCCGTGGTGTAGCGAGAGTAGGGGGCATTGCGCTTTATCAACAAGATGTAATTTGTATGCGACAGGTGCGCGCCACCCACACGCCGCGAGAAATCAGTGTCGTTGATCTCCTTCTCCCTCCCTTATTATATCGGTGGAGAAATTACGAGGCGGAGGGAAGTTAAAAGTGTTTCACTGAAAAAAAGTTGCTTCATTCAACCATCGATGAGGTTGAATACGGCGAACCTGACGGTGCAATTGTTTCAATACTAAAAGACTGTAAGAAAAAATAGAGTTGCGGTGAGCAATTTGAAATTTAAACAAGTGAATACTTAACTTGAAGCAATATCACACCGTGAGGTTCGTCGTATTCAACCTCACCGATAGTTGAACGAAGCAACAATTTTTCTCAGTGTTCTGCATCTGTTGATTAGTCGAGCCTCGAAATTGAAAGACAATCAAAATCCACACGTGTCGCTTAAAATATTGAGTGTTGCATCTGATTTTATTTCAATCGGCGGAGTAAAATTTGTACTAAACTTAATGGATTTTACTTCGCGAGGTCCGAGAAAAAAATTTTCATTGCTCCACATAATCGTTAAAGAATAGAGGAGCGAAGCGATATTAACGTTTGAAGAAGAAATATGAATAATCCGGGATGGTGCATTCGATTTCACTAGAAAAAAAAGCAATAACGTGACATCAGCGGAACGACCGTTACCGATGCTTATTACACGATACGATAGCAAGGAGTACGTGTCGGCAGCTTCCGGCCGGCGATCACTGCAGCACGCATCCTTCCGCTGGAATCACGCGACGAACTTTGGGCAGTTCTACTCGTATATTGTACTGGTGGTAGGCGAATTCGGTCTTCTCATTAACTTTTTTTTTTATTGCAGATTCGAAGAAAGTCAACAAAATTATTTACCTTGTATTTTTCATTTTTCATTTTCGGCCTTATATTTAAGAAAATAAATAATAAAATATTTTTCCATGGAAAATGATATTTAAAAATGCAACTATGTCTTCGTCTCGTAAGACTATCTCTCTCCCACTCGTTATTCGGCATAAGAGCATCTCTCTGGCTTTTCCATGAAGTTACCACTTTTTAGAGAGAAACGCACTTACATCCAACTTTACGAATAATTATTTTTTCGATATTGAATATATGTACAGATTAAAAATTAAATTAAAAAAATGTTTATATTGTTTTTTACGTAAATACCGAATTTCTCACGTGGTTTTTCTTCTCAATGGGACTCTCAACGCTTTCGGTGCTCAAAATACACATATACTACGCATATATCAACGTACCGCATCGGCGTTTACCCGACGACGCCGGGCGTCGCATGTGCACGTGAGTCGCTCGAGGGTATTGCGTCGGTCCGAGCCCACGAGACTTTGTTTTCTCCTATCCGTGCGAACTGTCAACTTCGCGGGCCAAGTGTGCTCGCGTTCGGGATTCTCGCGGCTATAATTAGAACAGGAAGACGCTGGCAAGGTCGGGTGGGCGCCACTCGAGACCAGATAACGCGACCACTTAGCGGTGCTGCACGTGACGCTCTCGTATACTCGCCACTGTCGATGGTTGGGAGGCTGAGTTCGAAGCCCTGTAATAATGAACGCGCGAACGAACGATCCTCCCCCTCTCATGGCTCGCGACGATGGCACTTTCTTTGAGTGCTTTTGGGCGTGTCTATGCACCCAACGATCGAATCGACGCGTTGTATTTGCCGAGAGACGGAATCTAATGAAATTTGAGAACAGCTGTATCTCGAGAGTAATTTTTTATAGGGTGTTTAAACAGGGTGGTGAAAGAACCGGGAGATCAGGAAAATCTTAGGGATTTTTAACGATCTGGAAATTTCAGGGAAATTTACGAACTAAATTAGAAACTCAAGGAAATGTACCAGAATTTGAAGATTAGTTCTGTGACAGCATGAAGCACTGGCTGCAATACTGATACTGACAATGAGTCATGAGCCGTCTAACGATGAGCAGCGACTAACATTCGCTATTACGGCGAGCGGCGAGCGTTTGTTTTTATTTTGACTGTCTTAGAAGTGAATTTGGATTTTGTGCTCAACTATAATATGTGAATATGTTTTTTACTCGCTTCGATGACTGCACTGAGAAGTTTTTTTTTATAGTTAATATACGTACACTTGATTATGGTGGAAGAAATATTTTTTTGGGCCAATCAAATATTCATTATTTATTGCTCTAATTCTATTTCAACGAAAGAAACATTCCAATAATTAACATATATTTACTTGGCCCAACGAAATATTTATTTCGCTATAATTAAGTATACATTTACAAACTACAAATAAACTCTTCTCTGAGTGTATAACTCTGAAATTCACAAATTAACATTTCATGTGGAAATTAGGGAAATCTCAGGGAATTTTGAGGGCAGAATTTTATCGCTATCCTGTTAAATACGTTAATTGTGTTACACATATTGAATATATGTATATTTTAATTTCAATGAATTTAGTTACTATATTAGTAATTAGTATTACACGGAAATAGAATACAGAGGGAGAAACGCGAACACGTGGTAGCTGCATAGGAGGTACACATAGATTATAGGTACTCGCGTATTGGCAATCCCGTGTGCTCGGTGTCGCAACGCGAATGAGACAGACCGGTGTCACTCCGGAACACGTGCCAAATCGAGATAGTCGTTCGACCGTCTGTATTGGCCGCATTGTTCCTGCATCCTATGGAACCGGATAGAGCGACCGGCTGCCGCGTCGAATCATACCTTATCGAACCCATTAAAGCATTGTGGGCGTCTGCGCGAAAGAGATACTGGGGGTTATGGCGAAATTGGGTCAGTCGGCTCTTATTTGAATATGCCTCGCTTGAAGTGAACGCTCGATCGAATTCGCCCGATAGAGAGACCTGACACTTGTTTACGGCTGAGGCTGGAAAAGGTAGGTATGTTTATATGCAATAGTAATGAGAATGACAATGACTAATGACGATGCTAAGAATGAGAATAATACATTTTTCCCGAATAGGTTCTTTGAATGCTTAGGAAAATTCAATCATTTCCTTCGAAATAAGCCCAGATACCACAAATGTCAACATGACGCCTCAAAGCCGGTTTTTGAAAGACGTTTTCGAGAGACTATTGATGAAATGTTTCAAAGACGTCATTTCAGTGGACACAGCACATTATCTGTAAATGGTTTAAGACGTCAGAAAAGTGGTGTCAATTTTTAACACCATTTCATCGGTTCGGACCTATGTACACCACATCTGGTGTCATTCAGTCTTATGCCATTGTTATTTAACACCAAAAGTGGTCTATACCGAATGTCGCACGCGGGAAACCGATCAGGCGGGGGCCTTCTGAATTTCTCTGAATTTGACTTCGGCAGTGCAATTTATGAATCACTCGAGCACCGTCCAAGCACTGCCGAAGTCAAATTCAGAGAAATTCAGAAGGTCCCCGCCTGATCGGTTTCCCGTGCGACATTCGGTATAGGCCCATACCGCAGATTTTTTTTTACAGTGTAGACGTCTTCATGCTATCTGGAAGCTATTAGGAAGGGAAATTGAATTTTCGGACGGGCACAAAAAAAAATAAATCGTAGCATTTAGGTACAAAGTTTGTGGTAAATTTAGGGACAAGGACAATTTTTTGTTACGATAACTACAATTTTAATAAAAATTGCAGCAATATTTGCATTTTCTTTAGCTTCAGGTACTACAATTTTTACTAAAATTGTAATTATCATAATACTAAATTGGCCTTGTCCCAGAATTGGGCACAAACTTTGTAAATGCTACGATTTATTTTTTTCCGTGAAGAAAATATTTTCTATTATTTTTTTATCACATCCCTCTCAAATGGAAAGAGATTTGAACTAAATGCGAATTAGATTAGAAGGAGAATAGAACTCTATTCTCCGAGTTATCCGAGTTGATCGAAACAGGCATATATCTATGCGCGAGAAGGTAAATGTCAGTTCGGAGAGTTGCGTAAAAATATAAGTCACGCGCGAAACGTTAAATCAGGATTGCGTTCGGATTTTGGCAGACGTCGCCGAGACTACGGCTGTTTCAATATTTAATCAATACCTACACAGAACGCCGACGTCAACGGATGTAATAGCGGAGGAATATGGGTTGGGGGAGGCGATGGTTTACGCATGGCAAGCACGGATTGGAAAGACGAGATGTATATAGGTATAATATGCACGCGCGATTTTTATTTCTGTGATTTCTTGGCAAATGTATCTTTTCTCACGCGGATTAACAAATGATATTTTAACGAGGCACACGTTTTTGCAAAACTGAAATCTCGGGCATCTTATCCTACTTTTTTTAATTAACTCAGTTTTTTATCGTTGTGTGGTATTCCAATATGTGTTTTATAACACGGTAATTAAATTAATTAATTAGAAAAAAGTTTCAAGAGTTTGGAGTAGGTAACTGTTATCACTTGGAATACATCACGTGTCCCGCCTCTCGTCGATCTTTGACCAAATGTATAATAAATTGAGGGAAATAATTGCTAGTGCAAAAAAATATTTCTCGAATCAAGAACACATGGTTTTACAAATTTTTAAGAATACAGATTCTTGATCGAAGAATATATATTCTTGATTCAAGAATATCATCGTCGGAACAACTGATTCTTTCTGATAAAAAAAACTATTATTCGAGCCTATCAAATATTTTCTTGCACGAAGAAAACCATAGCTTGATTCTGAAATTATATCATATTTTTGATTGAAGAAAACATTTTTTTTCAATCATCAGCTATTTTTCAGCGTAATGAGGTCTATTGTTCGATAGGATAGAGAGAAAATGTTTTCGTTTGTCTGTCTGTCTGTCTGTTTGTCTTTGATAACTTTTAAACGCGTTTACCAATCTTGATGAAACTCTGCATATCTGTTCTTTGATCCTAAATGCATCGTAAGTTAGTTGGGCGACGCGATTGGAAGAGTAGAAAGGGGACTAATCATCCCCAACGTGCACGGAGGACTACCTACTAATACGAACTAAAGTTTTCTGACTTTGAACTGCGTACGCTGTGAAAATGGTGCTAGCTAGCCCAACATTTCATATAGACAATTTCGTAGAGGACAACATTTCCTGCAAAACAGTCCCAGAGTACCTATATCTAGCTATAATAGTTCAGCCGTAGCGAGAGAGCGCTCGTATTTATTCGCAGAACTACTAGTTACAATTGATTCCACACGAAGCTATGGCTTGTATAGTTCAGTGGAAAGAATTAAGTTGATCATGTGGCACATAGAGGTTCTATAGAGGGCTCAGACGCGTTCATAGGACGGGTGATTCAACCGTCCCAGATACCGCACACATCGCTCGCAGTTATTCGCGCGTATTCGCCCCGTTAACACTGCCACGTGTAGGCGAGAAGGACCTTCCGCGAAACGCGATTTCTCGAATTCTCCGAGCGCCGACGATCCCGAGAGTCCTTTTGTCCGCGGAATGGATCCGATTTCAAGTCGGTTGATCGCGCTTTTGAAATTCGAAGCGAAAACCTTGCCTCGTCGGTGGATCGTCGCCGGGTAACGCGAGAGCCGGATTATGGGTTGACGCGACGCGCGAATCGCTCTGAAGAGTAATAATCACTTTTCCGCGTTTTCTGCACCGAATCTCAGCTGTTTCGATGAAGTACATTTTTAAAAATATACTTATTCCTCGCTGGCGCTTCCAAAATTCTCGTTAATTTAAATATCCCGAGATTATCCTTTTTCATTTTCATCCGCAGACATTATCGAAGATCGATTTGTCCCGCGCAGATTTACACGTCGACGTCGGATCGGAGATTACGGAAGGAATTCGAGACGCACCCGTCGAAAGCTAATCCCGATCGACATTCTCGAGGAAACGTCTCATCGGAGCCTGCCTCTCGCGAAAGCCGTTGAAAGGACTCCTGCGCGTATGCAGGATGGCGATTAACTGGGAAAAGACAGGGAATTTGAAAAGTCTGGAAAAGTCAGGGAGGAAACAGAGAAATTGACCAAGAGAGAGTGACGGAATTTTATTTTAGATCAGTATTTGTTGACGTTCAATCTTTGACTGTATTCTGTTATACTAGATAATAGGTTTGACTTTTTGGGGAAAGTATTGCATTCGTTGTTTTATCGTATGACGACAATTCACATTCATCCAGTGAACCTGACTAGATGTTCTAAATACAGCTGAATTCAGCATTCAACCGTCCGATGAAAACGTATGTCTAATAGCGAGATCCTCTCTTGCCACTACATGCGGTAAAGCCTCGTGTCCACTTGCAATAAATTGCGCAAGTTTGGCTGTCAGACAGCGCTTGCAACATGTGTAAACGGCGCTGCAAGTTGACTTGATGCAAACTTGTGCTCTCAGCGGAAGTGCTTGCGACCTGTGCGGACTTGTAAGTGGACACATGTTACTTGCTAGAGCAAAATTGCGCTCTATGCTTTCGGGCCCAGTTGAAAGTTTTGTCGCAAGTTAGGGGCCGTTCTGAGAGCTTCAACGTGTCGCCAGCGACACTTGGGTAACCAATAAGGATAGAGCATTCATTGGCAGCTTCTCCCCACTCTTCTGTCGCTGGCGACACGTCCCAAGTTGAATTTTATTGAACTTTTCTCTCCTGTCGCTGCGGCAGTCGCTATATTTGTTTGTTTTTGTTGTTTTGATGACTTTTATTTTGGAGTTTTTTTTAGATATTTTTAAGCTCTTTTGTGGATCTAGGTTTTTCAAAATTAAAACTCCAAAATAAAGGTCATCAAAACAACAAAAACAAACAAATATGGCGACTGCCGCAGCGACAGGAGAGAATAGTTAAATAAAATTCAACTTGGGACGTGTCGCTAGCGACAGAAGAGTGGGAAGAAACTGCTCTATCCTTATTGGTTACTCAAGTGTCGCTGGCGACACGTTGACGCTCTCAGAACGGCCCTTAAGGTTTCTCGAGCGGTATAGGGGCTTTTTCCCTGCTTAAAGTTAGTCCACTGAAGTACAGTAAGACTCTAAAGTATGTTCTTTTCGTGCGATGTGGCAACAATGTTTGACGTACAGTAGTATGTGTGTATCTGTGAGTTCAAAAATGGAACCCAAAACATCTGGTCATGCATCTGTACGTCATGCAACGTTGCCACATTGACTTATCAAAGGTTAAATTTATAAAGAACAACTAATAAAAAAATAACGTGCTTCTTAATGAACGTGAAAATTGGTATATATGATTTTAGTTCATTAAACTTGCTGTTAAAAAAATTTCAGAATTTTTTCACTATTTTTCTCAGAAATATCGCGGTTTATTGGTTATAACCCATAAGAACACATGTTATTTTGTTATTCAAAAATCTTTGCAACGAGTTTCTTAAAAGACTTGAAAATTTAACTGAATTTTTTGTTTACTTCAATCTACCGAATGCAATAATTTTCAAGCATTTTTCTCACTATTTTTAGTATAACGCTCGAGAAACCTTAAATCGCGACTGTTGCAACGCACATGCAAGTGTTTGCTCCGAGAGAAATTGCTACAACGACTTGCGACAGTAAACTTGCGGGAATTTTGATTCAAGTGTATACGCAAATTCAAGTTGCTCTAGCAAAAACTGTCGCAAGTCACTTCCATGTGGACACGAGCTTTAATAAGGCTCGCTCTTCCGCGAAATCCTCTACTTCGTATCTCTCGTTCGTTCCCCTCCACGTACCTGCGCGGACATCGACCGGCAGGCCGGCTCCATTCATCTGGAAGCGATCCACGAAGACGCTATGGCGCGTCGCGGACGGAAGCTCGAGTGGGTGGCGCTCGTTACGCCCCGGTGAACGGTGAGGTCTCACCGTGACGGAGCGAGAAGGCGTCATGGACTCACGGGGACGTTGGTCGTGACGTGTCTGTTGAGGACGGCCGTCGCATTGACCGCGCGGTGCTGTTCCTAAAAACAGAATAGGGGTCTTCCTATAATTGCGTCACGACGAAGAATGAAGTCGTCTCGAGTGTTTGCCCCCTCTCGTTACTAACGCGGTTGAATTGCGGTGACGCGAAAAGATAAAGATTTTTTACCCCAAACGCGCGCGCGCGCGCGTAACGAGGGGCTCGATTCTTTTATCGCGTGCAATTTTCTCGCCATTGTCGTGCGTCTACTGAAGGGAATAAATGTGATTGTGATGATTATTTTGGACTAAACTGCTCAAGTTTGGTAATCAGCACTACCTAGTTTTTATAGTTGTAATTATTTTTAGATACTTAAATAAAATAATTGTTGCGATAATTGTATAAAACTTGTGCTGATTACAAAACTGGAGCAGTTGAGTCTAAAATAGTTGTCACGACTACGAAACGGAAAGACTGATACCGGTAAATTTTACTGTAGGTACCTACTTACAATAAAAGAGGTACACACGAGGGTATTTCGATGTTTTTACAGTGCGGTTCAGTAATTTTTTTTTCGCAAAAATTAAATCCAAATAACTATTGTTAAAGAATCTTTACTTGGCCCGATAAAATGTCTATTTCATCATATTTAAACAAACATTTATTATCTACAAATAAATTGTTTTCTCGATGTAGTTTCTAGGGAAAAAATATTCTTCGGCTCAGTAGGAACATGCGAAAACTCTTTACGTGTATCTCTTTTATTGTAAATGCAGTAAAATTTACTGAAATTAGTCTTTCCATGCACTGAGAAGACAGTTTATCTGTAGTTAATAAATGTTTGTTTGAATTTCTCGAAATAAATATTTCATTGGATCAAATAAATATTCGTTAACTATTACCTACAAAATTTGTTTGGCCCGACTCGATTCTTTGAGGCAACCGTTCTCGTGAAATATTTTAATAATCGAATATTTTAATTTAACAAAATATTTATTTCGCCGTATTTGAAATTATATTCATTAATAATTAACAATTATTGTTAATACATTTTTTTTCTCGGTGTACACTTTTTTTTTCTCAGCGTCACGTACAAATGGGCGTTGTCCGAAGAATATTTTTTACGCGAACTGGACGCCGGTTGGCGTGCTATTGTACCGAATGTCGCACGGAAAACCGTTCAGGTGGGGGCCTTCTGAATTTCTTAATGAATCAATCGAGCATCGTCCAAGCAGTGCCGAGTTCAAATTCAGAAGGCCCCCACCTGATCGGTTTCCCATGCGACATTCGGTATATCGATGCGCGTACATAGACGTACATATGGATATATAGACGGCCTACAGGCGGCTACTACGTAACTATATCCGAAGAGCGAGCAAGAGCGGGAGAGAGACCCGGCTTTTAGTGGGCTTGGCTTCACCCTCGCGATCAATACTTAAAGACGATGCCACCGCTACATTCAACGCCATTGTCCCAATTGCGCTTTCGATTTTTTTCCTCGCGTGACACGCCTATACGGATCCCGTATCGGAGCGTCTCGTCGGACGCGCAGGTGCAGCGCGCGAGGAGCCGTTGAATGCGCATGCATCCCGGCGACGCGGGGGTGAACAGTCGCGTGCATGCGTGGATCGTGGAATTTTCATTACGGTCTTCGTGATCGGTGGGGGTTGTTTGACACCGGTCGTGAGGAATCCGTTTAATTTCGGAAGCGATCCATTGATCGATTCCGGGACGAGATACACTGATAAAAAGGACGTTTCAAAATGTAGCAATCAATTCCTGAAAGTATAGGGGGAAAACTCCAGGTAAGAAATGTAGTGATGAGACAGTTATGAATTCGATTAAATACTATACTATGTAGGACTTATAGGTATGTACTGTATAGGAGTGTACAGGACTTAAATTTAGGCCTGTGACAGAAATAAATTCTATTCAGTGTAGTAGTGAACCGAACTCATAACTGCACTATCACTGGAGTTTTTTCCGTATAGTTTCTGATGATGATAATAATGAAGATGATAACCAAAAGGTTTGGGGAAATATGGATCCCCAATCTGTGTGTTTGACTAAAGCGGCCATTTTCTGGTTTGAGTAACTAGACATGTAGTTTGTTAGAATAATCAATATTTGGTTCAATTTACTAGTATTTTGGTTAGAATAACTAAACTTGTTTAAATATATGCGTTTTGTTATTTTACTTCAATTATTTTTCCCAGTATACACCTATGTGTAGTTACAATTATAGACGAGTGATTGATAACACGATACGAATCCCCGCGGGGTGGCGCTGCAATCTGGTTTATCCGAGATCGATTATCCCCGACCTGTCCATTCGCCCTCTCTTCAAGGTCGAAAGGGTTGAAACCTCTCCAAAGAAATAATTGGCAGGTGTCCAGCTGTGGTGATGATCGGACGCGTGATTGATTTGCGAAAATTGATCAGGAATGATAAACTGTAGATGGATAAAATCCCCTTCCTCTCTCGCGGGTACCAGGATTCGACGAATACAGGCGGAAGGACTCTTGAGCCCTTAGGTGGCTTTTCTAGGTTTTAAAGGTGTTACGTCTCCCACGTGCTCTAATTGAACTCCGATCCGTATCGTTCAGCTCTGCCCTCTTCTACGACTCCCACGGCTATACGTGTATATCCGTCCAGATAAGAAGATCTCAATGGGCGAAAACTGCAGAGGGTGAATTTTGGAGTAGCGCACAGTGTCGTGCGGCGACCGGGTAACATTGACGAGCGCTATTACACGCAACGCGCGGGGCGATATACGCCCCTTTCACGGGAAATCGAGATACAAGCCACCCCGGTACACCCGTACGTTATGTGCCGTGCATACATCGTAGCCGTTACACATCCATATCCATAATTCGTCGAGGTTCCCCTCTGCGTGTGCCAACGATACGATTAGGCACCTACCTCGTCATATCGCACGTTTGCGAGAAGACTGTCATAACTCAAAATTAGAATTGTCCCTGGCATCGACTTTAAAAGTTGAATGATTATATTATACGAGCGTTGACCATTTGCTGCAAGATTATGATAATTATTATAGAATTTTCATGATAATTATCATAATTTGGCAGCAAATGGTCAACGCTCGTGTAATATAATAATTCAACTTTGAAAGTCGTCGCTTTGGACAATTCTAATTTTGAGTTATGACAGTCTTCTCGCAAACGTGCGATATACTGAGAGCAAAATTTAGTTGTTCCAATCAAATTGTTTGGGTTGAAGGTTAAATTTCGTCAAACTAATCACTGTGTCTTTGGTTGGACTGTATATAGTTGGAACCAGCATTCTGCCTTCGACTTTGCCTCATATGATATATTTAATTGGAAACCCGAGAGGTTCTAGTTTGCAAATTTTTATTTTCAGTGTATACGTACGCGTATTTACGTATTTTATCATATTAATAGCAATGACTTTCGTGTAAAAGCCAACGTCCCTCGAGAAAACTCGACAGAACCTTTCGATTCAACCCCCCGCTCCTAATCCCCCTTCCACCCCATTACCTCGGTTCTGGAGCGACCTCTCCCTTTTAAATAATATATTTACCACGTGGAGACTAGATCGATTCGACGGCGCAGACTCGGCAGAATCTCGCGGAGAGAGTCGAGCCCGATTAAAGTTTTACACCGTACCGCGAATATTGCGCGTAACAGAGGGAGAAAGCCTCGGACGAGTGACGCGAATTGCCGCGTCCGAAAGGGTGGCCGATGGCGGTTGCGCGGCGCTGGTGGGACGACGAGGGGAGGTCGGTAGGGATATACGTGTAGTCGAGGTCACGTGCTACGGACAGCAAATCGTTAAAGGAACGAGGTCGCCGCAGGGCGTTGATACGGCACCAGCTGTTCCCTTCTGGCGATACGTTTATGAATGACCGCGCGTCCGTTTCGAGAAAATTGGCTCTTCGCGAAACGCGGCGCGGCGGACGTTTCGACGAAATCGTCGATGACGTCGAGCGGGGCTCGGATATCGACTATACAGTCGTATTATCGGTTTTACTTTGACTTCGGAAGTATCCCAGAAGCGTTTTCGACGCGATGTTGAACGTAGTGTCATTTTTGCGATACACGCGAAGCCTTGGTGCGCGCGCGACGAGGTAAACTCTATTTGCGAAGGTAACGCATCGGCATCGCACAATTTACGGGTGCTTCTGGCGTGTTACGAAAAAAAAAAGAGCCGGAAAAAGTATTCGGATAGAAATCCAGTCACACGCATCGAGGTCACGCAACTTAACCGTGAGAATTTCGTGTTGGAGAACCTTGACATTGGGCTTAGGTCTCGAGTATAGACACAAGCATATGATCGTTCCGTTATAATCAACAGTCGTAACCACTACACACGCTCGAGTATGAGATTGAGTCACTGCCGAGGGCCTTCGGTATTCCACCTACCTACGATATATAGGGCTCTAGCGTACTTCCACAAACGTAGCTTTTATTTGTGTTACACGTGTACATATAGAGAATGTACATCCAAGTTTCGCCAAAAAACCCAGCTTGGTGGCACTGCTTGTATTTACCTTTTGATAACGATTTTCCACGGAAAGAATTTATTTGAATGCTTTAAAATCCACATTCTATTATAATTGAGGCCATGTTGATTAAATCTCATAGGTAAAACACTTTAATTATTATCCAAAATAACGTGTAAACAGCGCTTATACCGCGGGCATCTGCTTAATGCTTGGTGCGTGCCACAGATGGCACTCTATCTGTTTTGTGCAGTTACCCAATCGCCCTATAGTCGCGTTTAACCGGGCTATATCGCCCGCAGCGTGCGATTTCGTCGTGTTTTTCTCGGTGCAATAACCCTATAAATCGAGCGCTCGTATCGCCGAATTAATACGATCAACGTCCACTTTAGAGAGGACGCGGTATTGCTATTCCCGCGAGTAGCTGCGTACGAGGGGGCTTGGTATTTTTAGTTCGTCTTCGGCTACGTCTCGCACGCTCGGCACGATATGCCGACCGACCCATATACATCGTTAGCACTTTTACGCACGCGTTACCTCGAACGTAGATGCTATCCGGTGGCTGCTGCGGTCGGCGTTCATTTTCATGCGGAATTCATTGGTTTTCTATCAGCTAAAACGTTCCAGATAATTTAACACAAGGTTCTATAATGACTGGACATACTGAGAGAAATAATTGATGGTGCACAAAAAATGTTTTCTTCAATCAGAAACATGATACATTTTAAGGTTCAAGCTGTGATTTTGTCTTGTGCAATAAAATATTTGATAGGCTTGAGTTTTTTTTGCGCAGAAAGAATTTCTTGTTCCCACGACGGTATTCTTGAATGAAGAATACATATTCATCGATCAAGAATCTGTACCTACTCTTAAAAATTTGTAAGATCATAATATGTTCTTGATTCAGGAAACATTTTTTTGACACTAGCAATTATTTCTCTAAGTGTATGGAAGCGATTGGGATTTTATGCCCAATTTTCGGTGTAAGTATAGTTTCACGTGTCATATTTTTGTCATTATAATTCTATGGTAAATATCTTCTAAAGCAATTCTCACTGCAGACGTATAAAAATTAAGATGAAATCAACCATTATGGATAATATAAGAGTATAATATTACACCGGGAAAAATAATGCTTCAAAATGTAGCAATCAATGTTCCCCGAAAGTACGGGGAAAAATGTCAGATAAGAAATCTAATGATAGAGCAGTTATTAATTCAGTTAAGTACTATACTGTATAAAATTTACTTCTGTCAGACATAAATTTAAATCTTATACAATTCTATACAGTAGGATATGTATAGTATTACACCGAATTCATAACTATCCCATTACTACATTTCTTATCTGGAGTTTCCCCCGCATACTTTCTGAGATTGATCGCTACATTTTGAAAAATCCTTTTTCTCAGAATGTCGTTCCATTGCCACATTGTAACTCCTCCAATGCTCTCCTCTTCGCGCATTAACGTCGGTTCCTCTGTACGGGTAGCTTCAGTCTACTCTCGCCGTGAGTCAATTTATCAACGTTACCCTTATCGCGTTTATCGCGTCCAGTGACTAATTCATTATTCCTACAGGTTCCCTACTACAGCAGTGATGTATCGTTCACTCGTCACCACTCGCGAATTCTATCGCTAATTGCGAATTCCTTCGCTTATCTCGGCCTATCACGCTATTCGTAAAATCGATGAACCGCAAGCGCGCGAAGGCGCTGCAGTGTATTCTATATTTTTTTAAAAATACATGCCAGAGTATCACGAGTTGCATATCGGATGGTGCACCCCGTCCGCAATAGTTTTCTGTAATTTCGTGGTAATACCGGCAGTCAAGGAAAATCAAATGGCACTGCTTAAGTTAATTTTGTCGATTATTTGAAAAAATGCGGATGAGTATTGAAATTACATCGGGGCATCTGTCACTCAAACCACTGAGATGAGATGACCGATGTTTCTCGGACCGACAGTTCCATGCGGATCGAATCTTGGCTTTCTGTATGACCATAAAATTACAAGAAACCATAGTGGACAGGGTGCACCGTTCGATATGAAACCCGTCATACTGTCGTGTATTGAAACAAACATTTCGTATAGGGACGTTGAGAAAAAGAAAGGGTCGAATTCAGTTTCAACATCAATTTTTTTTATCGCAGATTCGAAAAATTTGAACAAAATTATCTACCCGTTATATCTTTATTTTTCATTTTCTGCCTTATTTAATCTGGAAAATGATATTTTGAAATGCAGCTACGTCATAGCTTAGTAAGACTATCTCCCTCGCACTCGTTGTTTGGCATAAGTGCGTCTTTTACCTTTCCGATGATATCACAATTTCATAGAGAGAAACAAACTTATAACTTGGCGAACGATTATTTTTTCGAACCGTTTCTTTTTCGTTTGTTATTGAATATGTATACGAATTACAGTTTAAATTTAAAAATATGAATATTTTTTTATGTTAACATCGAATTGCACACATTTTTTCTATCGAAATAATATTGGATCGTTTTAGACGACTTATTATTTGAAATAAATGGAAATCGACTCTTTATCGCCCGGCAAAATTGCGCAAGTCGCTAATAAGAATAGCTGTAGTTTCTCCATTCCGTTGTCGGCGAAGGTATCCAACCAGTTAACGCATCACTACTCTTCGGAAGGATGGAAATTACACGTACACACCACCCATCAGTCGTTCCGCCATCCGAAAATAAACCGTTTCCTTTCGTACCGAGCCGACCTCACGCTTTTAACGCCCAAGATCAATATTTATCTCTTCCGCCACGCAGATGGGCATCTCCTATCCGTCGCGCTCTCTTGTACCTATATGGTCATCCGCGTCGTGACGTTCGAAGGAGTGCTGCAAACTATAGATATTCGCCATTTTCTAGCTCGAGAGTAGAATAACTGGCCCATCACTACATTTCTTATCTGGAGTTTCACCCGCATACTTTCTGAGATTGATCGCTACTTTTTGAAAAATCCCTTTTTGAAATATCGCTCGCTGAATTAACGGGAAGCGACGTCGAAGCGGAGGTATTGGACGTAGAGAATTTTTGAATAAAAACTGACGTCAAATTTTCGCTGGAAATATTACCGCGAAGTCTCGTAAGGCTGAGACGTATCGTCGCTGCACGGAAATTTTGCAGTCTTAGCAAAACTAGGTTTTGCAGAGAATTTTGTGCTATCGTAATAAAGGTATATTTGTGGCAGCAAAATGTATGTTCAATGATAGCAAGTTTAACTGCGGAATTTAACCTTTATTTTTTACCCCGCGGAAATGTTAGTTCCACTCTGCCCTGTAGTAATTTTTCTAGCGCTGAGAGTAACTGCTCTGTAATATAGTAAAAAATGTCGCAATGTTCCACAGTTCCACAGCGGGCTTCACGGTAATTTTTACTCGAAATTTCTCTCCGTGTGGTTTAATAATATAATAAAATAAGAGCCTCTGTGACGCAATTGGATCATTAATTTTTTCTTACGTATATTCCTAAATCATTCGCTAGCTGCGCCTGCGAATGCAATTCACGGGCAGCCCTCCCGCGAGAGTCACACGCGTACAGGCCCTACCGTCCATCAACGATGGGGCTAAGCGAACGGTTGGCGGCAGAAGAGATCTATTGAAGTGTTTTCTAAGCACTTCGCGAGATTCCAATCGGTTTGCCACGCGTATTACGTCACTTCAGAGACTCTTCGAGCCGTAGTACACGTCCAAATTTCAGTGGACGGCATTCCGAGAAAGGTCGCGACGTATAGTAAGTGCTCGTACCGTACACCCCGTGTTTGTTAACACACGCTACTATGTATGACGGGTTGCATCTCGGTTGGTGTGACCCATCCGCTGTGGTTTCTTGTAATTTTGGGATGATACCGACAGCCAAGGCCCGAACCAAATGGCAATGCTCTTACGTTTATTTTTTCGATCATTTGAAAAAAACCTAAACGAATATTGCAATTGGCACATGTGTGGGAAAAGGGTATAAGCCGAAATCTTTAGTTTTGAGAAAGCAAGGAAAACAGTTTGTTGGTGTCGCGATTGATAAAAAATTAACATATCCAAAAATTGTCTCATGGGAATGGCATTTTTTATGAGACTATTCTTTGATTCTGGGGTCAGATACATAATCTTGAAAATAAGAAAAAAGACGTCTTATCTCCAACGACTCCAAAAATTTCTCGACTTATACCCCTTTTACCACGCATGTGCCAATTATACACTGAAGAACAAATTTAGTTGTTTCAAACAAATTCTTTGGTGTAAGGTTAAATTTTGACAAACTAATCATTATGCGTTTGATTTAATTTTATACAGTTGGAACAACTAAATTTTTTTGTTTCATTCAATAAAATTTGTTTTGTTGGTAGGTGTTAGTCAGTTCAACTTCGCTGCTTTGTTAAATCAATTCGAGTTGGTTTGTTTCAGCAAAAGTTTTTGTCAGACAAACGGTCGAAATATAGTGTTAACTACACTGAGAAAAAAATGGTTTAATTTCACTAAATTAGGATTTTGGTTAAATTGACCAGGTTATTTTTCTTAGTGCACTCGCAGAAATTCTTACGATTCGTCGAGGTCCCGTGAAGCGAGGCACACTGCACTTTGCCTGCGCAGAACTGTAAAATCCGGACGAATTATAATACATTCAACGAGTTACGGGTCGCGGGTGTCAATTGGTCCTTGCGTTAATCAACGCTTCTCGACTGACGTTCTTTACCTCGGTTCTTCGTCGATCAAATTTTTACGTCAAGCTTCGAGGATCTTTGTATGACCTGTAGAGGACATGTCCACTACCACTGTGCAGTGGGGGGCTGCTGAACCGTTACAGACGCGCGCAAATTGCTCGCCTCTCTCGTCGAGTTTATGCTCGCGATCTAAACGCGTTCGCGTTGGAGACAGGTTTGCGCTAATTCGTCGAGCATTACGTTGAATCTTCGTCGCTATCGCTCGGCGCGGGAGGAACCAATTTGGAGGTTTAAATTGCTCCGTCGGTTCCGTTATAGCGGCTAGTCCCGCGCGCTAGCGGAACTGAAATGCGCGAATGAATTTGCGCGTTGCGGGTTTTCAGAGTCCATCGCAGTAGCTGTTCAGTTCGGAAGTTCGACGTACACTGAGAAAAAATACTTGTTAATTTTACCAAAATCCTGGAAATAATGACCGAACCATTTGGTGGAATGTGGATCCTTCATCTGCTTGGTTAAACTGATCAACTTTTGGTTAGAATAACTAAACGTTGGTTGGCATAGTTAAAAATTTGGTTAGAATAATTTGATATTTGGCCGAACTGACCAGCATTTTGGTTAGGATACCCTATTGGAAAAATCCCATAGATTCCCATAGACAATTTCTATGGGAATCTGATGTGCTTTTAATATAGCAATTCCAGATATCTATTAGAATAGTTTGAAAATGACGAATAGGAATGTATTGGGTTCTGTATGTATTTGAGATGGTGAATAGGGATTTACCGAATTTTATATGTATCCGTAAAAGCAAGTAAAATCCCATAAAAATAATAAAGATCTGTATATACCGTTCTATTTGTAATTCCCAATAGAACCTTACCAGATTTCATTTGTTTCAATAGATACACATAAAATCCAATACATTCCCATTCATCTCTCTCAGATTACACAGGTTTACAAAAAAAAAAAAAAAGTCCGGACTATTTGACCGGACCATGGTATTCCGAGGTATTTTTGCGTCCTGAATCCGATCCCGAGGTCATCTGAGCCCCCATCACGTCAGAAAAACGAGATTTCGAAATAAATAAATAAGGAAATGGGACTGCCCTGAGCAGCACCCAGAGCATGACTCCAAGGTTCTAAGGCCATTAGGGTCAGTGCTGGGTCCACTGTCAATGTGTCACAGTGAACAGATCGCCGGAATTGGATGCCTTGACAGGGAGATCGTAATCCGCGAGATACAACGATCATGGCAACATTTTATCCACTGGGGTGGTTCTGTGATAGTCCCGGTCGAGATTTAGGACTCCATTCCAATGTTTGGAAGGTATTCAAGACCTAAACAGCTACCCTCTCCAACTCAACAGGTCGCTTGAGAAATTGTCCCGGGTCCAGTTCCAAAAATGGTCATTTTAACCTCTAAATGACCTTGAAATCTCGTTTTCCTGACGTGATGGGGCTCAGATGACCTCGAGATCGGATTCAGGACGCAAAAATACCTCGGAATACCATGGTCCGGTCAAATAGTCCGGACTTTTTTTTTTGTAAACCTGTGTTATTATTAGAGGGCCTCTGAAATTGCTACGTCAAAGGCATATCAAATTCCCATGGGAATTCTATGGGAATTTTACAAGTTTTTTATGAGAATCTATGATACTTTTCCAATAGGTTAACTGAACACGTTTAACTAGATGCATTTTGTTATTTTAACCTAATTATTTTTCTTAGTGTATCTTCTCTTTGTCGCGTGGGATTGACGAGATATCATTGTGTGCTATTCTCGTATAATACTTTTAATTCGATTGGAAAGCTATTAATTTCATATTCAGTTGTTCAGTCTCATCCACGCGCCAGATCGCAGTTCTTGACCTCCCGAATATTCCCTGACCCACGATGGAACAACACGTGATCGTCGGAATTAACGTACGCGATTGTCAGCTGTTGAACCGGTGCACCTTCGTACATGATTGGCAGCTGTACACGTGCATCGATCGTGAGATCGTTCGCAGATTGACATTGAATTTCGTTTCATTGCACGCGCATCGCGTATATCGTGAATTTATCGAGATTCGTCCTTCGCAAGAACGTTCGTCGCTAATTATGCGTATAGTCGCTTTTTTTTTCTTCTGCGATCGCAGTTCATCGCAATGTAATTTCTCTTTGGATCGAGTCACATTTCCCATTGAGATATTTCTGATTCACGGCGTGCATTAAAGCTGCTTTAAATTATTTAAATTTGTATGCCAAATTAACAGAAATCTTTTGTTATAAGAGTAAATTGTAAATGATGCATACAATTTAGATCATGCCATGATCAAAATGTAACTGATGTAACAAATTTATGCAAAATTTAATTTACTGAATATAACAGTAATGTATAAAATTTACTTATTATTTCCGAAATATTTTCATCATTCGATGGTACTTAAATAACAGTAATGTGTCGAGGACTCATAAAACACACGTTAGTTATTGCACGCCGTGATCTAGGTTTTCGTAAAGTTGCTACAAAATTTACACATTATACAAATAGAGAAATAATTGCTAGTGTCAAAAATATATTTCTTGAACCAAGAACATTTAATCTTAAAAATTAAAAAAAATACAGATTCTCTTGGACGAAGAATCTATAGTTTTGACACAAGAATATCTTCGTTTGAACAAGAAATTATTTTTGCGCGAAAAAAACTATAGATTGATCCTGGAATTATATCATGTTTTCGATTGAAGAAACAAATTTTTTGGCGCCAGTAATTTTTTCCCTTACAATTAGTGTATGTCCAGCTGGGTTACTTATTTATTTTGTCCTCTATTTCTCATTATCGAGATTATCGCCTCATTTGTTCCCGTAAAAACTCGTAGTTAAATACAATATTCTTTTAATTTTCATCTCGTTAAATTGACGTACCTACCACCAATTGCGTCGACGTGACGTTCGTATCGATTGATACGAGGTGATGAGGTCAATGCGTATATGAGACGAAGAGTAGACGCGTTATTGAAATAGATACAGTGTACGTTTGGATACATATAGATACTAGAGAGAATACGCCGTTTGCCTCTGTAGTGACAATGATAGCGACGACAGCTCTGAATTGTCTCCGATGCATGTGGCAGCGTATCGAATCGTCTTTCATTTTTACATATTTCTTACGCGTACGAATCCTATATGTATATTTTTTCTACCAATTTATACATATCTTATTGGCGTAAAATCAAATTCATTGTTTGAATGGTATATAAAATGTCGATACAAGTTTGTTTGATACGCTAAATAAAACTAGATTTTATTCTCCACACTCTTTTTTTTTTAAATATCTCTTCTCCCTTTTTCCTTTTTAAACCTTCGCCTTCATTCCTAAAAGAAGATTCAATGTTTATAAATAAAATAAAATGCTAGCGAGATTCAACTCGGCATCTTCGAGTAAATTTTTTATCACAAGTGACTTCCGCTCGTATTAATTTATCCGCGATAATTCGCGGATAAACGAGCGCGCGAGATCGAAGCCAAACCCCGGCCGAGATAAGCGCGGAAAAATAGCAAAAGCTAATTAATATTGCGTCGATCATAATTAAACGCTACATCGCCCGCGAGTTATCGCAGTTGCAATTCTTATTGATATTTAATCGACTTCCAACGACTTTTTTCATTTCGTCCGCCACGCATCGCGCGCCTTTCGATAACAACCAATCGCCGGATTCTCGATAATCGATCAGCGTAGGCACGTCTTTCGCGCGCCTCTTTCCCGCGATGTCGCGTTCCCGGCTGCACGCTTTCAAGTTCGAGGTCGAGGTACGTCATATGTAGCGTCTCCGATGGACGTTCCGCGAGCGAACGGACACGTGTCACTGACGGGACGCGCTGCTGCGATAAATAATATTCTCCTCCCACGCCTTCGACGTTTTTCGCTATAGGCGGAACGTGTATGTTAGATGTATATGTATCGATGCGCGCGTTTTAGATGGCGCATACGTTGGCATCGCGAGTTTGACGGAAATTGGATATCGCCGTAATCGGCTTCGGTGGAAAATTATGAGCGGCCGGCGCACGCGAACAGCAAGAAAACAGTTCGTTAACACAGTTAATAATTGTAATTTTAAATGTGGCGAGATAAATATTTCGTCGGGACGAGAAAATATATGTTAATTGTGTGGCAAATAAGTATTGCAATAGTTAACGAATATTTACTTGGTTCAATAAAATGTTTACTTCGCCATATTCAAAGAAACATTTATTAAATACAAATAAACTGTTTTCTCGGTGAAGTACCGCGTGACAAAGTACGTTAAGTTGACTATTTTCTGGATGCAATAACTATTAATTAGAATTAGTTCTAATGACCTATAGCAATACGTATTTCCATTTCAGTTATACATACGTGTAGGTAGTTATTTCAGCTATACACCGGGAAAAAAATAATTTGGTCAGTTTAACCAAAATCTTGGCGATCATAACCAAACAGTTTGGTGAAATATGGATCATCCTTTTTTTTTGGTTGAGTTGACTATTTTCTGGTTAGAAAATAAGAGATGTAGTTGAAGTAACTAAATATGGGGTCCAATTTACTACTGATGTGTTTTATTTGATGTGTTTCGTCATTTTAATCAAGTTATTTTTCTCAGCGCGGTCGAGATTTTAGATTCTCATGGGAGTATCTTTTTTGCGAGGAGCTGAAAATAATCGCTTCGGGACGAGCGAATATTTTCAGGTTTTTACGAGGCACGTGCGCGTATAAAAAAAATGTTTCGAATATATAATGCACTCTGTATATTTCCGAGAGCGTGCGTAGCGGTGTGTAGGTGTGCGCTGGGTACTTTATAGTTCTCCACGAAATCCCGCGGGACAGTGTGAATTAATGTCGGAGTTGCTCAGACGCGGCGGCGAACTGTGAACTGTGGATGTGAGAATTTCCCAGTTTCCGCGTTACGAGGCGAAACGTGCGCGAGGCGTCGGAGACTCTGCGGCTGGAAAGTTGAAATTATGGGAAACATCGGTACATTCGCGCACGCAGTCGCACCTATATACGTACAACTATGCGCTCTCCGGGGCATTTTAAACTCTACTTCGAGCAAATGATATTAACGAGTCTTCGGGGAAAAGCTGTTGTTCGAATTGGACAGAACTTTCCGGTTTCGAAGCGAATGACGATATAAATGTAGACTGTTAAGAATTTTGTTTGAAAATTTAAGTGAAAGTAACTGAAGCAATTATCAACCACACACGGAAAGACTGATGCCAGCACGGAAAAAAATTAACATTTACAAGGTTTGTGGTAAAATGCGGGACAAGGCCAATTTATTGTTACGATAACTACAATTTTAGTAAAAATTACAGCAAACGCTTGCAACTTCAACGAGTTTTACTATAGTTTTTACTAAAATTGTAGTTATCATAACACGAATTTGGCCTTGTCCCGAAATTGACCACAAATTTTTTTTCCGTTTGTAAACTTTATTGTATTTACAATAGAAGAGGTACACATGAGGATTTTTTGATGCTTTTTCACTACGGTACAGTAATTTTTTTTTAAACAACAAATCGTGATAGTTTATACATTACAATTTACGTAAATTACAATGTGAGGAAAAATTGTCCTTCAGCACAGTAGGAAAATCCAGAAACCCCCTTACGTGTGTATCTATTTTATTGCAAATATATTATAAAATTTACTCTGGTATTAATCATTCTGTAAAATAATCGTTATAATCAAATTTATTAGTCGGAACAACTAATTCTGCATTCCCCATCCGTAAACGCAGATTTAATTGAAAATATACCATTTTTTCTCTCAGCGTATAAGTATTCGAGCGCCACGGAAAATTCAGATTCTTTCGATTCTTAAGATTCAAACCATTTTTAACAATGTAGCAATCCTGTACGGGATCCCGTTCATCGTGTACGTCCGTGTTTCGAAGCGAAGACGAAGTGAAAGAGGAGGCAACGGTAGACTCCCGATAATTACTGCACTCCTCCGACAACCTCGACGACGGTAATCGTGACGTAACCCTCAGCGGCAATCGTAAATCTCTACGAGTAAGGGGTCTGTTGAACCCGTCTTGTGTGCATTGCAGACGGGACGTAATTGTATACGAAGGACGGTTCACTTGCTCATTATCACACAGCCAGCGCCGTGAGCGCGAATAAAATTGCATCCGATTAATCGACGAGACGCACGGTTGCCGAGGACGATATTGCGAACGGTTGCCGCGATTATTTGACTTTTTATATCACGACTTATTTTGAGTAATGACTGCATTAGCCATCGTTTGATCGATTCGTTAAGAATAGTATATATTTCAGTGAATTATTAATATTTGGTTGTGATTGATCTATTATTCTTTTCTCGGTGTATTTATTATCTCACGCTTATTTTGAAACTCACAATTCTATTGACGACATTTCGAGGGAAATTTAATGTATAAGCAATTTTATGTTGAAGACAATTATTTTCTTCTCTATAGAATCGACAATATCTCAGTTTTCCGTTATGATTTCCCAAAACATTTTTGAAATTACCACGGTAAGATCGCGATCGCTCGTCGATCGTCAAAAGGACGGCACGATTGCACTAATTGGAGAACTTTCTATCTCTTCTCCTCGCATTAGATCCTCGAGAAATCTTCGGACAGCCAGTTCGAGCGGTAGAATTATACGAAAAACAGTTTAATTCGCGGATTTCGAGCAGATCGGGCGTTACGAAATTAAGCGAAATCCCGTTTTACCGGTTCCCGCGTCACCGATATAGCCGTCAACTCCGGCCATTTCTAAAGAGCAAATATTTTGAGGTGATCGGTACTCGCTACCTCCTTTTTTCTTTGTAGGCATAATAAACCGTTCCAACGAAAACAAAAGTCCCCCGCGGTGCATTCTCGGCACGGCTCGGTGGACGTTTTTCAGTCGATACATACAAAAAATATTCAAATTTTTAAATTTAATTTCTAATTCGTATACATATTCGATAACAATCAAAAAAGAAACGGTCCGACGAAATAATTATTCGCACAGCTATAAGTGCGTTTCTCTTTACAAGATTGCGACGTCATCGAAAAGCCAGAGAGACGCACTTATGCTAAGCAGTGAGTGTGAGGGAGTTAGTCTCACTGCACATACAAAAATAAATCGTAGCATTTTTACAAAGTTTGTAGTAAATTTGGGGACAAGGCGAATCTATTGTTACGATAACTACAATTTTAGTAAAAATTACAATAACGCTTGCAACTTCTACAAATATTACTATAATTTTTACTAAAATTGTAGTTACCGTATCAATAAATTGACCTTTTCCAAAAATTTACCACAAACTGCAAATGTTACGACTCATTTTTTTTTCCCGTGCAGACGATGACGAAGCTACATTTTTAAATGTCGTTTTCCAGCTTAAATAAGGCGGAGAAGCAAAAATAAAAAATACGGGGTAACTAATTTTGTCCAAAGTTTTCGAATCTGCAATAAAAAAAATCAGTCTTTAAACCGAATTGCCGCTTGTTGGGAACTACCCGGCATTCGACGCGCGGGTGAGCGCATCCTGCGAGAATTCGAGGCTGCGCACGAGGAGCGCGTGGAAGCGATTTTTCCGGAACCACCGCACACGACTCCAATTTCCAGGAGTCGCGAAGCACGCGACGTGAGTCCTTATCGCACGTGGACTTTTATCGGCCGCTCGTCGCGCGGCTCCTTCACGCGCGCGACGAATATATACGTGCTGCGGTGTAATCTTACCCTCTACACCTGCTGCACGACTTTGTTATATTCTTAACGGCGAGCGGAAGTAACTTGACGAGTAAAAGCTGCATTTATAGTGGTCGTACCATTACGAGCTAAACGTTGCTCACCCGCGAAGCGTAACGTCTAACGGTAGCTATGTACAGGGAGGAGAAACGGAAAAACAATGCGAGCGGTCGAATCGTTAATTTCCGAAACGAATGAAACGAACTGTAAAGTGTGAAATTTCGGAAAATGAAAAAAATCTTTTCTGAGGAAAATATCCACGTTGTGAAATAATCTAGCTTTATTCAGTAAGATTAAAAAAAAAGAATCTGTATTCCAAACGATCTAACGATAAGGGTATTTTTGTTGCAGACCTGATACATTGTACGAACGAGCCGAACGTGTCGATACCACAGCTCGCGAATCTGCTGATAGAACGGTCGCAAAACACAAACTGGACGGTGGTCTTCAAGGCCCTCATCACGGTACATCACATGCTCTGCTATGGCAACGAGGTGAGATATATTTATACGTCTAATTTTTTTTTTTACGAGTATATACACTCGGAGAAAATCGCAGACAATGGCGGCACGCGATACCGTGATCCTCTCTGTGCCACATGTTATATCTGTTATTCACTTTTCTCCGTGTGTTACCTACTTACGTTTCATTTCCACTTCCGGCACGCGCGTCTACTCCCATTTTATTTGCCTCTCCCGCGCAAGGCACAGACGATTCGTTCGGCGCGCGGTGCATCGAATGTATTTATCATCAACGGGTCTCTCGACGTAATACACATCGGAATAGGTCATTGGGAGAACGCGAATGGAGAAAAAATGGAGCTCAAATTATAAGAAATTGTACTGGAGTATTTAAATTAAAAATACTAGTATATAATAAAGCTGAAACAGATTGATAATTTACAGTCTTTAAGCGATCAATTTATAAAGCATTTAGTAAAATTCATTATATCAGTAGCGAGAAATGACGATTTCAATGTTATTTCACTATTTGCACAGTGAAACTTACTTTATTTTGATTTTTCTTATTTTTATAGTAATATTTGATGCGCACCGAGTATTTGTTAAGTAAAACTTCGAATTTATAACTAGAGCAGTGTAATTTTTACTCAGGACTGAGTCCCTCGACAAACTACGCTAAGGAAAAAAACTTTGTTAATTAAAATGACAAAACGCGTCTGGTTAAATGAGTTTAGTTATTATAACTAGAATACTAGTAAATTGAACCAAATACTTTGTTATTCTAACTGTGCGTTTAATTATTCTAACTACATGTTTAGTTATTCTAACCAGAAAATAGTAAGTTTAGCAGTGTAATTTTTACTCAGGACTGAGTCCCGTTTTTCTCCGTGAACGCGGCAGACGCGGTAGAATGACGAGCTATAAAATGACAATACGCGTCTGGTTAAATGAGTTTAGTTATACTAACTAAAATATTAGTAAGTTGAACTAAATACTTAAGTTTAGTTATTTTAATAGAAAATAGTAAGTTTAATCAAACAGATGGAGGATCCATATTTCACCAAACGGTCTGATTATGATCTCCAGGATTTTTTGGTTCGATCGACCAGGTTAATTTTCTCAGTATATGCATGCGTACGATTAGAGTGTTATCAGTTTAGGGACTCAACTTTCCAATCGGCACTGCGAGTTTCAAACGTTTTCATCGTCTTTATATGGACGTCGGATGCTAGATCTCGGCAGACCTCTCGACCTGCATCACGTCGCGAGTCGAGCGTTTAATTCTGATGAAAACAAGGCAGCTTTCTCCTGTTGCAATCGACGCAGCGAGAAAACGGGCCCGGGCGATGCAGCGCGCCTTGCAATCGTGAGATGCGCCATTTACCGCTCCGACATTGTATGTCCCGTGTTTGTCTTAATACACGCTAATGTAACGAATTTCATGTCGGTTAATACACTGCGTCTGATCCTTGTGAAGTTGGCACTCTATTTTGTAAAAAATAAAATGTTATTTGGGGTCCTGTGAGTTCCCTTTGAAGAGTTCTAGGGTTCCTGATGAGTTCTGGATAGAGTTCTGGCGATTGAAGCAGGGAAAACACGATGTTTAGAAATGGGGCGTCAACTTCACGCAGTACTCTATTTTCGAAAAGGTCAACTTTTTTCTAGAGATCTAAACAATATTGAATTAAATCGATAATATTTATATTCGTTCAACTGGTATCTATTCATTCTAAATCGAATAAATATGCTCTTATGTGACTATTCAATAATACATTTATTTCGATCAAGCAAATGTTGTCTCAGCGTAGACATTCGTAAACCCGGAAGAAAGACAACGAGACGCATTAGCTTCGTTATTTCGTGCCGCCCGAGCAAAACGCGTGGCGGTACCAACAATATTTCGCTGGGATTTAATTGCGCCGGGAGTTGCATCGACGCGGAACGCGCGCGCGTTCACCCGAAAGTCCTAAACCCCGTAGAGTTTAACGATACATCCGCGCGCGGCCGCCGCCGTAAAGACGCCCCGCCGGACTGATTAAATCACGTCCGTTTTCGTTGAAAACTCTTAACGAACTCGCTCCGTTCGCCGTTTCAGAGGTTTACACAGTACCTGGCGTCCAGCAACAGTACGTTACAGCTCAGCAGTTTCTTGGACAAGAGCGGCGTGCAAGGTACGTAAATAAATTCGTGAACTCCGATCGATCGAGTTTTATCGGTCCTTCGTGACGTCGTGTAGACGCGGATGGCTGCTATCGGGGTCTGTCTCGATGCACTTTTGCTACTTTGTACGCGCTACGAGAACGCTTCCGAGGGTTACTACAGATATAAGACAAAAACTAATGTATTACTATTAATGTATTTCTGAAAATACATGGTAGGCGGTTTTATAATTTCATATATATATTAAGAGTAAAATGGCTTTACCGGGCAATTGGATGAGGAAACGTAATTAAAGTTGTAAATCTTGAGAATCTCGCCAATAAAGCATAGCTGCCATGCATCCTCTGAATTAAAGAATGAAAGAATAATGCTAAAAATATATAATTGTTTAGGTTGATCATCAGCTTTAATAAAACACATTTATTTATTTATTTTTTATCTATTATAATTCAGTCGGGCCCTTCTTATACTCTTACCAAATACGGCTTTATACGTGATAGAACTACCTTAAAGTCGCTCTTCATCGTCGCATCGAGTCGATTTCTCGTGCTGTAGTCAGAGAATTTTTGAACAGAATCCGTAGCTCTATTTCGATTTGTCGTTTCACACCTTTCGAAGTCTTTGCTGTCGCAATTATCGAAGCATTTTTTTCATTGACATTGGAATCTCGTTATCGTCGCACTTCTCAGTCCCGGCGTTCGACCGCGACGAGGCTGACCGAGCACGATCATAGCTGTTAAGATAAGAGCGAGTTAGCGCGAACAGGAATTGCTCGCGCCATGTCATTAGCGGCGACTCTTGTCGCCACTTTTCAACTGTAATTGCGACGCGTACTGTAAAATCGTTCCACGTGTTCCCTGGATTGCGAGAGATTATCCCGGTGGCGCTGGTGAATGATATCGAATCGCTTTATGCGCTCGATATTCAAAGCTCGTAGAATGTAGCAGGGAAATTGAGGATAACGTCAAATGCGTTTTTTACTTGTGTTACATATCGAGGAAACAGTTTATTTGTAGTTAAGAAATATTTGTTTAAATATGGCGAAATAAAAATCTTATCGGATGAAGTAAATATTCGTTAACTATTACGATATTTATCTGGCACAATTTGATCCTTTGAGGCAATTATTTGAATGAAATAAACATTGTAATAATTAACATAAATATATTTTCTTGTTCTAATGAAACATTTATTTCGTCGTATTTGAAATTACATTTATTAACTATTAATGAATTTTCTTCTGGGTGCACTGAGAAAAATAATTGCTAATGCTAAAACAATGCTTTCTTCAATCAAAAATATTATATAATTCCAAGCTCAAGCCAGGGTTTTCTTCGTGCAAGAATATATTTGAGGGACTTGAGTAATTGTTTTTTTTTTTGGCGCAGAAAGAATTTCTTGTTACAACGAAGGTACCTACTCTTGTATCAAGAATATATTTTTCGACCAAGAATTTATAGTCTTAAAAATTTGTAAGATCATATGTTATTGATTCAAGACATATTTTGTTGACATTAGTAATTATTTCTCTCAGTAAGCAGTATTTCTTGCACAGCCTCCTTTAATTTCGATCGCTGTAGAGTCAAAGTGGGATGGACGCCTCCGTTGAAGCGTAAATTCAACATTGATTATCTCGAAATCGGTGGCACAGATAGCGAAGAAGTTTCATTAAAAAATATTCCTCTATATTTGTACTATAAAAAAATTGCTCTACATTTGTCCCATATCTCCACTGCGTTTCGAGATAATCGCGTTCTAACTTAAATATAGAAATTGGGACATCTAGCCTATTTTTATCCCACTCTAATTAATAATTAAAATCCGCAGTTCCGGTAGCTTTCCTCCAGTAGTTTCTAGACGCTTCCTAACACCTCTCACCAGCTAAGTAGTACCCGCGAACTGTCGCGGACGTTCTTCCGCGGAACCGTATAACAATTTCTCTTTTCCATGTGTCTCTGGCATCTGTCTCTGATTTACTAACCTGGATTAATTTTCTCGCTATGCTCGGGCGCAGCTGGAGCACGCGTGGGTGAGTTCTCTAATTGAGTGTTATTCAGTTTTATGGAAATTCGACGGGGAGGGACGCGGATCGGTTCGCTAATACTCGTGACGTGGTGATGTGGCTTGGTGTACTAACGCTTTGGGGTCTCAGGGTCGAGCGAAGTTTTGGGGAACGGTTTCGAGACTGTTTAACGATTTTCTCGGGCTGCTTTATTATCCATGGACGTGTATAGAGTTGAAATATTGGCGTAGACGGTGTGCGAAATTCGTAAGCCCTCGGGATACCGGTCATCTATTATTTGACGCGCAAGCTCATCTCTGCATCGGAGCTTTGTGTACCGCTTCGATGAATTTCGAACGGGGCATCGGCGATTCTCTTCGCTGAGTCGTCTAACAGAAATGCTTTGGCGTTGACGAAATATGTATCCTAATTTGTACGTGTTACCTTTGGATGATGGTGAAGCTAGCGGGCGATGTTTGGAAAATTTCAACACATGCATGTCTTATTCGAAAAGTAAAAATATTTTTTGTAATTTTCGTATATCAGGATTTACTGTAGAATTTTCGAAAAAATTTATAATTTCGAAAGATTAAGAGTTGATAAATTATTAATTTAAATATTACAGGCTTCACAGTGTGTCTCCTACTCCCCTTTATTTCCCTATTTTTTTTAAGTTTTCCCTTTCTCATCCTAAAACTCGCGAATCTCCCCATTTTTCCCTTATTATTCGATATCTTTCCTCTAAAATCACCTATTAAGCTTCTCAGTTGAGTTTGTCTTTTCATTTTTTCCGATGGCGTTTAAAGGGTGAAAATGTTCACTTTTTTTTTTACTAAAACGGTACAAGAACCCCTACTTCATCCACTTGCATCAATATTTCGTTTCAAATAACTGAAATAAATATACATTCGTTTCGAATAAAATGAAATAAACAGCGGCTGTGAAGCCTGATGTTACATTATTTTTATAAATGATTTATTACTTATGAAATGTAATTCGATTTCTTTGATATGTAGTGTTAGTTTTTTTTTTATACGTTTACAATTGAATCTTCACCGCCTGCCAACTATCTCCCACTTGTGTCTCGGCACCCTTATCTCGAGTAGGGCATCCACGCAACGCGAAAGCGGTTAATTAACCAGAGTTTCTCTTGTACGCAGGGTACGACATGTCGCCGTTTATCAGGAGATACGCCAAGTACCTGAACGAGAAAGCTCTGTCGTACAGGACGGTCGCCTTTGATTTCTGCAAAGTGAAAAGGGGGTACGTAATTCGTCCAATTTCGTATACATATTATTGATAGGCTCGTTTCGATCGATAACGCGTCACAACGGCGCGCCGAATTCGCGAGACGGAGCGAGATCCTCTCTCCTTCGAGCAACAGATTCCCCGGGGAGTCCAGCGATGACGCACACGCGCGAGAGCACGACGCGCCGCGTGCGTTAATTTATTAACGACGATTTATGTCGCAGGAAGGAGGACGGCACTTTGCGCACGATGAACGCGGAAAAGCTGCTGAAAACCCTGCCGGTCCTACAGGCGCAGCTCGACGCGCTGCTGGAATTCGATTGCACGGCGAACGATCTTACGAACGGCGTTATCAATATGGCCTTCATGCTGCTGTTCCGAGATCTCATTCGCCTGTTCGCGTGCTACAACGACGGCATTATCAATCTCCTAGGTAAATAGACATTTCCGATGGGTCTACATTCGCTCGCTCTTTCTCTCTCGCGCTCTCTGCCGGTATCTCCGACAGAAATCGAGGAAATTAAGCGAGAGTGCGTACCTTTCGAATGTAGATACCCGGCGCCAAAAATTCTCTTTCGAAGCTTCATTAATAATGCGATACGACTTTCAGAAAAGTACTTCGACATGAATAAGAAGCAGTGTCGAGACGCGCTGGACCTGTATAAAAAATTCCTTATACGAATGGACCGAGTCGGAGAATTCCTGAAAGTCGCGGAGGTGAGTAAAGTAACGAGGATGGAAAGAGTACTGTCGCCGATGTCGAATTTTATCGTGGGGATATCGCGCGACGGGGACGAGAGCGCAGAAATTTGATTCGTCCGATTCTGCTTTCAGAACGTTGGAATCGATAAAGGAGACATTCCTGACCTCACGAAGGTGCGTAAGATGAGACGATTAACAGCTCTCTGATTATTGAAACAAATATGTTACTCATCGATTCATCGAATCCGTTAAAAGTCATTCGCGTTGATTTTGTCCTCCACTCGAAATCGTAATTCGACTGGATTAATTATACAGAACAGAGCGCGAACAAGTATCGCGCTTTTACTAACTGAACATTAATTTATATTGAGAATATCCCGTGTAAAAGTGTCATGGATCGTTGAACTAATCACCATTTTGTCTTTCTTTAATTCTCGGATATATCTGGAAGGTAACCGTACAGTTAGCGTGTAGGTCGAATAGAAACTAGATGAGCGAGTTAATACGCCTGTAGAACTGACACGTAATTTTATGCCGAAGGCAATCATCACTTTCACTCATTCATTAAAACGAGAAATTCGACGAGACTCATTGAATGCGTTTTCGCTTTCATTCGAAGAGGCCACACATCTTTCGTAGTCGATTCGCAATAGTTGCACAACCGTTTCAGGGGTTTCTTGTAATTGACCCGTGCAATTGTAGGCTCCAAGCAGTTTACTGGATGCGCTGGAACAGCATCTCGCTTCTATGGAGGGAAAAAAGGGTTCCGCCGCGAACACGCCAACGCAAACCGCAAGGTACGTTCAGTGTGATCATTTGGGAAATTATTTTCCTTTCGATAAGGAGTATATCGAATGTCGCACGGAAAACCGATCAGGCGGGGGCCTTCTGAATTTCTTAATGAATCAATCGAGCATCGTCCAAGCACTGCCGAAGTCAAATTTAGAGGGCCCTCACCTGATCGGTTTCCCATGCGACATTCGGTATATACAAGTGATAAGACAAAGGCTCGTTTCTACTCTCGAGCGAAAATCAAAATATCTGGAATCCACTTCGCAATCTCTGATGTAAAACGCGGAGAGTGGAAACTACTCTTTTTTTTCCGTATGGTTATGAGCATTGGGCAACGTTCGGAAAGCAGAAGATGTTCCCTTCTTTAGCGCTCGCGCGATAAAAGCACCCAGCCAGACATGATGTCAATTTTGCAGTAACTTTAACGAAAACCTAGATCACGACGTGCAGCAACTGTGTGTGTTTTATGAGTTTTCCCTTGGCACTGTTATCTATGTAGTTGAATGATGAAAGAAAGTATGTTTCGGAAAATAAATAAATTTTAGACGTTACTCTCTGTGATTCGGCAAGTTAAATTTTGCATAAATTTGTTTACAACGTCAAGTTTAAATCACCCCATGATCTAAATTTCACGTATCGTTTGCAATTTACACTTGTAACAAATGATTTCTATTAATTTGACGTAAAAATTAAGAAAGTTCAAAGCAGTTCTAACTTGACACATGCCGTGAATCAGGAATGTCTGACTGGGCAGGGACGTCTATCGTTTTATCGAGGTGTTTTTGTTTTGAAAATATGTACCACGGCTGCACGAACGGAGCTCTAGACTCATTAGTGCCTAATGGTCATAGGTCATTGCTACGATACATGTTTACAATTCTTACATTTATTATCACCAATTCGTTTATTTGATGCTGTATAAAGTTCACGCGTTATCATTTAATGACCCAAACGGAAAGGGATTTGGACGTTGACAGTTATTAAATGTTATACAGGCGCAAAGGTTAATTGAAGGAAGATTTATTTATGCGTAAATATTGCTGACCAAGTTTCTTTCCACTTGGTTTGCTGGTTGAGGGGATTTCTGAGGGAAGAGAATCGCTACTTAATTCTGTTTTAATTCGCGGATGGATAATATAATAAAGTTTGTTCAAAGCTGTTGTTCTTTCGAGAGTATGAATGGCTCGTGATACGGTATAACTTTTTACTGCGCGCATTTCAAATCACCGAAACGAGCGCTGCTCGGAGTAATGTAATCGAATTGGATTACCTGGAGAAATTAAGTTTTAAATTGGAATAAAAATATCTTCTCGTTAATACCCGAATTAGTAGAGAACATTTTATTCAGTTTAGGGGGAAACGATTAATTAGGAGAGGTTTAATCAGTGGAGGTTTAACTGCAAAGAGGATTTGAATTATTGCACGGAAGAAAAGCATAAATTTTTAGGCTGTATTTCGAGCAATAAATTTAAGGGCGACAGTTAATGGCAATAATAACCGCAGAAATTATAGTGGTTTTTACCATGCGGTCGTTTAATAATTTCCGCGTGTTGCTCTTATCGCAATGATACATTACTGCACTCAATTTATTGCTCGAAACAACCGCAAAATTGACGAACCGACTTCAGAGAGAAGCGAAAAAAGTTATCTTGCGGCATTCGCAATTTCGTGCGAATATGAAGAATCTCTTTTTTCAGATGTCCTCTTAGAATATCGATGTATGCATTCGGCCTTATATAGCATTGAAACGACATTATCACTTTATATTAATACGCACCGTTACATACTATGTGATTTCTTTTTTAAATTATAAAAGCATCAAAACATAATTCCACCACTGATATCCGCATCGTTATACAACTAATGCCATGGAATTTTATTCGACTCAAAATTTTGCTCTTTTTATTTCGACACTGCCTGTGTTTGAGTATATTCGGTACGTCCTTAGAAATTATGTATCGAGAGCACACGGTATTATGATGCACATTTGCAGATGCTCGGATTAACACTTAAGTGTCTCTATCTGTTGTGATACGTAGGGGCGATTTTATCAGCGAAATTTCGTAGATAAACTCCATTCGACTTTATAATTTCAACATTTCGTTTCTCGTTCGTGTGGTTGAATCAAATTTGACTCAAATTTCGGTGGTGAAATCGGCTTATAGTCATGTAAAGTAGAACGAATAGTAATCATTACACGAAGATTTCGAGAGAAGAACAGTTCAGGTGAGCATTTGGTTGAATTGAGATAAATAAATGTTACATGGAAATCGTCGTGAATTTATCAATTATTGTTTTATTTATTCTCAATTAATCTTAGTATTGGTCTATTGGCGCTTATTACTCTTTCCCATTTTCGACGTTCTCCCTGTTAGAATTGACTTATTCATTCGATCAAATATATACCTGGGCCATTCCTCTACTGAGGTTTTCATACGTATAAATATAGAATGTTAAAAATGTGTTGGCGCTTCAGACAGTAATTTATTGAAACCTTATAAGAACATTAACATATTCAAATAATCTCTTTTTCAAAGTCGTTATCGATATTCATAAACGAAGAATGTCATTTCGAAATCGGATAATAGCAAATTGTATCTGGAAATATATAATTTCCATTCTAAATTACAATAATTTTGAGTAAAATTGAAATCAATGTGTTATTGTAGCATCGTGTAATGCTTTACTAAATAACTTCCAAAAGAAAAAATGAAAAAAATGTAGAATCACGTTGAAATGATAAAATCGTACAGGGTAACGGGTACAGTTATTGGCACTCTAAGCAGACTTAAGTGTATAGTCATTGGCATATCTATATTTCTCTTTATCTAATGCATTAATTATCCATGAGTGCCAGTCGTTGCGATTATACCCGCTACCCTATCACGTATACCTCGCAATTGGGAAATAATATTAAACTTGGTGCATTTTATACTTATACATATATGTCGTCCATCTTATACGAACACGCTCTACATCGTATTATTGCACATGTATTTATCTGTTGCCAAACGACGGAGATTCGCAGTATCGCAAATTCGTAACGACCGGTACACAGAGCATGCCATAGCTAAATTATCGAATAGCAGCAGCACCGTCTTTGGCCGCACATTGTAGAAGTTGTGTACACGTACCTACTCTTATATTGTGCAAAACGCAGCCGAGGTTAAGAGAGGGAATAAAAAGACCACTCGTACTCTCAAACCCTCGGCGTATTAGAAGCGCAAGAGAGATATAAATGCATGTGTAATACACGTGTTGTATTATTATCCGCGCGGAGCACACTGTACATTTAATTTTTACGCATCGTTGCATCTGTACGTACTACACTACTTTTTGTTTTTTGTTTCTTTTTCTCCTTTATTTTCAATTATCAACTTTCCTTTTCACTTCCTCCCCCTCTTACCGCCAAAACACTGATCTACAATCGCAACGACCACCACTCCCCGCCCTTCCGACCATGACCACGACATCCGTTCTCCGCCGACACACACCACCCGCAACCCCATCATCGCCCGAGCAGCAATAGAACGAATGTAAAGTCTGGAGTGTCCGCCCTGTCTTCCACCAGTACGGCGTTTGGAACGGTGGCCAGCAACGCGCGCCTCGACCATACCGGTAACGGACATATAGACGAGGCGTTGCGACAACAAGCCCTCGCCGAGGAGGAGGCAGCGATGAACCAGTATAAGGCAAGTAGGGCGCAACCGGCGCTCGCGCGTTCGTTCTAGTATAGCGGGGCGCATCGATCGGCAAATGCATTTTGTCGCGTCCTCCCTTCGGAGGCTTCGCGCTCGCCTCTCGATACCGCGTGACGCGACGTCCCTCTAATCGAGATTGACGTTAACAGGCCAAAGTACAGTCGCCGTCCAGCGGGCCCAGCACGAACCCTTTCCTGAGCTCGCCAACCAATAATTCGGGTCAACCGATCGTGGACCTGTTCAGCTCGGCAGCCGCAGCCGACAGTCAGGTACGTCGCATGCGATTTATCGGTCACGCACAGTCGCACCGTGTCCACGCCGGTGGCATTTCCGCTCGGCCTTTCGATTCGTGGAGTCGGGATCGCGAGTTTCATCTTCCTCTCTCTCTCGCTTCGCGTTTCAGCCGCAGAAAGCGTCGGACGATCTGCTGCAATTAGCGGGAAATCCGTTCGCCGACATGTTCGGCGCGCCCCAGCCGGCACCCGCGCAACCGGCTCCCGCCCAGAACAACATGTGGATGACCAACGGTAATGGTAAATGTGATTTTTTTTCTTTACCACATCCACGTGGGACCGTACAACCACCGTTTCGTTGTTAGCGCATGATTATTTTTATTTTCCTTTTCCTTTTTGTAGGTCTCGCCGCACCGCCACCGGCAATTAATAATTTTGTTACAGATAACAACTTCTCGTCGGTGTTCGGCAATCAGGAACAACAGAGTAAGTATTACTTTTTTAGTACGTCATCCTCGGCGGAAGAGAACTCCGCATTGATTGGTGTTGGGGATCGGGTTAGAGCGGCACCTCGATTTGTTCTGCCGAATGTTGTACTTGTTTCTCTCTCTCTCTCTCTCTCTCTCTCTCTCTCTCTCTCTCTCTCTCTCTCTCTCTCTCTCTATTTGTCACAGACAAAATACTCGTGGTCCTCTGCAATGCTACCGCATTACATCATCCGACCGAACCGAAATGTTTCAATTTTCATGTATGGAATAGACCAAAGGGGCGGCGCAGGGGCCTTGACACGATCCAACGAATAACTCATACTAACCATTTGTACAAACGTCATGTAACGTCGCGCTCGACGCGTTTCAAAAGTTTCGTGTACACGTGATCATTGCGGGGAACGAAACCGCTTTTCAATTTCGAACGAACGATTTCATCGACGTATCGATTGACAATGGGGTTGTATCGTAAGAGATTCGAGTATTACACACTTTGAAGTTTATAATTTTCTTCCTCGTTATATTCAACCGATTGAGCAATTCTTCTCCTCTAAACCGGAGGAAAACTTCCAGCTCCCTCCTTTACGTTTCCGATCGACTGCTATTCGCGGCATCCCAGTGGCTAACTTTTCATTACAGCGACGCGAACGTTCAATAACCCTCTTTAATAGATATTTTTGTTATAAGGGCGTGAAGCGCCGTTTTTAACGAGTGTGAAGTTTTCCGCACGAGCGAAGCGAGTGCGGCAACCACACGAGTTAAAACGACGCGAAACGCCCTTATAACGAATTCTATTTTTTGTCACTAAGGGCCGGTTTTACAAACAGGTATAAACGCGGTATAGCGCTATACCGCGTTTATACCGTGTTGGTAAAACCGGCCCTTAGTGTCAAATACGAGGTTGACGGGGTTGAGGACGCCCGTGAAACCGAGTTTTACGCACTGAGTGACAAAAAATTCGTTTCAAATTTTACGATGCAACCCAATTCTCCCTCCATCCTCTCGCGACGAACGCAAATCGCTAATCGTGCACTTTGGTCACTTTTTACGCAAGCTGCCGCCACAGGAACGGCCGGATCCGTGCCCAATCCCTTCATGTCCGATTTCCCCGCACCCGGTTCCCAATCCACCAATGCAGCCGCCCTCGGCTTCTTCGATCAAGGCGGTGCAGCCCCCGCGGGCGACGGTCTCTCGCACGGGGGAGACCCGTTCGGTGCCGGCGGTCAGGCAGATCTCTTTGGGGGCGACCCTGCAATGCTCAAGGCTTCGGAAGGGAGCGACGGAGACGGCGCTCCCGGCGCCGGGCCGGGGGTGCCGCCCTCCGCGGCCCTTGCCTCTGGCAAGTCCACTGCCACGCCGCCTCCCAGACCACCGCCTCCCGCGACTGCCTCGAACGGCACACCCCGCGCCATATCCCCGTCGATCGGAGGAGCGTCGCCTGGCAAGCCCGCTTCCACGGGCGCCGCGGCGGCACCGAGCAAAAGCGCTTTCGACGATCTCAACGACAGTATTCGCATGGCACTGGGTGGGTCTCCCTCGCGTCCGGCACCCCTGGCTCAGCAAGCACCCCCCGTCGCTCAGCAGGCGCAGCAACCCGTGCAACAGGGTTTCGCTATGTTCGATATGGGGGGCAGTATGGGGGGTGCTGGCCAGCCGATGATGGGTTCGGGGCCGATGGCCGGCTACGGTGTCCCTCCCCAAACCCAAGTCCCCATGGGATACGGCTCCCCGGCGAAACAGCCCATGTCAGGTGACAAAAACTCCCATGACGTCACGCTTGTTGCATGCACCTGCTGTCTTTTCTATTGATATTTCTCTCCGTCTGACCCTTTACTCCGAGCCGAATTTATCGCTTGTTATGATAACGGTCGAATCGGTATACATGTGATCTGTTTCTCGTTCCAATTTAAGTCATGATGTTTTACTGTACTCGCAAAGTATCACTATTCTCGTTATTATTTGATTTAATACTACTCGCACAGGCTTGACAGTGTATCCCTTATTCTCCTTTATTCTCTTATTTTTTAAGCCTGCCCTTTTTTACTCTAAAACTCAGGATTTTTCTCCTTTTCCTCTATAATTCAATATTGTTCCTTTAAAACCACCTGTTATTCAGTTTCTCGGTTGAGTTTATCTTTTAATCGTTTTTGATTACGTGGAAAAAGTCAAAATGGTCCACTTCATTTTTCGACTTGCATCAATATTTCATTTGAAATATAAAAACCTAGGTGAATTGATGTTTCTTACCGGAAACTAGATTTCTATTTCCTGAAATCAGATCACGCTACTCAGATTTAAGTCACTTGACGTGAGATATACATTTTTAAGTTACAAAAAGATCCTTCATTCGCTTAATAAATATTGGCGTATCACTGTACACCTTAAAAATTGTTATTTTTTAAAACCACCACACGTTTTTAATTTCCGGTAGATCTTTTTTTTAATCAAAATTGCCCCCTTTTTTGCTCAAATTTCCCCTATTTCCTCTAAAATGAAATACAGAAGCCTGTATTCGGCTTCTCCTGTTAAATGCGAATTAGACTGTACCTATCCTATGATTTATAAAGTGAAACGCTAGAAACACGTCTTTTTTTATTGCAATCATGCGTACACGCTTTCGTTGATACACCTTGCTTATTTATCGATCGCGGGCGCTCGTGTCAACGGCTTTCTGATATATTTATTTCCATATCTGTCGAGATGAATGATATATTGGGATATTTCAAAGGTCTCTGTCGATGAACTTTATCGAATAACCCTTTACTTTGATGGGTACATGCTAAAACGGGGTTGATCTAGATACTCCTAACGATATAGGAGTTCTTATCGCTTGCATTAATGATACGCGGAGAGTACGTAAAAAGACCAAAGAAGTGCTATTTCCATTTTAATTCTGTGAAAATAATGACTCTATCCTCTTTTTTTTACATGTACCCTCATTCTCCTAAGCTCTCTTTTCGGATATTTTTATTTGTCGGTGTAGAATCTTGCACGACTATCGCGTTGATCACCTATTTAAGTGTTCACTCATTACTGTCGATCGCTTAATTCACTTTTTATAAATAAAAGCGTCATAACTCATATTCAAGATATCCAACAATCAATTCCCACATCAATTTATTTAATTTCTGCGTAACTTTCGCGAACTCTCAGAATTTAAATCGCCTCTCTAAGCTCGATAAAGTGTCCTGCATAGTTTTCATCGACCCACCATCACGGCAAATCGGTACTTGGGTTCCGCTTTCGGGGGCTTTTTGGCTGACGTAGGTGTTGCTTAGGTTTTGACGGTATGGGTTCGGTGCTGACGCCTGCCACCACTGTGTCTGGAGCTAATCACGTTTCAGCAGCGGGTCAACCGACGAGCGCACCTGCCGGCGGCAAGGTGTTAACGGGAGACCTGGACAGCAGTCTCGCCAGCCTTGCGCAGAATCTCACCATCAATAAGAGCGCACAGCAACAAGTCAAGTGAGTACTCGTATTCCAAAAGGAATTGTCGTCTCCTCGCAATAGTCGTTTTTTGGGACATTTTTAATTGTCATAATTCTTTCCAGGGGAATGCAGTGGAACTCCCCGAAGAACGCTGCCAAAGCAGGTGGCCCAACGGGCTGGACGCCCCAACCGATGGCAGCTACAACCGGCGCCGGATATCGTCCCATGGTAGGTTATCGAACATGTCTTACCGTAAACACTCAATTACTAAGCACGTTCCTACTGTCCGTAAACACGCCGACTACCAGCTTACGCGCGCCAATCTGCTACGCTTTGTCGTTTAATTCTCGCAGCTACTGTCGTATTTGACCCTCGATCATTCGGTCGATCGTATCAACTCGATCAGCGGCGAACGTTTAGTTGTTACAATTAAGTGTTTCGAACGTTTCGCGCATTCCTTGCGCTTTCTATTCTCGCCACGTGACTACATTTTGTTTGCACACGAGTCGATAATTCTTCCCGTCAACACTACCGATATGCCTTAGGGACGCGCGTGGGTAAGTATTGCGTACGCCGCTGACGCTAGAGCAGCGAATAGCGAAGGATGATAGCACTTCGAGAGACATTTATTTTTTAAACTTTTCTTCCGACATTTTGGCACAGGCGCGATAGTTTTGTAGATATCGAATGGTTATCGCACCGCCTCGTCGCACATTTGTTGAGAAGCGTATTGCGAAGGGAAAGAGATCCGATGGTCCGACAGTGCAGCGGATTATGGTAACGGCTATTACTGTATATCTCGCGGATACGACATAAATGTCGAAATGCAGCGATGCGTTACCTGAAATGCATTCTCGAATAGCGAAGTAGTGCTGCGATTATGTATATATTTATTTATTTCGAGCCATTTATTAGTCTCAGGGTGGCTACAGACCTGGAAAACCGGGAAATGTCAAGGAATTTGATCAGTTGGAAATATCAGGGCATTTCGGATTTTTTCTGGAAATTATAAATGAAGCGGCGTTAATTTCTTGAAATTTCACCATTGGAATATTTCACGATGCAATTTGCGCTGTTGCTTCATATATCCCCAGCAGTAGCGCACGTGTATCTCATTGACTAGAATTAGGGCCTTTAACTATTATTACGTTAACTATCATTTTAGGTATTTATCTTATCGTTTTTTTTAACAACTGGATTTCACGGTATTCATTTAGTTATCGTAATATTACTTTTAATAGTATGTTTTATTCGATTAATAAAAAATAATTTTTCTTTCTATTATTTAGGTTATGAATTATCAAGTTTGATATTGACATGTTGTTGATGTCATTTGGTTATTCCTTTTTGTTAATTTATTGATGAAATTATGAATATTAATAAATTTATATAGTAGGTATAATTTAAATTACATTTAATTTCCAATTAAAAAATTTAATACAAATTTATATAAATAATTTTTAATTTAATTAAAATAATAATTCAACGTAATTTTCTTAGTGTCTAAACCTCTTTGCAGCTACTCTCATAATTAAAAAATGTTGGATTTAATTCCAGTTTGTATTCTAGTATTACGCTTATTCATAGCTTTGTTGATTATGCAAAATTCGTAATATACGAGTATGATTGAACATATTAGGGAATATTCATAAAATTTGATCTGAAATAGTGAGAGCAAAATCAAGAAAATTTCAGGGAATTCTATAATTAAGTTTCTGTAGCCACTCTTGAGTTTTCCAACGGCCGTTTCGAATAGCTTCTCGTACTATATCGTACCGCTACGTATTAGTTTGTGTCAAAATTAGCGAATATCCTTCATTATCGATTGGTATAGTGTTAGCTGAGTGATGCATGCGTGGCATTTGGCATGTTGTCGGCTGTTACAGGGCCAAGGAATGACGCAACTTCCTCCGACCAGTACAATGGGCTTCCCTCCCCAGTCCGCGACACTGGTGAGTTTTTGTCCCCCGTTCCTCGTGCACTCCGTTTTTTTGTAAAATCGCTGCCTGTTTCAAATCTCTAGATATTACTTACAAGTGTCATCATCCTGGTGTTTTAATATTGTCGTGATGTTGAGTGTATAATACAAATTGTTTCTCCGACGCGGCACACACCGATCGCAGCCCGTTATTGCGCGATACTTCACGATTTTATCACAGATTGTACGGTCAAGCGTGGTCGACAAGACGGACGTCTCAGGTGCTCCATCGAATCGAATGCGTTCGCCGTGTGAAATTGGGGCGTCAAGCTTGACGTCATATGTATTTCCTCGCTGAGGGATGTACCGATTTATAAAATGCACGTCGAAGCGAAAGTAGTGCCATTTCTAATGCGATTGCATTCGCCCTCGGAATTACGATCGAGAGGGTCGCGAATTTTTTTCGTTAAACGTAAGAAAGAAATATCCCCATTTTCGCAATGCCCAGAAGCTACCACCGGATACGAAGTAAGAGTCGTGATGATATTACGACAGTGCGTACATGCAAACAGCGTCCTGTAGGGACAACAACAACAGTAATCAATTAGCCAAGCACTTAACTCACACACCATGCGCACAATAACGTCATATCAGTAATAGTCGTAGAACAGAGCATTGCTTCCGCTGCGGTGTGCCACGGCAGCCAGTAATTTGCAAAGTGTCATCACGAAATCTGCACTCGTTGCCACCCGTCGAAACAGGGTACTCGGGACTCTACACCCCGTCGCGTCCCACTTTGACACTCGTGCCTCTTCCCACTCACTTTTCGCAAGCGAGAGGGATGCGAGAGACGGACAGGCTTTTTTCCTACAGGCACAATCCTACTTTTGTACATACATTTTATAGTTTCCTTGGTCTGGTGTCTGTAGGGTATGCAAGGTATGCCAATAGGCATGCAGGGCATGAGGCCGATGATGGGTGCAATGCCTGGTGCTCCTGCCGCAGGTGGCGGCATGATGGTTGCGGGTGGAGCTGCACCTATGATTATGGGTGGTGCGAACCCAATGATGGGTGCTACTCTTCAGCAGCAGCATCCTCAACCCACCGCTCAGCCACAGGGCAATGCTGTCCAACTCGATCCCTTTGGTGCCCTGTGAGGGGATTAGGTATCTACACGTAGTCTCAATTTTCGGTAGCCGACGCGATCCGAGAGTCGCGTGATATTCGCACCCTCTGTTGATTCAGCTGATTACGCAAGAGAGGACGTGGCGGCTTGGCCGCAATTAAGCGACGTATCGCGTTTCACGTCAATGTCTCGCGGCTCTTGGATTATTGCATTTTCATAAGCCCCGTCTTTTGTATCGCTCTGTGTTTCGATAGCCATTCGTGTTAAATTCTGGTATCGGGGGTTTGTACAGTGTGCACACATTTAGCGAGAACTGTACAGCGGTGAATACAAGTGGTCCGGGCTTGTTGCTTTTTTACTTCGACTTCAATTGCGATTAGGTATCTCGTTATTTACGAATGTTTGGCCAAAATTGGTAAGATATTTTTTATAGATTACATTGTTGCCTATAAACAGTTTTATATCAATTTGTGTCCGTTTTTTACAAATAATGAGTTAATCGTGATTTAATTGGAGAAAACGTAAGTAAACGAACTCGGACCACTTGTATTCTCTGTTTAACGAAAGTCACGTAATCCCACTCGTTCATCTTCACATAGTTGTAGTGGCTAAATCGAAGTAATACCGAACACTCGCAGCTGTGCTCCATCTAGTTGTTCTTGTATGGTATCAGGTCTAACATCTACAAATTAGGGACAAAACGTTATTCCCCGACATTCTGAGAAAAAAGTCAAAAGTTCTGTTTTCCCGTTGTCGTCACATACAAGCTCGTGGTGTCTGTCGAGAGACGATTGAAAAGCCTTGCCTTTCCTTTCAGGAGGAGATCAATTGGAATTAAGAAGAGGAAGCACCAATTTTGTAAATACTGTGTAATATGCATACGAAGTGTGCCCAGCTTTCTCCTCTCAGCCCTATCGTAATTCGTTTTATCCCGACCTGCCTCACGCTATCCCTTTTACATCAGTCCCATTGTGAATATGGCCAATGTCTCTTTACCATTGTTTCTATTTTCTCCGAACGTTATGTCCGTCGCCGACTTTCGGGGCGGTAGCCTCCCTTATACGTTAGAGTTTACGTAGCTGTGTATAAAATGAAATTGTATAAGATGGCCCGTAGTGCTTATACGAGGATTATGTAAGCGTGGCATTGAGCGCGGAGTTCAGCGGTTCTTTTTTCCGAGACACGTCGTCGCGCCTCATTTTTTCGGGGCGATCGATAGGGACTCGCAACTGCGTTGCGAGGGTTGCGCGAGGTTGAGCACGACGTCCGAGCGGTTAATTGACACGTGGGAGTGGTGTGCTTGGTACTCGTTCTTTCGAGGGGCAGGGGGAAGGGGCGAAGAAACGGATCGCGTCGAAGATGATGATCGGCGATGTCGATCCTTTCCGGTTGTTCGTTGCGCGGCGTCATATGGAATCATTGGACTTTAAGAAAGTGTAACCACACACACCTTATTATATATTATTATCGTTAGGTCTCAGATAGGTCGACCGTCGTATACGACTTTCGACGTTACGACGAAATTAGCCAATCTTGAGATGAAATTCTGCATCTCGTACAATCGTGACGTCGTGGATGAACCTCTGCACCGCGCATCACACTATCATGGCATATCCCACGTGCGCATTGTTGTATATTATTTTTCAATTCGTTGCTATATGTAAATCGGTGAGTTTCGGCCGAGAACGGGCGAAGCGGTAACGAGGTACCCTCTGTTAAAGTATTAAACGTTATTAATATATGATAACGAATCAACGTATATATATATATTGGTATGAAAATACGCAATTATTACGCATATAAATATATATACATATATAGAAAACGAGAAAGGGAGTGATAGTGGAAGAAAGAAAGGGAGAGAGAAAGAGAGCGAGAGCGAGCGAGGTAGAAAGCGAAGAAATTAACAGGTCAAACCTCATTAATGATCTTTCACTGTACTGTTCCGATACTATTATCTTAATTAGATAGTTAATTATTCACGATGTAAACAAATTAAGAGACTACGATACTCACATCATTATATAAATGTAATACGGATCTACGATTCAATACGATGCTATTGAAATAGTTACATCTCGCGATACCATTGCGAAGTCAAATGAATTTTGCTCCCGGCTGACAGTGGGGAATCGGCCAACCCGAAGGATTCAATGCGACGCGCGCGATCGAAGTGTATTTTGTACCTTTTCACTTTTTGGGAGAGCTGGGCTCTACCCGATTCGTTACTCGTAAACGCGCGATTACAACATCCTCTTGCGCGGGGCTTTATCGGCGCGTCCGCGTTAAAAAATCTGCCGCAACAACGAGGCGAGGGGAGAATTCCCCGCGATATATTGCCAGGAAAAAAAATGCGCGGCGTTCGATCTGTCCTTCGGATCCGTTCGCATTTGCGCGCGCGTCAGTCGGAAGGTGCGTGTCGGTTACCGCGAGTAAAATTGCGAGTGTTAAGCGAAATCCGCTGTGTACAGGGCTAGGAGAGTAGAAATATTTAGCAGGGATTGGTGAGGCGTGCAGTGCTAGTCTGTCTAACCCTATATCAAAATGTTACTGAGACGCGGCGCGCGCGATTCGATCGAATTGCGATGAGAGACTATTCGTAGCGGGGAGGAAGGCTCGACGAAATTTGTAGCTTTCGGGCAGAACGCTAATTTAAAAAATTCTGTAGATATACGTTGCGCCGTACACGATCTTCCCACCACTCGTCGCATCCGCGCTCGTTGAGAATTTGTCGTCACATTCGTTCTCGTCGTCGCGTCGTTCTTATTTTTTTTTAATATCGCCTGCGATCTTTTAACTATATAGGATTACTCGAGGCAATTCTTTTTGTAAGACTTTATCAGTTTGTGGATTATTTTCTCCGACGATCGTGAATAAAATGAGCTCAGTTTTGTTCGAGGCTGCAATAATATCCGAGGCTCGATGTGGAACCGGTCGATGTTTTTCAAGAGAAAAAACGATGTGGCTCCGATCGACCAGTCGGAGATAACGCTTGGAACTACTGAGCGGTAATTCATATGTATTATGTATTGTTATAGCTTTCCTTCCTCTCAATTGGGAAGCTAATATCAGACATTATATCTTGTATTACAATCCTCCTCGAATGTTCCTGCCGATACGCTTCATTTTCTTTGCCTTTTTTACTGTAGACATTTATTTAAACAGCTGCTGTTTACTTCTCGAATGGGAAATTAATATCGGATGTTATATTGTCTTTTATAAAAAGTCAAGCGCATGTTTCGGGGTCGATGCTCCTCTTTCCCGTTCCCTTTAATTTTTAATGAATGCACTCGATAGTTTCATTCCTACTTTCTTTTTTATACCGTGCAATTTATCGCCTCTATCGTCGCGTCATTGATCGGCTGAATAAAAAATCATCGCGTGCCTGCAATCAGGCGCGGGTGGGGCGGCTGGTGCGAAGAGCAAGAAATCTCCAGTAGGTGTAATGTAGCGGTGGTGAATGGTGCATTTGCGTAGCTAGCTGGAAATGTATTATAAATCATAGATCGACTAGCGGTTACGTAGCAAGAGGAAACGGCGTGTTACGTACAGACAATTACAAGGCGAGAAAACGATCCTTTGGCACGGCGTGTCGCGCCGAGAGAGGGCGAGTAATTAATTAGGGTAAGTTTCCGCGAGCGAAATTTTTGTGGTAGCTCCGCATCGTCGCGTTTAACTCTCGATTTCTTTAGCGGGCAGCAGTGGAAAAACATTAATTACGGCGTCTCTTTCGTTTCGATGACAGTAAATTGGTATCTTTAACATAGAAAAATTCCGCGTCGAGATCTGACAATTAATGTCTCTTCGTTGCTGTCGCTAAATCAAACCGGAGCGTTCTAATCGGCCCCGAACGACGAGACGGCGTACCGCCGTCAAAAACTTCGGACGGGACGATTGATCGGCAAAGGCTCTCTCTCATCTCGCGACCTCGAAGAGACGAGGAAAGTTTCCGGCGAAGAAGGGAAAAACTTCGGCGCCGCTTCTTTCGTTGGTCCACGCGCGACCCGGAAAACGAACACAATTGCGGAGAGGCCGGGCGTCTCGATATTATTAAATCGCGTAGAAGTTTCACAGAAAATCCCCGATTGAAGTCATTTTCATCTCCTCCCCCGTCACTCCGCTATCAGAGCCTCGTTTGATCATTGCCACGACACTAATTCGAGCGTACGCTCGTACGCGACGCGCGGTACGGACAGCAAGTGTGGGTCAAAGTTGACCCGGAGCCAATAAACTCCTGTAGAAGCGTCGTCCGTCTCGAAATCGATGCCCCGAGATACGCACGAATATCGATCGATCCCCTCCCCCTCATAAATAGATATCTAAACCTACTGGTTATTAAGTATAACAGGACAATATTACGTGTATTATTACTCTATCGTGCGAACTGTAAGAGGATTGTAATTTGTAATCTCTCTGCGTAGGCTAGTGAGATAAGTAATTGTCCTCTCTGTAGAGAGCGGGAATTTTGGAACAAAATTCCGTCGGCCGGTCGTGTAAAATGATGCTGCGTAGCGCTGCAGATATCCGCGTCTACGGATGAAATAGTTTACGCAAACGGTGGAAAGGTTGAAGTGTCGCAGAGAACGAGTCGCATTACGGACCCAGGGCTGAGGAACTGGTCGACCGTGCGGTTTATCTTCGGGAACGGGCCGAGCTTTCGTGGTCCCGCGAGTTACTCGAGAGTCGTCAAAGGCAAACGATGCGAGTCGCACGCGACCGGGTTACAGCTGCGAGAGCTCCGGGAAAAAAGCTTCACTGTTATTTAGTTTTAATACCACGATACTGTCTATGCTTGTACATGTACTATATAAATATGAAATGAAATGGAAGTAATATAAAAAGGGGAAAAAATATATCTCGCTGTGCGTATGTATATAAATGAAAGCGGTACGTATCAACGTATGCACATATATGCACGTGCGTCGTATAAAAAGTCATGAGCTTTCGAACAGGTCGGACGTTGCGATAAGGCTGCGATCAACGGTATCGTTGGAAAATCGACCGCGTTTTTACTCGTGCACCGAGAAGATAGTTCATTAATAGTTAATAAATGTAATTTCAAATAGGTACGAAGAGATAAATATTTCGTTAGGACGAGGAAATGTATGTTAATTATTACAACGTTTATTTCATTTAAATGATTACCTCAAAGGATCAAATTGTGCCAAATAAATATCGTAATAGTTAACGAATATTTACTCGATCCGATACGATTTTTATTTTGCCATATCTAAACAAATATTTATTAACTATAAATAAATTGTTCTCTGCAGGGCATGGCGAATTGTAGCGAATGCCATTATAATTATCGATTTCATTTCTGTCGGATTTCTCGCTGAAGATACGAAGAATATCAGATGTCGGTAATGACGATGATGATAATTTGATTGAAAGATCGAGCGATTGAATCGCAAGGATTATCAGGTTCGCATGCATTACGCACAAAATTCTTACGCTGTACAACGTCAGGAGAAATTATGGAGAAACATATACCGAGAAGAGGATAAATTCGCAACGATGCTCCCCATTAATCTTTACGAGGGTTATCGGCACGTTAAAATCCATCATCCGCTCCACCGCGATATCCTCGACGTTTCTTCGCACCGTTCTCGACTGGACTTCCCCGAGCCGCGGGACAGTCTAGCCGAAAACTCCTTTAACGACCACTCAAAGAGAAATCCGCCCGTATCGCGTGGGAGTGGAATCGACGGATCGTGAGGACGGCGATCGTAAAATAAATTTTAGAAGGAAAGCACGATCGCGCGGCGAACAGGGGGCAGCGCGCGGGGGCAATTTCATTATTTATCGCGCCTTTCTCCGGGAGGTCGAATCTCGCCCGTTACGACAGATCGGGGTCATCGGTTTCGAGGGTGAAATTGGGATACGTTCGATGGATCGACGCGGGGGAAAAGTCGAAGTGCGTGGCGACGGGTGTTAGAACTCGCAGCGACACCTGATATTCTACGTCGATTTTGAATTAGGCGAGTTTTGCGCGGAGACAAATACCAATGACGATCAGATCTGCGAATAAACGCGAACGCAATCGTCACACTGAGCAAAACAGCTATTCGAAAACAGTCGTCAGTTTAATCAAATATATATAGATGGAGGATCCATATTTCCTCAAACAGTTTGGTAATCCTCTCTAAGATTTTGGTTAAATTAATCGAATTTTTTCCTCAATGCGGTACGGGTACCTAAAATTACGTAACATTCCACAACCACTTCTGACGCGAGATTCGCGTGTAGAGAGGCGATACGTGTGTATATGTGCGTACAATCGCTGTACGACCAAATTGAATTTGGTTCCGACGAATTCTATAATCAAATCCTGAACATGCCATGTATAGTCTCGTTACGATGCGTCTTTATTTTCCGCGAGAAGACGCCAATCGCGACGTCTTTTGGTCCCTTCCACCTCGTTTCGTCATTCTCGGTGACACGCGACCGTCGAGGCAGTGATCGAGAGGCATACTTATGTTAATTGTAATGATTATTTACTATTATTTTTTTATGAGAATTCTAGTAATATTATTATATACGATACACCTACACCATATGGATACGTTGTAATATTTACTATGTAGCACATCGATGGCGTTTAATAGAGTATTTATTGAAATCATTCATCACGACCAGCGTGTTTGCATTCACACTTTCACTGAGAAACCTCCGCGCGAGCGCTCCGGGGTTTTCTCTCAGCGGCGTGACTTCGGTCTTCCCTCGAATGGTTGTACATCACGAATCGATGGCTTTTCGAGATATGCGCGGCTCGAGAGGAGTTGCACGATGACCATGAATCCTCCTCGGGCGTCTTTTTTTTCGCTTCGCCCCCCGCCGTTATGTCGATCACGTAGTTTTACTGTAAATGAAATTATCACCGGGAGTAGGGGGGTTCGAGTTTATTCGTGTGAGGCGCAAGCAATTACGTCTTGGTTAACGGATCGGCGAGAGCGGTGGTGAGTTTTTGACGAGCGCGAGGAGAGGACGGGTCGTCGGTGCGTTCACCGTGATCGAGATACGAAAAAGTTTGTCTTTGAGGCCTCGTCAGATTTCTTTCGGCGAGACGTTTCGCGTGTGATTGTTTTCGTATTTGTATAGTCGAGTTGCATTATATTTTTGAATCTCGCTCTTGGTATAGTACACTGTAAAAAAGATTTGTACAATCGAACCTCCATTATTCGAACTGATTTTCGGATAATCGAACAAGTATTTCGTAGCCTAGGACTAAACAACTGAGAGAGAGCATGAATTTTATATTAAAATACTTTTTCATTCACTTAAGAAATATAAAATCACTCGATACAGTGTATGTACAATGCAGTACATAATTCAAAGTTATAGGTGAACTAAGTATCTGGGAGACATCTCGAAAAATCACAGTATAACTCCATTTTTGGAGAACCGGCCGCACTAAAAAAGATGTACTTGTATTTAAAAAATGGCACAATTAAGAAAAAAAATTTTTAATTTAGTTCGGATAATCGAACGTTTAAATACGGTACAAAAGCGTTCGGATAATCGACGATTCAGATAATTGAGGTTTGACTGTATTTGATTTAATATAATTGTATATAAAGCTTTTATCCAATACATGATTATGAAATTTAGCATATTCTGTTATGAAATTTATAAATGAAATTTCATAAGGAAATTTATTACCTAATTTTCATGATCACATATTGGAAAAAAGCTTTGTATAAAAGTATATTAAAAAATATATTAAAAATACAACATTTTTGTACAGTGTAGTAATAAAATCATAAATGATCATCGAAATGCGTTCGAATATTTTTGCGATGGGTTATCGAAATAAATTGGACTGAGTTATTCTTTCATTGAAGCACGGCGGTGCGGTCCAGTTGAAATCGCATCGATTTCTCAATACGACCGTATCGCTAGAGTTTTCAATATTACATACTTTCGAAATGATCGCGCGAGAGATACTTCGTAGACACGTTTGGACGGTAAGTACACTATAAAGTCCGTTAATTAAGTTTCACGAAGACGGTCGCGCGCGGCTGGGAAACAAAGCGGGTTTTATCGAACCATCCGATCCTAGATCGAGGCGGCACCGTGGTGTTCTGTTATTTCTCGCCGGGGACCATCTCCCGACCCAGTGAAAGCACGACCTTTGACCCACCCGACTACCACCCTCTTCCACACGCCTTCGATAAAGTGTACAATTATGGAGAGTGGAACCAAACGCGTTATCCGAGATCTCTCGACATCTGACGGCGAATTAAATAAAGACGCGCGCGGGACATCGAAGTTCGAGGGACCAGCTCGAAGTCTTTTCGGCTCCGCGTGACGCTCCGAACGTGACCTCGCTCGACCCGCGAGACTCGGGAACGAAAACATTTCTCCTGACATAACTGCAGTACGAGGGTGGAACGCATTTTCGGTATGACTTAAGGGGCGTTTTTAGTGTTATCGTAGGCTGGCAAAATTTATACAAAACCCTGCTAAAAATGTACGATAGAAAATGATAGAAAATTGTAGAAAAGATTCGAAAATACCATAGAGTGAGAAGTTCTATCGTTTCTTATGATTTTCATATTGAATGTCGTAAAAAACAATAAAAACGACATAAGATTCGTATAAGTTTCTATAGTATTTAATATGAAAATGATAAGAAACGATTGATTTCACGCTCTATGGTATTTTTGAATCATTTTTGCTATATTCTATCGTTTTCTATCGGAAATTTTTAGCGGGGATCAGTAGTACCGAAATATCTCTTTCGCATTTAAGAAACATTAAATTTTATTCAAGGCATGCACTTTCCGCCTGGGTGATCACTTTTCGTTTGGAATAACTAAATATTTGGCTAAAATAACTTGATATTTGGTTCAACTGACCAGTATTTTGGTTAGAATAACTAAACGTGATAACTATATTAGATACGCCGAAGACCTCTGTGGAGTAAAAATTAAAATTTCAAAAATGGGGGGGGGGGGCGTACTTCACAGAGGTGCGGCGAAGCTAGGAGCTGGCAGCCAGTAGGTACGGCCCGCCATACGTCCGCCGCCTTACCGAAAACAGTATACGGCGCTGGTCATACGTATGACGGACCGTATCTACTAGCTAGGAGTCGGAGCTAGTAGCCAGTAGGTACGGCCCGCCATACGTCCGCCACCTTACCGAAGACAGTATACGGCGCTGGGGGGGGGACATACGTATGACGGACCGTATATACTGCCCGTTATAATATCGTCGGTTGAGAAGAATACTATCCTAAGTCCTATACTATTTCCTAATGGACATAGGATAGTATTCTTCTCAACCGACGATATAATGTAAAGCTAGGAATCCACTACACTCGACTCGACTCGACTCGACACGACACGACTCGACACGACACGGTGACAAAAATTTGCGTGGTGTGTCCACTGGAATCGACGCGACACGACTCGACGCTACTCGACACGATGGTAGTGCTTCGTCCTTTTAAATTTTAACGTACAAGGATGCATCGTGTATGGCTCTATAATTTTTCCAATGATTGCTTCTCTGTAACATCTATACAGATAGAAATTTACTATATACCTATTTATGTTTACTTGGTCTATTCAAGGCTTTTGAGATTTCTTCTCAAGCTTCGTTGCGTATATTTTGGTCTCTATATTTCAAACTATGTATATTTTACAGCATCTCATATGCTCTAACTTTATTAATGAGATCCTCCTCCATTCCTCTGCGAAATTAATGTAAAATCTTCGAACTGTTCTTCTCGACTCTTTCCAAGCAAGACTGCCGCAATTCAACTGTTCGCTCATCGGTCCATATCTCGATGTGCACGCAAACCGTGTCCACTAGGCTCGACTCGACTCGACTCGACTCGACGCGACAAATTTCTGGCCAGCCAGAAAAGTGTCGTGTCGAGTCGAGTCGTGTCGAGTCGAGTCGAGTCGAGTCGAGTCGAGTGTAGTGGATTCCTAGCTTAAGCACGGCCGGTTCGACATCGTCAATATCGATGCGGAGCCACAATGTCAAATGAGCAACGACAATGAGCACCATCTGCTATCAATAACTACACGTGATTAACTAGATGCATTTTATCATTTTAACCTAATTATTTTGCTCAGTGCACATATACCTTATCACGACACGAAAAATCAATCAAACTTCGCAGAGAAAGCGGCACGGCAAGCCGTAAAGCGTGCCGCGGCATTGCGTCGGCTCTTCGGAAACGTGGAAAAAAATATCGGACAGTAGCGTTGCGCGCGCGCGCGAGTAAAAGTGAGAAAGTAATCGCGCGCTTACGCGCGTGATGTCGGTCGCGCGGTAGACGCGTACAGCCGGGCGTGGGAGTGCCCCGCCCCCGCGCCCCGCGCGGTTTATAATTACTTTACTGGGTGCTCTTTCTTCGCGCGCGGTAGCACGGCTATCCGGTCGAGTGTTACATTGTCTTGCGCGAGCCGGAGGAACATTAAAATGCCGGAAGGATGTGTCCCGCGCGCGGGGCCGCGTTACGTGATTCTCGACCGAGGCTGCGCTATTGTTCTCTCGCCTTTTCGTGACGGGACCGCGCGAGTTGTAAGTCGTTCGGGTTGCACTTGGGCTCTCCGCGCGGCGGTGAGACGCTTTCGAGAGGGCTCCATATTACGAACGGAGGAGAGAGGTGTGTGACGGACGGAAACTGGTTTTCGCATTCATTCGTCGACGAGTTGTAATTGATTTTCATACACTGAGAAAAATAATTTGCTTTGTTGAAATAAACGTGTTTTTGAATACCAGTACTAAAAGCACATTTACTCAATTAGAGTGAATATCAATTGGACGTATATAGTAAAAACAGTAGTGCGAACTTTTAGCACCATTTTACACCAATACGGACTTATTATTTACTACATCTGGTGTCATTCAATTTTATATCATTGTTATCTAATATCAAAAGTGGTCTATAAGTATTGGCTCACATCGCAGAATTTTGTTTACCGTGTATGTAAATATCATTTTGTTCGTAAATATAACATTGATTTTCTTATGCACTGAGAAAAATGTGCTTAATCGAAGTAAACGCGTTTTCAAAAAGTCTTAAAAGCACATTTACTCAATTAAAGTGAATATGAAGTAGATGTATATACACTGAAAAAAATGGTGCTAATTTTTAACACCATTTCATCGGCGTGGACTTACATACCATACGAGGCTAAACTTACTCGCCAGGAAAGAAACTTCAATCACTATTATCTCATTATTTATGAACTTTTGGCCTACATCGATATAAGATCTTGTTCTAGATAAAAATATAATCTTGAAAAAAGTATTACATAAATATGAGCAAAAAGCTCATAGATAATGAGGTAATAGTGATCGAAGTTTTTTTTCCTGGCGAGTAAGTTTAACCTCATATGATATACGTACCGCATCTGGTGTCATTCAGTCTTATGCCATTGTTATCTAACACTAAAAGTAGTCTATAGAAGTCCACATCGCAGAATTGTTTACTGCATATGTAAATATCATTGACTAAAATCTGCTTATCGAAAAAGTGTGCTTATTTTAGGACTATTCAAAAAAACTTTCGCTTCAGCGCACAAATATTGTTTTATTAATTGCAATAATGCCAGTACGATGTCACTATTGAGCCTAGAATATACAATACAGTTTGTACACACGCAAAAAGGAACGCGGTAGGAGAACGCTGAGAAAATCGAAGATGATTTTGTCGAGCTGATGAAACGAGAACCTTAATTGGACCTGGAATTACGAGGCTCTCGATCGAAGCTGTGCAATATCCCATTACTTTCTTGCCCCTTCGCACGGCGAGCTCCAGGATAGCCGGAAACAATTTCCGTGCATTCGTTTATCAACGTTAAAACAACCGCGGAGTCGGGTCAAAGGTTCTTCGGTGTACAGGAATACCAGAGAATGAGGAAGCAGATGAGGAGAAGAAGAGAAGAGCCTCGGGATGCTTTCCATCATGATCCGACCTAATGGAGACTGATTGCCGAGTCGTGAGGCGTTATCAGAAAAATGAAGATGATTTTGCCGCGGGCAGACGTGGGGCAAAAACCGCGGGGGTGTATGCATAGATATGGACGGATGGTATATCGATTCTTACTCGATCTTTCGCGGAGCCGGACGTCACCGGGACTCTCGACGCTAGAATCTCCGAGTAATATATAGGTACGAACTTTAACGGGGCAGACTCCGCAGCGACGCGCGAGTGAGAGTTGAATTTCCTTCTCGGTGTGTCCTCGCGCGCCGCTCTTCGCTATAAACTCCGCGTCGGTATATCTACACGGATATACACGCACGCTTGACTGAAGCGAGTTACGATGACGAGATCCCAGCTGGAGATGCACCTCGTAAGGTTTCTCACTTTCGTTTGGGCCTCGTCGCATCCGACTTCTGACCCGCGATTCGCTTTTCCGCATTGGAAAGTCGGCGTCGAGAAATTTTAGAAAATGACGAGTCGCGCGAGAGCGCATCTTCGATGACCTTCGACATTGTCTCCGTTTTTACTCGAACCGCATTATATCGCGCTTTGTAATTTTTTTTAATGATTCCTCATTTCTTTCAACTAAATCAATAGAGTCATTTTTATTTTTAAAGGTCATTAAACGTCATTATTATTAAGATTTCGTCCCTTAATCGTCAAATAAGTTTATGATTTCTTTTCGCCGCTAAAGCGCTGCGACAATCGTATATATTTTTAGTATTGAGATGGTTACGCTCTGTCTATGCTCAGATTCTGCAGTGAGAAGAATAATAGAATAACTAAACATTTGGTCCACTTGACCAGTATTTTAGTTAGAATAACTGAATGCTTTTAACTAAATGCGTTTTGTCATTTTAACTTAATCATTTTTCTCAGTGCGTAAGTCATTATGATGGCACGTAACAAGCAGTCGGTATCGTTGCGCGTGTTTCTTGTAGTATTAATGAGAAAAGGTTTGTCAAGATGCGGCAAAATAAACGTTGACATTAGAACAAACAATTTTTGTAGTTTGTGTGAACGTCGTGACGATAATACAAGTTTATCTAGGTGGGGTTGAAGTTTACTTCCGGGGCGAACGGAGCGGTCGAGGAATGTGTATCTTTAAAGATCTTTTAATGATCATTTATTTTCTATCGTGTCGAGCGAAGCTTCGTTCCGCGATTTAAAGTTCTCCCATAGACGGCAACGCGCTTTCCAAACGATGGGAACGCGAGAGACTGTATGAAACTCATCGCGCGCTACTCTCGAACCGATTCAACGATATACGTCAATGATCAGCCGGTATCGCGGTGCACGGCGAGGCGGTTCTCGCGGGCTCCCGTAAAATTTATGGTTCAATCGAGCGCCGTATCGATCGTAAATTAATTTACGAGCGTTCCGCACGAAAGGAAATACCTCCGATGGTAATCTGCGGGACAATGATGTAGCTTGACCTCGACCGAGATGTCTGTGCGGATGAACGCGATGCCCGTATAATAAATTCGAAAATTGGAGATATTTGAAATTCACGCGAATTATATTCTTATAGCTTCCTTTTTTATATTTCAATCGTTGAGAATATTGAATGTGTAACATGTAAAAATTCTTTTTTAATATCGTTTAAGAGTAATAACGATAAATGCAAATGATAACATTATACTGTACGAGTCCGAATTTACTCGCCAGGGAAGGAACTTGAATTGCCATTATCTCATTATCTACGCTTTTGGCTCATGTTTGTATAACACTTTTTGAAGATTACCTTTTTATCTACAATAAAGTCTGATATCGATGTAGGCCAAAAGTTCATCAATAATGAGGTAATAGCGATTGAACTTTCTTTCCTGGTGATTAAGCTCAGGCTCATATGGTATTTAAATATGTATACTCTCTCTCTCTCTCTCTCTCTCCCCCCTCTCTCTCTCTCTCTCTCTCTATCTCTCGTACATAGGGTAAAAGTGAAATATTATGATGCCCCAGTCTCTGTTCAGTTTTGATTATCGATTATCTCAAAACGCAGTGGAGATACATGACAAATACAGAGTAGCTTTTTTATAGTAAAAATATATAGATACATATTTTTTATCTAAACTTTTCTTCCATATCTGCAATTGATTACAAGATAATCGACTTTGAACTCTAACCGGAGCGTCTATCCTACTTTTACCCTAAGTACATCTAACGCTGCGGAAAGTGCCGTTTTGTGGGAACAGCGAGAACAATTGAAAAAGTTCCCTCCTCCAGTAAGATCCTGGGTTGGAACCTCCTCTTACAGCCACGCGCAGGAAGCGACATATGAGGAACGACTGCGATACCGAAGGGGATAAACCAGACGGAGAGATGCTTTCTTTCAGACGCGCCACGTTTAATTAACGCGTAATACGAGCGAGGTTTCGTAACGACGCGCGGATTCTTCGTGGCGACTAATTAAGTGTACAAGCGCGACGGAAGGTTCGCAGGATTCTCCGCAGGTTTCTCGAATGCCAATTGTACGCGTTCGAGTTTCGCGTCGTCGATCGTCGTGTCTCATTTCGTGCGGTCGACCCGATAGACTGAAGGCAAAACCGGATGTGTGCCGGGTAATGATATTCCGTCGAACGATATACAGCGGTACTGTGAATACCGTACAGATGAAAGTTCGGAATTTTAAACGATCCCGCGACTTGCGAAACGGCGCTGAGTCAGTTGCGGAATACGTCGAACGAGGTAAAGAGACGCGGCGTGGGCGGGATGTTGTTTCGTATATCGGCTTCGTCTTTTTGGAGATATCGACACGCGCGTCTTTTATAATGTAAAGACGTTATAAATTTCTTGCCGAATGTTGATCTTGGGTCTGCACCTAAATCTATTTGTATAACGTGAAAGAAACATCGAGATATCGGTGATTTTCTGAGGAAAATAAATGTTCCGTGCATAAAATAATTGATACTTTATACCTCCTTTACAATATCGGCCCGATAACTGCAGCGCTTTTCATAATCAATACGCAAAAAGACATAGGATAGAGTGATCGAGCGATCGAGTTCGTAGATTTCTTTTCAATTTTTCGCGAAAATCGAAAATTTTAATTCTGAATTCTCAATCACCACATTCGGTGTATTTTTTCTTGTTTATTTAAAAAATTATGAATATATTGAGGACATCGTCAAAGAAGATCGAGATATCGATGATTTTCTGAAGAAAACAAAATTAACATGTATAAAATCGCTGCTATCTTACATTTCCGTGCTTTTCGTAATTAGCTTGAAAAAAATACGTAAAACAGGGTGATTGAGAGATCGATTCCGAAGATTTTGATTTCTTACGAATAACTAAAGAAATGTCTAGATTTTCGAAAAAAAAATCGAAACCTCTGGAATCGATCGCTTGACTGCCTCATTTCCTGTATTTTTTTTCACTGTTTACGAAAACCACGGTTATTAGGTTGGTATGTAAAGGAAATATAAAATATTGGTGAGTGCATAAAAAAGTCAGAAGTTCGAAAAGTTCAAAGTTGTGCTGAACTCGTGTGGATTTACGAGGTTTCGCTTATAGCGATTTATAGTATACAGCTACTGGGATTTCGTTAAGCCGAGAAAGAAAGAGTGAGAGAGAGAGGGAGACGAGGAAAATGCGAAAAAGACAGAGCTTTCGCGGATACAGGTTACGAGAAAGGACGACACCTTTAGTCCTTTGTTTGCGAGGAAGGCACAGGTGTCGCGATTACACGCGTCTGCGGTGTCTCTTCAGCTGAGGATTACGTGCCGGGATCGCGTAAGCGCATATCTGCACGCACGTATGTACGTACACTCGTAAATGAAATCGCCCTACACAGTAAAAAATCGCACACATTTCGTGTTAGATAATATAATAATGGTATAAAATTGAATGGAAAAAGAATTTCATGACTTCTTTCTATAGGATTCCTGGTCTAAAATAATACATTTTCTCTAACCATTATAGGCATAGATCCAGTATGGAGTATTATGCGTGTCATTCCGTCGAAAGAACAGATTAACCGTGCGAATATCCATATAACGGGTATGCTAATTGAGAAATAAGTATGAAAATTTATTATAATTTTGCGAAATTGCATTTTTATCGTTTAACAACTATTCGTAACATAAGGGACAATTTTGAAATATACTTTTAGTCATAGCAAAGTTCACACACACATGTACCAATATTGCTATCATCGGTAATCGGATATTCTTACTATCGGTAAAATGAGAGAACAGGTTCATAGGAAACTCCCACTTTTAAAATGTATGCAGTCTGAATATTTTCTAAAAATTCCAGAAAAGCCTTCAATTTTCATTGACTTTTCTCTAAAATTTCCCCGATTCACATAATTTCCCGACAATTCCAGGTTTTCCAGAATTCCATGACTGTTTACTGGTGTAAACAACGATATGAAAACTCCCCACATCCACGACTTTACCGTGCGCGGGGTCATCCGCCGTCGCCGTACACTTTAACGAGAGCGAAATCTATGAAGCCTCGCCGAAATTTCCGGCGTATTCCGCGAGCGGCGCTCGCCTTCTTCCGGGCCGCGAATCGAAAGACGTAACGTCGTCGTCGCGTCCCAAAGTGATCGCCGTAATTCGTTCTCCATCCGAAAGGGCAGCGGAGTCAGCGAACGGCGACGAGAGCGAAACGTGCCTTCGACGTATTTGGTATCGACCCGTCGCGCGATCGATCGTGCCCGAGCCAAATAAATTCTCGATAGGGTCGCGAGAACCGGGACGAGAGAGGATCCCCGCGGCGTCCGAATCGACCGATCTCCGGGTTATACCGAGAGTTCGAAGAGCGGATTCTCGTGACTCGCGGCTGCCGCGTGGAAGCGCTTAATCGTCGTAATTGTCCCGGCACGCCACGGGAAGAGCGTACGTAGCTGCACCGCTGCCGGAAATACCGGGCGACGCGGAGTTGCGTACGTCCTACGGCGTCGAGCGAGTCTTCCGCTTTTCGTTTAAGGTAGTTCTATCACGCAGGGCGGCATTTGGTGGGTGTATAAGAAGGGCTCGTCTAAATTAGTTGAACAAGATATATTTTTTATTCATATCTGACAATATACTGATCAACTAAAAAAAAAACATTTTTGGCATTATTCTTCGATTCTTTAGTTCAGAGGAGGATGCATGGCAGTTGTACTGTATTAGCTAGGTTCTCAAGATTTACAATTTTAATTACGTTTTCTCATCTAATTGGTCGGTAAGGCTCTTTTATTTTCAATATTAAATTTTTAAACTGTTTCAGAAATATATTAAACCGTTTTTGTGTGTCATAAATCCGCAATACGTAAGCCATGGAAGTATGAAATTAAAGCTACTTCTTTCTTATGCCTGCATATACGCCAATGTAGAAGAAGTCATTTTCAATTTAATTTTTCTCGTGAAAATCGTCGGTACCTGCCTTTAGTTTTTTTTTTAAAGAAATCAATACTAGTTTGGTAAACTTCAGATCAAAAAGTGAAAAATTTCTATACCTACTCTTTCGTTTGGAAATAAAACTACCTTAAGGGTTCTCTGAAACAGTTGTTGAGATCAGGTTGTAGCATTTCCGTCATATCTTTAATTCTGTGTAATTTGATGTACATAAATGAAATTTTATCTAATGTTCATGACTTTTTACATAACGATACGAAGCAATATTGGCTAAAATCACCTGAACATTTATAATTCATTTACGAAATGACGAATGATAATTCATTTATGAATTACGGAATTTACCTGGCTGTGACACCTTGACAATTATAGAAATTTTCACGAATCTTGAGAGAGAAGTCGGAAAAAAGTTTATTTGAATACGAACTTATTAGAAAGTTTATTAGAGTCACAAATATAAATTTTTCTCACATCGAACAAAGATTTATTTAAATTAACCAAATGTTCATGTACATCGTAGAAGGTTCATTTACTTAAAATTTCTGTTTGTTCCTTATAAATAAATTCCTTATTTAACGCGAATAAATGTTTCCACTAGGTTCTTATTCAGATATACTTTTCTCTCTCCGGGTGTAGATTAAAATTCATCTGTGTGTCAAAATACACAGAATTAAAGATGCAAGGGAAATTCGAGAAGATCGCACGCGCGCACTTTTCCGACCTCAATATCAGGGGACGTCGCATTCCGATCGCACGTTTCGGAATAATTACGTAGGACGCGTCTTTCGATATTAAATCAATGTCGCCGAAACTACCAGGCAAACGGAGTCTTCTTCCACTCCTCCCGATTCCCTACCACGCGCTCCCCGCGACGTTGATATATCGATGCAGGCGTATAGAGACCGCGGCGCACGCGACGGCAGCCGCCAAGTTTTCGCGGAGAGCAAGTAGTTCCTCGATTGTTCGTCAGTGTGTTCCTATATATCAGCGGGGCAAAACGGCGCCAAGACAATGGACGGAGTTACTTCGCGTCGCCTTAAATCCGTACACGCGGATGCCTATGACGGGTCTTCCCCGCGCGACAGCGCGAGAATAATTAAGTGCGGGGCATCAGTTCGCACGGAGCGAGCGGGCGAGTGGGTCTCTCGCGCCTGGAATTAAAGTTATTACGCGCAATCGAGCCGCGTCTGCTGCAGCTGCCGCTCGCGCGCGTCTTCTCGATTCCGCGTGTGGCAAGCTAATTCGCGCGCGCTCCGAACGTCGTCGTTGAATCGCGTAGCGACGGAAGGGGGAGCGCTCGATGCGGTGGTTTTCACATAAACGCTTTCCGCGGTGCGGCACGACTTCGGGTAGATTATCGCGAATTGCATTAGAGTCGCCGGTTAGATTTAAAGGTAACGTTTAAACGCGAGAATTATGAACGCTTAGTTTAATCGCAGCTATCTCGTTATCCATATACACGCTGAGATAAATAATTGCTAGTGCCAAAAAAAATGTGTCCTTCGATCAAAAATGTGATATAATTCCAGGATGAAGCCATGGTTTTCTTCCATTTAAGAATAGTTATTTCTTCAAATTCATGCGGCAAAACAAATGTAAATTTTAAAGCGATTAATTATTGCAGTTTTTATGAACGTCGTGACGATCATACAAGTCTATCTGGGGTGCGACGCGTCGCCGAGTGCGCCGGGAAGAGCGCAAGTAGTAACAGCCGCGACGTGTCGGACGCGGGTCCGCGCGTCGAAGTGGTACGCCTCGCACGTCTATGGCCGCTAGCGGACGCAAACGGAAACCTCCTCGCGTGCATCTGGAAACTTTATAGCCGTTGCCGGCGCGCCGGTCGGGCTTTTCCGAATTCTGCAATTCAAATTGCCGTGTTCTCGTCTCGGCGACGGGAGAGGAATACAGGAATCCTTCTCTTATACCGCGGTCTCGGTGCGAACAACGTCGCGATTTCCATTACATCGCCCGACGAATCGGATCGTCGCGCATACATGAATGCACTTTGACACATCGAAATACATCGACAAGTTGTACGAAGTGATATCGGGGGAGATGAGATTTTTAAATACGTTTTTGTCAGGATATCTGGCGATCAGGGATGATAAATTTCCATGATATTTCCATGATTTCCAAGCGAGATCTCTGCATTTTTCCGTAATCATACCTATGATTTTTAAAGAATTTATAATAGAATTTTCTGTTTCTCTCGAATAGATGGCTGGAGGGATTTCTCTGGGGGAAATATGATTAAATTTTAAAACTTTAGATGCGCGTGTGCTACGTGCAGAAATGTCTAATTAATAATATTTTCCACAGTTCCATGATATGTATTTCCATGGTATTTCCATATACAAGAAAATTCCACGATATTTGCACGATCTCCATGATTTCCATGATAACTAGACACCTGTTTATAGAGCCTCTCTCGCTCTGATTTATTTATTTATATTTTCACAAGGAGATAAAATTATCTTCTCAACGAAAGTCAAGTCCCAATTGCAAATCTCGTTTCGCGCGAACTCTCCTTTCGATCATTTTCCGGGGGTTCCCCCGCGTCGACCTTTCGTTAGCCGATAAAACGAAAGCGCCTCGTTTCCGCTCGCACAGCCACGTCGTCCAGCAAATCCGGATCGACCAGACACTCGCGGGCCATTGTACCGTGTCGGGCGATGGCACTTTCAAAGCCAACGCGGGGTACTCGCTTTGTTCGCTTCGGTATGTATTGGGATTCCTATTAATTGAAACTGATGTGTGTGGGAGGGCGAAAGGGTGACGTGAAAGGAGAAAGAGTCGGTGGGAGGACGAGAGCACAATAGAGAGTAGAGGAAACGAAGCGAGGGCGGTAATTAATCGCGTCCAGCTGCGTTGACGTATTTGTTTTCCTCGCGTTTTTCACTTTCCCAGACTTTTAGGGAAAATTCGTCCGATCGGGACGGAGTAATCGGATTGGCCCAATTTTTTTCGCGACGCTCCCTTCATTGCCTGTGTGCATCCCGGGGTTTATTCGCGGCGCTCGGGGCTCCTGACTTATATATTTTCCAGCGAGGATCAGAAATTTTTCCCGCGAGGAATACAAGACCTCACGGTACGAGGACACCCCGGAGCGTTCTTAATCAAACTTTCCCGTGTCCAGTCGCTTGTACGAGAACGGGACGGACCCTCTTTCAATGGTCCTCTCTCGTTCCACGAAGAAGCGGAGCGAAGTTTCCGTCGCTATAGATTGAACTTTGGAGGAGATCCACGTTTTCCCCTTATTCTCTCGTTTCACGCTTCGTTATTCTTTCGCCGCGCTCGAGTTTCGTCGACTCAATTTTAAGCTCGTATCGCAGGAGGAGGTTACGTTCCATTTGAAACACTGGAATGGCTTCGGTTTCTCGGTGTTTACGCGTGTAATCGAAAACGAGCAAATTCATCATTTATTTAACCCTCTGTGGTCACCAAGGGTCCACTTGATCCAGGCCTCAATTTTGAAGCTGACTGTACTTCTTTTTTTTACAATCATAACTAGATTCTTATCAGCTCTCGGAATTAATAGCTTCTTCTCAAAACTTGTACTATCCTGAGAAAAATAAATAGGTTAAAGTGACAAAATGCATCTAGTTAAACGCGTTTAATTATTCTAACCGAAATACTGGTTAGCTGAATCAAATATTTAATTATTCTTATCAAATGTTTAATTATTTCAACCAAACGTTTAGTTATTCTAACAAAAAGTTGGTAAATTTAACCAAACAGATGGAGGATCTAGAGTTCCCCAAACGGTTTAGTCGTCATTTCCAGGATTTTGGTTAAATTGATTAAGTTATTATTTTCAGTGCACGAACCTTCTTCGGACTTCGGAAAAATCGTTTTTGAAACGTGTATTATCGATAGTCGAACTATCGATTGCTTCGAAATAACATATCTTATGAAAATCATCGATAGACTTTATTAAGAAAACTCAAAAAATAAAGAAGTTATAACACTTTCACACACAGTGTGAAGCAGCTAATTTTTCACGTACTATATATTCACAATCGTTTTTGAATACGTCGTCATTTCATTTCTTACAGATCATTTCATTTCTATACGATGATCAGATATTTTACAATATTCAACGAATGTACCATAATTTGTCGGTCTAGATTGAACGGATGTTGTTCATGTGGCTATTATTTAAAAATCGGTCGGGTCCATTTGATCCATGCGTAACTATCGCGGAACTGTACGGATGTAGGTACTTATTACCACACACGATTATCAAAATTAAAAAAAAAATAATAATCTCGAAAGAACAAAGGTTAATAAATGATTAATATAAATGTTACGTTATTTTTATAAATGATTTATTAGTTATGACATGTAATTCGATTTTTTTGAGATCTCGTTCTAATTTGAACTGGACGGACGTTTGATCACGGAGGGTTAATTTTGCCACTTATCGTTACTGCGGTGCCGTCTTAAAAAAACATACCACAGTGGCGATATTTCAACGACGACTTTTACTCGCAGCGGCAGTCGCGTAAAAGTTCTCGAGAGAAAGACGACGGTAAGATAAACAAGTTTCGACACAGCTTTTACGTAGCCGCTACGTAATTACAGGAAGAGGCGCGCAGGGGAGAGCGATTGCTCGACGACCAGCTCAGAGGAGTAATCGCGCGCGTGGCGCAGCTCCGCGAGGCACTTTAGGGGACGATGCGCGCGCAAAGAACGAAACGACTCTTTCTTCTCGAGAAAATTGGATAGAGATAAGTATTTTGGGGTATCCGCGAGAGACTTTGCGACGAAGCTTCCTTTATTGAAAAGGATAAGCTTGAGGATGTACTCGTATACCGTGAGTCATAAAAACGATTTATTAGAATGCCGGGTCTATACACTGAGAAAAATAGGTAACTTGGTTAAAAAGACAAAACGCGTCTGGTTAAATGAGTTTAGTTGTTCTAACTGAAATACTGGTTAGTTGAACCAAATATCGAGTTATTCTAACCAAATATTTAGTTAGACGAAGGACTTTTATTCCACCAAACGATTTTGTCATCATCTCCAGGATTTTCATTGAAGTGATAAAACGCGATGAGTTTAGTTATTCATTGGGAAAAATAGCTTAGTCAATTTAACTGCAATTTTGGAGATGATGACCAAACCGTTTAGTGAAATAAGGATCCTCCATCTTTTTGGTTAAATTCACCGATTTTTTGTCAGAATAACTAAACATTTGGTTATAATAACTAAACGCATTTAATTAGATGCGTTTTGTTATTGTAACCTAATTATTTTTCTCAGTGTTCTAACCAAAATACTGGTCAGATGAATCCAATATTGAATTATTCTAACCAAAGGTTTAGTTATTCCAACCAAATGTTTAGTTATTCTAATCAAAAATTGGTCAGTTTAACTAAACAGATGGAGAGAGAGAGAGAAAGGATCCATATTTTATTAAACGGTTTGGTTATGATCTCCAGAATTTTGGTTAAATTGACAAGGTTATTTTTCTCAGTGTGTACGATAATATACTTTGCGCGAAAGAAAGATGTATTTTGTTGAGTCAAATGAAGATATTCTTCCGCTGGAATAAAAATAAACTAGATTTTACGGTAATAACGCGATTGGAACATTTCCGTCTTATTTAAAAAATAATTAAATAACCTTTCTCTTCTTTTCTCCATGCGAATCATACATCGATAAATTCATTTGCATTCTCCGAGATTCCTTTCCCCTTCAATTCGGAACAACATGGACCGACGAGTGAGAGGGACTTTCGGATGAATTAGGAAAAAGGTGATTTAAATGCAAAGACGAATTCACCACGAAGCGTTCCCACGATATTTTGTCGAACGTAGGTGTATATACGTACACGCGATATACCTATAAGCGTCTTTGTTCCCAACGAGATACTATCTCCCCATACTTTCGTTTCTAGGGAAATCGGCGAGCGCGAGCCGTAGATACGAGCCTTTTCAATCGCTCGCTTTCAGCTAGGTCTCGCGGGAGGACCTCCCAACGCGCGGGATAGATGGGATAGGCGCGTACCGCGAGTTCCCTTCGCAGTTCTACGGGGTTTCGGGACCTCGCGTTGATTCGTAGCGCGGTGAGAAGGGTTGGAATGGGAAATGTACGAGGCAGCTGCAGGCCTCGCGTCTCTCTGTCTTCGGCGAGGAGTTTGCTCGATGAAAGTTACGTAGACGAATTATTTTTACATCGATCGGTCATGATATCGTGACTAGGTGAGAAAAAAAATTGTATACACTAGGGAAAAAAATGGTAGGTTAAAAGTAGAACAGACGCCCCAGGTTTTGTTTAACTTTAAACGCGATTATCTCGAGACGCAGTGGAGATACATGAAAAATGTGGAGCAGCTTTTTCATAGTAAAAGTATAGAGAAACATTTTTCATTTCAACCTTTCTTCGATATCTGTAATCGATTTCGGAATAAACGATTTTGAACTCGCTCTTCAACCGCGGCATCTGTCCCACTTTTTACCTTAGAGATATTCAATTATAACTACAATTAACTAAATCTACATTCCCCTATCCGTAATTATTGTCGATTTAGTGAAATCGACTGCATTTCTCATTGTATAATACGTTTGTTTAGAAAAAATGCTGTGCCATTTTGCATAAGAAATGTTGCATGGGCTATGAAGATATCGAATACGACATCAATAATAGGAATCTTCGAATTCTAGTGAATGTTTTCTTCGAAGAGAAGAATATTGTGTGAAGCGAGACACCCGAGTTACCTTGGTGCATAATAGTCAGAAGGCAGGGGCCATCTCGTTTTAACCCACGTTCCCCTAAATATAAACGTTTTACGGCGATATTCCGGAAATTGGGTTAAACTAATTGTAAGTCATGGTGCGGATACATCTGCATATAAACACGTATAGTAGGTATTCCAAGGTACGGATACCGCGGCATCGGTTGACGACTGTAAATTCCGCGGGTGAAGTCTGCACAGTGGCAGATATTCGGCAGGAATTCGCGTCTCGAATTCCCGTAGGCAGGGGATGCGTTCAGGAAATGCCATTATTGCGACGGTCCATTCGAAAGCCGCGCAACCAATCTTAAAAGGTCTTACGCTTCGTTAACGGGGATAAATATTTGTTCGAACGCTGCTGTATAAATTTCGAAAGCTGTACCATTTCCCTCCTCCAGAGTCACAATCTGCGTAAGTTTCGCTCCAACTGCTTCTCGCAATCGAATCGAATACCAGAGACACGACGAACTTTGAACTCGATTCGCTCGCTTCTTCGGACGACGCGGGATTAAGTCGAGTACACGTTGCATTAGAGGAAGTGGAATTTGTCGGGTCTGAGTACACACAAGCTGCGTATAGGTATATGTACCTACGCGTTCGTATTAGCGTTGCGAATTCCGAACCCTTTATCCAACCGCGTCTCGCGATCGATTGAAACAGCGAGAAGAGTTCCGACGCATCGCTCTCCTTAACCCTTTGAAGCACACATTTTCCTGATATCCTTATTTTCATAAACATAGTTGCTCCTCAGGTTTTTGGGGTCGCTGATTTCAAATTTGCTATAAGATTTTCAAAATTCAAAATGGCGGATCCAATATGGCGGACCAAATTTGTAAAACTGACTTCGATCATGGTGAAAATTTGTATACGTGGGTTTTTGGGGTCGCTGATTTCAAATTTGCTATCAGATTTTCAAAATTCAAAATGGTAGATCCAATATGGCGGATCCAATATCCGCCATTTTGAATTTTGAAAATCTGATCATGTATTCGTAATCAGCGATCCCAAAAACTGCCAGATATACATTTTCATGATATTTGCACCGTTTTCCGAATTTTGATCCGCCATATAGGATCCGCCATTTTGAATTTTGAAAATCTGACCATGGATTCGTAATCGGCGACCCCAAAAACTTCACGGTGGCGACTTTGGCGCCAAAACTTCGAAAACTTTCGAAGATAATGAATTTTATCTAGAAAAATTGCGATTTGTCAAGGTTTGTTTATCCGCATTAACAAAATCATGCATGATTTCAAATTATTGCACATCAATTCTTATTCTTGAATATATTCGGACTATAACTAATGCCAAAACACCAAAAAAAATTCGAAAATTCGGTGAAAATTTCTCAGAAAATGGTTATAAAGAAGGTGGCACTCTCAGAGTGCCACCATGCCGCAAAGGGTTAATTTTGCGGAAGCACTTAGCGAAGTCTAACAGCTCGACGCTCGCGGTGGAAAACTCGTTGGCGCGGGGGAAGATCGAAGAATCGCGGGAAAGGGGGTGTGGTGCCTTCCTCCTCTCCAGTTTTTTAAAATTAATTTTCCATCTCTCTCTCTCTCTCTCTCTCTCTCTTTCTCCCTTCCTTTCCCTGTAGAACCGCGGTAACAAATTTAAGGGGAGAACCGTATTTATTATTTACCCGGGCGGCGCGCAATGACGACACGTCGTACGACGAAGAGTTCGCCGCGGTGGTTGCGGTTCCCGATGCTTTCACCTCCGATGCACCCGGACTCCCTCGATTCCCTTCCCCTTCGGTGCCCCGCTGCGTTTCCCTCCTCGTTGTAATCACGTTAACAGCGGCCTCGACTGGCCTGTAACGTCGTTTCCACGCCTTTTCCGTCGTCTTTTTAGTCGCCTTCGTTTCTTGCTCTTTATTAATTTCTGCGACAATCCCGCGCGCAGTGCGCTCTTCTCAGCCCGGCGAGCGACGGCGGGCGTGGTGCTGTTCCCGAGAAACTGTTTCACTGCGAATAAATTATTACGGTTCGCCAGGAGTGGCTGTTAAAAGTAGACGCTTTCCACGGATAACTTTTCTTTGCGTATCCCGTCGCGAGGGCTGTCGACTATTTTGCGTTACTACTTGATAAAGCGCACGGAGTAATAGGGACACTCGGAGAGGAACGGACGGAGGTATACCCTTGTGCAAATTAACGGAATCAAAAGATTTCTGTTTCATATAGTCTTAAATTACATGAAATTGACTTTATCGTTTATTATTAGTACGATCACCTTTCACCTTAATTAACGTTTCAGTACTTTCTGGTGTGGAGTCGACAATTTCTTACAATTGTCTTTCAGTTTTTTATCATGAAAGCACAGGAATAAAATGTTTTCATTCTTTTTTAATTTTTAAAAGGGTATACGTCTTTAGAAGGATTCGTCAGTTTTGGAAGAAGCTTTCATTGAAATTTACACACCCTTGTATTCATTAATAGAATTAAAACATTTGTTTTAAATGTGATCTCATCATGAAAAAGTGGAAGATATTTAGGAAAAAACTTGTGGACTCTACGCCGGAAAGAACTGAAATATTAATTAAGGTGGGAGATGATCATACTAACGATAAGTGATACATTTCATTTTATGTAAGTTAGGAATGTATGAAATAAAAATATTTTGATTTCATTAATTTGTAAAAGAGTTTAAAGTCACATGCCATTATAGTATCATATGAGGATAAACTTACTCACCAGGAAGAAAATTTCGATCATTATTATCTCATTATCTATGAGCTTTTGGTTCATGTTTATATAATACTTTTTTGAAGATTACATTTTTATCCATAACAAAGTCTTAGTCTTAGTTATATCAATGTAAGCCAAAAGTTCATAAAAAATGAGATGAAGGGTACTGGAATAAAACAGGGAATGTGTCCACTTTTCGTCGAAAATTGGGTTTTCATCGCTATCTATAGTATTTTATGTGCACTTTTTGGTGGTAGGACTGTTACGGGAATAAAACGATATATGTCCTCAGAAAATGCAAATAAAATATTGGTATACAGGCATCAAACAAGAGATCTCTAAGCTTAAAAAGCTTAATTTCTATAGATTTTGTTTTTGTGACATTCCCTGTTTTATTCCTGTACCCTTCAGATATTAGTGATCGAAGTTTCTTTCCTGGCGAGTGAGTTTAGCTTCCTCATATATACACTGAAAAAAAATGTTTGTGCTTGCAACTGCACCATTTGATCAGAGAATTTGTAGTCAATTTAATATAATCTTGCTTAATCTGACTAAATGAGGGTCGACGAAGTTAAAGTAATGTGGTAGATCCAACTGCATGACATAGTTGACTTGTTCAGTTGACTCAAATGTTTGGAGGTTGTAAAAATTGTTGGATGATTGAATGAACTATATTCTTTAATTAATTATCAGTCCAATGCTTCAAGAAATTCATCTAAGCTCCTAAACAAATTATCTCAACCACCGATGAGATTTATATGGAAAACCATCGCCCAACTACGACATGCAGTTGAGACAAGTTCGCCTTTGGGTTTCACTTATTTATCGTCGCGGTGTGGTTGGCTCAGCTGATATTCAGTTGAGTCAACGGATATTTTTTCTCAGCGTAAAGAACCTCTTTTCCGATATATCGTACGTCACAGAGTCGCAGTTTATCATCGAACCAGTCGATTCCACCCGAGGAACCCGTCGAAGAAGAACGAGTCACGCGGCAGCCGCCGCAGTTTCGACGTAGTTGCGTCAATGCGAATCCCGATAAGTCGGCCCCTCTTGAAGAATCCATCAAGCAGTCACGAATCGCAGCGGCTGCATTTCGACGCGGAGAAAAAATGGCAGAGCCATTAATATTTCTGCCGATTGTGTTACGCCCCCACAGTCCGTTCCGCATTCCGACGAGATATTTTCCCTGGCTCGACGAAAAGACGAAGGAGGCCTACTTATTTCCCCGTATATTCGACGTCACTGGCGCCTCTGATATCGCGGCAGCGCGTCGATCCCTTCCCGCGTGCCGGATCCTTTTCGAGGGGGGGGATCGCGGAGTGACGATGGTTGAAAGGAGAGCCTCCGAGGATTCCTCGGGACGACCCGATCGGGAAAAGTACGAGGGGTGCTCGTTGTGCTCGGATTTCGAGATTATTCTCTCCTCGGAACTCTTTCCCTCCCCTTATCGAGATTTCTCTGAGCCGCGCGACGCGGGGCAAACATATTCCGGTAGTCGCTTTCATATTTTTGCGAGTATTTACGTGGTTGAATTTTTCGCGCGACATCGGGATTAGGGAGCGGGAGAGGGAGGGAGGGAATGGAGGATTTCATCGATATCGACATATGTTTATATCCACGCGGGCGGAAATATTGCACGCGTTTGGAATACGGGAGATAAATATGCGCGATGTTTATAGAATAGGATAGCGATGTTTTATTTGTACAAGGACAATGAGAAAAATGGATCGTTGTTGGTATACCCACACATTATAGTATAATCCTACTACCCGTAAGGATATTGTACGGCAAATATATATATCGTGATTACACTGATTATGAGAGAAATAATCGTTAGTATTAAACGAATATTTCTTGAATCATATGATCGTATCAATTTTTAAGAATACAGATTCTTGGTTGAAGAATATATTCTCAAATCAAAAATACACTCTTGATTCAAGAATACCTACGTTGGGACAAGAAGTTTTTCCGCGTGAAAAAAACAATTAGACGAGACTATTAAATATTTTCTTACACGAAGAAAACCATGGCTTGATCTTGAAATTATACTGTTTTTGACTGAAGGAAAAATTTTCTTGTTATCAGCAATTATTTCTCTCTCACCGTAGTATATGCATTTCTGCAACTGTTAGTACACTCGGATTTTAATCAAGGTAAGAAGAAAAGAAGTGTATCTGTAGAAGCTCGTGTTCTTAAATATTTATGAAAAGGAGGTTAAAATGTTACGAAAGTTTGATATAGCTATTCGTTTTGCCAAAGTTAAAGAAAAATTATGCCTGTCGCGGTAGAAGAATATATTACTACGTTTAGAAACGAGGATTTCTGAAATAAGATTTTTTTTCCTACACAGAGAAAAATTATTGTTAGTGCCAAAAGAATGTTTTCTTCAAACAAAAACATGATATAATTGAGTCGTTTGGTTTTAAAATCGGCCATCTCCATTTAGAAAATTATAATGCAGCAAAATCTTCCAAGAATTTTTTGTATACACATATGGATTAGTTGTTCCGAAGCAATATACTTATAGGTATATGTACCAAGAATCGCATTAATTAATGCTTGGATTTCTATGGTACATATTTTTTGAAGTCCTGACGAATTTGCTTACTTGGAGTTGGCCGATTTTGAAACCAAGCGACTCAATTCCAAGATCAAGCCATGGTCTTCATTGTGCAAGAAAATATTTGACAGGCTTGTGTAGTTACTTTTTTTTTCGCACAGGAAGAATTTCTCGTCCTAGCGAAGGTATTCTTGAATCAAGTAGGGTAGGGCGGGGCTGAAAGGTCCAATTTGACTATTAAGAATTATACTGTGAAAACGGAATCTACTATATCAAAATATACAACAGTAATCAAACAAACAGTTATCGTACCATGTTTAAACAAATTTTTGGTTGAAGTATCATGATACAAATATGTAATTTTACAATTTTTCTAGACCTTGTCGTCTGTCTCTTTTTGCCCCATGGTAGGGGTAAAAAGGTACATCCAAGGGGCAAAAAGGTCCAGTATTTAATTTTAATTTTTAAAAGGTTTTATGAAATAATGACAATATTTCATCCAATGAATTTCAAAACTATATTTTTATTTCACAAGGAAAAAGTCATAAGTACTGTAATAATTATTACAAGAGAAAATATTTGTCTTAATTCTAAGTTTCAAAGTATTTAAACAGTCTTTATTGCAAATCAAAGTATCTTCTTGAAACTTTGTTGAGCTTATAACAGTTTAATCACTAATCAGTCTCAATTGACCAGTACAATGAAACAAGACAACACTGTTCTTTATGAGCACTGCCATAATGTGACGTGACTAAAATATTATAACAAATGTTCTTAAACTTTCAAAATCTTATAAAAAACAAAAGATATTAAACGTTTTTAAACACAAAAATAAAATATATCCATATTGGACCTTTTTACCCCAACTGAGTGTAAGTGTTGTTAGAGGTTATAAAAAAAATACCGTTTAAACTAGCTTAAAACTAATAATAAATCGTGAAAAAGAAATAAATAACGTATATACTAATAAACGATGTTTAGGCACGGTAAACGAAATAACACTGCTCGGAACTAAAAAGAATAATAATGAAAAAATTTACTTTCGTTAAAATTTCGAGACGCAGTCATGTATCTCCTGCTAGCGTCGTCGCTCGACTGCCAACGAGGCCTCGTTACGCTCCCCGCGACCTCTTCTGTCTGCTCGTATAGTTAGAAAAAACGATACTTCACTAGTTTTAGTTTTTTAGATATATATGGTGGACCTTTATACCCGCGGACCTTTAAGCCCCGCTCTACCCTATGCATACTTAATCTTCGACAAAAAATCTGGATTCTTAAAAAGTTCGTAAGATCTTATGTTCTGGATTCAAGAAACATTCTGTCGACACTAGCAATTATTTATCTCGGTGTCGCAGAAAGATTTCTTGTGTTAACGATCCAAAAATCAAGAATAATTTTATCAGTATCCATTTTTCTCAGTCTAGGGAGACTCTCACGCACGCTGTACGATACACCTACTTCCAGTAGGATTACACCCTCGTCCACGAAGGCGATATCTCAGCTCGAAATTAATCCGGTGGTCTCGTATCGCGAAACGAGACGAGATGATCCATCGTAATTCCTAAACTCGAACCGATAGGCCGAGTACTTCAAAAAATGCGAGAAAACAAATCGTTCAACTTTCAATCCGCCTTCTTACAACCCGACACCGAACATTCGACGAAGCAATGTTCAATGCCGCAACGAACCGTGTCACACATCATCGCCGTGAAACGAGAGATCCATTGGGCAATCCGGCTCCTCTTCGCCGTCGACCATTGTGTCCCGAGCGAACACGTATCCTACGATTATTTACACACGGGGGTCGGACGAAACCGATCTTATCGGCCGGGTCTTCTGCTCGAAAACTTCGTGACGTTCTTGACCCAGTAGCGGACACGCTCGTCACCGCCGCGCGCGTTTGTACGGACGCCCGCGTAATAACGAAGCCCCTGGCGATGGCGCGAGGATGATAATCATCTTCTCACGGCGAGCGCATCGCGCGCGCCGCGATTTTGCAAATGCGCTCGCGCGTTCGTGATCGGCGTCGCGCGCTCTACTGTACCGCGAAGCATCCGTTCGTCGCGACCGAGGGGAAACGAAGAGAGGGAAGCGATCCCTCCGAGCGTGGAGGACGCGATTGATGGGACCGCGATGAACTTTGTGGCTAATCAGGGATGGAGAGATAATCAGTTGTAATATCGCCGTATAAACGGGACTCCGGACGAGGGAGACTGGGATCGTTCCGTGGCCTCGTCTATTTTTTTTTGTTCCTCTGAAGAAAAAGGGGATCCCTTCGCGTAACCCGTGCATCTTATCTCGTCGAGATGAGAGCGGCGCGTTTTACTTGCGGACTTCGGTGAAGTGGGACAGGTGGGGTGCATCCCACTCGTCGTGTACGCCGCATCGGCGTCGAGGGGCGACAGATGTCGCCCCTCTCGCGCGAGTGACATTTCGCCGTGGCGATTGGCGGGGACGCGTATAGTAAGTAGTCGCGTCGATCAGAGCGGCGGAGTTTTCAGCGCGGCGGAAAGGTCTTCGCGACCGGGTCGTGTCCGACGCGATCACAGATGAATGGTTAAGGTTGTAATCTTCCACCGCGGAGGAGCGCTTGGGGAAATAATTACTGGTACACTGAGAAAAAAAAATGTCTTAATCGAAATGAAAGTGCTTTTGGACAGTTCTGAGAGCACATTTATTCGAATCGAGAGAATTCGGATTTGATACAGGTAATATTCAATTAAATCGATAATATTGACGTATGTGCGATTGATAGTCATTCTGATCGAATAAATATGTTCTTACACTGACAATGAGAAAAATCATCTAGTCGAACGCGTTCAGTTATTCTAACTAAAATACTGGTCAGTTGAACCAAATATCTAGTTATTCCAACCAAAACGTGGTCAGTCAATCCAAACACACAGATAGAGGATCCTTATTTCACCAAACAATTTGGTCATCGTCTTCAAGATTTTGGTTAAATCGGTCAATTTTTTTTTCTCAGTATACGACTATTCAAAACATGTTTATTTCGATCGAGAAAATGTTTTTCTCAGTGCACCAGAACGATGTTTTCTTCAATTGAGAAAATGATACGATCACAGGATCGGGCTACGGTTTTTTTCGCAGAAGAAAATATTCGATAGGCTCGAACAATTGTTTTTTTTTTGCACAGGGAGAATTTTTCGTCTTAACTCAGCTATTATTATATCGAAAATATGTTTTTGTCACTCAGTGTCAAATACTCGGTTTCATGGGCATCCTCGACGCATGTGAAATCATCTTTCACGCACCAATTCGTGAAAAGTTGCGCAGTGCGTGAAATCGCTTCGCTCGTGCGGCAAACTTCACACTCGTTAAAAACGGCGCTTCACGCCCTCATAACGAAAATAACTATTATATTCTTCAATAGAGAATCTGCATTTCTTTTTAATTTTTAAGATCGTCATCTTCATGGTTCGAGAAACATTTTTTTAGCACTAATTATTATTTTTCTCAGTGAACGATCGGGCAGGATGATTGCAGGGAAAATTAAGACAGTCCTCGGATGAAATATCGTAATTAGAATTTCACGAAAACGGGGGTATTTTAAAGCTGGAATATTTCCATCGAGTAAAGTTCATAGCCTCGTTTTCGACTAAAGCGATGGTATACGTCTGTATATATTTAGTCGTATATCGCGAATCGAATGACGGGAGTGCATCGCCGGTCGAAAGAGCGCATAGACGGAAGCGAACGCGAAATTGGAATTGGTTATTGATTCGATTCCTCGGGGAGGGGGGAAGGGGCGAGATGCGATTAACTTCTACGCGCGTCGAATTAGGTCGGAAGGAACGACGAGTTTCGATGGACGATAATAATTAACGTCGACGACGCACGTGAAGTTGCAATTTTGTTGAAGAAATCGCGCTTTCTCGAAGCGACGAGCCGGATTTGACGTCGAAGCTGGATAATCGTCGGCCGAATCCTTCCGTCCATTACCTATATTTCGTCGGGAAAACTCCGCGACCCGGATTTGCAGTCGACGCGGGTTGACGGGAGAAGCTTTGCCGTGATATGAGACGACTCGCCGTTGCAGCGTCAAATAACCACGCGTTGATTTGTATTTATTTCACAATGGGGTAAATAAAAATCCTCGGCGACAACGCGATCCGCGTAGTCTAAGAGTTCGTGGCCTAGAGCGACAGAAATCAAATTCGTTGCGGAGTTACGCAATTCTTGGAACCGATTTTATCCTTCCTTCGCTCTCCGCCCATGTGGAATGATATACCACATGAGGCTAAGCTTACTCGCCTGGAAAGAAATTCCAATCGCCATTATCTCATTATTTATGAACTTTTGATCTACATCTATATAAGACTTTGTTGTAGATAAAAATGTAATCTTCAAAAAGTATTATACAAACATGAGCCAAAAGCTCATAAATAATGAGATAATAGTAATTCGAGTTATTTTTTCCTGGAGAATAAATTTAGCCTCATACGCAATAAAAAATTGGTGTTAATTTTTAACACCATTTCACCGGTGTGGACCTATATATATGCACCGCATCTGGTGTCATTCGATCTTATGCCATTGTTATCCAACACCAAAAATGGTCCACATAGGCTCACACTGCAAAATTTTGAACAGTGTATTCTACAGTTTTGATTCGAATCGCGTGCTACGAAGAAAACGAATTATTTCAGAGAATCGTTTATACGGAGGACACGTTCCGGTATGCGCTTACATCCGGAATACCGAATTAATCAAACCGCATCCCAATATAATCGAGAGAACGTTGCGTCGCCCGTCGAGCGAAGTGAAGCTATCAGTTGATCCCCTCGTTTAAAGCGGCAGGGATGCACCAGTGGATTACCAGAAGAGTAGACGCACGCGGGACACGCCCTCCGCACACTGCGGGCACATTGCGGCGCGGCCGGGTTAACGTCGGATCACAATCGAGGCAAAACGGTGTTTCTACGAGCTTTAATCGTCGTTCGGTTAATATTCATCGGGCTTGCAATCCAGCCCCGACGAAATCAAAAAGCGTATCTACTTTTTCAACTGCAGATCCGCAGCTCACATTCATAACGATTGACACGGGGTGGAAGCGGGACACACGAATATACGACGAGACCACTGGGCGTCACACGAAACGAAACGTCCATCCTGCGGCTGGACACATCAAGGCCGTTCTCATCCGTCGTCACTTCCGGCCTCTCGCCATCCTCATGTACTTCTCCCTCTCCTCGCAGGACATCTTCCGCCAGCGAGCACCGGCGATCTTCGCCACCTTCGTCACCGGCAACTTCCTGCCCATGCACTTGCGCACCTTCAGGTAGAACAGTATGAACCCGTTCACGCGCCTCTTCTTGCGCCCTACGCAGCCGCGTCTCCCCTCCTCGCTTCCGCTCTTCCGCTGCCAGTCCGCGTCGTCGTCCATGTCGGCGAGCGACCCGCGACGGGGCGGACAAAGTTCGACGCTCTGCTGAGGTTCGGTGCTCTCGTTCTCTCCCTGACCCCTGGTACGGCTATGTCGCGTGACGGCCCATCGACGGCGGCCGCTTCTCCGAAAATTTGCACGTTAATTTGGTCCGAATTTTTTTTTACATTTCCTTCCGGCCCGGCGCGTGACGGATCGAGCCGAGCGCGGAAACATCAAACGGCCGAGAGTCGTTAGTCGGTTTCTATAGGTACGGGAGGGCGCGCCAAGTAGCGTCGCTCCTGGGATGATTCTTCTCCCGGCGTCACGGATTCTGTCGCTGGTGACTTTTTACAATGTCATTTTTAAACGTACAACTGGTCAATGAACAATTAATTCTCGTGCTGTTGTTAGCTACGGCGACGCGCGTGCCCTGGTTAGTGAAAACATGAAAATTGTTCTGTGTGGTAAGATTGGACTATTGTGGTATATGACGTTCAGCACTATAAATATGTCGATATTTACTAAAAGTACTATAGCAAGTATGGTAATGCTTTTAGTAAATATCGACATATTTCTAATACTGAATGTCATTTAGATACTATTAGGTGTACAACTTTGCTTTCGTCGTTTTCCTATAGATGGCTTTAGCGGTAAGTAGTGGTCGAAATAAATAGATCATACACGTCAGGCAATAAATTTGGGCATCTCTGTCAACATAACCCCATAGAAACATATTACCTAGTCGATTTATAAAGTCTGCATCATAAAGTTATTCTCGAATTTTTAAGAATACATTTTCTTGGTCAAAGAATATATATTCTTGATTCAAGAATACCTTCTTTGGAACGAGAAATACTTTCTTCGCGAAAAAAATTAATTACTCAAGCCTGTCAAATATTTTCTTGGACGAAGAAAACCATGGCGTCATCCTGGAATTATATCATCTGTCTGATTGAAGAAAACATTTCTTTGGCATCAGCAATTATTTTTCTCAGTGCATAAATATTCTATAAACTCGAAAAGTCTCAACGAAGCCGTGAAAGAATTTCCCGCATTTCCCTAATAATCCCAATTAAAAAAAATTCCAACGAATTCGTCGAACGCCACGGCGCGTAAAATCCACACCACCTATTTTGGAAACGTCTTCTACATATGCATATGCGTCCGGTCGAATCCGACGCGGATATCCGGACGAAACCGCCCGTAACGGAGCATCGAACGCGTGGTAACGAACGCGTCTGCAGCGGTTTTCCGCCCGACCGTATCGCACGCGCGCAAGGCGTCCCGCGTAACGATTTCGCAAGCGCGGCTATATCGGGCGAATAAACGGATCGACGCGCGTAATCTCGGCGCATGATCTGCGCGGCGTGTAGTAGCTTTCTCCGGTAGCGCGGGTGGCGGGTACACGCCGCCGCGGGGAGGGCAGGGGGATCGATCCGTTCGTTAGCAGCTGCATACTAATTACCGCCGAAAAGCGACTTTTGTCTCGCTGAAATCGCCGCGTTCCTCCCGTTCCTTCGCGGTTGCCTCATCCCACGTGGTGCCGTGGTGTGGTCTGGTGTGTCCCAACTGCAGGAGGGAATCGAGAAGGACTTCGTCACGAACGAATTATAGCCGTTCGAGAGCGTCTTTCGCTCGTCTCCCGCCTATTTGCTCGCCTCCGCCACCGCGTCGCGGTAGCGAAAAGACGTTTATCGCCGTGTCATCGTTCCCCTCGAGGAGCCCCGGGGGGGGGGGGGGGGGGGGGGTGCACCTTCTCATTTCCCTGGAATAGCGCGAGGCGTTTCATCACTCCAGAAGCTGGGAATCTTCGATTGTCCTCGGATTTCACGGGAAAAACGGGATTGTCCCTCCGATATATCCTGCAGCTCGCGTAATATCCAGTTGTGTGTGTGTGTGTGTGTTACGGGAATACTTATTTTCTAGCAGTCAAATCTGCGTCGTATATATACAGGGTGAGTCGGGAGGATCGGACCAATTCCAGGAGCGTATTGTACACAAGATAATCTATAATGTAAAAAATATCAACTGTCTTTATCCGATTTTCATTTTTACAACACTAAATAGGAATGATTAATTACGCTGTAACTTGAAAACAAATGAAAATCGGATAAGGACATGAGTTTTTTTACATTATTAGATAGGATTATTTTGTGTACAATACGCTCCTGGATTCATAAATAATGGAATAATAGCGATTGAAGTTTTCCTCCTGACGAGTAAATTTAGCCTCATATGGTACAGGTTCGCGGAGTGTTTTAGGGGAGCTGGCATTTTTTCACGAAGCAAAGTACAACACAACGGCGCGGGCGTTTACATAAATACATATTCGCCATGCATGCACACGTACATATATTTCTTATATGCAAATAAATCGCTACCCCCCGGAGATGCAGTGAAATTTTCGTTTAACCCTTTCAGGACGGCCGCCGTACATGTACGTTATGTACATGTACGGCGGCCGTTCTGAAAGGGTCAATATAATCGGAGTTTCGCGCGTTCAGTTCAATAAGACGCTTTTACCTTTTATTTGACGGATATCCATCTCCCCACACGCGCCCACTTTCCCCTTCGGACGTAGCGTCGCGGAGCGGATGAGCGACGATGGAAAGTCGCTACTACGGTTTACAGTTACTTCGTGAATGGTTTCATTGTAGTCAGACGATAGGAACCGAATACGAGGGCCGCGTGTATGTACCTCGCGATGACGCACGGCCATTCTCTACTCCGGCTGTCGGGCAACAAAGAACTGTCCATCCCGAGGAGAAAGAACGAGAGGCAAAGGAGGAACGGACGTTTATTAATAAAGAACGGAGAGAGTGGGAGCGAGAGACTCGCGTTTCGAGACGCGTAGAGTCCTCGAATCGTCCAGTCGTTATTCTCTCGCGGTTCGGTGGGTTGGGCAAACGTCGGAAAGCTGATGGGTTCGCCCCCCGTGTTAGCGCGGGTACACGTCGAGAAGCACGAATCCATACGACGCTTCACGCGCGGGAATCCCCGACCAACCGCTCACCCCTGAATTACCGCGCTGCCGGTAGCTGCGTTTACGCAAGGTTCGGCAGCGCGGTTAGACGTTTGCTCCCAGTCATTACCGGGCGTCTCGGTTAGTGGTGCGAATCACCTCTGCGGCGGCGGCGGGGGAGGGCGTCGCGGACGTGACGAGGGAGGAACAAAGAAATTCGAGCTCGCGCATCGGACGCGTCAAGAGTTTCCGCACGATGAATCGGCTGTATTTTTAATCAACGTCTATATGGTAGGGTTCGAAGTATGTATGTATGTACGGACTTTCTCTAGTACCTCGATGACGTCCTTGCGTGATGGTGAATGCTGCTCGCTGGATGTATCGATCATGGGTCATCGAAATGCTGATGAATGACGGTGGTTCGATTTCATGGAAGACGAACGCTTACCCGAAACGAAATGAAAGGAGAATGCAATTGATACGATGTCTAATGAGATGTGGAATAAGAATTTTCCAATTTTTTCGGGTGTTTCAGTTCGAAATAACTTGTTCCGAGCATCTTGTAAACCGAGAGAGATAATTGCTAGTGTTAACAAAATATGTGTTGAATCGAGGACATATTATGATCTTACAAATTGTTGAGAATACAGATTCTTGTTTGAAGAATATAGGTACATATTATATATATATACTTGGTTCAAGAATATTTTCGTTGGAACGAGAAATTCTTTCTGCGCGAAAAGAACAATTACTCGAGCCTGACAAATATTTTCTTGCATGAAGGAAAGTACGGCTTGATCTTGAAATGATATTATGTTTTTAATCGAAGAAAATATTTGTCTGGTACCAGCAATTATTTCTCTCGGTGTACGTAGGTATATGTGGATCTGATATAAAATTGGACATACTCGGGCGATTTTCCGGGGGTGAAAAATCCTCCGACGATTCCAGGTTTTCTAGAATTCTCTGAATATAATTTTAACGAAGCGTAATTTCTTCTTCGTACTCCCGAGATTCACTCGTAGGTGTAGACTGAGAGAAATAATTGTTAACGTCAACAAAATATTTCTTAAATCAAGAACATATGAGCTTACCAATTTTAAGATTACTGATTCTTTATCGAAGAATATATAATTACTCTTGATTTAGAAATACCATCGTAGGAAAAAACATTCTTTTCGCGTGCGCAAAAAAAAACAATTACGCGAGCCTATCAAATATTGTATTGCGTGAAGAAAATCATGGCTTCATCCTGAAATGATATCATGCTTTTGATTGAAGAAAATATTTGTTTGGCACCAGCAATTATTTCTCTCAGTGTAGCGCAAAAGTCACGTTGTCCCATAAATCAACCGGACCAAACGGTGGTCAGGTGGACATATGAAACCAGAAATAACGCCGGGTCGTCGTTATTCGTTGTGCAACGAGCCGCGATCGTGGAGGTGCATTATACTTACCCGCAGTTATCTCGCTGTTATTACTTCACTATACTGCTCGGTGGTCGAGCGCCGGTAGACGAGAGAGGCAGGGCGCACTATCTGCGTAGTGGAACCAATCGCTCATTGTCCGCATGGTAATGTATTCGGGTGTGTTACTAAACGCCACTTTGCTGCCCAGTTACCATTTGCTCCTTGCCACTGACCGCGAGCCGAAATAGCGGCGCGCGAGAGCCGCGAAATAAACGCGTCGATGATATGTACGCTTCGCATACATTTCACGGCTTCGAATGCGCGTGGTTCGCGAAGCACCTCGAGAATGGCGATGAATTCCGTTAATACCAGTCTCGCAGTCCCGATGAAATGTGTACCAGGCGCACGCTCTCCGTATAAGTACCGAGAGAAATAATTGTTGGTGCTAAAAAATATTTTCTTCAATCAAAAACTTGATATCATATGGGACTAAACTTACTCGCCAGGAAAGAAACTCGAATTACTATTATCTTATTATCTATGAGTTTTTGGCTCATAATGCTTTATTGAAAATTACATTTTTATCTACAATAAAGTCTTATGTCGATGTAAGTAAAACGTTCATAGATAATGAGACAATAGTGATTCGAGTTTCCTTCCTGGTGAGTAAGCTTAGCCTCATATGGAAGAATAATAAAAATTAATAATAAATATAATAGTAATAAATAATTCCTTAATAATAATTCCCTCATATAATTCCATTATCGATAAGCCATCCCCAGTCGAAATTTTAGACTTACTCTTTTATGCTTATAGGTATAGTATCCAGGCGAAAAAGTTTTATCTATTTTGTATATAATCCACATGTGGATTTGGTCGTATATATGGATTACATATGATTCCTATATTAACCATATACGAATCATACATGGATTATACAAACACTCAAAAATCCAAATATAGTCATTTTATGTTTAATATATAGGTAACAGAAATCATGTACTCGTATAATTCAGATATAACCAAATCCACATATGGACCATGTACAAATTATATAGAACTTTTCTGCTTGGGTAGGATGATTTTCCACCGTATTAAAACCCTATGTTGAGACTAAAATGATTTGTTAGTGAACATTTGACCAACTTTCGGTTCAAAATAGGAGCTTAAAAGCTGATAAGAACAATGTTAGTCCGAATGGAGTATTAAAACCGTCAAAGTAGGGGTACAATTTTGACTTAGGATGGTTTATTTCGTGCAAGAAAATATTTGACCGGCTTGAGTAATTATTATGTTTTTGCGCAGGAATAATTTCTCGCCCCAATGAATATATTCTTAAGTCAAGAATACGAGTATATAGGCATTCTTTGACCAAGAATCTGTCTTTTAAACAATTCGTAAGATCACATCTTCTTGGTTCAAGAAATACTGTTTTGGTACTAGCAATTATTTCTCTCGGTGTACGGGGTATATACGACGTATCTTACTTTCCCGGAGCGTCCAAATGGAATTGAAAAGTCGAACGGAAGCAGCGCGGCGGAAAGACGAATCGACGTAATTTCACGTCGCGCCTCCGCCGTTCGAAGCCCGGTGAAACGAATAGACTTCTGGAAGTCTGCGACGATTCCTGGGTCGTTTGCGTTCATCGCGGGTTCCTTCCGTCGCGAAAAAGAAGGAGCATCCAGCTTCGCACCCGTACGTGCGTTTATTCCTGTCCCGATAAGTTCCGAAGGAGTCGCGCGGCGCGTCAACCGCAGCTGTGTTCATCTCGACCGCTGCACAAATATTCGCAGGGGGTTGGCGGTCCTATATAAAATGCGCAGCGAGTCTTTCTGATGGGCTGTGGTCCGTGCGGTTTACTCGAAGGGGCGCGGAAAATGATAATATTTAATTAAAGAAACGGCCGGAGAGCAGCGCGTCTTTGGCGAGGTCTAAAAAGTAGTGTGCTGCGGTGATTGCGAGATACGAACGTTTTTTCCGTTTTCCTATTCACGAAATTGTCGATATTTCGGTGTTTCTTTGAGATTTCCTCGTTAAATCTGGGATTTTTTAAATCGGTGTGAAAAAATACGTGCACATCGAATTAGGGTGATCGAGAATTTGATTCCAGAGGTTTCGATTTTCGTGAAAAATTGAAAAAACTCGAAATCTCCGAAATCGACCGCTCGACCGTCCTATCTTATGTATTTTTTTCTCGCTGATTACGAAAAGAACGATTATTGAGCCGATATCCGAAAGGAAATATTAAGTATCGACGATTTTATGCTCGAAATATTTCGTTTCCTCAAAAAATCCTCGATATTCCTCGACGTTTCAGTGTTCCTTTGAGATTTGCTCAATATGTCAATGATTTTCGGAATCAATACGAAAAAATGCATGGAACAGGGTGATTGGGAATTCGATATAAGAAATTTTAATTTTTGCGAAAATCTATAACTCAAAAACTTTAGACTTTCGCGGCCATTGTCATTATAGTTGAGTATTACTACTCTTGGTTTCTGGGTGATAACCGCATCCAAAATTACTAGTTTGCCGACGTTTCGCAAACATTGCACTTTGCTTCATCAGGGCTGATGATTTTCTGATATTGAGTAGGTATCTTATATTGAAGAAATATCAAATAAATTAACTAATTAACTATAGAATGCCTATTTAATATTAAATTGTATGAAAAAAACAGCATATTAATCTCTTATATTTATAAATCGATAATTACAAGTATTAGTATACTTCAGTTACATTTTGGTGATCATTTTCCGCCTACATATTATTTTATATCTTTCATTAAAGGTAGTCAATCATCACGGCAATTTAACTGAAGGATCCTAATACTATATCTACCGATTTACCGAATTGCATCAAAACCGTTTCGTTAATTTTATAATCAATAGAACCTCCTTAAAATGAAATTTGCCCGGCAACCCCTCTGTGGCGTCGCACTCGTCGCGTCGATCGCGGCGGCGCTCCAGAAACTCGCGTATCGTCGCGGTGAGAAATGTCGGATCTCGCGCGGAAACGCCGCGACATTACTCCTCGGGGACGAGTCGGAGCGAGGTTTGTAAGGGGCGGCAAGCCCCTGGTGCGGTACAATTTTATTTGCATGAGGAACGACGTAAATAGGCGACGCTCGCGTATGCGCGAACAACACATATTTCACGGGCGTTATGAAAACGCCCCATTTGTAATTCAGCTTCAAGAAAAATGGCCGTGCAGTAGGTATAGGTACGCGTGAACCGCCCGTCTCGTGTGTCGTTGAAAAAATACATTTCAAGACCTCCGCGGCGCGCGCTCGTCGTTTATTCGCGCGCCATCGAATGTGCGTATGCGAAAAGGTACCTATTTCAGTTTCGATTTTCGGACGTAACACGGTTTTCGAGCCGCGTTGGAGGGTTTGATGGGTCGTCGAGCTTTTATGGGAACGAATGGCGCGGGAGATTATCCGCTCGTTGTGAGAGAAAGGTTTTTAAGGGCCGAGGGAATGCCGGCCCTATGCCGCTGTGAATGAATATGGGCGCGGCTATTTGGTAGTCGTTCTGTGCGTACAAACACCTGTTATACTTTAGTGAGCATGTGTGATTGCACACATGCATATTCGCAGCGACATCTGTTTGATGGATCGGTACTTTTCGTATAGGTAGGATTTCGTATAGCTCTTGCTTTACACGTGTACACTGAGACAAATAATTGCTGATGGCAAAAAAGTCTTTTCTTCAATTAAAAAACTGATGTAACTTCAGGTTCAGGCCATGATTTTCTCCGTGCAAGAAAATATTTGATAGGCTACCAAGTCCAACATTTACAAATGTGACTTGGTGTAGTTCTGCTCTAAGGCGACGATATATGCTCACTGAAGTATAGCAGTGTTCATACGTACGGAGCGAATAGATATGCTAGATACACACGTTACATTTTTGCTTCGGCCGATAGGAGGGATAAAATACGAAAAGGCCAATGGAGTTTTAATTGTATCTGATCGTTAGAATTGGAATTTATCGATATCGATAAATTTGCTTTCCGCGTTTCTGAGAGGATCTTCGTACACTTTGTGAATTAGCGCAACTTCCAGTGAAAGGTCGAAAATGAATGCCGAATTCTACACTTTCGCGAATATCGTATCTCGCGTGCAAGACTCTTCTCAAAGGACTCACAACGAGAGCGAAGCAATAGACGCATCTCTTGCCACGCCGAGACGAGATAGAAAGTGCTCTCTCGTAATTAAAATATTCGCGTTAACAGAAGTACGGGTAATAAGAATCTTAATTACTCACCCGCGAGATTCTGCACTTCGTCCGTCTCCTATTGAGGAATTTCTCTACGTTGCCACGATGCGCTTCGCACTCTGCTTGTTCCTATATAAATGAGCATACATACATGTAGGGGTGCGCGGGCCGAAAGTGCGGCGACATTTTTTATCGCAGGCTTATGGATAGTAAACTGACGAAAAAATTGATTTGAGACAATTAAACGTGTTTTTGAACAGTCGATAGATTTGCACATAGATTCGATTATTATAAAATGAACATCGTTTGGACGTATATAAATATTACTGATTTAATTGAATATTATTTGAATGAAATCTATTTTTATTCGAATCGAACAAATGTGCTCTCAGGACTATCAAAAGACACGTTTACTTCGATCAAGTAAATTTTTTTCTCAGTGACGTAGACAGCTATGTATATAGGTAGAAGATTTAATCGTATCAAATAAATATTGTGTAACGGTTAACGAATATTTACTTAGTTTACCGAAAATAGTTTATTAATAGTTAATAAATATAATTTCAAATGTTTCGTAAAGCGGCGAAATAAATATTTCATTAGGACAAGAATATACAGAGGGTGACATTTTGAAAACTTGCCACCCCAATATCTCAGAAAGTTACAGACTTTCTCTAAAAAAAAATACGTTTTCGGTAGTGGAGAGGGGGAACCAAAGTGACATGATCGGAGACACACCCCCTCCAACCCCCTTAGGAGTAGCCCCTCCAACTTTGTAATCTTAAATAGCAACCCCCCATGTGTGATACAGCGTTGGAAAGCTCTTTAAAAATGCTTTACAACAACACCAAATTTTGGTACCCTTCGATGAGTAGTTTTCGCGCAAATCGAGAAAGAAACTGCTAGAAGTCAGTTTTGTAAATTTATTTATTAAAGGTCAATTACGTTACAATAAATTTTCGAAATGATTTCCATCATCTTATCTTGCTTCCTACGATTTCTTCTTATGGGGACATCTGAAACCTGTTGTTTTTCAAACTCAACCAGCAAGCATTAACCAACTGAAGTAGAGAATTACGCAAGAATGTCGCAAAATTTCAAGAACAACGTATGGAAAAGTTCGAAAAATTAATGAAAATCATTTCGAAAATTTATTGTAACGTAATTAACCTTTAATAAATAAATTGACAAAACTTACTTCTAGTAGTTTTTTCTCGATTTGCGCGAAAACTATTCATCGAATGGTACCAAAATTTGGTATTGTTGTAAAGCATTTTGAAAGAGCTTTCCAACGTTATATCACACATGGGGGGTTGCTATTTAAGATTACAAAGTTGGGGGGGCTACTCCTAAGGGGGTTGGAGGGAGTGCATCTCCGATTATGCCATTTTGGTTCTCCCTCTCCACTGCCGAAACTGTGTTTTTTTTTAGAAAATCTCTGTAACTTTCTGAGATATTGGGGTGGCAAGTTTTCAAAATGTCACCCTGTATATATTAATTATTAAAATGTTTACTTCATTCAAACAGTTTCCTCGAAGGATTTAATTGCATCAAATAAATATCGTAACAGTCAACGAATATTTACTTGATCCAACAAAATGTTTATTTCGCCGTATTCGAATAAACATTTATTAACTACAAATAAATTGTTTCCTCGGTGTACACCGAGCGGACGAAGAGCGACCTCCCCCTTTCAACGCGCGAACAGCAGCGCCGTGCCGAGCGTGGAATTTTACTTACGTGGGAGAGAAACGCTTGGTGGAGATTGTAGAAATAGTTCACTGTCGCGGGACCAGTTGACTTTTTACCGCCATTTGAAGATCGCCGCTGCCGACTCCCGGGATTGCATCGCTCGCGGACCCGATTCCGTCGTTTCCCGTGCGGGAACTTCTCCGCGAGAACGGAACGAAGGAATGCGCTAATGGAGTAAAATTGCCGGCGCGCGGAGTCTCGTATATTGGTGCGGGGAGCCGCGCGTTCCGAGTCTTTCGGCTTCTCGCGAGAGGACAATCACTCCGATGGAGCCGACGAAGAAATTCTAGCTCGACCGATTCGAGGAAGCTCTCGTTGGGACATTTTTTCTCTTACAAATAGACGGTCATTGTTTGTATACCGAGAAAACAGTTTATTAATACATATAATAAACGTAATTTAAAATTCGATGAAATAAATATTTCGTTAAGACGAGAAAATATATATTATGTTAATTATATAAAAATTTTTATTTCATTCTAATGATTGCCTTGAAAGATTTAATTGTAGCAAATAAATATTGTAATGGTTAACGAATATTTATCTGGTTCAATAAAATGTTTATTTCGCTCTATTTAAAGAAACATTTATTAAATACAAATAAATTGTTTCTCGGTGTAAAGAGCGCTATTCTGGCTAGTCCGCACTGTGAAAAAAAAGTACCTAACAAAATAATTTTGTCAAGTAAATTGTTAACTTAAACAAATATTTGTTGGATTATCCAAATGTTTGGCTCAGGCATCAAAGTTTTCGTGAAATCGACCAAAGAATTTTGCAATTCCAAAAAAAACGTTTTGTTGGCTCGTATTCATTTAAAATATTTTGTTAGCCTAACCAAGAGTTCTTTCAGAGCGACGAAAGGCGCTGCAAACTTGACGTCGTGGAGTTCACCTAAGCTGCGCGAATGTATAATCCGGCATTCCACATTATACGCGGGTCAAATTTTGGTAAACGTGTTGCCGTTTGGCACGCGTGCCGGAAACGTTTTGGAATAGTTGGCGTTACGCCGCGCGTGGATGCGGTTTATCGCGAGGATGGATCCTGTAAGGGGTCCCGAATCTCTTTGTGTCCGAAATGTAGCGCAACCACGCAACTTTGCGGTCCTATCGCTCGTAAGATACATTGGCCTTTGTTGGTATATCGTGTAGAACGTTGTTTGGTAACTGGAACTAGGGGCGTCTCGGACATCGTGTGGCTTCGAATGGTCCGGTACGCTTTTGTCAATTCGCATACAAATGTGTATCTTTTGCGTTATCTATTGCGTCATCCTGCGCGATTTTTGGCGCAAGATAATTTTACATCACATGAGTCTAAACTAACTTACTCGCGAGGAAAGACACTTTAATCATTATTATCTCATTATTTATGAATTTTCGCCCTACATGGATATAAAACTTTGTTGTTGATAAAAATATTATCTTTAAAAAAGTATTAGGGTAAAAGTCCGAGAGATTCCCTGAGTTGAAGAACAAGTTCAAAATCGATTATCTTGAAATCAATTGCAGATATCGAAGAAAAGTTCAAATAAAAATGTTTATTTTTACTATTACAAAAAAAACTATGCATTTTTCATGTATCTCCACTGCGTTTCGAGAAAATCGCATTCGACGGTAAACGGAGACTGGGGCATCCATTCCACTTTTATCGTATACAAACCTGAGCTAAAAGCTCATAGATAATGATAATAGTGATTTCAGTTTTTTTCCTGCGGCGCGTAAGTTCACACTCATACTATATAATCTACACCAAGAGAAATAATTGCTAGTGTCAAGAAAATGTTTTTTTTGAATCAAGAACACATGATCTTACAAGTTTTTAAGAGTACAAATTCTTGATCGAAGAATATATATTTCTAATTCACAAGAATACCGCCGTGGGAACAAGAAATTCTTTTTGCGCAAAAAAACAGTTACTCGGGCTTATCCAATATTTTCTTGCACGAATAAAACCGTGGCTAGATCCTGAAATTATATCACGTTTTTGATTGAAGATATTATTTGGCGCTAGCAATTATTTTTCTCAGCGTAAGATTTTAATGGCTATTTGAAGTTTAAGAAAGTTATTACATAAACAATATTTAAGACAGCGATATGTTAAAGAGGTTCTAGAGATTTATCTCGAAACTAATAGGAAGAACGATGCGGAAGTCTGCTAATTGGTTGCCTTATCGGCAAGTTTGTTCTACAAAGCGGTCTTACATACGAGTACATTTAACGTACAAGTCGCGATTAAACTTCAGTACGTCGCGACGCTAGCGAGAGTGTAATCGAGCGAACGGGGGCGAAACTCGTAACTATATCTTCAGTTTAATGGAGGGAGTTTACGCGCTGGTGGAGCTCCATACCAGGTATGCAGCCCACGTTTTGTATTGAAAACGAGTTAGGCTACTTCGATGTACGTTAATGTTCCTTTGGAGAATGGCCCGTTATTGTCACCCGCATCGCGACAGGACCATGCGTTCAAGTCCGCGAAGTAAGATTCTACGAAGCAGCGTACTTTCGAACTGGAATTAGGAGGCATGAGTGGTGCATCGATTGAATTTAGACTTCGAGAGTAGAATTAAATTTGTTGCAATATTTGACGAGTTCCGATTTTTTGCCTCCTTCTAAGAAAATCATTTTTCCTGACTCTACAATTTCGTGCACCGAGAAAACAGTCCATTTGTAGTTAATAAATGTTTGTTTAAATTTGGCGAAATAAACATCTTGTTGAACCAAGTAAATATTTGTTAATTATTACGATATCTATTTATTTGGCATAATTAAATCCTCCGAGGCAACCCTTGGAATGAAATAAACATTTCGAGAATAAACACATAATATTCTTGTCCTAACGAAATATTTATTTCGCTGCTTAACGAAGTATTTAAAAATACATATAATAGCTAATAATAAACTGTTTTCTCGGTTAACCAAGTAAATATTCGTTAACTATTACGATATTTATTTGACACAATTTGATCCTCCGAGGCCACCATTCGAATGCAATAAACATTTTAATAATTAACATCTATACTTTTGTCCTCATGAAATATCTGAAATTACATTTATCAACTATTATTAAAGTTTATTTATCAATAAACCTGTTCTCGCTAAAGCAAGTAAATATTTGTTAACTATTACGATATTTATTCGGCGCAATTTGATCCTCCAAGGTAACCATTTGAATGAAATAAACATTTTAATATAATCAACATATTATATTCTTGTCCCAATCAAATATTTGAAGTTACATTTATTAACTATCAATAAACTGTTCTCGGTGTGGGAGTGCGAATTTAGTCGTGCGTCAAGATAACGCCAAGTAGGTCAATTCGACGGAACGTACGCTTGCAAAGTCAACATATACGTATCAGCCCGAGTTTCACCGAACTTTCCTCGGAAAACAAGCATCCTCTCGTTCTCGCGGCTAACGAGGCGGTTATTATTCTCGGTACGTTCGCGCCAGTTATGTTACGCCCGTCTACGTGGCCGCGCCGGGCGGTACGTAAGCCTGCCCTCTCGCCGCGCAGCGATTTCTAGCGCGATGCATCGGCTGCACCGCCGTTTTTGTCGCGCTCCGCTTTGTCGTCGAGCAATTAATTAACCGCGTAATTCGCACTTCTGCTCGCCGAGCTCCGTAGTCGCACGCGGGCACTCGCGCGCCGTTACTTTGTCGCCCCTCTCGCGGCGGCCTGCAGCGTGGCGGCGGAGAGTGCATCGACCGTGAAGCCCGCGCGAGGAGTAACGTACCGTTACGGCGCGGCCACCCCGTGTGCGCTCGTCCGTTCCCCGGACGGAGTGATTCGCAAAAGTGACCGCACTTTTGCGCGGGCACGAGTGGAGACGCGAAATTAATTGCGCGCATTAGTCGAGAGGGCGCTCGACACAGATTTTGCATTTGCGGCTGGTTCCGAGACGATTAATCGCGCCACGCGTTCGCTCGCGCGGCATTGAATCTTGGAAGCGGCTGAAATTGGAGCGCCTGATCGAGTTCAATGGAGTCGCGTGGACGAGCAGTCGATCCGTTGACGGGGGATCGCGGTGGTCGGGAGGGTATGAGCGCGAGTCCTCGTCGGTCGACTGTGGTTTGATAAGGACTTAGATAGATAAATATATGTAAATTGTACAGTAATTTTAGGGAGTATTAGTTCATCTGATAATAAATGCTAAACGTGTATTCACACAATACAAGCATAATTTCTTTTTAAATATAATGCTACAGTATATGCGGCGATTAATTTGAATCACATTTTAATGTAAATTGAACAATTTTTTTGAAGAAAAATTATTTTTCTAAATTCAGGCGACAAAGTAAACGTTGACTTTAGAACAATCAATTATCGCAGCTTGTATGAACGTCGTGACGACCATATAAGCCTATTTAGGTGGGATCGATGAGGACCCACCCACCCAGTTGGACAAATGTATACGTAATTTGTACAGTAAGGTTACGCGCTTAATGAGTAATCATTAAGCAAGCATATTTGTGACATTAACTGATTTTAAAATACAAATAAAATGCTAAACGTGTATTCGATATGAGCATAATTTTTCATAAATATATTGCTACGGCGATTAATTTGAATCACATAATAATGTAAATATAATGATTTATTTAAAATTAGTTGTTCTCACATTCATACGGTAAAACAAACGTAAACTTTAGAGTTATAAATTATTGTAGTTTTTATGAACGTCGCGACGATCACATAAGTCTTTCTGGGGAAGATATCGAGTGTTGGTTGGATAGTACAATACTACGAATTAGTAGAATTTTTCAAGTATTACGAGTATATTAGGAATCAAAACTTCTACAGGGTTTCGCGGCCATTATCAGTGTGGTCATAAGTATTACTAGGTATTCTTGGTTTCTGGACAGTAACCACACGTCTAAATTTATTTATTTATTTGCCGACGTTTTGCAAACATTGCCGTGTGCTTCATCAGGGTGGATGACCTTCTGAAATAATTAAATTTGGACGCGGTTATCTCCCAAAAATCAAGAGTAGTAATGCTCATAAAGGCACAGCTACACTGAGAAAAAAATCGTTCAGTTTAATTAAATTTCCAAGTTACGGACGGCCAATTAAAGGAATAGTTATTTAAGCAAATATTTAATTTAAGTAGTTAAGCGTTTAATTACCTCAATTAAATTTTAGTTACTCAAACTACATAGTCTTGAAGACAACTATATATTTAGTAAGCCGCCTGTGACCTCAAAATGTAGTCAAATCCAACAATTTTTTTCTTAGTGTATCGTGTTAGGAGTTTATTACTTTGTTTTAGTCGCTAGTTATACGAACTATCATTCGTTATTGAAATATATTCTTTTGAACTCAAAGAAAAATATAGTCAATGCCTCTTTGTGTCATATTTTACTCGTTTTTATAATATCACCAATTACGAACAAGACGACTAAAGTTTCTCGAGATATTTAAATTTGTAATCTTTCAGTTGTATTGCACTGGTAGAAAGGAAAGGATTAAACTTGACTGAAGCAAATTTCTCTGCGACGTCTCACCCTCTCTCATCGTCGAGTCCTTTCTTATCTTTCGACGATGAGGTAGTCTCGAGTATATATCCGAGTATAACACGCAATTCGTTACGCTGTGCAAGCTCTATTAATAATTCATACGCGAATCCTCGCCCCGTGCGGTCCTTTTGTACGACCTTTTCTTTAACCCTGTTCCACCCTGTCGAAGGGGACGTGCGCGAGGGTCCTCCAAGTTACATAACACCGCGGGTGAGCCCGCGCGTCGCGCGCCGCGGCCTCTCTTTGCAAGAAGTTCGGCCTCGCTGCTCCGCGGAGTGGATTTTCTTTGGAACTCACGGTTTTGCGGCAGAACTTGGCTTCTTATCGGCTCACGTCGATCGATTCGGCAGGACAGGAAGGAGATAAGGGTTGAAAGGAAGGATGTATGGAGCAAAAGAGATTCTGCGTGGAAACCGCACGTATTATTAAGATGAAATCCGACGTGTTCCATTGGATCGTCCGAGCGCGTCATTCGAAATGTGGACAAGTGTTTGTAAGTTCCTTTTATATTACGACGTCACGAATACCAAAAGTTTGTATACGTGACTTTACGTCTTTTTCGTACTGCAAAAGCCAAAAGGGCTTACAAAAAAATGTTGTCCTTGCAACTGGTAGAAATACGTTAAAAAGGTCCAAAAACTAAAGGCAAAAGGGCATACCTATAAGGATATGGCCTATATATTGAGAACAATAATTTGGTCAATTTAACCAAAATACTGAAGACGATGACTGAACCGTTTGGCTAATTATTGATTGGTTAAACTGACCATTTTTTGGTTAGAATAACTAAACGTTTGGTTGGAATAATTAAACATTTGGTTAGAATAATTAAACGTGTTTAACTAGGTGTGTTTCGTAATTTTTACCTAATTATTTTTGTCAGTGTACGCCCTTTTGCACAATCGAAAAATAAAAAAAAAACAATGTCAAAAGAGTATATAGACTAAATCTATACGCCCTTTTGCTTTTAAAAAATTCAGATTTTTTCTTTCACTTTACTTATTCGTACTCAGGCAAAATTTGGGCGAATACAATTTTTCTTATCCTACCCTTTTTAGCATTATAAATGCACTTTTTGGCGCACACGACCTTTTGACGCTATGGTAACGTGACATAAGTAGGTGCGTCTCGCGAGAAGATATCGATGCCTTTAAATGGATACCCCCTTTCCCGTGCTTTTTCCTCCACCGCGATTCGATCTCACCCTTCCTCTGCCACGCCCCCCTCCGTTAAACGAAGACTTTTCGAAGGAAAGGAAACGAACTTTGGAAAACCTCTCGCGGAAGTACATTCGTTCGTTCGAGTCGGGAGAGCCGCAGGGATCGAGGAAGCGAGGGTGCGGGTGAAATCGATCGCATAAATATCGACAAGGCTGAAAAACCGGATGACCAGTCAAGGTTGGCACCGCTCACGAAATTACCCAACCCGAACCGCGGTGAACCGTGGGCTGACGCGTTGCCGTATAATGAACGCGGTGAGTGACGTCGCACGCGTGCCGCATTATGCCGCATTCTTATTCGTAACCCGTAATCCGTTTGCCGGGATTGTTGGGAGATTACCGCGTCTGCGCGAAGGCCGTGCTTAATGGACTGCCACCGGTATCGGTGCCGATGCGTTACCGGGACGCATATCGTGCGCAAGACCACTTAACGCGTTCTTAATGGAAGAACTTTGGGCGTTTCCATTCGGCGGAAGAATAAGGTCGGATGTCGTCGCGTTCCTTGTTCTGATAGAAGATATTCGTCTCATTCGCGACTTCCGAAGAATTGCGATTCGGTTTAATCGGTACGGGGAATCGTTCGGGGTATTTTTATTCGGTTGCATCACATTGGCTTAAATATATGTAGGTATCTACACGCGGAGAAAAAGGATTAGTAAAAAATCATGGGAAAACCCATGAATTTTTACAGTTATCCCAGTAACAGGGCTCCTGGGGGTGAAACATTGAAGTTTTTAATAGACCACAACGTAATTTTTACAATTCGTAATCGTATACACATCCATTTTTACGGTAAAATTTAACAATCTTTCGTTAATGTGTCAAGTGTTTACGAGTTTATACTGTTATGAACTGTAAAAAGTACGCTGTGTCTATTAAAAAATTCAGTATTTCATCACGAGGAGCCCTGTTACTGGGATTCACTGTAAAAATTACTAATCCTTTTTCTCCATGTAATTATAATGATGTTGTCTTGGATTTTATTGCTTGTGCATTGAGACATTTTCCCGTGAAGTACTTTTCGAGGTATTTAAGAATTCCGATCGGAAAGGTATTCGGCGGTGAGACATTCGAAGCTCAACTACGGATTTTTGAAGTCGTTCTAAACGTAGGAAAGTTATTACGAACGCAGTTCACGAAGTGAGTTTGTTATATATAGCGAGGGGAGATGGAAGTTATGTAATTGCATCGAAAATCGGGATGGGCTATACCCAGTGAGATGATAATTAATCGTAATCATAATTAGCGAGCTGGAAGCTCTAGGTTGTTCGGGCAGTTGCAATCTGAATTGCATCTCTCGAAATTACTCGTGGGCGCTATCAATTAAATTAGCGAAGACGTCATATACGAATATCGATGTAGAGAGCAATGTTGGAGGCGGATGTATGTAAATCTCGTCAGTCTGCCTTCGATTAGGAGCTTTGGCGGCGTCATAATTTATCGTCGAAGGACGATCATGCATATCATTGACAAAAATATTGAATCAATTCGAAAAAAAAAATGATTCAACTCTACAGAACATTATGATCATCGGTTATGAAATAAATGTTTGATAGAGCGAAGTGACTCCGATGCAGTTAAAAGATACAAACTGGAATGGTCAATCGGAAGGAATGTTTAATTGAAAGAAATATCCAATCAGTTGAGAGGTTGGTAACCATTACCAGTTGACAATTTGCAAAGAATCAAAATCTCCAGAATCGATCGCTCGATCGTATGTTTTTTTTTCACGCTGATACCAAAAAGTACTGTTATTGCAAATCTGTTATCTTAAAGGAAGTGTAAAATATCTGCGATTTTATGAACGAAACATTGTTATTTCTGAAAAAATCATCAATGTCTTTGTGTTTCTTTAAGATTTATTTAATATATCTGTGATTTTTGGAATCAGTGTAAAAAATCGCATCGGATAGGATAGTCAAGAGGTTTCGATTTTCATCTCGGCATTTTATTTTTCCAAAAATCGAAATCTCTGGAATCGATCACCCGACCATCCTATCCTATATATTTTCGTGCTGATTACGAAATCATGATTATTACGCTTCTATCTTATAAAGGGACTATAAGTTATTTTTGATTTTACGACTGGAAAATTTCTCTTTCCTCAGAAAATCATCGATATCTCGATATTTCTTTGAATTTTCCTCAGTATATCCACAATTTTCCAAATCGGTTCAAAAAACACATCATATAGCGTTGCCAAGAGATCGATTCGAGAGATTTCAATTTTTTGCGAGAATGTTTGAAGGTTAAAAATCGATGATCACGCGAGAGATTAACACTCGCCAATTTTTAGCTACGAATTTTCCTTCGGTCGCAAATACCTAAGTCGCATTAGGCGTATTCTCGAACTCTCAGCTTGCCTTCGTCAGAAAGTCAGTTTCGCCGCGCGAAGAGAATTATCTCGCACTCTCCTCCGCAGTCGATGTATCATCTCCGGCATCGAAGCCGAGGAATACCTAAGTGGGATACCCCTTTCGGCCGTTCGATACTGTCCGCGGGGGGTGGGGCGAATCCCCAAGGATCGAATGGATCTCCATCAGCGTAATCCCGAAAGACGTATAAACAGCTGGGCGCCTCCGAAGTAAGCGTACAGTCCGTTAAATCCCGATGTACGTTTGTACCATCTACGAAAGAGACGCTACGCCCACCGCGGTAGTCGGCGATGGAGCGGGACAGAAACGACCCCGGGACTCTCTAATTTAGTAGTTTACCAATAGGGAGAGCTTCCGGATTGGCGCGTCTCCGTACGTTCGGTCGCGGGCGAAACTTTGCTCCTCGAACGTAAGGATCGATCGGCGCCCAAAACTTCGGGCCATCGAGGTAGGGGCTCTCTCGGCGTTATTTCTTTTCAGGGAGGAGGGCGAGTTCCTTTCCCGATTTGTCGGCCTTTCGTTATTTCTTCGACCGGGGGGGGTCGATCCGATGATTAGATGTTGAGCTTTTCCTGGGCCGTTGATTAAGGAAATTCGGTCGAGAGGTTTGACATCGGACAACCATGATAATAAGAATAGAGCGGAAGTGAAAGTACACTGAAGGAAGAGTTTATTATTTTGTAGTTGGTAAATGTAAATATATTTGATTACGGCGAAAGGAATGCTTCATTGGTCCAAGTAAATCTATGTTAATTCGGTCTTTAACCTTTAGAGCCCGGGGAATTTTCAGTTAAAATCGACTTTTTTTAAACGTAAAATTTATAGGTAAAATCAATAAATTTCCTATTTGGAGGCCCCGACCTAACTGCTGGGCGATATATCGACCACCCCGGACGCAGGGCAAAATCGACTTTGGATCCAATGGAAAAAATTTGGCAGGAAAGATTATCGCTCAAAACTTGTTACTCGGGGGTTTTTTGGGTCGCCCATTACGATGCTAATATCCAAATCGGTCTATTCTCAAATCCAAGATGGCGAATGCAATATGGCGGATGATGAATTCCAGAAATGTTTAGAATTTCAAGATTACGGCCCGAAACTTGTTACTCGTGGGTTTTTTGGGTCACTCATTACGATAGATACTGATGTCCAAATCGAACTATTTTCAAATCCAAGTTGGCGAATGCAATATGGCGGATGACGAATTCCAGACATTTTTAGAATTTGAAGGTTATGGCCCGAAATTTGTTACTCGGGGGTTTTTTGGGTCACTTATTACGATGCTGAATCGGTTTATTCTCAAATCCAAGATGGCGGATCCAATATCTGCCATATTGGATCCGCCATCTTGGATTTGAGAATAGACCGATTTGGATATCAGTATCGTAATGACCGACTCAAAAAACCCCCGAGTAACAAGTTTCGGGCCATAGTCTTCAAATTTTGATAAATATCTGGAATTCATCATCCACTGGTCGATATATCGACCACCCCGGGCTCTAAAGGTTAAATAGAAAAAATATTCATATTTTTAAATTCAATTTCTAATCTGTATACATCTCTCTACAACATCGTGACGTCATCGAAACGCCAGAGAGACGTACTTATGCTAAGTAACGAGTGCGAGAGAGATAGACTAGTATCAGCACGATGACGTAGCTGCATTTCAAGATGTCGTTTTTCAGCTCCGATAAGGCCGAAAATGAAAAATGGAAAAGCACGGGGTAAATAATTTGACTCGCACTTTTCGAATCTGCGATAAAAAGAATTACTTAAAGACGGATAAATATTAAAACGATATTCAATGCCGAGAGTTGACCACATAAACATTGACATCATACTCGAGCTCGAGTGGCAAGAGCACCTCGAGCATTCGTATTGATGCCAAAAGTTGGGTACATAAATATTGGGATAATACTGAACGACTTAAGTAGGGAGAGGGAGGTGTTGTTGGTCCGGGTCAGAGAGGGACGAGAGGTCCTACGAGTGCACTTCTACGTCAATCTCTTAAATTAGTGCTCACATCTCCTTAATATTCATTGAACTCAGTGTGGCATAAATATTCACTTTTATACTGTTGAAAGATTGCATTGTTCTTTAGCAATCGATTAGATACGAACTGTGAAAGACTAAATAGCTAACGAATAGTTTTACACGTACTACAGTAGACTACCGATAATCCGGCACGTTCGGGACTCGGCCGGTGCCGGATTACCGAAAATACCGGATTATCAGGAGATGTGTTCCGCGATTATTAAATGATAAGTCGTAGAATGAATGCAGCTGCAATATGATGTTTGACAGCAAGCGTTGTTTACCAGAAATGCTGAGATAATCATTTAAACTCGAATACAAACCAAAACATACCTTTATTCCTGCATTTTGAATAACATAACAATGAAATGTCTTAACAACAAATTAAACCAGTGAAATGTGTTACAAATTTACACGTATGTACATAATATGTACTGATGAGACATTTATTTTAAAAAATCTCTAATGTCTTTTTGTTTTGTAGATTCAGCTCTCTTTTTAAAAAAGTTATTTCTTAGAATATGCAAATTAATGAGTTCTGCACAATTATAACGTGAGTTTGTTCCAGCAAATGTTATGAATTTATTTAATGCATCTGCCGCTTCCCCCCAACTGATTTGTTTCTTCTCTTCTTTTTCCGCCTGCCGATACCGTTCGGAAGCGCGATCGTTTGAAAATCGATACTGGTGCCGGACCATCGGGCATTCCGAACCGTTGGATGCCGGACTATTGGAAGTCTACTGTAGTTTTATACTTGCTACATGCTTAAAATCGAATTACTATAATAAAATTGCTCCTTCATTCAAACAGAAATAGAGTAATAGCTGACGAATATTTACTCGGCCCAAAGAGTTACCAATTTCCAACAAAGCTAAAAGACGTACCTTAACTATAAATTAACTGTTTTCTCAGTATATAATGGCTGGTCGAAAACGTTTCGAGATCGATAGCACCGAATGCACTCGAGCGCAAGAGCAGTCGCAAGTGGATCGGTAAGTGGCGGAGCAAGCGTGGGCGATAAGTGGCTATAGATGTACTTTCTGACGCTTCGTCATTTTTTCTCTCCTTTCGCTATATAAACGTATCGTTGACACGCGAGGCGATCTTCGAAACGTTCGCAACGCAAAGTGCAAGGCTCGTGTGTAAGATGAACGTTGTGGCGGCCTCGCTCAAACGTATCCGGTTTCTCAGGAATGGTGCGGTACACGGGACGCGAACGTGTGGCTAATACACTCGTTGGAGATGAAAGTGAGCTCGGCTCGTTCGTGTAAGCACCTATGTATACGCGAGGTAAAAGGATGCGCCGATTCCTCTACGCTCGCCGTCGTCTCCGCTTCGAACGGTGACTTCTCTTGGAGAATGTTACATGGCGCGGTCCTTGCGGATTGAGACGTGGGTATTTCTATAGCTTATACATAGTTTTTTAAAAAACGGTCGCGAGGGATTACCAAGTTTCTTAATTCATGGATCGATGCGAGATTAGTGGTTGGTATTCCGTAGTTCTTTGGTTATGTACGTACGAATCGAGATTAAAGTCTAGGGTTGAATGATGTATACTATTCAAGTCCAAAGTAAAGTGTAGGTACTCAGGTGGAAAAACGTATCTTTCGTTTTTTTGCAATATTTTTCAGTAAAAGGAAAATAATAATCACGTTATGTCATGAAATAACTGAAATTATTCAAGACACGTTTTTACAAGTTGTGAATATTTCAAACGTCATAATTTTGCGAAAATAGTATCTTTATATTTAAAACTTTCGTTTGATAGCGTGTATCCTTGATTTAATTTATAAACATTAAAACTGAACCTATGTGAAATTCTTTTGAAGCAATTAAAAGTCAACAAAAGTTAAATCCACACGAAAAAAATAAATCGTAGCATTTACAAAGTTCGTGATAAATTTTGAGATAAGGCCAATTTATTATTACAACTACAATTTTAGTAAAAATTACAGCAACGGTTGCAGCTTCTACAAGTTTTACTATAATTTTTTACTAAAATTGCAGTACACGTAATAATAGATTGGCCTTGTCCTGAAATTTACGACAAACTTTGTAGGAAAAAAATGTTTCGATTTAATTTTTCCGTACAATATATCAAAAAGCATTAGTACTGTACCTACTGTATTAATAATCGAACGCTTTCACAAAAAACACCTTGCTGTACTAAAAGCTCATAAAATAAGAAAAGCTAAGACAGAAGTAATAACATTATTGAACTTATATCATCAAACTATAAAGACCAATCATTAAAAGCAAGCACTTAAAATAGATGTAGTAAGTGATTGCTTTGTTATACTTAAGACATAGTTTATTGGTATATAACTTTCAATTAAAACAGTTTTGGTGAGTTTGGTGAACCGGCCATATACTTTTTTTAACATTGAAACGTGAAAAATGAAAACTCTCATAAGAAACAATATAAAAATATCTACTAAGAATTTAGAGTAGTTATTTCTCCGAACATTTTCAGTAAAATCATCTCCATTTTAGCTAGACACTGTTGATGTATTTAAATGTTACATTAAAATTTCAGATACATGGTAACATTTTTCATTGTACGTGATTTAATCTTAATTTATCGTCGGAGCATCGTCGCGCTGAGTGAAAGTCCCTCGAAGACGCGCCCGTGAGAAGCTGCAAGCTCCGAGTCGAGCCGGAATCAATTTCACGTGGCAGCGGTGCAATTTTTCTCTCCACAAATCAATATAGTCTCGGTCATGGAAATCCGTACACATATACCTGCACATCCTCCGCTCTCGGATGCGCGTCTTCGCATCGAACCGTAACCGCGCATTCGTCTCGTCTTTCCCCCGTATTTGATCTCGGCGAAGGAGTGCAGCTGCAGCCGTCGCCCCGTACCTAAGCGGATACGTCGATACCGCGGTGCACTCCAACGGCGTTCCGTCATCTCGCGATCGAAATCGATGACTCCGTCCCACCGACAAACCGATTGGATTCGCCTCGGAGAACGTTACGAGCGCCTCGCGTGCGACGGAACAAATAGAGACGTTTACACCGAACACTTTTGGAAGCGAAATGCTGTTACTGCGCGCGAATAGCGCGGCGCCCGTTTCTCGCTCCGTGCTCGTATTGGAATTACGTACTCGCACCGCTGCCGCGTGCACTCGGCGGCGCGTGTTGTATATATATACATAGGTATATCGCGCGAGATTATAGCTACGGCGGCGGAGGGAATCGGTAAATCGTCCGTGGGTTTCATTTAGATGGGAGCGCTCCATTAAGGAGATAGAGCGGCGTAATAAAGGGTCGGGATAACAATTTTATAACGGCCTCTCGTTAACGGCACGTCCCAGCGATGGGGGTGGTGCCGTCGTCGTTGGTCGCCTGCAGATTTAGGTACGAATTGCGGTAAATTTCAGTGGTATTTTCCTCGCGTTTTTACGGCGCGACGCCAATTCGTCCGCGGGATCGTTATACGTCGGTGTTGTTTCTCCTGCGCTATAAGGGATGCTGCGTACGTATTGACGGGGTTCTCGAGGGCCGGACGCGTACTGATAAGGGAATGACTCTCCTGGGGGGTTTTCTTTAGAGCGAATCGTTATTGCGTTCGTGAGTTATTAAAAAATCTCATTTGAACATTATTCATCGGTAGTACGAAGCTACGAAGTGATTTATTGAGAGCCTCGGAAATATTTCTGATATGAGGAACGATCACTACAATGATCTTAATCGTACAGCAGAGATTTTTTCTATGTACACTTAGAATAAAAAATGGCTTATACAATTAAATCGATAAAAATTGGTTGGGTAAAAGTGAGACAAATACCTCAGTAACTTTGAATGCGATTATCTCGAAACGCAGTGGAGAAATATGAAAATTGTAAAGAAACTTTTTTATAGTAAAAATATAGATAAACATTTTTTATTCAAACCTTTTTTCGATACCTGCAATCGATGTCGAGATAATCGATTTTGAACTCGCTTTTCAACCGGAGTATCTGTCCTACTTTCACCCCATATTCAATTAAACCGGTGTTTACGGGCGAGAGAGAGAGAGGGAGAGAGAGAGAGAGAGAGAGAGAGAGAGAGAGAGAGAGAGAGAGAGAGAGAGAGAGAGAGAGAGAGAGAGAGAGAGAGAGAGAGAGAGAGAGAGAGAGAGAGAGAGAGAGAGAGAGAGAGAGAGAGAGAGAGAGAGAGAGAGAGAGAGAGAGAGAGAGAGAGAGAGAGAGAGAGAGAGAGAGAGAGAGAGAGAGAGAGAGAGAGAGAGAGAGAGAGAGAGAGAGAGAGAGAGAGAGAGAGAGAGAGAGAGAGAGAGAGAGAGAGAGAGAGAGAGAGAGAGAGAGAGAGAGAGAGAGAGAGAGAGAGAGAGAGAGAGAGAGAGAGAGAGAGAGAGAGAGAGAGAGAGAGAGAGAGAGAGAGAGAGAGAGAGAATGCAGAATCAGTTGTGTCAGCTAATAAGTTTGGTTATAAAGCCGGGTCTTTTCACTGCGCGAAACTGTCGCGAAACTGTTTCGCGAAAAAGAGAGAATGAGTGAGAAGAGGGAGCACGAGAAAAAGAGGGGACATGACTCGCGCAACAGTTTCGCGTAGAATTTCGCGCAGTGAAGACCCGGCTTAACGATTAACGGCTAATTCAAGGAAACAGGTTGTAGTACATTCAAGTCAATTATTAGTTCAAATAACTTGATTTGCATTCCTCCCCCCTGTAACCGCCAATTTAGTCAGACCAACTACATTTTTTTCTTAGTGTACATTCGTAAATTTGAGATGCCTCATGCAATGAGAAAAAGAATATTGTTCGATTTAACTAAATTTTGAGGTTATGGGTGGCCAACGAAATAATAGTTATGCCGACAAATACGTAATTGAAGTAACTATAATAGAATTTAGAGTTAAAGTAACTAAATACTTCGCTGCTCCAACTAAACTTTTTTCAAATAACTGTATATTTAGTTGGCCGCCCGTACATTGAGAAAAATAACTTGGTCAATTTAACCAAAATCTTGGAGACCTTAACCAAATCGTTTGGTGAAATATGGAACCTCCATCTGTGTTTGGTTAGATTAACTATTTTCTAATTACAATAACTAGATATGTAGTTAGAATAATTAAATATTTGGTTCAACTCTTACTAGTATTTTTTCATTGGTATAACTAAATACGTTTTACCAGATGCATTTGGTCATTTTAACCGATTTATTTTTCTCAGCGTAACTTCGAAATTTAGTCAAATCAAACGATTCTCTTTCTCAATGCGTGACATTTTTTTAACGGCTACACATCCTTCCTCTCCTCTCGCGTCCGCGAGTATGCAGGAGCGATCGGCAGTGCTCTCCATCTTGGACCACCGATCGCAGGCCTGCCGAGCGATCTCGCGCGCGCGAGAGAGAGAGAAAATAAGAGAGAGGGGGTATCGGACGAAGATTCGACCTCCCGAAAGTCAGTCGAGGCCAATCCACCTCCGTACGGCGCGAGAGTTTCTCGCGTACTGGCTCGCAGGGTGGAAAGCTGCCGGGGGTGGGGGCAGAGGATACCACGAGGAAGAGTGGAGCATAGGGGGGGAAAAGAGGGGACCGCTTCGCGGTATGAGGTTTGCACGCCGCTCCAACGGCTCGTCAGTATCGTGCCGCGACTCCTTCACGCCGTGTCCTCCACCGCCACCCTCTGTACATTCCGCGAGCGCACGAGTTCGCTGATACACGTACACGCGCGCGCGCGCGCACACGCACACACGAGACATCGTCCGATCATGCGTCGGTAAATCCGTGAGTAACGCGCGGTCACGAGGGTTGAATTGATATACATACACGCGGAAGAGCGATTGTTCAGTGGAAGAGAGGGAGAACCGGAAGGTACTGCGAGTAAATAAGTTGTGCTACCCTGTGCGAGAGTCTTTGCCGCCTTCGAGCCCTTCGTCGCGAAGAAAGTGCTGCGTTTCTCCCACGTGGTACGTAATGCCGATGATTTTGTTAGAAGATATGTATTTAGTATTTAGGGGTGTGATCGCACGATTCGATGGCTCGCATTTGGGGGGTAAGTCGAGGTCGATTGTCGTGCGCAAATGTGATGATAACGGGGTGTAAAAATTCCATAGGGTTGATTGAGCACGATTAAAGATGAGACGGAAGTAAGAATCGGGCAATTTTTCACCCTTGGTATTAAGCACGAATCTCTCTTCATCGCCACGCGGAAACATTTCCACCCCGGAACGAGCCGAGAGGGACTGACAGTTCCGAGCACCCCACATCCCCCGACGTTTCGCACGCGTGCGAAGTTAACCCTTCGGGGTGAGAGTTACCTACGGGTTTAGATAGGGATTGTGCTAAAATTTGCACGTTTTCTTTAACATTTACGTCTTCCCGTGCGGCGAATGTATCGAGCGTCCCGGATTATCTTTTTCACCCCCACACTGAGAGAAATGCTTTGGTCCCACAGCAATTAGTGTAGCTCTGACAGCTATAGCTACTTTAAAGTTTCAGTGAGAGAAAAATTTGGTTGGAAGATTTAATTGGTTTGAATTAGTCGAAATAATAATATATTCATTTGAATTAAGGAAATTGTATTTAATTCGATACTCGTTTATTCACAGCAAGTATAAGTATAATCGATGTTAGTAAATGTTAATTGTACTAAAAAAATACTTAATTGTTTCAACTGCACAAAAATAATGATATCGGTGGACTAAATATGTAAAATTGTATATTAGCAACTAAATATCTACTTACAGTGGTTAAGAATATATTAGTTGAGAATGAATGGGTATTGGACTGAATACGATTATATAAATTAAGCAAATATTTCATTGTTTGAAATAATTCAAATCAGCTAAATCGATTCGATCAATTTTTTTTCTCAGTGTAAGTGACGAGTTAATTAGACAGTATAGGTAATATATAGCAATACACCAAATGCAGGCTTCACAGTATGCTCTCTGCTCCTCTTTATTCCCCTATATTTTTAAGTTTCCTCATTTTCACCCTAAACCTCACGATTCTCCCCATTTTCCCTTATAATTCAATATTTTTCCTCTAAAACCACTTATCATTCAACTGCTCAGTTGAGTTTGTCTTTTCATCGTATCTGATTACGTAAATAGGGTGAAAATGGTCAATTTTTTTTTTATTAAAATGAAACCCTACCTTATGTATCCGCATCAATAATATGTTTAAAATATAATAACCTGGTTGAACTAATGCTTCTTATCGGAAACCAGATTTGAGAAATTGTTCCGTATCCTTAAATTAGATTTTGATGCTCAACTTTAAGTTGCATAATATAATATATAGATTTTTGAGTTGCAAAAATATCCTTCATTTACGTAATAAGTATTGATGTGTCGTTGTACGCCTTAAAAATTGTTATATTTTTAAATCACTGCACGTTTCTAATTTCTAGAAGGCTTCCTTTTTTTAATCAAAATTATCCCCGTTTAAAAAAATAAAAATGTCTTCTATTTCTCCTAAAGTTAAATAAATAGGAGCTGTGAAGTTTGCAAATGTGACAAGAGCAATACGCATTGTTGAAATGGTTACATGTATAATTGAAATAGCTATTTATTATGTGCCTAGAGTTTCGAAAATTCATCTGAACGAATAATATTGACTTTAAAAGACCACGGCTAATACTGAATTTATTGATTACCTTATTTCCTATAGTCGCTCAGTTTGTAAAAATATCATTACAGGTCAAATAATCAATAAACCAAACAGTGGCCGTGATCTTTTTAAAGTCGAAATTTTTCGTTCAAATAAACGTTCAAAACTTCAGGCACATTATTCATTCTGGCAAAACAGAAATAAGTATTACCAAGGCAAACAGAAACGCATTCTTATGTTAATAAATTACTAGCATCGCCGTACAAGCTACGAAATTTCTCTCAGCGCAAGTTTCCTCACTTTCACCCAATTTCGTCGCATCGCCAGACGACCGTCCAGATACGCGAAAATTGGAGCGATTTTTACCGGGATTTCGACGTGCCTCAAATTCGAGCCGGGGGGATCGGATGAGAAAGAGGGCACCGATCACTAGGGGTCGAGGGGTGAGTGCCATACTCGACTCCCGTGACGCTTCGTGTCGAGCCGGTTAAGCGCCTATCTCGTTCGGGGTTCTCGCGGGCGCTTTGATCACGTTTCCACCCCCCGCGCGGGCCGGAACGGAATAACTGCCGGGAGAGGGTACCGAGAGGTCGAGTGCCGCGCGCGCACGCGGAGCAAGACACTCGGGTGCAGGGGTCTCGCGTGCCAAGTACGCACCCTAAATAAAGCGCGTACAGCGGCTGCGATAACGCCGTACCGCTCGCACCGTCGCGGCTGCACGACGTAGGGGTGGGTTTCGCAGAGCCGAGCGCGTTACCGGGTTGTGCCTTCCAGGGAGAGAACGCCGGTTGTTTGCTACGAACAATTTACCCCGTTACACGGCTCTTTTTCTCGCGGTAAAACACACTAATTCACGGGAGGGTGGAGAAGTCCGACGGCGGACTTTTGGCGTTGGATTATATATGAAACGGGGGCGACCGTGGAACAGAGACGGAGACGGAGAAATCGTCGACCGAGCTGGAGGAAATAGCGCAGTCGACCGCACGATAAACAAGTCCGCGGAGCGGAGAATGTATTCGGCGGGAACGGCGGGAGTTACCGTCGCGGTAATAGTCGGCATGTAATACGCCGGGGAAATGGTAAAACGAAAGAGGGAAAACGATATACACGCGGGAGTCTGGTACTCGTAGGGTGCTTTAATTATGTAGCTACGTTGTTCGTTTGGAAGTTGATTGCGCGAGCTCGTTTGCGGGTCTTTCGGCAGCTGCTGCAGCGGAGCTTCGTTTACGGCGATGGTCGTGCGGTGTGCAGTGGTACATCGATGGGAAAAATTGCGCGCGGAATCCGGCGCGTTTAGGGCGCGTTGTTTGTGCTGCTGCTCTTGGTGTGGCGGATTCTTTCGCTGGTGACTTTCTTTAAATGTCACTTTTAAATATACCGGCCAATGAACAATTAGGTATCATGTTCGAGCTATATTAGCTACGGCGGAGTTTGCTCTGGTTAATGGAATTGTGAGAATTCGGGTTTAAGATTATTTTCTTTTATTGCAGATTCGAAACATTAGGACAAAATTACTCATCTCGTATTTTTTCTTCATGTTCCGCCTTATCTAAGCTAAAAAATGATATTTTGAAATACAGCTACGTCATTGTGCTGTTAGTCTATCTCTCTCGCACTCGTTACTCAGCATAAGTGCATCTCTCTGGCGTTTTGATGACGTCACAGTTCTCTAGAAAGAAACGTACTTATAACTCAGCGAAGAATTATTTTTTCCTCACTCATGCCCATTTCGAGGCCTTTTCCAGCCTATTTTTAGACCGTAATATGGCGTTTTTCCCGCGTGACACCGAGCGGGAGTCCGCAGGCTGTCAAAAGTACTTTACTCAGACTGGCGCGATTGCTTAGTCCAAAGTGGGTCCTTTTTTCAAACTGATGAACGCAACGTGAAATGAGCCGTGTATCTGTTTTGTTTTGAGAAATGGGCATTCGTGCGAAAAAATAGTATATGTCATACGCGGCTAAAACCCTCGGATTTTTAAGACTGTGTTTAGATCGTAGTACGAGGCATGGTGGAGAGACAACCCCCTTACCATGCCTCGTGCTACGACCTAATTAAACAGTCTGAAAAAACCTCGGATTTCCACTTAATGACATAAGATACTATTTCGAACCGTTTCTCTTTCATTTGTTATTGAATATATATACGGATTACAAATTAAATTTGAAAATATGGGTTTTTTTTATGTTAAGACAGAATTAATTGATCATTGGTCGGTATGTTTAAAAATAACTTTTTAAAAAGTCATTAGCGACAGAATTCATGACGTCGGGGACGGAGTATTTTATACGCGAACAACTCGATGGCCTGTTAGGCGTGTTCGATTACAGTTTGATTTTGCGGAGGGATGATGGGATGGGGCGCTTTAATTATGCAGCTGCATTGTTGGTTGCATGGCTAAATGCGCTCCTGTTTATAGACGACTCGATAGTTGTTATAATACAGACTCGATGACAATGGACATCGATTATAATGACTTTCGAGGGACCGAGCAAATGGGGTCGTTTATAACTGATAGTTGTTGCAACTGGTAATGTTGTACTTATTTTAGAGAACCCTATATTTGGTAGACAATTGCATACTATATGAGGCTAAACTTACTTGCCAGGGAGAAAACTCGAATTGCTATTATTTCATTATTTATGGGTTTTCGTCCTGTATCGATGTAAGTCTTTATTGTAGATAAAATTGTAATTAAAAAAAAAGTATTATACAAGTATTAGTCAAAAGCTCATAGATAATTAACGAGATACATAATAGTGATCCGAATTTCTTTCCTGGTGAGTAAGTTTAGCCTCGTGTGATAAAAAGGTGTGGCTTTTTAAGTAAACAATATAGAACATTGGATAAAAAAAACCTTATTATGAAAATAGAAAAATAAGAAGTAGATTATTTATGTACCTACACTACAGTTATATGTGAACTTTATTTTTTTTTAAATGTGAGAGAAATGAATAAAAGTACACCAGGACTGTGTCCTGTCGCAAAACGCATTGTCAAGAATGAACAATATCATTTCTCGAAGAGTGGAGGCGAGTTGTATGTGAAAGACATGTAATGCACTATTCCTACACACACACGAATATTTTCTACATGTAAGTGTCTCATGGTGAGAAAGCATACAGTTAATTGTTATATCCGGATCAATTTTATAATAAACCAACGAAAAGACATCGCTAAAACCGATCTGTCGTTTTAAGCGAATTCTTTGTATACGTGCTCATATACAGGGTGTTCATTTTAAAACTTACCACCCACGTTATCTGCGTAAAGAGACATATTTCTGAAAATCGCCGAGACACGTCAACAAAATTATTGAGAGGGAACATTTTTTATAAAAATTCGAGGCCCCCCCCCTCAACCACCTGACTCCGGGGGCGGTAACCCCAATATTCTTAAATGGAACAGGGGGTCGAGTGATACCTCATTTTAAAGGGCTTTTAATTGTGTACATTTTGACGTCCTACTTTTCAAATTTGACGTTAAAATGAGGTATCACTCGACCCCCTGTTCCATTTAAGAATATTGGGGTTACCGCCCCCGGAGTCAGGTGGTTGAGGGGGGGGGGCGTCGAATTTTTATAAAAAATGTTCCCCCTCAATAATTTTGTTGACGTGTCTCGGCGATTTTCAGAAATATGTCTCTTTATGCAGATAACGTGGGTGGTAAGTTTTAAAATGAACACCGTGTAGAATTCCACCAGAATCTTCAGATTTCGTCTTTAAATCCAATAGGTCGAAATAGTCAGTGTCGGTATAAATGACTCTTCCAATGTAATTTCATTTTGCGACGAAGAGATGATCTGGTCACGCTGCCATCGTTGTGGAACGGGTTGGTGTTGACTTTTGAATAAATATCACGCAAATCTTTTTATCACGTTTTCGAGGAGACACTAAAATCACTCGCCTGTGTAAATACACAGCCATTCAGCGTGTTATTCCCCTCGTTTTCAATGGTAAGCTGCGTTGTACCGGCGAATCGCGGTATGTTTACAACCGTAACAAATATGGAAATCTCGAGCGAGCATTTACGAGAGTCGACTCGTAATAAAATTCCCATTCCCTCCGTCGAAACACTGGTTTAAGCATCTCTGAACGGGCGAAGGGGTGCGAATAACTGGATGATCGTAAAACGAGCGATTGATCTCGAGTTTTATGCGGATAAGGGAGGCGCGCGGGTGGGGGATGTCGTCCTTTCGACGGCGTGCGGAGAGGCCGCGCGAGAGGACCGCATCGTTAATGTCTTGCGATGTGTTTTCCGCGTCCGATGGACTGGAAAATGGTAGACACATTTCCGAAAGCGAGAAATCCCTTAACCGAAAAAGAAAGGATCATTTGCCTTAACTGAATTTTGCAAACCATAATTTCTCGGGAGGCCAACTAAATACCACACGAGGCTAAGCTTACTCGCCAGAAAAGTAAATTCAATCCCTATTATCTCATTATCTATGAGCTACTGGCTTATATTTGTATCACACTTTTTTGAAGATTACATATATTTTTATCTACAATAAAGTCTTATATAGATATAGGCTAAAAGTTCATAGATAATGAGATAATAGTGATTGAAGTTTTTTTTCCTGGCGAGTAAGTTTAGCCTCATATGGTATATAGTTACCTCAACAAAAATATGTAGTTAAAGCAAATAAAATTTAGTTGAAGATAACGAAATACTGAGCTGCTTCAACTGAATATTTGCTCAAATAACCATATGTTTAATTGCTCGCTTGTAATCTCAACATTTATAATAGTTGAATCAAACGATTTTTTTTTCTCAGTGTAGTTAACACTATACTTCCACCGTTCGTCTGACAAAAACTTTTGTTGAAACAAACCGACTCGGATTAATCTAACAAAATAGTGAAGTTGAACTGACTCACGTCTATCAACAAATTTTATTAGATGAAACTAAAACAATTAGTCATTTCAACTATATCATATGAGGTTAAGCTTACTCGCCGGAAAAAAAATATCAATCATTTTTTCTTGTAGATTACATTTTTATCTACAACGACGTCATATCGATGTAGGCCAACATTTCATAAAGAATGCGATAATAGTGATAGAAATTTCTTTCCTGGCAAAATTTAAGCTTCAACCAAACAGTTTGAATATTCGAATATTTACAGTCGTGTACCGACGAAATGTTTACTTTCGCGCGAATGACGTACACCGGCGTGTACCGCTTGTACGCGGCAGCAATACCGCGCGTTATTGCGGCATTTTCAACCCCCTGCATTATTCGTTCCATCGCTGTGACCGAATAAATCATTCGAGCTGATCTAGTGACGGGAACGGCGAGCGGCGATAGGGTAGGTGGCGGCGGAGTAACACGTACATTACGCGCGAGTACCCGTCCGGTGGTAAACGAGTTTTTAATTATCGGCATAAAGCGACAGTGCGGTAATATCGAATTTCTCGATACATTGCGCGGTGAAGAGAGAGAGAGAGAGTTTTGCGGGAGAGGGAGGGACTGATAGAGAGAGGGCGGAAAGGAAAATACATTTGGATATTGCGAAACTATAAATTTTACAGCAAACATGTGCCGGCGCGCTGGGTTGCTCGATTTAATTAAAATGCGCGAAACGTGCCACGGGCCGGTCGACGGATTCTGCGCTACGCGCGACTATCGGTATAATAATAATTTTCCGTCGTGAGGGAGGAGAGGCGCGACGAAACTTCGAGGGAATTATTATTTCTCCCCCGTTGCGCGCGCCCCCTCCGGCCGCTACGATTGAAGCAGCCGGTCAGTTCGACCATGACTATACCTATAGCGGAACGAAGGGGTGCGGGGAGGTGAATTAAAGTAGCTATATCGTCAGCCGAGGCGGTTCCCTCGCACGGCGTATCGACGCAGAAATGTATATAGGTCCGTAAAGTCAACATCGCCAAAGATCACCCTCGAGCGATTCCGTTTCTCCGTTCGGAAACGGGACTCGCCGTTCTCCCTGTTATTCCTGCTATTATTAATGTTATTATTATTCATCCAAAGGGCGGAGAACGTTCCGGGAGGAGGATATTCGCGATCCTCGGGGCGCTTCTTCGTTTTACGGGGCTTTGAGAGCTGATCGACGATACGAAAGCGGGGGGAGAGCTTTTGACGAGGCTTTCGTTGTGTCGCTATTGTTGAGTTATTTGAAAATTGCGTACTGGAGTGTTGATAATTATACGTATACAAATTATCCGATCGGAATATTCTCTGACTCGCTACTGGATCGTTCGTTCGACGTTTAGCTTTAAAAGCCACCCTTGGAGACACATCCCGGATGGAAAAGTTCGATATATTTTGTATATGGTCCATATGTGGATTTGGTCACACATATTATTTCTATATTAACCATATAAGGACCATATTTGGATTTTTGAATGTTTGTATAATCCGTATAGTCCGTATATGGTTAATACAGAAATCATATATAATTCATATATGACCAAATCTACATATATAGATCATATATAAAATACTATATATTATTGTAAAACTTTTCCTCCTGGGATGAAAGCTTGCCGACGGAGTTCCATCTGGAACTTCCGCAGATCTACTTGTACCTACACTGAGAAAAATAATTTAGTCAATATATAATCAAAATCTTGGAAACGATGACCAGAATGTTTAATGAAATATAGATCCTCCGTCTGCTTGGTTAAACTGACTACTTTTTAGTTAGAATAACTAAATATTTGGTTTAACTGATCAGGACTTTGGTTAAAATAACTAAACGCATTTAACAAGATGCGTTTTGTTATTTTAACCTAATTATTTTTCTCGTCGTATGGAGACAATATTATCGTTGCGCGATATATGACAAAGTTGAAGGACTGCTGCAGGTGCAGTAAAGCCGTCTTTATTTCTGATTGGTCCCTTCCCCTCCGCCGCGTTTCTGCTCGACACTGCGGAGTTATTCCGCAGCCAGCGAAGTGCCGCCGTGAGCTTTCGGAGTGCCGTCCATGTTTTTCGTAGGATTAAGGAAAGTACCGGGGGACCTATTGCTCCCCGGAAACGCATAGATACGGGAGAGTTCCCGTTTAATGGGATGGACGAAACGGATAGAATTCTCGCGAGGTTTCCCTAGAGCGCGGAAGTTGGCGACCCCGCAGCCGTTAAACGAACATTTCGGGCGGTGCGCGATCACGGCGACTACATCTAACGATACAGATTAAGGGGCATCTTTCAATTCTGGGGATTTTCAAAATAGCTCATACACCGAAAGAAATAAATGTAGTTGTGACAATTATTTCGGATTCAACTGCTCAAGTTGGGTAATTAGTACCAGTTTTTATAATTGCCGTAGCTATGTTCAGTTACCGGAACACAAAAATTGTTGCTACAACTATATTAAATTGGCGCTTATTAAAAATTTTGAACAGGTAAGTCCAAAGCAGTTGTTACAACTACTTTTTATTTTTAGCGTAGGTATTGTTCAGGTATTGTAGGATAATTAGTCGGGTTACACCAATTCGACAGATGAAAATCCCTCAGTCAGTATTTAATTTTCATTGGTTAATATTTAATGTCATGTAATAAGTATTGAATGCTCACTGAGCAATCACATCTGCTGAACTACTACTGCGCCTTGGTTAAAATTGAGTATTTTCTAAATCAAACAAATAAAAAATACGTTATACGTATTTGTCACACGGACTCTAATAACTCCACGCGGATAATAGTTACGATGCTGGAAGAAATTGTAAGAGTATTGAGTTCAACGCTACTGCGCCCAAATTTACTATAAGTACACAAGAAGTCTAATATTGCCTGAAATATAGTCGTGGTACCAAATCAGTTTGAAATCTTTGGCACCGTCTGCGAGTTTCTTTAATTTATAATATTATACATTTTTCAATGATTATATCACAAAACCGCTCGAAATGGCTTGGAAATAGTAAGACATGATCGATTAAACTTTATTGTAGTGTGTAAAAATATATAGAGAAATAAATATTACGGTTCTACCAAATTGTGTCAATTTTGCCAACTTCTAACAATGCTAAAAAAGTTGCCCTTTTAAAGCTCGTTCGGCGTAAGTATACCTATATTTCGCGCGAGCCGAGCTTCGAGTCGATTCGCAATTTTTTCTTCACCACCGCGATTAGGTTCCATTTCCTAATGGTTAGTCGGCTGCGCGCACGTTTACCCTCATTTCGGGGAGAGGGGTGGGAGAGGAAGATACGACCCTCTTCGACCTGTCACTCGCGAAGGTGTGTTAGTTGCAATTAAAGGAAGCGAGGGGCAATTAAGTATCCGTCTGTTTTTCGTAATGTTAACCGAGGTATACCTCCCCCTATAGGGGGTGATTCTCAGCGGAGGGTGGACAACGCAGAATCGTGAAATCGGAAGAACCAGCGAGTATCGCCGAGAACTTGCGCTTGGGGAAGATTAGGGCAATGTAAAGGGATTGGATTCTTGCTGGGAAATTTTGAAATTTTTTATTCGGATATTCTCTTCGTCAATCGGTTCGAGACACGCATTCCGTGATCGCAATTGCGTAGCCACTCTCTGAATCCGTGGTAATCGCCATAGAAGTGTGGCCCTTACAATTCCAATAGTCCTCGAGGGACGAAAACTTGTTTGAAATGGGATACGAGAGAAAAAACTGGACGTTTTTTAGCCAGCAGTCGCGCTGTATACCTACGTTCACAAAAAAAGCATTGCACGCGGGAACGATAGATTCGAGGATTTACCGTATCGACCGAATGGATGAGCTCTGATTTATCGTTGACTAGGTTTCTTTTTTTTATTACTATATATAAACAGCTTAAAAATATTTTTAAAAGCGCACTTTATTCTCCGAGTCGCAGCTCGATAAATAACCTAGCTTTAGGGATTCGGTATTAGAGGTGCGCGCGTGGTTTAATGTCTGACGATCGTCCGCCGTTACTACTTAACGTCCGATGCGCATCGTTAGAGACTGCTGACGGGTCGGGCGAGAGGCTTTTCGAAGCGCAATTCACTATCGTTGACGTAATATATTACAATTACCATTTTGTACCAAATTCGACCATCTCAGATTTAGGATCATTTTTCGGTAAATATCTCATTAGAGGTTTAAAAAACCTTTCGCTTCGAGCTTCTGCCGAAAAAGTTACTGATTTAAATAGGTAAGTCTTTTTATATAGCAAAACGATTCGAACCTACAGATCATCCGTTAATTCGCCTTACACCGATAAAATAATTTATTAATAGTTGATAAATGTAATTTCAAATACGGCGGAATACGTATTTCGTTAGGACGAGAAAATATACGTTAATTAATAAAATGTTTATTTCATTGAAACGGTTACCTCAAAGGATCAAATTGTGTCAAATAAATATTGTTATAGTTAATAAATATTTATTTAGTCCAATAAAACGTTTATTTCGCAATATTCAAATAAACACTTATAAACTGTTTTCTCGGTGTATCGATAAAAAAAATAAACATTCGTTCCACAAAAGTGTCGATCGTTCTCAGATTATGCGCAGGGGGTATCGGTATCCCCTAACAATTTTTTTCAAATCCTATTAAACCTGTACCCCATTTCTTTCGAAGTTAATTAAACTTATCTAATCTACGGGCACACGCAGATTGGAAAAGCTCCCGGTTAAAGGAACAGGGTAGTCATGTCATTTACATCCTATCGAGGGCACTACGTGGAATCTGAAATTGTAGATCGATAGTTCGTTCGTCACCGTTACAAAAGCGGCAGATCGATCAGCCGATAATGGAAAAGCAGAGAATGGACTTCTTTTTTACGGATATCGCTGCGGGAAGAATACCCAAGTGTAATCGTCAGTTTCTTTAGTCTCTGTATAGGTGTAGACGTCGATTTTTCTTTCGACAATGATATCGCTCACAATAATTACGAATTGGCTTTTCGCAATGGGGACAACTCGCACGCCACTATCGCTAAGAAATGACGCAGCGAAAATGTAGGTGCTGCACCGTTCCACGGGGGATAATTGTTGTCTGTCGCGTGCAGGAGGGACCGCGGCGGAGCCAATTTGTGAGCGCGGCGAGTCGACACAAATCCTCGACAAACGCACCTCATTCATCTCACGGGGGGGGGGGGGGGGGGGGCGTAGTTGTCGCCGTTCGAACGCGGCTTTGCGAGCTGTCACCACGCGTGGATTTCGTTCGGGAGGTCTTCGCGAAGGCGTGGGCGACGAGAAAAATCGCTCGGTCGATCGATCGAGGCGACGAAAGATTGCGAGTCGATTTCGAGCTGCGCGGAGAAAGATATCTACGGCGTATGTGTGTGTGTGAATTAGCATTAGTACACTCTGAGGAAAAAAAAGGTAGTAGATTTGAATATATTAGTGATTAAACCGAGAAACATGATGTTTCAAAAAGTAACAGTCAATCCCAAAAAGTATGGGGAAAAGTGATAGTGCAGTTATAAACTCAGTTAAATGTAAAAATAAAATTAAAATGAAAGATTAAATTAAATTAAATGCCTGTACAAAATTTACTTCTGTCAGACGTAAATTTAAACTCTCTCTCTATACAGTCCTATACGACACATATAACTCCTATACAGTATAGTATTTCACCAAATTCATAACTGCATTTTTCTGCACCCTATCACTACATTTTTTACCATGGAGTTTTCGCTCATACTTTCTGGGATTGACTGCTGCATTTTAAAGCATCCCTTTTCTCTCAGTGCACGCAGGTAGAGGAATGCAAATTTAATTACTCGAACTAATAATTCGGTAGAATCGACTATCGCTCGTTTTCGTCAAACAGTTGTCAATCATTCTAATCGAATTATTTAATTCAAGTAAATAAATCGGCGTTCTCCCGTCCGTTGCCGCCAATTTAATAAAATCTGCCAATTTCTTTCTCTGTTTAAAAGTAGGCATACACTGGATATTTAGACTTTTCTCATTCGGTTACAGCAGTGCGTTACGACGCTAATGAAGATTTCTGCGACTCGCGCGTCGGGCGAATATAATTTTCGCGAGTTAATTGTCGACTGTACGCGCGCGAACATTGAGCAATTATAACCACCGTACGAAACGGTTTCGACCGACCGTTATTCCAGCGAGTGTAGGAAAAGAAGGGCATAGAAATCATACCGCGTCATTTTTCAACGGGTTCTTTAAGGAGAATGACGTAAAAATGTCCCACGCTCGAGAGAGAGGCACGCAATTATCCCCGCGCTGTACACGCGCACACGCGTACACGCCGATTGCGCCTTTAGGTTCCACGATGCCGAGTGAAATTAACTCGGTGTCTCGTTATTAATAAGTTAATTAGCGTCGTGGAATTTTACGTTTCAAGGCCCTAGAAACGCGCGCCAGGGGGTGGTGCGAAATTCGTACGCGCGTGTATCGGCCGAGGGACGATCGATGGGCACCGGAGATTATACCGCCGACGCGTCTTTCGGCGCGGTGAGAGACAAAATATAGCGATCTCGGCGAATCAAGCGTCATTAATCTCCGTAAAATCGCTCGCGCAGCCACGGCGCGAGTTATGTAACTCGCCGGTAAAAATTTGTCGGCGAGTGGAAGATCGCCGGGAGATCTCACTTTTGACGCGCGCACCTCGGCGTATTATTATGGCGTCTGAGACTTTCCCATACCCGCAGATGTATCTGCCATGATAATACTCGATTCTTTCGAATCCGAGGTGAGTTATTGCGAGCCGTCCTGTGAAAAATATTGTCTTCCTTTTTCATTTTTGTCCGTTGTGAAAAATGTTCATTCCGAAAGTTGCAGTAAAGTTGCTCGTATAGTTCATTGTTGTAATATAAGTAATGTAATTTAGGTAATTTTCCTTAATGCTCATTGTCACATTTATATTATAATTGTGTAAAAAAATTGGCTTGATCTTAATAAACGTGTTTCAGGATAGCCCTGAGAGCATATTTATTCGATCGAAATAATATTCCATTAAATTAATAATATTTATATAGGATTGAAGTGGGATAAACGCCTTGGTTGAAGGGCGAGTTCAAGATCGATTATCTTGAAACAAATTGCAGATATCGAAGAAAAGTTAAAAAAAAAGGTTGCTCCCATTTTTACACTGTAAAAAAGCTACTCTATATTTTTCGTATAAAAAATTCGTTTTTTTTCCAATCGATATTCACTCTAATCGAATAAATATGCTTTTAGGACTATTCAAAAACACGTTTAATTGGCTCGAATAAATTTGTTTCCCGGTGTACGTTTCGGAATCGTTATAAAGTCTTCATTCTCCCTGAGATTCTTAACTATTATCATACACAGTGAAAAAGAAATAGTTGGAATTACATTTATATCAATGACATTTTTTAATTCATCAATTCTATATATTTTCCTTATAGTCATGTGAAATAGTATGTGATTGCAAGGAATAAATATTTCATTACTGTGAAGAAAAATTTAATCGATGTAAACAAGTAATTACTTACAGCCCCGCAAGTAATTTTTCGTAAATTCTACCAATTCTTTTTCTCTGTGTAATAGGTACCATCACGATATACCTATAGGCGTATCCATATATCAGACGTGATATTAATCGCGTTCCAGTGATAGCAAACACATACGTATGCACGTGCGCGTTGCACGCTGCAGATTGCCTACTGCATATAGACAATATTCGTCTTCCCGTCTCGCTAAGGTGCTCGGCTAGACCGTCCGATATGGAGTTTCGCATTCCAGCCGTGTGCCAGAGTGTGTGTAATTATGTAGTATAGCGTGTCACGCGAGTAGCTACGTCTGGTTCACCAATGCATATGCAGGCGGTACACACGATCGCGACACACTTAAACAGACACGGTCACCCATACACGGAGTCGTTCACCAGTTCACCTCGTTTGCCGATCTCGACTTCCCATGTAATCACCCGGCGCTCCGAATTCGGACGCGGACCGTAAATCTCTCGCAATTCGGTTGGGCGATGCAGGCGTCGCGACCGATCGTCTACGGAGCTCCTGGATTTGCGTCGCTTTCCAATTCTTTGCGCGCGCGAGGGAGGAGAGAGAGAGAAAAAAAAACAATATTCGGGGCACCCAGTACAGGAGGCGAGGCGTGGTTTCGGAATTTCATTAACATTTCATTACTGGTTCTGTCCGCGTTGCGATCGATGATCTTTACGTATGCAGATGTATGTATGATGTATTATGTTATAGCTCGCGAAGGATCCCGACTTGATATTTCGTTGCGTCGGTACACTGAAAACAAATGTGGTAGATTTGATTAAATTAGCGGTCATGGGGGAGCGATAGGGGAACGCAGATCTAGTTACATGAACTAATAATTTACTAGAATCGATTACCGCTTGTTTTCGTCAAACAGTTTCTAATCATTATAATGAAATTATTTAATTCGAGTAACTATATCGAGTATTTAAATCGAGTAACTTATTTGAGATGAATAGGAATTTATTCACATCGAGCACAAGTGTCTATTTGAATTCAATAAATGTTCTATATTATAATACGTTCGTACTCGATTAAAAAGATATGCAAAACATTTATCAAATTCGAATAGACTTTTGTTCGATGCGAATAAATTCTTATTTATCTCAAATGAATGTTTCTATCGGGTTCGTATTCAACTAGACTTTTTCTCTCACTGTGTAGGTAATTCGGTTTTGGCGCGCGATAAAGGAAGAATGCGTTTCAGTTGTCGTACGGAAGATGAAATTCGTGGCTTATGCTCTTTTTTACGTCGCCCGCTTTTACGGTGCGTAATTCTAGTAGAATGGAGCGCTTTTTTTATTACGCCGATTTCGAGAGATATCAGACGCCGGGGAGTGACGGGAAGTTTTGCGTTATTTCTTCAAAATTACCCGTCGCCGTTTCGTTAGAATATTCTCCGCGTTGCTCCACCAGCGGTCGTGTCCTCGGGGCGGTATACACGGTGGCGCGGTTACTTCTCCTTTTTCTTCATCGTCTATTCCGGTGTACGCGACGCTACTGTATACAGATATACACTGCGGGGATATTCCTGAGAGACGTGGCGAGAAAAAGAACGGGGATTTTCGTGCACTCTTGTCCCTGTTTCGCGCGGTGCAGCTTCCTTTTCCCTCGCCGAAAGGTGTCGTGTCTCTTTTTCGGAAGAGTGCTTCCGATCCTTCCCTCATTCTCGCGCTACTCCTTCGAGTCCCACAGTAGCGATTCCCGCTCGACTCGTACAGGTTGGTATTTTTCCCCGGAGGGAGGTAAATATTTTACTGCGGAATCGTTTCGTATTTTTTTTATAAACTTTATTGATTTTTCATTCTCCGAAATAAAAGACACGATTGTTTTATTGCTCCTCCCCGAAGAAATACGTCATTTTCTTCCTTTCCTCGTTGAAGAGAGTAGCTTGTATAATTCTTCTTCAAAGTCCAATTCGACATCATTAATCCGATACAGATTTTGAATATCGAAGTCTCACTATATCCGATGGAACGTGACGATGTTTGTATAGGGCTCTAGCGCACTCCCACAAGCGTAGCTTTTATTTGTATTACGCTAGATAATTTATACCCAAGTTACGCCAAGAAATCCAGTTTGGTGGCGCTGCTTTCCGTATGCATACAATACACATTCATATGTTTGATAGTGTGCATGGGAGATACGCTAGAGTGTTATACTTCTCGGATTTTGCGAGAAAGTCTTTCACACTCAGAGAAAAATTTCGTTGAAAGAGAGAGAGAGAGAAAGAGCCATAATTTAACCACACGGAGCAGTTAGTTTATCAATAGTCAATAAATGTAATTTAGAATAAGGCAAAATAAATATTTCGTTAGGACAAAAGAATATATGTTAATTGTTAAAATGTTTATTTCATTCAAATGATTGCTTCAGGGGATCAAATTGTGCAAAATAAATATCGTAATAGTTAACGAATATTTACTTGCTCCAATAAAATGTTTATTTCGCCATATTTAAACAAATATTTATTAACTACAAAAATATCTTGATGCAAAAATGTGATCGATTTGGTACCAACCATAATTCCATAGTTGTTCAGAGCGGTAAGATTCTGGTTAGAGCAACAAGAGCTCAGAATTTCTGCGATCAAGTCAACTTGCAGTATGGTCAATAGATGTCCACAACTTTTTTTTTATACAGTTGACACTACCATACAGTAATATTATTCATCTATTGCGGTTAATTCAACCATGGTGCGTGTCTACCATAAACTACGACCTCGTTGTTACTATAACCATGCAACAAAAGTTTTTTCGGCTGTGTTCATCATCTGTTTAATAATAAATATAGTACTACACTGAGAAAAAAATGTACTTGATCGAAATAAACGTGCCTTTGGATAGTCCCAAGAGCATATTTATTCGATTTAAATGAATATCGGTTGGACGCAAATATTAATATTATTAAATTAATTAGATGTTATTTGAATCAAATCGATATTCATTTAAATCGAATAAATACGCTCTTGGGACTATCCAAAGGCACGTTTATTTCGATCAAGTACATTTTTTTCTCAGTGTAGCAACCAGGAAAATTCAACCTTGCGATTATGGTTGATTTTACTATCCACACCCCACTTTTTTCTCTCAGTACAATACATACTCCGGAACGACGTTACGAGTCCTGATGGGTTCCCATTAGATCTTACGGTGCGGGCATGGCCCTTCGGCCAGGGAGTCACACGAGCGATCACAAATGACCGCGCATCAGTTATCGCAGATTGGGTCTTAAGGTTCGGATCGCTCCTCTGGCGAGCGCTCGACTCGTCGACATGGAACGTCTACATTTCCAGCGGGGAGTTTCCTTCAAGACGTATATCTTCGTATACGTCTCGCGGGGCGTCCCGACTACGTGCTTCGAGGAAAATACGCGTAGGTGGGAACCTGTGTGTATCTATAGATATACAGTAGAACGGAAGATAAACAGGGCTCGATCTTGGCACGAAAATCGCGGAGCGCCGGACGATTCTCGGATTAACTGAGCGGAGACTGCCGCTTCGTCCTGCGAGGCACGCACAGTCCTTGATCTCGTTTAGGTACCTAGTTGGGCGAGTGAATCGAGTTTTCAAAGAACGAGGAACATACTGCTATCCTGCGTTCAAGTGCAAAAAGAATGGTTTTACAAGGTATGTTCCATTTACACTTTTAAAGATGGTTTGAATCTTGAGAAATGAAAGAACTTGAATTTTCAGTAGTACTTGAATACTTATACCGTGCATTGAGAAACAAATTTAATTGTTCCAACCAAATTGTTTTGGTTGACGGTTAAATTTCGTTAAATTAACCATTCTGTGTTTTATTGGACTGTGCATAATTGGAATAACTACATTTTTGTCGTTTAATTCGATAAAGTTCCTTTTGTTGATAGAGGGAGATCAATTGAACTTTATTGCTTTAGTAAATTAATCTGAGTTGGTTTGTTTTGATACAAGTTTTTGTCAGACGAACGGTGGAAGTATTATGTTAACTACACTGACAAAAATTGCTTGATTTGATCAACCCTTGAGGTTACGGGCGTCCAATTGAATATATAGTTAGTTGAACAAATATTTAGTTGAAGCAGCTAAGTATCAAGCTCAATTAAATTTTAGTTACTATAATTACGTATTTGTTGAGCTAACTGTATTTTTAGTTGGCCGTTCGAGAGATTGTGGTTTAGCAATTTTTAATTTCAGTGTATCTTAATATTTATTTTTTTTGACTAAAATTAAAAAATAACATAGTCATGAGGATTTGTTATTTTGTATGATGTTTTAGATACAAATGTAGTTGATAAATGCTTCAGTTTCTTCCACTTAAATTTTGAACGAAATCTTTAACAGTGTATTTTTAACAAATATCGCGACAAAAATACAAATTCGAGTGTACGCTGTGAGCACTTTGATTCGAGGCGAATACGTATGTAGGTATATATATTACGAGGAAGCGCGTTTCCTCGCGCCTCATTCGACGCCCCTTATATTCTTCCCCTCAAAGTTTTCCCGCGGAGAGTTGCGTTTTACGACGCGACTTTCTTTTTGTCGCGAGTGACATATTGTAAGCGCGGGGGCAAGTTCCTGTATTTTCCCGAACTTCTCCAAGTTTATTAGGTCATCGGGGAAGGACTTTGGCGAAGATATCGAGATCGTGCCACGCTCGTCAAGCGCGCTTTCAGCTGAGAAACTTTCTATACTTTTTATTTTTCAATGGATAGACCTCTATTGGCTCATCGCGACGACCCGCGCGTATATAGCGGGCTCTCAATCTTCCGCGAAGTTTTTAATATCTGTGGAATCGAATTAACTTTAATCTCTTGACAAGTTCTTCCTAGATATCGGATTCTTCCAATTTTTATTTCATATCGAATTCTGAGAAGCTTTTCTTTTCATATGCACGACGACGCGTTTAAAGAGCAATGAAAGGAGACCAACCCTGTCTTCTTCAACTCTGTAACCTCGATTGGTTTCCTCTGCCCTTCGGCGTATTTTTTTATTCAATATACTCCGGTATGCGTAAGTCAATTTCAGAGCCCCATGTAAATATACCGACGCCACTCGTGGCTCTACATCCTCTACTGTTATATTACCGGGAAAGATATTTGATATTTCCAAATATTGGCTCTCGATATAGGTATATTAATTATGGATGCCGTTTCGTCGTGAAGCAGAATATGAGGTAGGCTAGGGTCGCTTTCTTGTACTTCGGGAACGTCGATAACCGTGGGCTCTTGATGCGTTTTTATTTGGACGCATTTAAAACGAAACGGAATAGTATATTTTTCGACATTTTCCAATAAAGAATGAACCGAGACGAAAATGATGAACGAGCAAGAAAATTTGACAGATGAAAAATCTTGTAAATTTATGAAACGGTTCAAAATCTGCTGCATCACGCGAACCGGTATTTAATCGATCCTCGGAGTTTCGTCTATGGCTGAAACCATGGTCTCTATACCGTTATGGACAATTAGCTTGCGTAATAGGCACTACAAATGTCCACGAGGCATCGTTAAAGTGGCACGCAGATTTGACGGTCGTAAGATAAATCTTACGTATGTGGCTAAATGTACGCGCATACAGTAGGACTCGCTAGGATCGAAGTCTCCAGGATGGAATATACGGAAAATTGTGTTGGCATTTTCACATATTTCGTCGTTCGGAACGACGTTTCAAAATATGACGGGAAATTTTGACGAAAAAAGAAAATATTCTGTTTGGTAACGCGTGATTGCGTAACTCAGTGATGCGACATCATGTGAGGCTGATATAGGAGCGAGGATAAAATCTCCCTTTTATGCCTTTAGCGAAATTAGAAAATGGACGGCATATAATTGGATAGGAATACGTCAGCTCGACTAAACGGGCTAACGGAGAGATTAGATAGCGTCTCTCTCTCTGGTTGCGCGGCGCACGTGTGATGGAAGGGCATATAGAGATTCATAGCTGAGGCATGAACGCTAGTGATAATAGCGATAATCGTCAGGTGTTAAATGTACCTAGGGATAACGAATGTAGGACTTTCTCTTTTTCGCTCGGCGGAGCGAAAATATCCCGCTTTTGAAATATACACCGAGAAAAATAATCTGGCCAATTTAATCAAAATCCTGGAGACCATAACCAAACCGTTTGGTGAAATATGGATTCTTCAGCTGTTTGGTTAAACTGACTATTTTCTGGTTAGAATAACTAGACACGTAGTTGGAATAACTAAACATATAATCAGAATAACTAAATTCATTTAACGAGATGTGTTTTGTCATTTTACCCTAGTTATTTTTTTATATACAGAAATTCTATATATTTTATATATAATTCATATGTGGTTTGATCATAAATGGATTATATATGATTTGTTTGTATTAGCCACATAACGACTATGACGTATGTATTATACAAATATTCAAACATCTGTATATAGTCCTTATATGGTAAATATAGAACTCACATGTGTAATCCATACGTATATGACCAAAACCATATATGGATTTATACAAAGTATATAAAACTTTTCCGCCTGGATTTTGTGTCTCGCGTTCTAACTGTATATAGATACGTTTTATCGCGGTGCCCGTAATCGTATGGCATGAAATGAAAGGCGCGTACCGCCGGGTCCGTAGAGAGTGGATCTCCGCGCTGCATCATAATTCAGAGCGAGCTCAAATATATTGTATAGGTATAAAATCTACGACGCGTTCGTCGAGCATTGCGCGCTGCGTCCGAAAGCTCTCTCGCTCCCGACAATACCGCCATTAAGCTTGCCCGGTTACGTTGACCGAGAAAGACCCAGAGGTTCCAATGAGTTAATGCGAACGCATTAACTTCCCGCGTGGTGCCGTACGTAGCCGTAAGCACCCATGAAAAGCTCTCTTAAAAGCCGGGGCGATCGCGTAAATTCCGCACTCTTGCAACGACCTCTCGAGGTACTTGCCCACCCCTCCTCCTCTTTTCGCTACCTATTACGTGCGAGCTACGAAGTCACCGGCCGTACCTATAACTATGATTCCGTGTAACTGGAAGTAATTTTGGACTCTTCTCTTCCGGATTGGATGCTGCAGCGTCATTGTACTCGTATATCGGAAAATATTTAATCGATGATATATGAAATTTTCTCTTCTGTTTATCATGAGTTATCGCCACACGGGGGGGAAAAACTAATAAGTTTGACTAAATTGGCGGTCACGGGTGGGGGAAGTCTGATTTGGTTACTTGAATTAAATAATTCGGTTGTAATGATTAACAACTGTTTAATTTGAAAACAAGTTGTAGTCAAGATGATAGTTGACTGACTTTTTTTTATTGATAATTCAATAAACTTGGACAACATTATTTACTCAGTGTTTTTTTATTTGCCATTTTCGAAGCTGGAAAACGATATTTAAAAATGCAGCATACGTCATCGCTCAGTAAGTAGACGATAGACTTATCTTTCTCGCTCTCGTTGCTTGGCATAAGTGCATCTCTCACGGCTCTTCGATGACATCAAAACTCAGTAGAGAGAAATACACTTATAACTAGCCTACTTATAACTTTACGAACAATTAGTTTTTCGGATATTTTCTTTTCTGTGTGATATTGAATACGTACCTATCCAAATTAAAAATTGAATTTAAAAATATGAACATTTTTTTTAGTCTAATACCGTATTGCAGCAAACCATTAGTTCAAATAACTAAATCTGCACTGAAAAAATAATTAGGTTAAAATGACGAAACGCATCTCATTAAATACGTTTAGTAATTCTAACGAAAATACTGGTCGGTTGAAATAAACACTGAATTATTTTAATCAAATGTTTAGTTATTCCAACCAAACCCTTAGTTATTCTAACCAAAAGTGTCAATTTAGTCAAATATAAATGAAGGATCTGTATTTCACCAAACGGTTTGGTCATCGTCTCTAGGATTTTGGTTAAAGTGACGAATATATTTTTCTCTGCGTGCGTTCCCCCGCTCGTGACCGTTAATTTAGTCAAATCTACTACACTATTTTTTTCTCAAGACGATAAAATATTGCGGGTACCGTGTCCGCAGACATTGCTCGCGGAAAGCACGTACATGGGTAACAATTCAGAGCAATTCGCGCCGTTTCGTCACTCGCCGGTAAAATACCGCGGAAACGTTTAAGCTCGTTCCCCCGTCGCTTTTAGAGTAGGTACCCGAGTCCTTTGGTTGGTAGCGGAAGAGACATCTTACGAGTATCTCTACCGTCCCTGATCTCTCCAGGCTTTCCGACCGTCGCGTCGGGCGGAGACCTCCTTTTTACCGAGGCCAAAGTGGATTCTTCTATTTGTGCCGCGGTGGATGCGACAGCCACGAGGGGAAGACGAGAAGTGGACTTTACGGACTTAGAGGCTTTGGCGCGTGTGAGTTACGCGCGGGGCGAGGAAACCGCGAGGCGCTTTTCGGAGGAAAGTTATGTGTCTCCGCGGAGATTCGCGGAAAGTCGACTCTCTCTCACTTCGAGCTCTTGAATTTATTCGTCGTGCGCGAGTTATCGGCGTCGCTGCGATGCGCAGCGAAAAAGTTTACGACTGAGGGAATGGGCACTTTTCGTGGACGTCGCGATTCATGTACGGAAGTGTCGATCGCCGGGCGATTTTTTGGACAATTGAAACGAAAATGTGGATATTTAAGTATTCACTTAATATTTTCGCAAATTGTTTTACATAGAATTGCCGATATCTCATATTTTCCTTTAAGGTATCGACCAAATATGACTATGCTCTTCGTAATTAGAGTATATAAGATAGGTTGGTCGAGCGGTTGATTTCAGAGATTTTAATTTTTGGTAAAACGTTAAGGGGTGAACATTTTCTCATTTTTTTTGCGAAAATCGAAACCCTCGGAACAGAATTATTGACCATCACAACCGGTGTATTTTTTCATGCGCTTATTCCGAAGATCATGGATGTATTGAAGAAATCTTAAAAGAAGATAAAGATATCGATGATTTTCTGAAGAAAAAAATGTTTAATTCAAAAAATCACCGATATTTTATACATATTTCCTTTGAAATTTCGACGTAATCGCCGTTCTTTTCTTGATCAGTGCGACAAAATCGACAAGATATGACCGAGTGACCGATTCCAGGGGTTTTGATTTTCGTCAAAATGTCAAGGGGTATCTTGATATTTTTTCAATTTTTCACGGACATCACACAACCTCTGGAATTTAATTTTCGAACAGCCTATTCAGTATATTTTTATATGCTAATTAAAAAAATTATGGATATATTGAGGACATTTCAAAGAAACATTGAGATATCGATGATTTTCTGAGGAAAAGAAAATGTTTCAGTCGAGAAATCGCCGATATCCTATTGAGATATCGATTTCATAATCACGCTCTTCTTAATCAGTGCGAAAAAATACACAAGATTGGACGGCTGAGCGATCAATCCCGAAAATGTCTATTTTTGGCAAAATCCAAGGAGTAGGACAGTCTTGAAAAGGACGAAATTTTACGAGAAATAATTAGTAGTAAATAAAAGTGCCGCGTGTGTACACTTTCGACAATAATTCTCGGTACGCGGCGCAGTGTCACAATAAAAAACAGAAAGGTAGTCGGGAATCCGCTTCGCGTCAAAAAGGTTACCCTACTTCTACGCCTTACAACTGGCCGGGTTAACTGGTCGAGTGCTCATCGAGCAAAGGGACCGACTTTCGGAGTTAATTAATCCCGACAAAAGTTGTGCGTACGACGCGGAGATGGATGAGACGCGCGCGCAACGAACGTTTAATTCGAGTGAGCGAAACGTCGGGAACACCAGCTCGCCGGGCACATCAGCCAGGTGCTTCGCATACCCCGTAGAGCGCGTTAATTTAATTTCCGCCGAATAAAAATGTTGAAAAGAGCGGAGCTAACTTTTGACTGATCGTCAAAATACAGGCGGGATATAAGGCGCTTCCATAATGGGAAACTGCGTAACTTCCCGCCCTTTGTATGTAATTTACGACGAGGAAAATTTTTTTCCGCATAAAAGTCTTCGGTATCTCGAGCGAATAACGGGATCCGATTCGCAAATTGCGCATACTTCGCGCATACGTTCCGCATTATTATTATTATATATTCCTCGCGCTTTTGAAAGAACTTTTTTACAGCGGGGGATGGTTATATTCCTTTGAAATGTTGACACGCGACGCGCGTTTACCGCCGAACCCGTTTCGCGCCGTCGCGTACACCGCTTTCCTCGAGGGCCATCAAGCTTTCCCTTATATCTTCGCCTTTATCCGCTTTGATCGACTATATTTCACACGGGGTTCTCGGCGTTATACGTCGCGCGCAGTAAATCTAGCACGTGTGGAGCGCCCGCCTTCGCCCGTACGTCCGAACCTACGTGTGCAGGAATATAGGCGGTAGTTCCTCCCGCCGTAGGTATACACTCGTATATCCCGAGGCGACCAGGGAAACTGTGTGTTCGGTCGACTTTATTGGGGTGCTCGAAAGACGCATCGCGCGCGCGGGGCCGTCAGGGCGATTCATTGAATTGAACGGCAACAACGTTTTCGCCGCGATAAATTGGAATTTTATCGATGCCACGAGACACTCGTCCATTGGGTAGAAAATATTAGATGCTCGATATTTCGTCGAGAAACCGTTCGCGGATCGTAACTCGCTCGTATGACTTTCCGCGTGAAAGAAAAGCATGACTATAGTCTTTATAAAGTATGGCGGAAGTCTGGAAAAAGTAGAGACAAAAAAGTATCGCTGTGTATCCGATACGTAGCCATACTTTTTTAGTTCAACTTCTCCGAGACTTCCGCCATACTTTAGCCATATTTTTTTACGGAGGGTTCCCTTGTCGATGGAATCATTTTTCGACGACTTCGGCCCTGGTGGACGAGGTGAATAGAAACTTAAAAAGAAACCGGTCATACTTCCTGCACGGAATTGAAGCAAATCATTTTGAAATTTTAAAACACTAGGTTTTGTTGAGAATGTTTTTCCATTATGACAAAAATATTATTTGTAATAGCAAATGACATGTCCGATAATAGCAAAAATATTGGCCGGGATAGCAAATATTTGTACCAAAATAAGATTCACCGTGATTGTAGTTACGTTTGCAATTATATTACAGAACATATCTCTCTTTCGCTGCCGTAGATAATATTTCTGTCACGATAGCAAAAAGTTCACAGTAAAACCTAATTTTGCTAAGACTGCGCAATCATTTTTTGCCATGTAGTCTCTGCTCAGAGAATGTGTCTGTAAAGTGATACTTGATTGGCCAGTTATTGGCTGGTTAATTTAGACAAGATTTTGCCAACATTCTGGAAAGTAATTGGCCAGTTGTCGGTTCAATTTTTTTGGCAGTTCGCGTAACTGATGAGAAACTAGGTTAAGACTGTTTGAATTAAGCACAATTTATAGTCGGTTTTTAGTGATCACAATTATTAGATAGTAAAACTGGCTATCAAAAAATGGGTAATTACTAGAACACTATTCGTTTTTTGTCAAATTTTTAGCTAGTCTCAAACAGTTAATTTCGAGAGAGTAAAACTGTCGAGAAAGAAGCTTGTGATTAGAAAAACTGTTGACTTTTTCTGCCAGGAGACGTTCGAAAATAAGTAACGTCGCCGTCCGACGAGATACACGCGAATCTCGAGTTATCGGGTCACCCGCTGTTCTCCGTACGACGTTTGTGTGTGTGTACCGTGTGAAATGACTTTTCCGTACGCCAGCAGGTAATAACATTTAGATCCTCTATCGCGCGACGAGCGATTTCATCGACCACCTCCGCAGTTGCCGGAACTCGAGAAACCGCGGAAATGGATCCCGAAGTGGGAAGGGCAAACAGGATCGAAGTCCTGGGAAGTCGGCGCGAATCGGTATTGGTACGTTGAGGCGTTAGAAGAGGAAATTGTACCGAGGAGACGATTTTCAGACGGAATTGAAAGCTGCGCCATGAACGTCGAAGCGATAACCCAACAAAGGTCGCTAAATGATCCCGTATTGTCGATTCGCATTGTCGTAATCGAATTTTTTCTTCCGATGCGACTGAGAGAGTTCCGGTGTGCGCGGAATATAAAACTCGGGGTTATAACCGATGCTGTCGATCACCCCGAGTTTGTAGTTACCACTGCGGGTTCCGCTTTGAAATCTGACGATACGCCGATAACGAGGTTTGAAATAAAATTAAATGTTATTCTGCGAACTGATATAATATTTTCTTATGACGCTTGGCATTCAAAGATGCGCATCTTCACTGATAAAATGACTTGGTTAAAATGACAAAACTTGGTTAAAACTTATTCTAATTAGTAGTTATTGTAACCAGAAAATAGTCTGTTTAACCGAATATAAACGGAAAAAAAAGATCCATATTTTATCAAACAGTTTGGTTATGGTCTCCAGGATTTTGGTTATATCAATCAGGTTATTTTTCTCAGTGTACTTTTCCAAGATGAAAAGTCGAGTTGCTTTAGGCACGAGAGAACGATTCATGTCGAATCGATGAATATCCATTACGCTTAATGAAACGGGCAATTTCGGTTACCGGGTATAATGACGTTAATGGAGCTCCACGATGAACGGCAATGATTACGCGCGCTTGACTGGTACGCACTGCACCGTGCTTTGATTTCGGCTCCATTATTCGTGGATTAAGGTCGACGATCATTGAAACGGAATAGATTATTTGTTTCCGATTTAATTGAAACCACGCTACGCGCACCGCTGCGCCGCACGGGTACGGGGCTGGGAGTATATGGGTTTGTACAGTTTTTTTTAATTCTAGGATAAAATGGAATTAGCTGGAAAATAATTCGTTATCGCGGAACGTCTGTCCGATTCGAAAAGACGCGTCGCACTCTTCAATGTATTCCTTCACGTGAATACCCTTCGTAAATTTTCTTGTCTTAACTTAATCTCACATTAAAAACTGAATAAAACGGGAAGCGTGAATTTCAAAGGTTTCCCTTGAGATCTGTTATCCTGAATTTTCTCCTTTTCCTCCAGATCGTGGAAAGGCGATCGCGTTATTCTTCTTTTGAAGATTATTTTTTCCAAAGGTCGAGCGCTCTTCTTTCAGGATTATCATGCATAGTTCAGAAGCTCCTGAAGGGGGCCTTTGGTATAACTGGACTCATCCCAACCGATTCAAGGGCGCGGCCAGGAGACCGAATTCCGAAATTAAACGAATCCCTCACCCACATCTCGCGAATGACTTCGAGCAGAAGTTCCGCCAGCCCGATAACATTCGCCCCATTAATCCTCCCGAGTATCGCGCCGTACGTACATACATACGTATAATACAAGCTCAACTGTATCGAGACCCCGCGCGCGCTCGTCGATCACCGAACTCACCCCGAAGCGGTCGAACGGCGAGAGAGTTGGCGGAAGGAACGGGTGAGGTGTTGCGGGAGAAAGTGGTAGGAGGAAAGAGAGGAAATAGGTGTACACGAGGAGAACTCGAAACTTTTTACGGGCGAGACACCGATATACACTCAATTCGTCCGCTACTGCGCGGAATTCGATTTTGAAATCTCTCCCGATTGTTTTGCTTCATTCTAGCTTTTCTACCCCCCCCCCCCCCCCCCCCGGTCGTCAAACAAAGTTTCATCCAAAAGGACTGTTCGACACAGAAGAACGTCCTTCCGCTGCGGGTTTTCCCTCCGCAGTTCTCTATATTGATTTTCTCAATCGATCTCATCGTGTATCGATCCCACCCCGTCGTACCGGTTGATACTTTGGCCTGTCTACGCGCACCCGTCTCTCTCTCTCTCTCTCTCTCTCTCGGGCGCGTTCTCCGAAAGAGGTGGCCGCCCAGTTCCTCCGCGCGAAATAATTGCCGGATTAGCATTACAAAGGAGAAATGCCCCGCGCTGTAACGCCGCGCTGCGCTACCTATATACGGATGCATGGTAGGTGTGTACGCGGCTGTTTTACCGCGCGGCTATCTCGCCGGCATTGTTCCGACATCAAGAGGCAACAGATTCGCCTCGGCCCGCGGCGCGGTGGAAGTGTTGAACCGCGCGCGAGCGAGTCTGTTTATGCCGGATAGAGTCGTGTTTAATTAAGTTACGGCCCTCCACCGGGACGTCGGTTTCTCACGGAAGCTCATCGAAGAAACGAGCGACTGTACGGAAGGAGGTTGCGAGTGTGATTTGATTTTTTGCGGTGAACTTTTACGCGGGGCGCTCGCGCGAATGCTTAGCGGTGGGTGGAGTTGTCACTTTTGATATAGGGGTGGCTGGAATTGTCGATTTTACCGTATTGAGATGAACATTTTTTGATAAGGATACAGATGTATTAGGCATTTATTTATCAGAGGGAATGCTGATCTGTGACAAATTAAAAAAAATTAATTTTTCTATTAATGGGATAATTTTAGCTTCTACGGAATCAAAATTTTCATATTTCCGAATTCAATTTGCAATCTGTATTTTATATATTTGGTGTCACGCGGAAAAGAAAATGTCCAAAAAAAGAATAAGACCATAAAGTTGTAAGACCGTTTCTCTCTCTTTGCAAGATTGTGACGTTAACAAAAATCCACGAGAAATATACTCATGTCAACCAACGAGTGCGAGAGAGAGAGAGAGAGAGAGAGAGGGAGACTTGCAATACGATGACGTGTGCTGTATTTTGAAATATCGCTTTTCAGCTTAAATAAGGCCGAAAATGAAAAATGAAAAAATACGGGATAAATAACATTGTCTGAATTTTGCAAATTTGCAATAAAAAAATTAGTGAGAGAACAGAGTTATCTGATTGTTTGTTATATCGCCTAATCATTGATCAACCACCAATTTTCTGCGAGCACACTGAGAAAAAATGTAATCGTGACAATTATTTTCGAGTTAACTGCTCCAGTTTTGAATTCAGCACTAGTTTTATATAATTATCGCAATAAATCTTTTGTTTTGCTAACTAAAAATAGTTACTACAACTATAAAAATTGATGCTAGTTACCAAACTTGAACAGTTGAGTCCAAAATAATTATCACAATCGCATTTATTTCTTCCCGAAATTTTCTCGCGATCGCCCCTGTACATTTATTTATAATATAATACATATAAGCGGCACGCGTGGAGACGCGCAACGCGCGTCCAGTTTTACTGTAACATATAATATACGAACGAAGGGTCGAACGAGGGTGCGAGGTGAGATTTACCCTCCGTCAGAGGGGGATTGTAAAATTTACCGGCCCTTTTGAGAAGAAAGCTTATTTTTAGTTTTCTTCTACTCGTACCAGGCAGCTTTCAATTTTCTCGCGTGCAAAGGGTTGTTGTGTTTCGAGTTCCCTTTAGGCGCATGGATGCTGGTATACGTCGTGGTAGACGTCGATGATGGAATTTAAAGCTTTGACGATAACGGGCTGAGAAAATCATTTATATTCTCGGAACACGGTGACCCCCTTTCGCTTCGATGCAGAAATGGCGCTCCATTCATACTGCACAGGGGCTCGGCTCTACTCGTACGTACCCCTCCTTCGTTCCTCCTTATTCGTACTCTCGTCGTCATCTTCCGGGGCCTGGAGTTCGTCGCCCGAACTCTATTCCGGTCTCATCCTCGCCGGAGTTTGGGATATCACGATTGTCCCGATCGTCTCGCGATTTCTATATCGTGTCACTGATACCAAAAGATCGTATATGTGTGGAAAAGTACCTTTATAAAGCCAAAAGGGCGTATAAAAAATTTGTTTTATTGACTCAAATTTATCTAAATACGAATAAATGAAATGAATAAAATTATTGGAAAGTTAAAAGCGGAAGGGAGCATGGGATATGGTCGATGCGTCTTTTTGACATTAAGTTTCTTATAAATCACGAAAAGTAATACCATAAGGGCGTATCGAGCTTAGGCTTATACCACTTGTATATATATCGATATGCCCTATGGCATTAATTTTTGTAACTTTTAAGAAACAATGCCAAAAGAGCGCATTGACTATTAAGAGCGTATCCTATTTACCTTAAGTTTTTTAATTTTAATTTCATCATTTTTGGTATATGAAAGTCCTCCCATGACATATTTTTTAACGGCACTCATAAGCCTGCACATAGAGCTGAGTTTGCCGTTTATTCCAATGCAACCGATGCCGAATAAGTTGTGTAAAAGAGTTGCGTCTATAGACAGAGACGTAAAAAATGTAATAACCTTTCTTCAGAAGCGCGACTGCAGTTGATGCTATCTCGCGATTTCCTTTTTATTCTATCGACGAATTTTACGGGACAGCGTCAAAATAGCTGACGTCGAGGGAGTATTAAACGTGCAGTAACCTTTGGATTTATGTACATCTACGTTGTAACGACTCGACCCGACCTTTATCATGCTACGGTATGACGTAAAATATTCTAACAAAATTTAAATTCACACATCTGGGAGGTCCATCATAAATTGCCTTATAAGATAATACAGTTCTATGTAATTTAGACATGACATATATTTTGTTAATATCGATCGGTTTCGAATTAAATCCGGGATTGTCTCGAATACAAGAAAATATATATTTGAATCGTATAGAACTATATTTTTAACACGGCATTATACGACTCCAATGTGTGGTATGGCTCAGTCTGTAATCCTTATCGAAAATATGAAACTCACGCGTCCAGAGACACAACATGGTCATCCAATGCTCGCTATCTCATCTCTCTTCCGAGTATTTCTCCTTCGTAAGATTGACGTCATAACACCCGTGTCGAAATTTTACCCCTACCTTGATGCTTTTAATACTCCATTAAACTCACCATTGATTTACTGAGTCTATAAGCTTCTAATTTGAATCTAAAGTTGGTAAAATGTTTACTAATGGAGCATTTTAGGCTTACTGTAAACAAATTTATATTTTTAATATAGTTTTATATAAAGCTTTTTTCAATATGTGATTATGAAAATTAATATTTCCTTATGAAATTTACCTTATAAGTTTCATAACGGAGAGGATATTAATTTTTATAATTACATATTGGATACGAGCTTTATATGCAGTTCTATTAAATTTAATAGACATTTGTTTACCGTGCTCAACATAGGAAGATCGACTTACTATAAGCCTAAAAGGGTATGGTCTAAAATTTCGACTCAGGCAATTTCTTTGGTTTTACGTTGCTGCTAAACCGACGTGGTTGAAAGAAACAGAATAAAATATCACGATAATATATTTTGAAGTGAGAATTATTCGGGCGCGGAGAGTTTTTGATTATCGTAATTTCGATACGACCTTAGAGTGTCCATATCGAATATTATTAAATCGTGGTCGAAGAGTACAGCAGGATGTATATTTGACAGTTCAAGGAATGCGAGTCGATATCTTTTCTCGATCGATCGTCTATAGCTAAGAATTATATAGATCACTTTAACGACTCGGTTTTAGCGAAATGACGTAGTGTACGAGCATCTGCGCAGTTTCGAAGTTCATCTCAATGCTAATGGGGAGTGGTAGGGGAATTAAACTTTGAATTCACTTCGGTAATTTAAACAAAGTTGGAAGTATTGGCGAGAGTTAATTATCCAAGTGATTCGACGTAGGTTTCAGTTGGCGCGATGCTTTTTCTGAGCTATAAATCACATTATTCTAGACGTTCGCACTGGATTTCTCGAAATAATGAAACAATATCAGATAATTAATCGATTTATCCAACTTTATCTAACTTTTCACCGATTTTTCCATAATCCATAATACATATTTGAGAACACTTAGTTTTTCCAGAATTCCTCGCTATAGACGGTATGTAAATTCACAGTTGAAAAGGTCATTTTTTCGAATAATCCGAAAAATTAATTAATTCCCATCTTGTCGGATCGCTCACCAATTAAACTTGGAATTCCCTTCGATATTTCCTCCACAACTCAGGTGAAAAAAATGCTATATATTATATTTTCTATATAATCTATACACATGTAGTTTTCGTCATATATATGGGTTATATATTATTTCTATATTAACCATATAAGGACTATATACATAGATTTTTGAATGATTGTGTAATCCACACATAGTCTATATATGGCCAATATAGATGTTATATAATCCATATATACGACCAAAACCACATATGGATCATAGAATTTTTCCGCTTCGGAAACTCCAAAATGTACATCGAAAACTCTCAAATTAATTCCAGTTACATCTCATATGAACACGGAAGCTTTTGATCGATGCGACGTTGCTAATTCTCGTTTTCGCGTTTAATAACGCAAATGCTGTGGTCCTCTCGGAGGGGGGGGGGGGGGGGATAAGCCCCGGCGGGCGAAGCTTCGTCGAGTTTTCGCTCTAATCGGGAGCTGTAGTCAGCGCGACGCGAAGTTATTGTTCCGTATCGACTCCGGTTCGTATCCGAATGCGGTTGAACCGCAAGAGTTACGCAAACCGGAATTTTCTCGTGCGCGGATGTGGGACGCGCGGGCGTATGTATTCGACAAACGAATCAGGAGCATCTTAAGAGTTCTAGTGACGCATTATGAAAGGCATAGACAGGCATATATATACTATGTATTATATATTCGCTACTTACTTATTTCAACCTCTCCTGTATCATTGCAATTAATCTCTCGCATAAAAACCTTTCCTCATCTACGTTTCGTATATCAAAATGAGCGCGCGCGTGCGATGGAGCCCGGGGAATAGTTTTCAGCCGTTAATTTCTTTTCCTCTCCGTATCTTTCTCAATCGCCGTCGAACACCCATTGTGATATCGAGAAATGAGTCGTCTGGCACCCTCTTGAAATTCCATTGAAGGATATTGGAGAGTTTGCTAGAAGAAAAAAGAAATTCCACCCGAGCACAAATACTAATTTTATTGCACGGATGGACGTGGGGTGTCGAGAAATGAATCATTGAGCACCCCGCTGAAATTTGACTAAAGGGTATTGAAGGTCGAAAAAAAATAAATAAATTTCCGCTCGAACACAAATACCAATTTTATTGCATGGATGGACGCGGGGTATCGAGACATGAATCTTCAAGCACCCTCCCGAGATTCTACCGAAATGTATTGCAGTTCGCAAAGAAAATTAAAAAAGTGAAAACAAAATTGTTTTAATACGCTTGAGCGAATATCCAAAATGAATCTTCGAGCACTCTAAAGCGCCGAACCGATGTCCTCTCGCCACATCCCTCGTCGCGTTAATTTCGGGACGCGGAAGGGTATGTATCGCGTGACTTTGTGGGGGATTAATCGATGGCAAAATCTCGTTAGTGCCGCGGCCGGGTCCCGCCTAAAATTGACAATACCCGTACCCGGGATCCTTTGATTTAGCCGCGGCAATCGATCTAAATTCGCTTTCATCGATTGACGGACGAGTTAGGAGGTAGGAGGTCGATTTACCCTCGTCGTGAACCCGTTGGAAAATAATATGTCGACGTGACACCCGTTCATTGGAAAGTTCGCCGTTAGCCCGCCGTCCATTGTAATCCGAGTGGTCGGGTAATTTCGCGTTATCACGTGCTCCTCCTCTGTTTACGTCCCCGCACGAATGTACACGAGAAATTAAACGCCGTAGTTATCTCTGCACGGAACAATAGAGTATAGGTGTACGCAAACACATGCGTGTACATACCTCTCTAGAGTTTATCGAAGCGTGGCCAAAATGTTTCGATCGGGTTTTAGAGTTTTTTATGTTCCTTCCCCGTGCAGGTAAATATTTTCTGTATAGCTTCTGAGCTATCTCCGCGAGAAAATTTAATGACTTTCTATAAAAATTGTATTACTGAATAAAAAATTCTTATAATCACAGGAGGCAGTTTTCTGAGATGTCACTGTTAAAAATTTCGTTTGAAATTTAAGTGAAAATAACTAAAGCAATTACCAACTATATTTGTGCCTGAAATATCATACAAAATAATAAATCGTCATGTCTATAATGTCCACTGATTTCGAATTTTAGTCAAAAAAGATGAATATTGAGACATGGATGAGTATTCAAATTCTACTGAAAATTCAGATCCTTTTGATTCTTGAGAGGCAAAACATGTTTAATAGTATATGTTCAAATCCAACGATATTAGATGATATCGCGATGAATTTAACAAGATATAAAAGAGAGTAGGATAAATAGTACACACTGAGAAATATGTATAGATTAGCTAAAATAACAAAACGCAACCGGTTAGACGAATTTAGTTATTCCAACCAAAATGCTGGTAAGTTAAACCAAATATTTAGTTATTCTATAACTACATATATAGTTATCCTAACTAGAAAATAGTCAGTTTAATAAAACAGATGGAGAATCATGGTCTCCAAGATTTTGGTTAAATTGACCGGCTCATTTTTCTCAGTATATGATCGGACGAGTCGCGCCCATTTTCGATATTGCGAACGGACGGAATCCGTCGGCAGTGATTCGCGTCAATAGGAAATTGACGCCCAACAGCTCGAGCGCTATCGACTATTCTACCCTTCCACACCTAACCAATTCACGCCCAGACGCTCCCACACATATATATCGATCGTATATTAATTTCATATCCGATCCGTATCTCCCCGCGTGATACGACTTTCAAATCAATTTCTTTAGGTAGCGGGCCAGAGGCGGCGGAGTCCAATCGGATATTCAGCGCGGAGACAAAAGCCGCGCTACGCTGTCGCGACGACAAAAGGTGCGCTTCCAACTGCAATATTATGCTAATGAGACGTAAAAAGCGTTTTCCGTGCGACAGCTAACTCGGTTTTACGACGGCTCGCGCGATCTGTTTCCGGGCGGGAGCTCGACGCGGGGCGAACGTCGAAACTCCGACCGTGATATATTATATTTAGGCGCGGGCTTTCAACGTGATATTCGATCATCCGGAAACCAAATATAACGCGGAATCGTTGATATATACACGCTTTTTCGACCGGCGTCGTCGAAGCTATATTCGGCGTTCCGGAGAATTTCCGCGTTGCACGCGGGGTTTCGAAATTTATTTGATTTCAATGGAAAAGGCGCGCGGGAGTGAGGTGGAGAGGGAGAGGACGTCGTCCTCTAACGAATGCGGAAAATGTTGAAGATACGCCCCTCTAATTACGTTTCCCGCGAATACGACCGCGCAGCGACGCGCGAATAATATAAACCGATATGCGTATATCGAATTCGGTTTGTTAATTAATTCTTTTTATTACTGATTCAAAAAATTTGGACAGTATTAACTACCTCGTATTTTTTTTATTTTCCATTTTCGGCCCTATTTAAGTTGAAAAGTGATATTTAAAAATGCAGCTATACCGTCGCACATACGTAGATTTTATAGATTTAGGCGGTCAAAAGCTATTTTTTTTAAACAAAAGAATGACAAATCCACGTCTACCGGTGGTAGTATACAGTTCCAGCAATAATATTATACCCCCTCCACACCCCGTATTGATGCGCGAGAGTGGACACTCAGTTAGGCGGAATTCGATAGTCGCTTAACGTGTACGTACTTGTTCTCGGCGCTCCCAAAAAGTTACTACTTTTCTAAAGTATATATTTATGTTCAAAGTAATTATTAATAAAAAATAGTGATGGATTGCGATAATTCAGGTAAGGACTAATGTTTTGTAATAGTAATTATTTTGGTCTTTTGTATTTATTTATTGCAAAAGGGTCTTTAACGTATTTCAGTGTCCGTCCCTGTAATAATTTCTTTGACGTTCTATTTTTAACATATTTAACTGTGTATCACTAAAAGAATTAGCCGCGGAAACACGCGTTTTTCCAAATTAAGATAATTTGAAATTTTAGAGTCAAAATTGAGCAAAATTAAATTTTTGCTCAATGTAATTTAGATATATATCATAGGCTTTTATTAAGTTCAGATCCTCTCATTAGCTGTATGAGACAAATAAAAAAACCCTCACACAAAGCATTCCTACATGAAACAATCGAGCTTCTGATGTCGGCCGCACCAAATAAAGCGCTATTAGAGGAATGATCTGAAAGTGAGGATGACATCATTATTTAATCTTGTGATGATGATTAGATCACGTTATGTTTATTGCGTTCTATAGCCGTATTACGTTATTTTACAAAGTTGCGCCCTTAAAATCCTTACTGCATATTATTTTTTTGTGTAAAAATCTTGATATTAATAAAATAATCACAGTAAAAATAGTTCTTTTATTTTATATCATACCTACCAACATAGAACTGGAATATTTAAAAAAATATTTTTGACCGCCTAAATCTGTGAAATCTACGTATGTGCGTCGTCTCGTAAGACTAACTTTCTCGCACTCATTATAAGTGCTTTTCTCTGACTTTTCGCCAGGCGGAAAAATTCGACATATTTTGTATGTAATCTATATGTGGTTTTGGTCATATCGCACGTTTGCTGCAATAGTGTCATAACTCAAAATTAGAATTGTCCCTAGCAACGACTTTAAAAGTTGAATTATTATATTCTACGATCGTTGACCATTTGCTGCCAGATTATGTTAATTATCATAGAATTTTCATGATAATTTTCATAATTTGGCAGTAAATGGTCAACGCTCGTATAATGTAATAATTCAACTTTGAGTTATGACACTATTGCAGCAAACGTGCGATATATAGATTGTATATGATTTTTATATTAACCACATATAAGAACTATATATGGATTATATATACAAACATTTAAAAATCTGTATATATAGTCCTTATATGGTAAATATAGAAATCATAATATATAATCCATACGTATATATGACGAAAACCACATATGAATTATATACAAAAAATATTACCTATAGAACTTTTCCGCTTGTGTCAATAACGTTAAGATCCTGTAGAGAGGAACGCACGTATTACTATACAAATCATTACTTTTTCGGACTTTTTCCTCTTCGCGTGACGTCGAATATATATCCAGATACTGCAGATTGAATTAAAAAATATGAGCATTTTTTACGCAAATAACGAATTTCAGGGATTAATTTATATCAGCGCAACAAAGGATAATTGGGGCCGTGATTTATACGGAGCCGACAGGATCGTGGGGAGCCTTCTCCCTTCGTTTGCGATGCAAGAGTCGAGTTGATGATTAATCAATCTTTTCGGGGACAGGGGGTTGAAGATATTACGGATATCGGGCGATTCTTTCCTCCCCCGCTTATCCCCCTCGTTGATCGCCTTTAATCTCCCGTCGTCGAAGGAAGTTGCCTCGTTCTCTTCGATGAGACGGTTCGTCGTTTCGTTTTATAGAGGGGACACGTTACGTAATAGCCGCCGAGGGAATTGGGAATCCAATTAGCGTCTCCTTCCGCTCGTGCCGATGTATCGGGCGCGCGTCGCCGCGGCCGTCCGAAGGCGCACGACGAGAGAGAAGGTGACTGCATTTTAAGTCGTTCGACGACCGCGTTTCATAATGAATCGTATAATCCTGTGTGATGTCTCGATGAGCACGTGCTCGGCGGCGGCCAGGGTGAGGGAAAACTCGTTTCTCGCGCGCGAGATGTCGAGAGAGAGAAAGGGAGGGGGGGGGGGAGAGAGAAAGAGAAAAAAGATACCTTTATATCGGATGTTCTTTGATAATTTCGTAATTGTATTAAATTAATCTCGTTCTTCCTGTACGAGGAGATATAAAGTCACGATTCAACGGGCGATACGTTGCCTTTGATGTGAAAATGCAAGATCGCGCATTTCTCGCGCGCTCGAATATCTCCCATCACGGCGCGCGCGGAAAATATTCACGGTTCAACGTGGTGCAGCGTACCGCGTAATCGAGCTTTTTACAGATTACTCGGTACAAAGCATTCGCGAACCGCTTTTTTCCCCCAGGTTTTCACTGGCGGGCAACACGATCCGCGTATATGTGCAGACGATACATGTATATCGACCGCTCAGGTGTAATTCCCTCCTGTCACGTTGTATTTTTGATTAACGCCGTTTCCACGTCATCAAAGAGAAACGCGGGAGCGGATTTGTATAAAACCAAGCGTGTACGCATTGAGAGAAATTTTTAGGTCGTACAGCAATTTGTACAGCTCTGATAGCTATACCTTAAGGTTAAATGATAGGTTAACTAGACAGTATAGATAGTATAGCAATACCAAATGAAGGGTACAGGGGAAGAAGGGGGAAAAATTTCGCATTCTTTCAGCTGGCAAAGGATTACAGGCAAAAAAATGTACAGTCAAGAGATACAGACGTTTAAAATTTTAGCGTAACAGGCAAAAAGGGGGATGTGTCCGTGCGCAAAATGCAAATAAGGGGGAATGTCCATTTCGCCTCATTAAGGACCCCACACATCTCGTTCTTCTCTGCCGTTTTTAACCGACGTTTTTAACCGACAAAAATCAAGCCTCGTCTGAACTTTGGAACGACGTGCAAAACCGACGGTTTTTGTCCACACACCTTGGTTTTGTGGGCAGTTTTACACGAGCAGTATTAACCGTCGGTTAAAAACGACGAGGTGTGTGGGGCCCTTTAGTTTATTCGATGTAATTTTTCTGTTTTTCGCAGTTTGTGTTATTGCTCTATGTAGGCAATAATAAATAATACACCTATTATAGCAGGTAATTAATATTGAAAGATGTTATAACGTTATAATGTTATCTACTAATGTTACTAAGCTGAAGTCAATTTTTTTCATATTAAAAAATAATAGTTTCGTAGAATGTTTGTAGAAAACTCGGCACATTCCTCCTTTTTGCCTGTTTTGTTTTGTATCGTTAAGGACAAAATAAGTATTTTATAAAAACCTGTAATATTAGAAGCGAGTTTATGTTATTTTATTATAACAAACATCTTGAAGCAACTAGAATTTAATTTGGTTTCTCCTGAAATAACGGAAAATATTAGTTTAGGCGTTTTGAAGATTAAAATTTGCTCTCCTGTAAATATGTTTTTTTTTTGACATTCTCCCTTCTTCCCCTTTACCCTTCAAATGTGATGAAAGTAATAAGTATTGCTGAAATAATTATACGTATAATAGGATAGTTGATTAATTTTTTTTATTGACGGTTCGAAAAATTTGGACTAAATTATTTAGGTACTCTAAATTTTTTAATCTTTCATTTTCGGCCTCATTTAAGCCGGAAAACGATATTTCAAAATGTAGCATACGTCATTGCTCAGTAAGTCTATTTCTCTCGCACTCCTGTGTGTGTGCTTGGCGTAAATGTGTCTCTCATGGCTCTTCGATGACGTCATAATTCAGTACAGAGAAACGCATTTGTAACTGCAAATAATTATTTTTTCCAAAATTGTTGTGTGTGATATTGAATATGTATACGGACTACAAATTTTATTTAAAAATATGAAAATTTTTGTTCAGTCAAATACCGTATTGAAATAATTATTTATTCTGGTAAAATAAGTATTGCTGAGGCAATTTTAACAGAAACTTATTTTTATATTAAAAAATTACCAGCATTACCGTATAATCTATAACATTTCTCTCAGTGTGCGTGGTACGCGCGCCCCGCGCGCTTCGTATGGGTCGGGACCTCTCGTTTCAAGAAGAGGTGCCTCGTAATTCGCGGGAAGATATCTACATACATCTGAATGAGTCTGTCGTGTCCGAGTGCTCCGTTATATAAATCATCCTCTGAGCAGGCTGGAAATTTGGGATCAACCGGCGACCTCTTTCTTGGGCGAGTTATTCGCGAATTATTTTAACGTACGCTTGCTCGAAAGGGGTAGCAGTTATCGATTTGGAACGATAAGTCCTTAAGTTTAGAAACGTAGAAGTTAATTTTATTAAAATAAATGATACAATCAAAGATAAAGTTAAACTCATAAAATAAGTATCTGAAGACGCCTTCTTTAAATGTCATTTTCTTCAGAGAAAGTTATTATAGTTAGGTCGATAAAAATGATTTTATTAGCCTACTCGAAACTGTTCAGTGGTATATTTTTGTAAATATCTATTGAACGTAATTTCAAGTAAAATTTTGCAAAACTTGATAAGGTAAAATCGACTCAGAACAAGAAAATGAATTTATACGGGAAAATGTTTCGAATGATTTCTTTAGACGTATTTTTATTAATTATATTGTATCTATCTTGTTACCTGTGTAATGTGGAAATTTGTCCTGTATGTCATAAAAAAATTCAGCAAAGTCAACTAAACGTTTAGTTAATTAATCGCAATTAAATATTTTATCAGCTATTAACAATATTCTTTTGTTCCGACAAAATACTTTCTTGGCTTAAGTAATATATCTTCTTAATAAATAGGTATATCTCATTAAGCCAACAAAATATTGTATTGGGACAAATGGATGTTATTTCAATTAATACACTATTTCATTGCGACTATTCGACTAAACGTTTAGTTGATTTTATATCGGTTATTTCGATGAAAATGAAGATTGAACAAGATAGAGCCTATCGAATTTTTTTATCACATTAATCCGTACGGTAAAAGTTACGAAATTTTACGAAATAAACTATTTTTTAATCGAGGCTTCAATGTATACGCACGAGTACAAGTGAAAGCGACCCTGAAAGGTAAACCGAAGTTCGTGGGCCGATCGGTATTATCCGGTTACAAAAGCGAGCCCGCCCCAATAAGCATCTCTGTTACGGATGCGAGTAATACGGGCGCACAAGTACCGCGAACTGGTTTCGTGGACGTCACGTAGGACACGCACAGCTCGTCTCGAAGCGCGATTGACGGTGCCATAACAATTGTTGCGACATTGACATTAGAATATCATACGAACGAACCGGTTGCCGAGTAGAGGTCGTTTACAGGGCGGGGTGCGAAGGAGATTTCTTCGAAGCTCTATAGAAATATTTAATCGGGGTCGTATTAATTGTCTAAGAGATTATCAACGGGTTACGAAATCGGATTTGAATGAATTATTTTAGATTACACTCCAATTTTACGATCAATACGCTAAGCAAAAAATGTACACTGAGAAAAAACACGTTTGATTTAACTAAGTTTTAGGGTTACGGGCGGCCAGATATAATAAATATATAGTTATTTAAAGAAATATTTACTTGTAGCAGCTAATCATTAGATTACTTCAACTGAATTTTAGTAACTTTTGCTATATTTTGTTTCTTGAGATAACTATATATTTAATTGGCCGTTTGTAAACTCAAAACTTAGTTGACTCAAACGATTTTTTTCTCAGTGTACCTAGCAAATTTGACTATATTAACGGCCTTGGAACGTAAAATTAGTTACATGAACTAATAATTTGCTATAATTAACTACATCTTGTTTTCGTCAAACATTTGTTAGTCATTATAATCGAATTATTTAATTCAAATAAATAAATTGGCATTTCCCCGCTCGTAATAGTCAATTCCGTTAAATCTACTATTTTGTTCCCTGCGTATAGACAGTCGGAGTAGTTATATCGGTCAATTTCCCCCGAGATGATCCGATTTAGATCAACGTTTCACCCGGATAGCACGATAATCGGGATTGACACAGGCCTGCTTTGTCAACGATCGTCGTTGTCAACGATCTAATTGGAACACCTCGAGACGTATAGAGCCGCGCGTATAGACGCAGGAATACCTGTACGTAGTTCTCGATAGTTTCGAGTTACTCCGCAATTTCACGGCCGAGGATGTTGGTCAATATCTCGCGGGATGAGCCGGCGGTAGTGCCGGTGCGGTGTCGCAACGGCCGCGGCGTGGGTGATTACTCGGTTTGCGACACGGCTATTGGCGGGAAAGTCGCTTGCGGGATGCCGCACACTGGGAGCGCCTTGGCATTTCGTTCGCAAGTGTGTTATCCGTCGCGAGGACGAACGTTCGCGAACCTCTTCGGGCGCGCGCTTTCATTCGATCCCGGAAAAATTCGATATCAGCACGGCTCGACATTTCCGGACGAATGGGATTTATACCCGCGCTTTTCGGGGATTGGGAACTCGAAAATTCAGCGAGTCGTAGAGCCCCCTCTAATTTGAAAGCGATAACCGGTGGAGTAGAGCGCGCGTAACTACTTCCGCTTTCGAAATGCATATACCTACCTGCGCGTATATAATTATTTACACGGACTTCAGATATTTGAATCGGAACGTAATTAATTTTCATTCCCGTACCGAGAAAACAGTTTATTCGTATAGTTGATAAATGTTTGTTTGAATATAGCGAAATAAATATGTTATTGGACTAAATAAATATCTGTCAACTCAAAAGTTCTATACAATTTGTAAGTACATAGTTTATATATGGATTTGGTTATATATGATTTTCATATTAACCACACACAAACGGAATATAAAAATTCAAGTAATCCATATAAGTATCTATATAGTCTGTATATAGTTTATATAGAAATCATATAAAATCAATATAGGACCAAATCCATACATGTGTGGCCTATATACTCGTACAAACCATATAGAACTTTTCGACCTGGGAATTATTACGATATTTATTTGACACGATTAAATCCTTTGAGGCAATCGTTTGAATGAAATAAACATTGTAATAATTAACTTATATTTTCTCGTCCTAATGAAATATTTATTGCGCCGTATTTGAAATTACATTTATTAAATATTAATAAACTGTTTTTTTGGTGCGACAACCCTTGGCTAAGTCTCCCATTCATTTACCATTTAAAAAATCCCTTTGGGTACCACTGACAGTCTGTCAAAGGTAAATCAATGGGGTTTTGCCAATGGTATCTTTCCCACTTATACTACCATTCGAAATCCCATTTACTTTCCCATTCGTTTAATGGTGTTTTCATACCGTTGACATTACCATTCGTGAAATGGAATTAATTCCCATTCAATTATAACCATCCATTTCCCATTTGTTGAGTGATACTTTACTTAGCTATTTGTCCAAGACCCCCGTGGCCGTAGCCGCGTCATCTCTGTTCGCGCTTCTTGGTCTGCCTTTCCTCCGCTTTCCTTCTGGCGCCTCGGTCGGTCTTCCCGCTGTCCCCTCGGCTTTTTCCGACTTTCCTGATCCGGCGGCGCCCGAATCATCCTCCCCGCGTGCTCCACCTCCTCTTCCTCTGCCCATCTTCCCCTAACCTCACCTTTTCTTTCAACTTTTTTGAAGCCCTCCTTTGAAATCTAGAGCAGTCCCCTCTCTTCCTCCTGCGTGTTCTTGCTGGCGGCACGCTCTGCTCTCCCCTGATTCGAAAAATCGCTGCGATTATCCTGTAATATCGCTGTATCGGCACTGTTTCCTGCGATCGATCCGCGACGCGTCTAGTCGTAACCGGCTTCCGCATGGAACTCCGTTATTTCCCATTGGACTCCCATTAGTTACCATTGGAACAAAATACCACTTGAATGTGTTCCCAGTATAACTTGCCATTGGTCCTCCATTGGTAACGAATGGGAATACATACCTTTCAATATTTCCCACTGATTTGCCAGTGGATTCCCATTTATATTAAATGGTAGAAAGTGCTAGTTCATTTTTCCCTCTGAATTTCCATTGCGATCCCATTGATTACCTTTAGGTCCCATTCATTACCATTAAACACTCAATGGAAAACTTTGCCAAGGGAAAACTTCGTTCGCGCGGCTTTATTACAAACGCGGTTCCATTAAATTGTCATAGCGTGAAAAAAAGGCGTCCAATTAAATTCCCTTTCTTTTCCGACGCCAATGTTCCGCATACATACATACGTATCCGGACCTTTGAAGTTCCGTCGGTATAGCGCTTGATCACGGGAATGTACAGAACGCGCATTGCTGAATTGATATGTTTGGGGCGGGAAAAAAATTATCCTTTCAAAAGGGAAGCCGAGAACGCGTTTTGAGCGAATAATTTTTTTATTTTTTCCAGTTTTCAATCCGTGTCTCCTCTCCCTTCCGCCTATCGACTTTATTTTTCTTTACCGTCTCTTTCCCACTGAGAAAAATAATCACGATAAAGTGACAAAACGCATCTATTATAGTTAAACACGTTTAGTTATTCTAACCAAAATACTGGTCAGTTGAACCAAATGGATGGACGATCCACACTGAGAAAAAAGAGTAGCGAACAAAATAATTTTGTTGAGTCAATTTGATAACCTAAAAAAATATTTGTTAGATTATCCTAATGTTTAGCTTTGCCATCAAAATTTTCGTGAAATCAATCAAAGAATTTTTCGATTTCAAAAAAACATTTTGTTGAATCGTATTCATTCAAAATATTTTACTAATCCAACCAGGAGTTCTTTCAGTGCATATTTCAAAAAAACGGTTTGGTCATCGTCTCCAGGATTTTGCTTAGATTGACCAAGATATTTTTCTCAGTGTAAGGAGGAGGTGGACAAATCAGTCTCTCTCGTCCCAGTATGCGCGCGAACCCTCGTTAGTTATATCCGGTAAAGTAACGCGGGTCCCGGATGCCGTCTCGTCGGACGGTCACAAGTATACACATAGGAAAAAGCACGGACACCCGCGGGTCGAGAGACGACGCGTTGATCCGTCAGTCGTAAATTATCGCGAATATTTCGTCTCCGCTTTTGCAAAACGATACAACTACGTATGGAAGGTGTAGGGTCACCAAGAGATACGAGTATCGTGCTACAGAGTTGGCCGCCGGCAAATTCGGTTCAGTTGACAGCACGTCGCGTGCGGGTCAGCATGTGTGTGTGCGCGAGATATCTTCCCTTTATTTCAAACGAGGGACGTGTATTTTTATCAAAAGTAGGGCAGGACGATATTTACAACGTCTCAAGTGACCCGTGAAACTTATTTCATCCCGGCGTTGTCCACGGTCCGATATTCCGCACGGGGGTCTCTCCCTGACTGACCCGGGCGGAAGGAGTAACGGACGGCGTCGGATCGGACCGGACGGAAATTCATTCGGGCCGCGAGCGCGCTCGTATTCCCTCGGGAGCATTGCTCAAGTCCGCCCCGGCCAACGGGAGCGGCGCAATCATTACGACCGGGTTACGTATTCGGATGTTCTTCCGCTCCACGACTTCTCACATACTTAATCCACGCGCACATACGGGCACGAACAATGGCCCGGCCTCGGGAGCGATTCCCATATTATGCAAATGCCAACGTCCTCCCGTCGGACCGCCACGCTGCGCGGCGGGAGATAAAGCAAGGCGAGATCTCCGCTGGAAATTCTACAGCGAAGATATTCCCCCACCCAGCGCGCGCGCGTATACATCTCCCGCTGCTCCCATGAATCTCTTTACGTGCTCCGCGCCGTACGTACGGTATTACACACGCGCGCGGAGCTGTACGGTCGCGCGGAGAAAGTACAGCGTGATGTACTTTCGCGGTTATTAGTTGTTTATCGATCTGTCGAAAGTCGTCGGTGATCGGTCAACGGGCGACAGGGAGAGTTTTGTCGAGGGGGAGTAAGGTCGTGGTTGGAGTAGGTCGGAGAAATGAGACGGAGATTAACGGCGGTGGAGCAGTGACCTTACGCTGAAAATAAGAATCAGGTTACAATGGCAGAATGCGTTTAGTTGAATGTGATTGGTTATTGTAACCAAACTACTGGTCAGTTGAATCAAGTATTTAGTTATTTTAACGAAAAAGTGGTCAGTTTAACCGAATGGATGGAAAATCCATGGTGTTGTCATCAAACGGTTTGGTCATCGTCTTCAAAATTTTTATTAAATCGATCAAATTATTTTTCTCAGTGTACACTGAGAAAAATTAGGTTAAAATAATAAAGCGCATCTGGTTAAACGCATTTAGTTATTTTAACTAAAATACTGGTCAGTTGCACCAAATATTTAATTATTTTAAGCAAAAAGTGGTCAGTTGAATCAAGGAGATCGAAGATCCATCCTGTTGTATATTCTGAGAAAAAAATAATTAGGTTAAAATAATAAAACACCTCCAGTTAAATGCATTTAGTTATTTTAACTAAAATACTGGTCAGTTGAACCAAATGTTTAGTTATTCCAACCAAACGTTTAGTTATTCTAAGCAAGAAGTGGGCAGTTTAATCAAACGGATGGAGGATCCACATTTCACTAAATAGCAAACTATTGGTCATCGTCTCCAAGATTTTAATTAAACTGACCAAATTATTTTTCCCAGTGCATGCTCTGATATATTATATTACAGGGGAATGCCCGAAGGTTAAAATTGGGAAAAAATTGTGTAAATTCGTATGATTGAACGTAGGGTCGATAATTGCGATAAGAGGAAAGTTAAGTTGGATGGCAAAAGTCATATACAAACATTATTCTAAATCTCAGTCTGCTCTTGCACGGCAGTTACGTTTGAAAAATAAATGTAGTTAAACAATTAAACCGATGCCGGGATAAAAAATCGCGCGAGGCTCAGGAAAGCTGGAGCCCAGGCGAAAGAGCGACGAACAAACTGCGAGTGATGCTGAAATTTCGTTATGGTGGCACTTTTATATCGCCGCAATAAAAGAGCCCCGTTTTGCCGGTTCCACTCAGTCGAGCAGTTAACGTTATTCATCCACGTGCGGCACCTCGTCTGGCATGCCGTGAAGGGACGAATTTATATTGGGGGAAAAATTTCAATTATTTGCTAACGCGGGTTCTCCCGCGCCTATACTTGTTGGACTCTATAAAAAGAAATAGATGTAGCTATATATTTATATAGGTAGTTACTAGCACGTGGCTGCATTAAATCCCATCCTTTTCGTTCCTATTTCATTCTTACTCCTATTTTTCCTGTTTTTTTTTTTCACACCCTCATGCAGTTTTACTAACGTCATTCGGTTGAACCTTGTATAACGACGACGAAGAGAGCGAAGAAGGTGAGGAGTACAGTTGGATACATCGCCCTTTGTTATATTGTGTAGCACTACAAATCTTATATGGTTCTCTCTTGGGTGTATAATTAATTCCTTTTTACTGCTGCGAAACGGTAGCACACCAGTGGCTTTGCTGCCTGGGAGAAATCAGTACCGTTGGATTCTTTTCCGAGTGAAAGGGCATTTCCTAATTTTATTCCTGTTCTCGATCTTGGGAAATCTCCCTTTTTTCAATTAACGTTACTAAATATCTTTAACATCCCGAGAAGAGAAGGGCCCTTGAAATTTTCGCAAAAATCGAAATTTCTGGAATCGATTGCTCTACTACTCTATATTATGTATGTCTCTGCGCTAATAAGGACAGCAAAGTTATTAGATCGCTATCTCTCGAAGAAGTTATAAGATATCGACGATTTTATGTGTGTACGAGAAATATGTATTTTCCTCATAAATCACCGATATCTCGGCGTTCCTTTGAAAATTCTTCAATATATCTATGATTTTTGGAATCAGTGCGAAAAAATACACAGGATAAGGTAATTGAGTAATCGATTGTAAAGACTTCAATTTTTGCGAAAATACCAACGAGTTGATTCCAATCGGAATATCACCGGTTTTTTGTGAAAAAATAATTTTCTTGTACATATAATTATCTATCTCTTATACTTCCTTCCAATATCAACCTGAAACCGTACTTTTCTTAATCAGCGTAAATAAAAACAAGGTAAAGTGGTTGAGCGATCAATTTTGGAGATTTCAAAATTTTTGGTAAAATATCTCCCTTAATATTTTCGGGAAAATTGAAACATCTTGAATTAAACTCTCGATCATTCTATCCGATGTATAATATTTCTTCGTATCGATTCCGAAAGTCACGGACTTATCAATGAAATTTTAAAGGATTCGAATTCGTATCTTTGTGTTTTTTTCACTCTATTAACATATTTATTCATACTTCACCAAGTAAAATTATTCTTTTTGAATAAATTCAATTTTTTATCAGTGTAACTGATATATAAATCTACTAATTGAAGGGGTTATGTATATATAATGCTTTCAATAAATTTTGATCCCCTTGCTTTTGCGACCCTAACGGTTTTCCCTTTATCCTTCGAGATATATGGAGCCATATATGAAACCATTGAAAGGCAGATCTTTCAAGGTTTCAGCGGAACATCTCGACGCAGTATAGGTATCCGTGTGCGCGACTGATACGACGCGGAATCGTGCTTTATGCCCTGTAAAAATAGTAAGTACCGTCGAGAAGCATTCACCGTGAAATATGAGTTCACTATACTTCGGTATCTTCGAGTTGCGCGGGGGCGTTCGAATAAAGAGACCCTGTCGCGTTCATCGTACGCACGACAAAAGTAAACACGAAAGATCCTGGACTCCGCTCGCCGAGATACGTCATCTCGCTTTTGTCATTGAGGAATTCGAAAGCGCTTCGCACGCGTAAACCGCGCCGTTCGAAAAGATACCCGCTTATTTATTTCCAGCGATTACCAAACCTCGGGTTCGCCTTCCCCGTTATCCTCGAATCGGTCACACGGATGCTCGATGCGACCTCTCGAAATTGCGAGATTCCGATCGATCGATACGACGCGAAAAAAAAAGTAATTTATAGATATATGAGTCTAAAATCTCTACAAATCACCCGGCATATTCCCCGGCGTATTGGCACACTGAAAGAGATAACCAAAATTCTGGGTACGATGATAAAACTGATTGGTGAAATACGGATCCTCTCCATCTATATTTGATTAAACTGATCACTTTTTGGTTAGATTAATTAAACGTTCGGTTGAAATAACTGAACATTTGGTTAGAATAATTAGACACATATTTGATTCAACTGCCCATTATTTTGGTAAGAATAACTAAATGCGTTTAATTAGATGCATTTTGTTATTTTAACCTAATTATTTTTTTCAGCGTGCACGTGGTTAATTTAACCAAAATCCTGGAGATGGTGAACAAACCGTTAGTGAAATATGGATTTTCGATTTTTTACGTTAAACTAGCCACTATTTGGTTGGGATAACTAAAAATTTGGTTAGAACAACTAAATGTTTGGTTTAACTGACAAATATTTTGGTTAGAATAACTAAATGCGTTCAACCAGATGCGTCTTGTCATTTTAGGCTGATTATTTTTCTCAGTGTAGCACAAGGACGTTCTTTTCTGTTGGGAACGTCCTTTTTCTCCAGCAATTCTAATATAATCCTTGTGGGCAAACAATACCTATATATCCTACTCAAAATGTACATAAGCAGCCATGTATTTAAATAAAGACCAAGCACAGAAGTTTTCCCGTGACACTGCCACGTCTGAAGTGTACCACGGGAAGATGCTTCCTCTCGCGTTGCCTCCCACTAAACCTCGCGTGCGGCGCATAAAACGAAGAACGAAACCTCTCGTGTTTTTCTTCCAACCACCCCAGACTTTCCAGGTCGGGCTGGAAGCTTTCTCGCGGAGCACGGAAATCAGGGAAAACTTCGGAGCTCTCGTTTTTCTTTCCGAGACAGGGCGTGAACCTGATATGACTCGCGTACAATTTATGGAATTTCTTCAACGCCTTCTTCTGATGATAATTAACGATTTCAATTGTGGCGATTCAATTTTCTCCATTGATAATGATAGCGTTTTCTTATCAAGTACGTTTATACGTTTCCGCTCCGAGAAAGACATTTGTCAATTTAATCGAAATCTTGGAGATGATGACCAAACTGTTTGGTGAAATATGAATCCTCCCTCTGTGTTTGGTTAAACTGACCACTTTTTGATGATTAGAGTAATTAAATAGTTGGTTCAACGGACCAGTATTTTGGTTAGAATACACTGAGAGAAATAATTGCTAGTGTCAGAAAAATGTTTCTTGAATCAAGAACATACGATCTTACAAATTTGTAAGAATACAAATTCCTGATCAAAGAATATACGAGTATATTCTTGATTTAAGAATGCCGTTGTGGGAATAAAAAACTCTTTCCTGCGCAAAAAAAAACAATTATTCTAGCCTATAAAATATTTTCTTGCGCGAAAAAAACCATAGCTTGATCTTGAAATTATATCATGTTTCTGATCGAAGAAAACATTCGTTCGACACCGTCAATTATTTCTCTCGGTGTCACTAATCGCGTTTAACTAGATGCGTTTTATCATTTGAACCTAATTATTTTTTTTTAGCCGACGAGAATAAAAGTTTAATATTTTCGAAGCTTCTCGATATACCGGCAGTCTTGGTAAAAGTCCCCCGAGTGCGTAATGTGATCAAAACCGCTTGTATTTCCGACAACAGCACATCCCTTTACGACTTCGTCTCATGCGAAAGAAAGATCTTTCAAACGCGATTCTCTCCGTCTCAAGCGACGAGAATTTACAATGTAAAACGCGCGCCCCGCGCTGCATCTCATAAACACACATCCAACTTTAAGCTCTCCGCCCGATAGAGAGACGCTCGCGCGTCTCGCCCGGGCTACTATATATATACTGCACTATGCCTCGCGCCTCCGATATTCCCGCGCAAATTGCGCTTCGGGTTTCCTTCCGATGCAGGTAGCAGTGAGCAATTTGCGGCTCTTCGAACCGCGCGCGCGCGTCGGTAGACAAACGGCCCTTTACACAATTACGCGCAGCGGTTGTTGGCGGGTATCTGCGGGTGATACGCGCACAGGTGCACTCGGGCGTGCATTTGCCATTGGGTCGAGTATTCGGTGCAGCGCCGCGACCCCGTACACATATTTACCCTCACATACGGCGGCCGCGCGAAGAACCGTGTATGCTCGCGCGCTAGTCGGAGCTCTCGTAACTTTTCACCGGGGGGCGTTGATTATTTGCTCCGCGCTAGATGAGCGGAAGCTGGCTTTAGCGCGTATGCCGGATACAGCGGCAGCGTGGATGCGGTTCCGAATCGTAAGTTGCATTGCATAAAACATGAGCTTCGACGGCGGTGCTGCAGGTTACGGAGCGAGAGCCGCGGCTGAAAGGTGCGGGAAATTAATTTGACGTGCGCGGTTGGGTTATACCTATCCGCTTACTGGTTTAGATAGTATATACCGTGTGTGCTATATCTACGTGGGAAAAAATAAATCGTAGCATTTTTGCAAAGTTTGTGTGAAATTTCGGGACGGGGCCACAACTTATTGTTACGATTACTACAATTTTAGTCAAAATTATAATAAAACTTGTAGAAATTGCAAGCATTGCTGTATTTTTCACTAAAATTGTAGTTATCGTAACGATAAATTGGTCTTGTCCCGAAATGTATCACAAACTTTGTGAAAATGTTATGATTTTTTTTCCGTGCACATTGAGAGAAAAACTTAGGAGATTTGATTAAATCGGGCGTTATGAATGGGGAACACAGATTTAGTTATTATACTTGAACTAATAATTCGGTCTCCGTAAGAATGTTCATACTTTTAAATTCAATTTGTATAATCTGTAGGTATACATATTCAATATCACGCAAAAAAATATTAAAAAAAGAATTATACGCTGAGTTTTAAGTGCGTTTCTCTCTACTGCATTATGACATCAACGAAGAGCCATGTGAGACGTGTGTTTCTGTCAAGCTGCAAGCGCGAGAGTGATAGACTTACAACATGATGACGTGTGTTGAATTTTGAAATATCGTTTTCAGCTTAAATAAGACCGAATATGAAAAATGAGAAAATACGGCGTAAATAATTTTATCCAGTAAATGCCGATTTAATTAAAAATACCATTTTTTTCTCACTGTCTTCGTGCATCAGAGGGCGAAATTCGTAAATATAGCAATTGGAGTGCGTAATAAGCATGATTTTTTACGAACAGTTATAGATATAGGCTCGTATTGGCATTCGCTTTTAGTGCTAATGGAAAAAAAGCATCTCTCCACCCTGGGAAACTTTTTTCACTGTTTTCTCGATAAACAAAATCGATTCCCTCCATTCCACTTTCGTACTTCGAGAGAGAAAGTTGTCGTTGCCTACACGTACTTCGCTATACTCTATGTCCTACGGTAGCCGAACGGATTTATCTAGACTTTTTCGCTGAATTTGATTTCGGTGGTATAAGTTTCAATTAGCTCTATGAGAAAGCATTGAAAAAGACTCATAGAGCCTATTGAAACTAAACCACCGAAATCAAATTCAGAGAACAAGTCTACATAAACTCGTTCGGCTTACCGCAGGAAATACGGTATATATGAATCGCCGCGTTATATATATATATATATATATTTAATTTCTTTGCGATATCCCTCTTATCGATAACACATGAAATCACGTTCCTCTCAGGGTCATGTTAATGAAGAAAAAGTAACTGCACGAATTATTACAATTTGACTATAGCATAAACTACAATTCTGCCCAGGAAACTTACAGAATTACACAGTAATTATTATAGGTGTTTTTTCTGGAGAATCGATAGAAATTTCTGCGAAAACAAATATTTCATCTGGTTGAACTAGCATTTGTATAGGTTAAAATCTGTAAATAGAAATGTGTCCTCCGTAAAAATTCTTGAAAATCGACTCGAATTTCATCCAGTAGCGCTGTAGTTCGAGCCGATTTTCAAGAATTTTTACAGAGGACACATTTCTATTTACAGGTTTTCAACTACCCATACAAATACTAGTTCAACCAGATGAAATATTTGTTTTCACAGGAATTTCTATCGGTTCCCCAGGAAAAACACCCATATTTACTGTGTAATTCTTTGTAGCGCCACGCCACGCACCTATACCTACAGTCTCCGATCGAGGAACTAAACTCCCCGAAGTCCAACTCGACAAATGCATTCCCAACCGAACTTCCGAACGACTTTTCCGTCGCACGTGCAGCGCAGCTCCACATCCATCCCCGCGCGTCGAGAGTCTCGCACTCCACGCGACGTAATGTATTCCGACAGGCGGTGACACTGCTGGTGACACCGGACGATTTCTACAGTTGCGTGCCTTGTACAAATACTCCCCCGCGAACTTTGCCGCCGCTATTACGATATTACGAAAGTTATACGCGAGTATACGTGCGCGGGGTTACGGGTGCGCATTCGCGCGTTTAGTTTCGGGAGGAGGTTTCCCGCGGTGCAGCGCTAAATCGGATCAGTTAATCGTCGGTCTCTAATCTGTCGAGTGATATCGAAGAGAATCGCGTCGGTATACGTACACGCGTAGGGTAACCACCCAGTTATCGGACACCTTGCAGTTATTGGACAGTCTGATTTAAATAAATGAAAACAAGATTACTAGTTTTTACATAAATGTGGAGGTGTTTTTCAAAAAGCGTTATTTTCATTTGGCATATTTTTGCAGGAAAGCAAGAAAACTGTAGCACTACGTCATGTAGAGCGTGATGCCACCTGTACCTCAGTGAGGACGAAGTTTTTGGAAATAACGCTTTTTGAAAAACACCTCCACAAATATTATCTAAAACCATACCTGTGGCTCATTGATTCTTGACTGCCAAATTACTGGACTGAGTATTTCCAACAACTAAGAACATTGTCCAATAACTAAGTTTTTTTGATTTGATCCCAGTTTTTTATCGTTGAAAATTATATTCTTTCGAACTTAATATTGTAAGTTACTAGAATGTCTGGTAAAGCCAATATATTTTCAATTAAAACAAGTCACCACTCATGTCTCTAGGTAGAAAAATATCTTTTTAACACGCTCTCAAATTTTGTAAAATGCTTAAGTGTCCAATAAGTGGGTGGTTTACCCTATAGCGTTTCAAAACGATTAGGAATCGCGGGAATTAATATTCCAGTTGGCGGACGCCTGGCGTTCCCCGTAATGATCCGGGATGTATTATCTACGCAGAGGCCCTATGTCGGGCGATCTGGAAATCTGCCACCTGCGTCATTTCCGCGTAAGCTCGGCGAGATTGCTCCGCGCGTATAGATTTATCGAGGGATGGTGCAGAGATGAGGTATTGGGGATGGTTTATATTATAACATAGTGTCGCCGATCGACGTTGATTTTCTACACACTGACAAAAAATTTGCTTTATTCAACCATGGGTGAGGTTAAATACGGTGAACCTCACGGTATAATTGTTTCAACTTCAAATTGATTGCTTCAACTCGCGCCTGCTTTTAATTTTTATGGTTTTTTGATTCTGTAAGATATTCCTCGGAAAATTCGATTGCATCGATTAAAAGCATATATAGCGACTTATTATTTTCATGTGTTGTCAATTTTCTGATATTCTATTTTCGATATTAATTATTGAAAAATACCACAATTGGTCCAAATTCGGCAACTTTGCCTACACTGAAAAAAATAATTAGGTCGAAATGACAAAACGCATCTAGTTAAACACATATAATTATTCTAACCAAAATATTGATCAGTTGAACCAAATATGAAGTTATCCATTCTAAACAAATGTTTAGTTATTCTAACCAAACGTTTGGTTAATCTAACCGAAAAATGGTCAATTTAACCAAACAAATGGAGAGGATCCACATTTCATCAAACGGTTTGATTATCGTCTCCAAGATTTCGATTAAATTGACTAAAATATTTTTTTCTCGTGAACAACAATGCTGCTCTTCTTCATAGAAACTCTTCCTCTCGTCGAACTTCGTGTTCACCGCGATCGTTCTCCGAGCCCCGCGTCAGCTGGCGATCGGCACCGATCGCGATCGCCAAGAAGTTACATCTCGCATTAGCATTCAGGGCGTCTCGTTATACCAGAACTCTCGGCGACGACGTCGCGACGTTCCACGAACCTGGCGCACGATTCGTCCGCGCCGAGTGGTCGTTCGCCGGTATCGGACACGGCGCGCGCGACCGGTAACGTCGAAATTATGCAAATCCGACTGGAAGCAGTTCCTTTGTCACAACGAGCGAGTTCGCCTCGTTTTCGAAAGCACCAATCGACGGACAAATTTCGCGATGGGAGGTCGCGCGCGCGCGTGCTCGATCCAATATTTCTCTCGGACGAGTTGCCCGCTCGCGTTGTCGAATATACATTGACCAATCGATAATCCGTTCGTTGAAACGAAGGGAGCCGAAACGCCGAGCGACTGGCTTTGAGAACGCGCGCGCTGCCACATAATAATTATTTCATCCCACCGTGGCTTTCTAATTGATCCTTCGAACGCAATGAAAACGCCATAATCGAGAGTAAGTTGTTACGAGGGAAGCGTAGCCGCGTCGAGGAACTCTAAAGAGGCGGTGGATAACTATACAGCGAACCCGTGTATGTATCTAGAAGTACTCGTACGTGCTTCCATAGTAATTGTTCGGGGCATTACGTTGTACGTGGATTATAGACCCTAGCGGGTAGTTGATTTACTCGGGATCCTCGCGGCAAGTGCGTGTAAACTTGTTTGAACGAAAATAGATGCCGGTCTGTCGAGGAATATCTATGTTTACTTAAACGGTGATCGGTGAGAGTATGCGAGGTAGCACTGGGCTCGTAACTAATTAGCGTTACGCGTATGAATATTGATGAACGGTCGCTTAACGATCGTTCGGTATAGGACGAACGAATTATGTACTGGCAAGCGTTAGAAATTGATTTTGATCCGTGTACTCGCCGATATATGTATACGGTCGAATTAAATGAGATCGCGTAAGAATTTATATACTGAGAGAGGTAATAGTTGGTGTCAACAAATATTTCTTCCATCAAGAACACATGATTTCAACAATTTTTAAGAATACGGATTCTTGGTCGAAGAAATATAGCATATGAGGCTAATCTTACTCGCCGGAAAAGAAACTCGAATCACTATTATTTCATTATCTATAATATTTTTTTTGAAAATTACACTTTTATCTGTAATAAAGTCTTATATCGATATAAGACCGAAGTCAGAAGTTAATAAATAATGGGATAATAGTGATTCGAGTTTCCTTCCTGACGAGTCAGGTTAGCCTCATATGGTATATTATTGATTCAAGGATATTTTCGTTGGTACGAGAAATTCTTACCGGAAAAAAATAATTGCTCGAGTCTATCAAATGTTTTCTTTGCACGAAGAAAGCTATGACTTGATCCTGGAATTACATCATATTTTTAATTGAAGAAAACTGTTTTTTTCTGCTGCTGTTAGCACTAGCAGTTATTTTTTTCAGTGTAGGTATAGGGCTGCACGGAACTCTCCATAGGTGTTGTAGCACTAGAACTACCGCAGGAAGTCAATTTAACTGGTGCTTTATTCAGAGTACATTCAACCTCGATTGTCTTGTAATTCATGAGGTTTTCATTATATTATCGGTACAATAATTTTTGTAGAATACTTCGATCTACAAAAAAATTCTGTAGTAGTATGGGCTAAAAATCCATAGATAACGAGATTATCACCCGTCAGAGAACGATTGTCTCAGAACGCGCGACTCTTCGGTAGTTCTAGTGTTAAAAACCCGTGAAAGTACGAAACATATCATAATTGGTGGGCACCGTAGGTCTTCCGAATCGAGTGAGTAACTTATATACTACAAGCGACTGTCTGCCTCGGGGGCTATTACGAAAATTTGTTTTGAAACACTCTCGAGACATTTGCGAATTACTAGCGTGTAAGACGAATGATTTGTTGAAGATGCGGAGAGGGATAGCGGGGCTTCCTCTCAGAGATTGCTAAATATTCGGGAGGGATCGTTTCGCGATGATTACTGAGTTTAGGCAGATTAAAATAATTGCGTGGCGTCTCCCGTCGGAAGATTCACCACGCGGTATAATAACGGCAGTAGTCGTGACCGTCTAGGATGAGATCTTTTCTTCTTCCTTCTCCCTCTCTGGCGCCTGATCCTCATTCCGGAGGAGCAACGCTCGATCGAATGAGTTTTCGTCATCTCCTTGGAGAGAAGATTAGACGACTCGAAGAGTTGCCAAACAGCGAGCGGCACTGTTTTAATTTACAATTCGTCAGTTAAAATTCCAACTACATAATATGTATTTCCAATTTTTCGCTCGCTTCATTTTTAGGTGTCGAATGATGGGGAGAAATCAGGAGTTGCATGCCACTTGAATATTTTTATGTAACTCTTACGATATGTAAATCAATAACCCCTGATGCAGCTTCTATGAAGTCTATACTATATGAGAGTAGAAATATCATCAGAGACCTCTGATGACGGATCAGAAACGGATCAGATGAAGGTACTGCGAGGTTCTGTATTACGATATTGACATATAATTAGATTTCGATGCGATTTTGATCGGTAGAACTGTACTTTTAATGGAAAGGTAAATAATTTGAACCATTATTCCAATAATTATTTTAATAATTTTAGCTATTCTATTTTTAAAAATTCTTTATTAGATGAAATTATAATATTCCAAATATTACAATTAAAATGATTGGAAATCAATGATATTGAAAATATGAGTATTCAGATTTTACACTGAAAGAACTCTCGGTTGGGCTAACAAAATATTTTGAATGAATGCGAGCCAACAAAATGTTTTTTTTGGAATCGAAAAATTCTTTGGTTGTTTCACGAAAACTGATGGCGGAATAATTTGAATTTTAATTCATTTATAATTAAAAAGAATTATAAATTATTTTGTTAGAATAATTACGAATTACTTTGTTGGCTACTTTTGTTTCCGAGTGTAATAATTTAAATTTAAATTCATTTATAATTAAAGATAATGAACATAATTCTTGTCTGGTCAGAAATTCCGATCCGAATTTGGAGCTGATCGGATTCGGACCAGATGTCGTCTCAATCGGAATATCCAACTTGTCATATCTCCGTCAGATTAAGATTTTTCTGATCCGATCCAGATTGCAAATCGCGTTAGGTACATTTCAGGTCCGATTCTGATCAGATGTCCCCATCTGATTCTGACCTGTAGTTCCCAGAATCTGTTCGGAATCTGATCCGAATCTGTTGGAAATTTCTATTCGGGGCATAACTGCAGTGAGAAGAATTTATATCGACATTGTGTGTGTGTGTGTTGTCGAGATAGTTTTCAAACAGCGCTGGAGAGAGTAGCGGTATACATTTTATGCACGCGGTGCAGTGCATATCGTTCCGTCGACTTCGCCGGTCCGAGTACCCGATAGAATGTTTCTCGAGCGGAAATTTAAGGAAGAACGTATTTCCATCCTCTCCACTCTACATTCATCGCGGATTCTCGAACGCGGAAACAAACAAGACGAGTTTTATGCATAGCATCGCGTGGAATTGAATTCGAAGTTGACGAACGTGCCCCGGGCGAGACCTTCGGAGCGTTCCTACGCGCGCTCGCGGTCGCTCCCGGTGCTCTCTTCGCTTTGAAATCGAGTTAGCCGATGTTTTCATTGAATTTTAACGGACGTCATCTTCGACGTCCCGCGGACCGCGATGAAACGCGCGCGACAGTGATGCGCGCGTCTTTCGACGGAACGCTCTCGCGGAATGGGAACTAAAATCGAAGCGAAACCGGTTTCGATCGATGATTCGATGACTGGAGAAACGTCCACGTCACGCGCTCCGTAGGGATCCTCGTTACATCCTCGAATCAAACGAATGCTTTTTGAGAAATGTCATCCTCTTATGTGTACGACCGGACCTATCGGCGCGCGAACGCGGCGCGAGTGAGAACGAAAGTCCGCGCCGATCGTGGCGACGTCCGCATATTTTGGAATCGTCATACGCGGGTACGTCGATGCTGTAAACGAAATGAAAAGAGGCGAAAGTCGCGCGCTCAAGAAATCCTGGGAATAAAAAATGAGGCATCGCCACTTCCGTGTCGTCGAGCTAATAGGTTCCTCTCGTTTCTTATTTCCTACGTCTCATTAGCTTCCCGCCGAACGGCAGAAATCCGCGCTTTCGAAAGTTCTCGAGGCGTTAATTGGATTTAGATATTTTGCCGTGCGATGAATTAATTATTTTTCTTTAACGGCTGAACTTCGATTATATCATTGGTTTTCGAATTGACGATTTCACTGCCGAGATAAACAAATGTAGGTACGTAAATGTACGTAAACTATGCAACAACTTTAGGTAGTATAAGCTCACAGTGGTGCGCGCTAGGCGGAAAATTTCATATATTTTGTATTATGGTCCATATGTGGATTTGGTCATGTACGAATAATATATTTATTATTTTTATGTTAACCATACGAGGACTATATTTGGATTTTTTTGAATACTTGTATTGTATAATCCATATATAGGTACTTCGTATATAGTTGATATAGAAATCATATATAATCCATATGTGACCAAATCCACATATGGATCACATATAAAATATATAGAACTTTCCCGCCTGGGACGAGTCATCATTAAGCAAGTATATATTTGTATTATTAAATGGTTTCAAATGGATACAAAATAAAATGCATATATATTTATTCAATATATATGCAACATTTTTCGTAAATATGTTGCTAAAATAAATACGACGATTAATGTAAATCACATAATAATGTAAATTTACAATTTTTTGAAGAGTAATTATTTTTCTAAATTTATGCGGCAAAACAAACGTTGGCTTTAGAACAATCAATTATTGCAGTTCGTATGAATGTCGTGATGATCATATACAATATCTGGGTGGTCACTCATCACCGCTCTTTAATTGATGAAAAATTATAAGTGCATAGTAATTATGTTCTAGTAAAAAATACGGGTATGGGATCTATTTATGTCGATCGATTGCATTGCTACTCGGCGGAACGCAGTCGACGGACCTTACGAAATTAGCACTTGTGTGGAAGCGAGGCCGTTAATGGACAATCGCCCGACTCCGGGGCAAATTTATCGCGCAGGATGTAATTTCGCCAGCTGGAAGTCGAAGATCAGTGCTATCCCAATTACCGAATACCAATTCTCCCAGCGATAACCGCGCGTCTGTATGTGTAACACACTTTTATGGGTGCATGTGGATCAAGGTGCGACCTCTTAGGTGTATAATTTCCGCTAATATCCCTAATGGTAGTTTAAATTAGGATCGGTGTATAAGCACTTCTTCAACAAGGTCATGAAATTTGGCGGAACGAAGACGCTTTGCCCGTAGATTGGAATAAGAAATATATCAGAAGGCGGGCACGCTTCTTTTGAGAATATCGAAAGTGTGTAACGCTTTTTTCATAAAAAAAGTATTCGTTTTCAATTTTTCGAGAAAATCGAAATCTGATGTATTTCTTCGTGCTGATTCCAGAAATCCATGATTCATCGATGAAATCTCAAAGGAATACCAAGATATCGATGATTTTCCATAAGGAAATAATTTTCTTGTGTACAAAATCATCGATATCTTATATTTGCCTTCAGATAACGATCTAATAACTGTGCTTTTTGGAATCAGCGTGAAAAAATACACAAGGTGCACTGAAAAAAATAATCAGGTTAAAATGATATAACGCATCTAGTTAAACGTGTTCAGTTATTCCAACCAAAATACTGGTCTGTTGAACCCAATATTTAGTTATTTCAACCAATCATTCAGTTATTCTAATTAAAAATTGATCGGTGTAACCAAACAAATGGAGGATCCATATTTCACCAAACAGTTTGGTCATCTTCCAGATTTCGGTGTGATTGACCGAATTATTTTTCTCAGTGCAAGTAAAACAACCAGTCGTCGCAATAGCAAACTCTTTCCATAGCGGAACAGATCGGCGATTCTTCGAAGCACCCGGCTATGGTAATTACCGATCGCGACTGCAGGAAG